>WAHA01000009.1:0-667014 GCA_008973685.1 Trametes sanguinea
GGACTGTCATGATTGGTATGCTCGTCCAGCTGAAAGTCCGTCGTGCAGAAATACAACGCACATCGCGTAAGGTATCTACAATGAATCCCTCGCAACGCCACCTCCCACAGAATCTCCTCCATCGCCCTCCAATGCTCCTGCAAGCGCGCCTCGACACCGCCCTGACCGCCTTTGCGCACGCTTTCCTTCATCCCCAGCCCCGCCTCCTCGAGTCTCTGCAGCACATTCACGTACACCTCCTTCGCCGTCGGACCCTGCACGCCGCGTGCCCTCACGCCCCCGTCGAGGATCTGCAGCGTCGCGAAGGCCACGGGGAGCCCGACTGTGCGCGACATGGCCGAGGCCTCGGGCGTGCCGTACGTGATCAGCGAGGACGTGTGGATCTCCTCTTGGGCGTTGGGCGCGTTGAGGGGCGCGGTCGCGCCTTTGGGACGCGCGACGATCTCGTGCGAGAGCACGACGAGGTCGCGCTCGCCGGGGTTGTAGCGCAGCTTGTGCGCGAGGAGGGAGGCGAACATGTCGATCGGCGCCGTGGGCTTGCTCGGGAGCGGCGGGAGAGACGCGTCGTACGACGTGTCCATGTTCGCTGAGTACTCGGACAGCGCGAAAGAGGGGACGATGGAGAGCCAGTGGAGCGCCTGCAGGACGTTGTCGCGCTGCGCCGCGGGGAGGACGCTGTGCAGCGCGGAGCGGACGGACGCGGGGTCGTCCATGATCAGCGTGCCGAGCTTCTTCTCGAGCGCTTGGCGGACGAGGGAGTGCCAGTGGTGCGGGTTCACGCGTGCGGAGGACTCCAGGAGTCCGAGAGACTTGAATGCGTGCATGAGGTCGGCGAACCCAGGATAGCGTAGCGTGCCGCGGAAGATGGTCCGGACGCCGTCGAGAGGCTTTAGCCCGTACACGTCTGCGTAGGGGAGGCTGTCCCGGTTCGCGAGGCCCTCGAATTTGAGGACGTTCGAGAGCGGGACGTCGGGGAAGTACTTGCGCAGCAGGTCGTCGCCGTCGATGGCGCATTCCTGTCACAGTCGATCTGTCGTCAATTTTCATGCTCTCCTTGCCACGCACGAAGCGACACGCACCTCGCCTCTGAGCTTGAACCTGGCCGGGTTGGACGCGGCGCTCAAGACCCCCTTCGGGCTCCAGCTGAACTTGTACCCGAGCGGAACGTCGGCGCACTCCGGCGCAGGCAGACCACCGCAGAATGACGTGAACGACACGATCTCCTTCCCCTCTGCGCGCAGAGATTCGAGGAGAGACATGGCCGAGCAGTGGTCGATGCCGGGGTCGAGCCCGATCTCGTTCATGAGCACGACGTCCGCCGCGACGGCACTGTGGACAACACGCAGGATGTCAGGGAGGAGTTCATATCATTGCGCATAGGGCTTGGACATACCGGTCGTGCAGGTTTCGCATGGCTGGTGAGATGTACGATGCCGTGACGAGGTGCTTCTGGTTGCGGATGCATAGTTCTGCGACCGAGGGATGGAACGGCACCGGCAACAAACTAGAGTTTTGCGGCATTAGGTCAGTAATGAGTTGTCACTGTCAGGGCATGACTCTGGAAGACTAACCTGATCACGACATCCGATTGGGCTACGAGTCTCTCAACGGCGGCAGGATCGCTCACGTCAACGAGCATGGGCGTCGCGTTCGAATATGGCGCAGTCAACCGCTTTGCGTCTTCCAACGAGTTACTCGCTGAGACATCGTCAGCGCCCGTTCGCTTACTGATCCCAGGCATCATGCAGAGAATGGAACGACGCTAACCGACAACTAGCTGAACGTCCGGACGTTTGCACAGTTCTGCAACTGCCGGAGGCGCGACCATTCCGCTGCCCAGCATAAGCACCTTCTTCTTCAGCTGCACGCCGGTGCGAGCAGGTTTCGTACTCTCGACGTTGATCGTCTGTCCCGTCGTCGCGGTCGCTGTAGCCTTGACACTGTCCTTCCACACGCCCAACGGCTTTCGCAGCCACTCGAACGAGGCGCTGAGTTCGCCGCCTCTCGCAACTGTCGCGCGTTCGAGCGCCTCGTGGATCTTCTTCTCTCCTGGAGTGGGATTATGCTCATCCGTATGAGAGTAGCATGAGATGATAGAGCGGAGGTATGGGAGGAATGCCTTGGAGAAGTGTTGGGATGCTTCGAGAGGGAGTGCGGTAGGGAGGATATCGACGGCCATCATCGTGACGGAGGGAAGATGCGCGGGAAGCGTTGGTGGCCGCGTGGTGTAGAAGGGCGAAGAGAGGGTGGTGTGACGCGAGAGGAATTCAAGGCCGCCCTGGGTCAATGCATGTTATTATGTGAGTCGGAGTGATAGAATAGCATATCCTCAGGTACTGACCTCGACATCGCAGCTAATGTCGCCGACACAGGCAAAACGGCCCTTGCCCAGAGTCTGCGCGATCTCAAGAGTGGTGGTGAGGTTCTCGTTCGTCATGAGCCGTGGGTAGCCTGGAGCCCATCCCGCGCCATGGAGGAGTAGCGACAAATAAGGAGCGACCTGTACGTGGCGAAAGCTCGAGTTGAGATTTAGGCGCTATTGAAGAGGACAGGGACGGACCTTGGTGTGGAACTCGGATACGTATTGGTCGGGGTGCGCATAATAATCTGACCGCTCGAAAGGACGACCGTCACGTCTCACGAAATAGTCTTTCGCGTGCGCGTGAACGACGTACACCTACAGCCGGTCAGTACATCTTCTCCAGGGCAGTATCCGTCAGTCTCACCTTGTGCAGGTCGGTGTCTGGGAGGGCGCAAAGGTGAGTAACTCTACTGAGCGCGATCGACGGAGGTGACGTACTAGGATCGGTGACAACACTGTGCAACTGGTCAACGGTGATCGTCTGAATTGGAAGGTCTTCGAGAATGGCAAGGCATCCCTCCGCGACCTTGCCCGTCCTAACACAATCTCAGTCCGCCGATCCAAGGAACTTGAGAATCGCACGTACCCAGTGACACCAATAACCAAAGGACCGAGGCTCTTCGGGGTGCCGTCCGCGCTGATCCTCGCCCCAACGACGTCTCGCAATATGGAACGGATAGATGCCAATGAAGGTTGGGTATGGGGACGTGGGGTATACTACGCGGAGGCGACGACTTTGAGGTTAGCTATGGTGCTTTTCACAACTTGGACATGCCAGGCGTACCAAGAAGGGACTTGCTACGCCAATCTCTAGATGGGCATGCGCCATCGCGCAGAGAGCCTCTAGCGCTCCAGCAACTGAAGTGGGAGAATTGAGATTAGCACGACGCGTTCATAGCTATAGATTCGTGGCTCAAAGCTTGACCGGCGTGGAAGGGGCCGAGAGCGCCATGTACGCTGGCCTTCACGGTGGCTGCATAGGTCGTACTCGTGCGTATTCGCGACATAGGCGTCTGCGACGTAAGTAGCCCGTTCGACTACGCTGGGACTTTGACTGCGTGACATTTACGAGGATGTAGCAGCATTATCAGGAATGTCCGGCATGAACCCCAAGAGCTCAAAGCCATGAGTATCTGAGGGGGATCTAGTTCATGACGTCGTGCAATGGCTGGCACTGAGCTCCTGTATCGTCTACGCCTGCCTTGTGGACTGTGGCAGCCATAACCCAGTCGTCCATAGACCACCGACATTTGCATCCTCGCAGCTGTACAGAGAATGGCAGTCAACTAGTGAGAGCGCTCACCTCCAGCAAACCATCCAAAGCCGACGGTACGCTTGCCATCCTCACCAGTGAGGAGTTCGTAGTCTATCAGACGCGGAAGCAGCGCGCCGCCCTCGGGCGCGCTCCGGTTCTCGGAGGCAAGGAACTTGGAGAGCAGCTCCATATTGTAGAGCTGCCCTTTCACGGTATGCGAGAACATCACTTGCGTTCGTGGAACCAACGGAGAGTGGCGAGCGCCCTGAGGATTTGCAGCGGGTGCGGGCAATGGGTCTGTGAGTACCTCGGGAAGAGGAGTCTCCTTGATGCCGACAATGACGTGTGCGGGCTGCAGAGTGGGGTGCAGTTTCGCTCCCGCCTAATGACAGATTGTGGTGAGAACATATTCATGCGTCAAAGGATGTAGCCTTGCTCGCCTTGAGAAAGTCATTGGCGGTGAACACTCGTCTCTCGCACGGCTGCACTAGGACCTCAACACCGTCCTTCTCAACGAGTTCGTTCACGGCGTCAGGCGTGAGCGGGCATCGTCGCTCCCAGATGCGCGCGGGATCCTCGCGTCGGATGCCTATGGTGAGCTTTGCAGCTCGCGATGGGGTAGTATGGTAGGCACGACGAGCGGCGGAACGGAGGGTAAGTGGTGAGCGTCGGAGGACGGACATGTCTACATGCAAGTAGTAAGGTATACCAGACGATTGTGCGGAGGGAGATGATGGTGGTCGGGAGTCAAGAAGGCGGGCTCGGTGTCGGTTCGCATGACCCTGGCGGTGAGAGGGCGCGTAGCATGATCCGAGCCGCTGTGAGGACCATGACAGCCCGAGTGACGAGCCTCCGACGGCAGCACACCGCCCGCCATGCTCTGTGGTCTGATGTCGGTCGCTTCGCGGAGGAGATTTGTCCGTTTGCCATAGAACACGGCTGCTTATCGAGACCTCCGTGAATGAGAGTGAGATATAACAGAGTGAATGTTGCGAGAGACGGATCCGGAGCGCGCGAGTGGCATGGGCGGGATTCAGACCAGCAAGCGCCCAAGCGCGTCGCGTCTTCACACGTGATCCTTCCTCTTTCCACTCGACGCTTGAGGCTCGTTCAACTCTCAGGTCGACTTGAATCCCTTCGCCCCTTGCAAGTTGCAAGCCAGACCACACATAGAGCAAGATATATTGTATGCTCTGGTTTTGTGAACGCTACGTGCCACATTGTCTAGGTGAGATGTGAACGCGAAGCACCGCTAGCAGTCGGAAGCCACAGCTGCAATGGTCGAGTGTTGAACGTTGACGTTGCGCAGAGGGCTGATTTCGAAGTGCCAGTTGATCGTCAATACTTCAGTTCCTCCTCTGTGTAGGACGTTTTCGTAGCCTGAACCTGTGAGCAGCGTGGCCTTACGACCCAGTCCTCGATCGCCTCGACTTCTACAAGTCTACAAGTCCTCAAAACTCGTGATACTCCGGAATGGCAACTTTGGCGCAGGGTTGCTCTAGCACACACAATCTGCATAAAAGATATTCGAAGACTCATAGCAAAGATGTTCTCTTTACTGGGGGATGAAGCCAGCTGCTCCCGACGTCTCCCGTCAGCAAAAGGCGTGTGCACTTCTCACTGCTCCTTCCCACGACTCTCATGAACCATCCACAGGCCAACCACTATTGCATCCGCGGACACGCCTTGTCGTCGCCTTCCATGTTGTGCGCTGCGCTTTCGGCTTACTTTGCCACTCCGCAGATCCATGACGTCCCCAGGAGCGTATGTGACATCTCCCACTCGTTCAAACGGTGCGCATTATACGGCATCATGGCCCGATGACGCCGACTTCTTCTAGCACCCGTCCTATAAGATGGTTGCGTGCCTGGGCCTGTTGTGAGGCTTTGACCATCTACGACCTTGCATCCTCCGTTGCTCGCTCGCAATTCGCATGGCGCACGCCTGTTTGTGAAGCGCAGGGCCAACGAGGAACAAGCCACTCTATCTCCTCACTGTTCTGGAGAGCAGATGGAGTACGGGTGGTGAGGCAGATCTCAATGTTGAAGAGGTCTCTGCAGCTCTCCGGGAGATCCTCACCGGCTTGCCCATGTATGCGTGTATGCTGCGCCATCATGCATCGCAGTACCTGGCGTTCTAGTACGTCCGCTGAGTGCTTTCTGGCTGGATTTCACAGCTGACATTTGTTCCGTATACAGCGCACGACGGCGTGGACCGGCGGTTCCGCGTTGACTGCAGCGCGCGCTCCCCTTGCCCCATTATGCCAATGCGCCTCCCCGGCTCTATGTTAGACCTGTTGTGCTTCAACAATTGGCGCAAATTGTGATATGCCCTAGGACATGCGCGTCGAAAGTGCGGCAGGTATGGCTCCCCAAATGGGAGGTTCAGGGCGCTTTCAGGCGGTTTGTAGGCATTCGACACCATGTCTAGACGTAAGCCTCCGCTGTCATCCTCACACACATACTCACCCTCTGGTGACAGGTCTCATGGTGTTGACTTCCATCGATATCAGACAGTACAATCAGGCCTTACTCCCATCTCCTGGAATCTCCGCCTCTCATAACCTGACAGCGCGTACCTCGGTCATACCGGCCGGCAGGCCACATTCGGTCCGTTGGTCATTCAATTATTATCAATGTGTCTCTGGTCCTGCGCTTCTTCCATCTCACGTCCCCAAAAACAAGCCGTGATTCCCCAGCTTTCCCCTACAGTCATTATACTTCTTGCAATCCACAGTACATTTCTATCGACCAACCATCCTCTAGATGCTTCGCAACGGTAGGTTCCGGGTTCAGTCTAATTCCTCTTCCGCGCCGCAATCCGAGAATAACCAGGTCCTGCCACATCCTTTGCATCTCGTAGGGTCTCCCATCGGTCTGGTCCACTATGATTGGGCCGCGCCTGGCGCATCATTACCAAGGCTACTTGCCGGCCAAATGCTTTGCGCATACTCGGAAGTGCAGGCATATACAGGCAAATTAACTATATGTTATAGTGTTCTGAATTGGCGCTGCTTGATGGTACTACCTCTCCGCCGATGCTGTCTACTTGCGCCTCTCGGTCGACCCAGAGTCGGCACGAACGCTGCACAGCAATTCGTGTAACGCCCATTCTAACGCCTCAATGTCATACTTCCCCAGCCCCAGCCATACTCGCTCGCCCACAGTTGGCTGTGCGCGTTCACGAACAGGCACACCTCGCCGCCCGGCTCTCAAAGCGGTGGATTGTACCTCGCGCGGGAGCACTTCGACGTCGCCCATGCCGCGCTCGGACCATTCAAAGCGTCCTATCGAACTCCCGCGGGGCAGTCTGTCTGCTGCTTTCGTGCCTCGTTGCCATACCTCGTCTGTCCGACCAACGGGGTGTGCCTCTCATGGGACCTGACCCGGATCCGCGGTATAACGTATTCGAGTGCTTCAGCCTCGTCGTCGGCGTAGTGGTGCCACCCGGTGGTTGGAGGGATTTGTGGGTTTACGTCCCGAGTCACCGAGCTCTGACGTCCCGGCGGACGTACCGCTGTCCTTCTGTCTCAGCGCAAACGAACGTCATTCCCATCCGCGTCCGGTCTGGCTAACGACTCGCCTCTTTTTGGACGACAACGGGACAGGATGACGCGGGTCGGATGGGCATAAAAAGCCCCATACATTCCCGAGGCATCCTCAGCTCACCAGCTCTCTTCTGCTGCAGCCTCTACTTTTCCACTTCGTTCCTAACAAGACAAGCGATGAAGGCCTTCACCGCACTCGTCTCTATCTGCGCCGTCGCCGCCGGCAGCTATGCGCTCATCATGCGTGAGCTCTACCCTTAGCGCACCAAGTGACTGACCGACGCGACCTCTGTTAACTGCAGCCCGCGACGACTCGGCCGTCTGTGCTGGTGCTCGAATTGTTTCTACGTCCGAAGTTGCTGTCGATGGCAAGACCGTCGAGCTCACCACCTTTGAGTGCGGTGCCGCTGCCATCCACGCAGACGATGGTCAGCTCTCTCGACGTTGCAGTCTCGTCTGAGGGCTGAATTCTGTTGCAATGGGTGGTGAACAGCGAGTGCCACTCTCAGCTCGACTACGTTCGGCCCCACGTCCATCGTCAGTGCCAACGCTCCTACTCCGACCGCGAACGTGTGCGGCGAGATCTGTGCGTGATCCTGGATATACTGGAATAGACACATTTCCTGACTGGGCGAGCTCGCACCGTTTGGTCAGGCAACAACGTCTGCGGCGACAGTGGCAACCTTCCGCCGGTGACCGAGGACTGCCAGACGATCTTCAACGCGATCACCATCCTGAACGGGTCCATCTGTACGTCTCTAGACCTTGTCTCTCCTGTTACATGCCGAGCACTCACGCTCGTCCGCAGCCCCCTCGTTCGAGGTCGACCCGAACCACGCCCAGACGCTCACATTCGGGACGTGCCGCTTCTTCTTCCAGAACTTCTCGCCCCTCCCGATGTCGAACTGCTGGCTCTCGTTCGTGAGTAACCCCTCCTATCTCCGTGAACTCTGAACTTTCCCGCTTTGCGGAGACTGTCCGGCTTGCCGCAGTACTAGCACCGTGCCCCATGCTTCCCGCACATCTATGCCGATCATATACCGGCTGTGTACCGATACTGACTATCGGGCTGTATTTGTAGGTGCAAATCGCGAGTGCGGCGGCTAGCGCCTGCCTGCCTCCCGTTCAGCCCGTCAACTCCGAGGGTATTTGCGTTGCTCCCGACGCTACCTGGCGCGTTGGGTACGTGTCTTTGGGTGCATCTGCCTGTGACCATCTGCTCAATGCGGGGCTCTACTTTCCAGCGTCGCGCACTCTTGAGTACACCTCAGCGAATTGCGCTTCAGGTCAACCGGCGAATTGAAGTTTCTCGAGAGAATCTTGTCTCCTCCTGTTCTGTACCTCCGTATCTGGGACTGCGTAGTTGTGCTACATGTTGTTTGAAGAGGAGTATCTGTTCATCCTTTGTTTGTTCAATACTATGGGAACATTTTCGGGTCATGAAGTGCCTTTGAAGCGATTCTCATCAAACCAAATTGAAACAAAGCATTCAACGCTTAGGCTCTGGCAGGCCGCGTCCCGATGGTACCTCGCTTGCATCAGTTCATTAAGGCTCTATGTCCAAGGGTGATTTACCTTGGACAGGATAGCTCATTCAGGCTTTACTTCGGTACCCCTCTGTCTGCGAAGAGCGTGGAGAATCATAAGATGTCATGAGCACCCGAGTGGGTGATTGATTCATGATGAGAGGAATAGTATGTCAATATCTACTGACGCATGAGCCATACCGATTGGCCCGAGCGCTTGCCTCTAACCACAGGTTGGAGAGTGACCACGTTGTCGATTTGACCGACCTCGTCTTGTCCGACTATATGCCACTGCATATCACTTCTGATGTATGTGCATGCAGTCTCGCCGGGCGAGTTCAGAGTTCCAGACTCAACCTCCGCTCGTCACAGTGTCCAGGCCCGGCACATCAAGCCAGCGTGATATGCATCCGAGGTAATCCACTCTCTATCGCCTCTCATATAACTGACACATCTTTCAAGTGTATCAGGATTGATGCTTTGCACCCATAGATGCCGCGCGCGATCTATCGTCGGTGCCATACTAGCAGTCCAGGTCCAACAGCTCGATGTCCTTGGCCCGCAGGCACAGCGCAGCCTTCTGGTTGCATCACAGAACAGGTCGCACCCGAGCGGCTTTCCCATGATGCGCATGATGCACGTCTGCAATACCGTCTATATGTTGCCATCCTTCTTGCCTGGGCTTCGGAGGAGGCCCGCAAATGCATCACCTGTCATTGTCAACGCTCGCCAGTGCAGAGGAAGAGCGCTGCGGGTCCTGTGCCGTTTCGGCGATAGTCATCTCAGAACTCCGCCCTCGTTCTCACCGCACGCAAGGGGCCGGGTAGAATGCTAACGAACTCCAGCAGCATGAGGCGTGCCTGTCTGTACTGTGCAGAAAAAGCGCGAAAGCTGATACGATCGGTCGCTGTATGGCTTTCGTGTTGAGACCACCTTGGCATGGTGGCTCTGGTGCGTGCTAGGCCTGGTGGGCACATGGCGGTGAGAGTCCAATGAGCTTATTGCGCAAAGAATCTCATTGTGAATACAGGTATCCACTCGAGGTGCTGGAAAGACGTAAGGATTGTGGTAGGCTGGTCATCAACTGACCTTTTCGTTTGTGCTGATGGGATCGTTTCTAGTATTGTCGCTGTCTTTTGATCGGTTGGAAGAAAATCCGGTGTGAACAACGCACCTCCGGTGTGCCTCGTATTGGACGACACCGTCAGACTAGCGTCGTCCTTCCCTGGCCAATCGCTTTCTATGTCCACTATTGCAACTCTGTTCCCGCGGGCGTCCCCCTTCGCCGTGTCCTTTTCGCCTGTATCGCCATAATCGCCAAAACGTCGTCTGTGGCTTCTTGTCATCTTCTGCGCGGACGTTGATAGACTCAACAATCATACGGTAGGACGTGCCATTTAGTATTGCTGACTTCCATTCCAGGGGTGGACGTCGGCAGAATACCACGTCCTCCGCCTCTTTCCCGGTATTGGGACTTGGCTCCCGCGCACGATGCCTGAATGGCACCTTCTGGCGGTTCGAGATGGACGGCCTCGTTAGTCGTCGGCCTTCCTGAGCTTAATCCCGGAAGACCATTGACCGGCACAAACGCGCCTCTCCAACCTCTCCTCGTCTGTATTCCGCATTCCCCACTCCACCTCGCGCACACACCAACAGCCTCTTCGCGCGCTCTAGGCACTGGGAAATGACTTGCGATGTGCCTGGACGGCCGCGCTGCCCAGTGCCTTACTCTTCCAAGACGCCTGCGACGTGATACAGTGCGCGGAAACGTCGCTCCCATCCCCGCCTCGTCCACCAAATCTCCCTCCCGTGCGCGGGGGATCTGCACGCGGCATCAGACCAGACGAGGACGGCTCTCGACTGGCCAGGACGCGAGCCGTGACATGTTCCGCAGACGCACGCACCCACGTCCGATTTGCGCGTCCACCACGGTGTGTTCCTTCTTTGCCGCGGCTTGCAAGTACAGTAAGCCATGGCGGCATTCGTGCCTACCAACCTCGCCTTGATGCGACGACGCAGCGGCGTATATATAATCTGGAAGGCGTCCAGCCAGGCACCCCAGGGCGCCGACGTACTCCCTTTCTCTCGAACACAGGCCAAACATGAAGCCGACTCTCGCCCTCCTCGTCATCCTTGCGGCCGCACAGAGCGCCATGGCGCTGAACGCGCCGCACATACGCAGTACGTCCGCCCCCGTCCGCATCCCGCTGACGCAACGTGCTGAGTGACGACCACGTGTAGTACGACAGGATACGAACGCTACGAGCGGCCTGGTATGTCAGGGCGCGAGTGTGGTGTCGAACACGACGTTCGTCGCTGGCGCGGCGACGCTGGAGATCGCGAAGTTCTCGTGCGCGCCCGTCTCGCCGTTCATCCAGGCGCACGGGGGCGGGCTCCTGGGGTGGCTCGGCGGCCTTCTGGGGTGGCTCTTCCCGTTCCCGCCCCCGGTGCACAAGCCGAAGCCGACGACGGTGACGAAGGTGTCGACGGCGACGAAGACGGCGACGGTGGTGTCGACCGCGACCGCTGTCACCACTGCGACCGCGACAGAAACCGCGACAGAGACTGAGACTGAGACCGCGACAGAGACGGAGACGGAGACCGCGACGAGCGCGACGACGGTGGTGGAGAGCACGACGGACACCGCGACTGTGACGGTCACGCAGACGGCGTCGCCGCCGACGTCCACTGCGACCGACGTCTGCGGCGAAATCTGTCAGTACTTTTTCTGGCTGCTCGGACTCTAACGACTGAGTACGTGTATGGTATGGAGTCTGCGCTGACGTCCTGCGGTGCCGTCATACAGGCACGACCGTGTGCGGCGAGTCCGGGCAGCTCCCGCCCGACAGCGAAGACTGCGCGACGCTCGTCGACTCCATCACCATCCTCAACGGCCAGATCCGTACGTCCCATCCCGCCCATCCATGACGCCGCGTGGCTTAGCGAGGGGTACTGACGCGCACTCTCGACGAACGCCGTGTGCAGCGCCGACGTTCACCGTCGAGCCGGACCACGTCCAGACGATCACCTTCGGCACATGCCGCTTCTTCTTCGAGAACGTCGGCCCCGAGCCGCTCGAGTACTGCTGGCTCTCCCTCGTGCGTCCCCGGTCCTCTCTCTCCTCTCCTCTCCTCACTCACCTTACCACGCTCTCATCGTCATGCGTGCGCGCGCGTTCGACCAGGCGCAAACGGCAAGCGCGTCCGCGAGCGCGTGCTTCCCGCCCACACAGCCCGTCATGTCCGAGGGTCTGTGCATCGCGAGCGACGCGCTCTGGGAAGTCGGGTGCGTCTCTGTCGTTTGTTCCGTATTTGGTCGAGTGGTTGGTTGGTCAATGCTGATGGGTTGCTGCTCGCTACAGCGTCGCGCATTCGTGAAGGGGGCGATCTCGAGGCTGGTAAAGTGCGCAATTGTTGTGAGAGGTCTGGTGGAACGCGAGGGAGGGGTGGTGGGAGGGATGAGCGCTGCGGTTCTTTTGGCACTCGGATTCGACTGTGGGACACTGGCGTCGTGCTCTTGTCTTTGTATCAGATGTCTCTCGTATGGGATGGAGCAGTACTGGTGCTCTGTATTGGCGCGCGAAGGATACCTCCTCTACGCGGGCCCAACGCGGGTGTCACTCAAAGCCTGCAAATCAAGGAGAGCACGAAAATGCGATAATCGTTCCGAATACACTATACACGTCAAAGCAGCAACGAACACCATCAAGCACACGGGCCGGGGAGGCGCCTCGTCCAGCACCCGCACCCGCACCAGCTCTAGGCGCGCGCGACGCCTAGATGGGCTTGATCTTGAAGTGCAGCGAGATGAGGGAGAATATCAAGCACTGGCGGGAGTGCGCGGAGCGTGAGCACGTTTTGACGTCCATGGGGGCGCACACGGCATGCACGCACCTTCAAGTCCTGCACGAGGTAGTAGAACACGCGCAGGCCCTCTGGGTCCTCGCTGTCCTGGATGTCGACCAGCGAGCCGATCTTCGCCGTCTGCATGTGCACATGCACGCGTCAGTTCCTGCGATACAACACGACACGACATAAAAGGGGGGGGACGCACCTCAAAGGCGATGTGGTCGTTGCCGATGCGGATCTCGAGCTCCTGCTTGCCGACGATGTTCTTCTTGGGCCAGTTCGTGTCGTCTTCCCTGGAGGCACGACGGGTGTTGGGTCAGTGGTCCGTAGACGAGGGAGGGACGCTTACTTTGTGATCTCGCTCGACTCGATGATCCGCTTGAGCTCTTTCACGACGAGGGGCCCGACCCACACTGTGCGCGACGCATCGGTTAGCTCACTCCTGCCTTTGGGCTCGTCCGGGAGTGGGAGTGGAGGAGGGAGAAGGAAGGGACAAGACGCGACGCACTCTCTTTGCGGATGAGACTGTCGTTGCGGTAGTTTGAGTTGTTCGCGTAGCGCAGCCGGCCGTGCGAGTACTCGAACTCGAGGAATTCGTGGCCGTGCTTGCCAGAGTGTCCTGTACTGCGTCGCTCGTCAGCGCCCGCGCTCGAACGCGGGTGTTGGTGAAGTGAGAGGGCTTACTAGTATCTGAGAGGGGGGCGTGAGCAAGACGCTTCAGAGTCCTGCACACGCCGTGGCGCTTTCTTCGTACCTCAGGTAGAACGGGTCGTTTTCGTAGGACGTCATCTTGGACGGGAAAAGATGAAGAACGGGGAGCAGAGGTGGTGGTAGTGGATGGCGAGAGAGAGAGAGAGGATACGCGAGGCGGGAGAACGAACGACGGGCGCCTGTTTTCTGTCTGGCACGTGGCGGAGACCGTCTTGAAATGTTCTCCGACTTGCAAGGATACAGTCGGGCGTGGTTGCATGTGGGATGCAGATAGAGACAAGCATTATTAGGATGTAGTATCTAGAGGGCGTACTGCCGTAGTCTATCGTCTAGCCAACTATGAGGATGGCGCGGTGTGCTGGACGGCGCCCTCCGTCGTGGGCGCACCCGCCGCAGCCTTCATCTCCTCCTTCACGATCTGCTCGCCCAACGCCTTCACCTTTTGCGCCCTGGGCACCGCGTCGCTCCCTCTGAGCTGTCCCCTGACCGTCTCCACCGTCTTCGCGCCGATACCGACGGGCGCCCTGGTCCACCTGACCGCGCGCATGCCGACGCCGGCCGCGATGTGCTTTTCGAGGTACTGGACGAGGAGGTCGACGGTGTCGGGGTGCGCGTCCCACGCCTTGATGACGCGCTTGTGCGTCCGGCGTTCAAAGTTCTCCTGGCTCTTCTTGTGCACGAACGGGCCGCGGAGGACGGTCCACAGCCGGCGCTGCGTGGGCAGGTGCACGGGCTTGGAGATGGGGATGCCGAGCGCCGCGGCGGCGTGCCCCGCAAAGTGCACGAAAAAGTCGAGCAGGTTGGGGTGGTAGGACCGGAAGTGGAGGGTCGCGGCGGGGATGCCGTGGGTTTTGGGAAGGTAGTGCGGGGGGCGGACGCCCCGGCCATGGACGATGCTGGATGCGTAGAAAGGCTCAGAGATGTCGGGGATTTGGGACAAGGGCGTGCCGGTCGGGAGAGTGGGCTCTGTCGCCGCGGCGGGAGGCCTAGGAACGAGCGAAGGTCAGTGGCTGGTGAAGACAAGGAGGAGCAGGCGGTGGGACGTACCGGGAGTTTGTGCTGTTGAAGCGCAGGGATCTCTGCAATGCTGACACCGCCGACCTGCATGACCGGGAGAACATGGCGAGAGACGGAGGCCGAGCGTCGTCGTCGCCGTCGTCGTCGTCGCTGGACTTTAGATACTATTACTGTAAGATAGATTCAACATTACAGTGGCAGCGGGGTCGGAACTTGAAACGTTCGAACTCCGGGCACTCTAGGCGAAGCGATAAGCCCCTAGACTAGGGTTCTAACGAGCGCTTACACCCGAAACGGAAGGAAGTATACCATATATGGAATGTAACCTGCCGGAAAAGGAAGGAGGGCAAGTCCTCGGGGACAGGGGACATCGCCTAAGGTCTGGGAGACACAATACTATTAGTATATGTACTCCGAGTCGGATGTTTCATAGCAATGGTGCTCTTCGTTCTCGACGCTCACGCGACGTCGAGACGGCGTCGAGAGGATTAGGCGCCGGAGGGGCAAGGGGGGGGGGCACGCGCGCGCGTCGGGAGCTAAGCGCCGGTGTGTGCCACAGCGGAGTTTGAACAGCAGAGCAAATACGCTGGGAGATTAAGGTGAGGTGGCATTGGAGGAGCAGGGATCGGACGCGACGTTGCAGATTTACGGATGGGAGGGCGAAGTGGGGCTGTGTGGGCACAAGCACGTTGCTCAGAGTCACTGAAGAAAACAGAGCTTGGAAACTCGCACGCCCGAGCGGGTTCGCGCGAGCGACGGGCGCAGGAGAACGTGGAGAACCTTGCTCTTTGTTTACAGTATCGTGAGTGTCGACCGTGCACGACCAGGCATCCGTGCCATGCCCGACAGCTCTAGCGTAACCCTGTACGATGATTGCGATGGAATAAACGGCGGGACGCCTAGTGTTCCAGGGCTCAACAGATACAGTGATGTCTATGGGTAGGCAACCAAGGTACGTACATACGTGCACGGACGGTTGCTACTTCATCCTGGTGTATGTAATGGAAGTCATTCTCTTTCGATGAAGTGAACTCACAGCATCGCAGCATGTGATCGTCGGGCACGCGTAAACCTCGCGGATGACGGCCGCTGGGGATACGGTCGACATGCTCTGCAGAAAGGAGACTCTCTAAACGGATGCTCTCGCCGTGTTTGAGCAGACCCGCAGCGATTCGAGATCGATGGGGGAACCTGTAGGATCAGGACGTGACTTTGCCCAAGTACGCGATTGAAAGCTTGCCGCTTGCTTGCGACGTCCGCGCTTTGGCAATATGAGCGAGCACGATTAGGTGGCTGCTGTTATTCAGCACTCTCAACATGAACTTGCGCTCGCGTGCAAGCCACCAGCATCTGCGTGCTCGTGGGTTCAGGCCGCATGAGGTCGGCGTCTGTTGGACTGTCGAGGTTCTCCAGACGAAGCGCCGGAGGATGATGGGTGAGTATATGACCTTGAGACAAGCGTGTTGTTTCTGAACGCGCGTCCGAGGAAGAGCGAGGGCGATCAGAGTGCTCCTATCAAATAGCAGCTGCGAGCAATGGAGACGGTGGAAGAGAGAGAGGGCAAGAACGGAGAGGATGGCGGATGGCGTCACTCGGCCTTTTCCGGCGAATGGGCGTCTGGGCGAGGCTGGGTGGAAATGAACTCAACACTCTTCAACTTCTCCCCGTCCTCGGTCAATCGTCCCTTGTCCTCCTCCCTCCCTCCTCCTCCTCCCTCCGCCCCTCTCGCCCCTTCTTCCGCCTCCACCGCGTCTTCTCGCTTGTCGACGCGTACACACACCCTCTCGACACCTCAAGACACACATCAACGCGTGCAATGGACCCCTTCACCTTCGGTGGCCGCTACAGGCTCGAGGAGGAAATAGCCATCGGTGGCTGCGGTACGTGTCCACGCACCTCTCCATTCCATCCTCGCACTCAACGTTCTTACCCTCACTACCACCGCCACAACCACCACAGGCACCGTCTTCCAGGGCGTACACACCCAAGCAGGCAAAGAAGTCGCCATCAAGCTCGAACCCGCCATCGCAAAATCCTCCCCCCTCAAGCAAGAGTCCAAGATATACAAGACACTCATGGGCGGCCCTGGCGTCCCTTGGCTCAACTGGTCAGGCAAGCAGGGCGACTACAACGTCATGGTCATCGACCTCCTCGGCCCCTCTCTCGAGGACCTCTTCCGCATGTGCAACAGGCACTTCTCCCTCAAGACCATCCTCATGCTCGCAGACCAGCTCGTGAGTCTTCCATCCTCGTTCATTCAATCCGCTCCGACGCCTCGCCGTCGCCGTGCGTCTGCCCTGTGCCACAGTCGTTCATTCCTTCATCTCACGGCGCCTAGCCACACGAGTGGCTAACGGCACTCTTTTCTCACACTCTTCCCATTCCGCTCCTCCTACGGCTGTTGCAATTCCGCACACCGCGTGCGGCTCGCGTTCTGCGAGAATCCAGAACCCCTTCCTATTGTTGACGGCCGTCGCTCCCGGATGCGTTCATTTCCGGTATCCGCCTTCTTGAGCTTCCTCACTCACATCACACTCTTCTCTCAGATCACTCGGATCGAGTACATCCACTCGCGCGATTTCGTCCACCGCGACATCAAGCCCGCCAACTTTGTCGTTCCAAAGCTCGCTGCGGACGCGTCGGGATCGGACGTCGTCGTGAATGTCATCGACTTTGGGCTCGCGAAGAAATTCCGCGACCCACGCACCGGCGCTCACATTCCGTACCACCAGGACGATCATCATGGCGTCGGGACGTGTCTCTTCGCCGCGATCCCGACCCACCTCGGTGTCGAGGCTAGCCGACGTGACGACCTAGAGTCCCTCGCGTACATGCTCATCTACTTCCTCCGGGGCACGCTGCCGTGGCGGAAGATCAAAGGTAGCTCCGTGTCGGAGACGTGGGACCTCATTCGTGACAAGAAGCTCGAAACCGAGCCCGTCCTCACTGTCGGGCTGCCTCCCGAGTTCGACATATTCTACCGATACGTGCGGGCTCTCGAGTTCGAGGACCTCCCCGACTATGAGGGCCTCCGGGCGCTGTTCCGGGCGCTGGCGGAGCGCCAGGGGATCGTCTACGACGGCCAGTTCGACTGGTGCGTACCCCTCCCAGGCGAAGGCCGCTCGAGCAGCACCCCTGCTTCGGGTGAAGACGCCGCGGCTGGCAGGAAGCGGAAGCGGGTATGCCGGAGCTGTTCGGCTTGTGCGGCGGCTGCAGAGCGCGCGGCGGCGGCGACAGCGACGAAGAAGGCGGCGGTAGTAGGCCGCGGTCGTGCTCGGGCATAGGTGGGGGCGGGGACCGTTGTGGGCGTGTCATATGCGCGGCTTGTTGTAAGTCTTTTGAGACGTGAGTGCTCCTTTGCCGTCGTGCACTGCGTCTCGATTGTGACTGACATGCGTGGTCTTCTAGCAGGCTTCAGATGAGCCATGTTTGATCATGGCACGGCGCGGTGGCAACGAGACGCGTCGGATGGGACTGGCAGCAACAAGAGCGGCGAAAAGCAAGATCGGTTATGTTTATATGTTCGGGCTTCGCGTCTTGCGCGCCGTGCGCTGCTCGGTCCCGCCCACACTACTACGGGGCTTCTCAACACTTCACCTCTATCGTCTCGGAATCGGATGCGGGGTCGGACTTGCCCTCCAGTGACGAAGCCTTCATTTCGCTGAATCGGGCGGGTCCGTACGGCGCCCGTGTATATAGTCCTTCTCTCTGGTGAGTCGCTTTTGAGTGACGTTGTTGGTGTCTTTTGCAGGTGCTGACAATTAGATGCGCCAGCCCCCAGCCACCCCGCATTCCGCACCTTCCCGTCACCGCCAATAGCCGTCCGCCACCGTGATATGTACCGCGAAAACCCCCTTGCGATCCCCCACCCCCTGCCACACCCCGTCCCAGTCTCGTCCTGGCCAACTTTTTTCGCCCGGGACGAGACGTACGAGGAGACCCGAGAGAACCGTCGCCTTCTGCCGCAGCTCTACTACGTAGTGCTTGCGGCGGGCTAGGCTGGGCTGACCGCGGATTTGTGTCAGCCTCGTCTGGGAGGGCGACGGCGATGTTGTGCGAGTAAGTTACGGAGTATGTATGTATGTATTTCTATATTGTTGCTGTTACTGGTGTCCTGCGATTATACGGCCTCTTCTTTCCTCTTCGGTCGTTGGCGCCTTCGACTCTTCCGTGGAGGTGTCGTCGTTGCAGTTCGTCGCGTTGTTGCTTTGCACCGCCTTCGCTCGATCGCTTTGTTTGAGCGTACACAAGCATGCGTACGGCGTGCTTCACCCTGCTCTCCCCACACCTCACAACCCCTTTCCCCGCACTCCCGCAGCTCGTTATTAGGTAACGATTACATACGTACGTATGTTCACACTGCTATGCGCGTATGGTATGCACAAGTATGATACACCCACACACACACACATGCTCCCACCCTCCTGCTGTTTTCGCGTATGGCATATGATTTATGGATAGATAATATGGCTGCTCCCCTCTCATGCGTGCATATTTGGTACACAGGAAGGTCCCTCGTGTGCTTTGGAATGTGCTGTGGTTGGTGTATATATGGATGGGTTTGCTTGAGCGTGGTGTGGTGCGTGGAGGTCGAGCGAATCGCACTTCAGGTTTGTTGCGGGGATGGACAGGGGGAGGTTTGGGCATAAGATGGGGAAGAACTTGTGGAGCAACGAGACGTAGTTTGACTTGTTGGGTTCGGAGGTAGGTACATATGGGTCCACTGCCAGGCGAGCGGGACAGGCAAGGATGTTAGACTGACCATGAGCTCGAGGGTCGTTGGAGGGAATATGGCTCTGATTGAATATGTTCAGGCTTCTCATCCGGCCTTGAATTACCGTCATACGCATGCCTTTCATTAATTACGTGTGGTTCATGTCGTGCACGGCCGTATGTCAGCGCCTCTCTGACATTTCTCCCAATTTGGCAAGGGGCTCTGAACAGACGCCCATTTGTGAAAGTTGCGTGCGAGATTTTGGTGCGGCTCTGAGCTCTCCCTCTCATCCATCCACTTTCTACGCTCGCTCTCGCCGGCCGACGCGGCGTTGAACATCCTCTAGACTCTGGGAAATGGCTCCCTCTTTTACTGTTCCGCCGACGCCGACATGGTACACTGCCGTACCACCACTGGAGCCCAAACCCGACCTCCCTACACCCTCTGCCTCCCAGCTCGCCTCTCTCACAGACCGCGCGGCAGGACTGCTCAAGGCGGACGCGGAAAAGTACAAGGAGACGTCCGTGGGGCAGTCCGCGTCGGACGCGCACTTCCTCAAGACGGTGCTCGCGACGGGCACGCTGTCCGACCGGCTGAGCGCGCTCACGCTGCTCGTGCAGGCGAGCCCGGTGCATAACACGGCGGCGCTCGAGACGCTGCGGGCGATGGCGCAGAAGGGCCGCGCGAAGGGCGGGAGGGACGAGGGTATGAAGGCGGTGCGGTGTGTCGTCGATTGGTGGGTCGGCGGTGGGGGTCCCGGGAGGAAGCTCAGGTGAGTGTGTGTTTTGCGTGCGTGCGAGTGGTGGGCGGCGGGAGTGGGTTTGCTGAACGGGTTTGTAGGTACTTCCGTGATCAGCCGCTGCTGCATCCGGGTGTGGACGATGCGCATCTGATGATTTGGTACTTTGAGGACTGGCTGAAGAAGTACTTCTTCTCCATCCTGCAGATCCTCGAGACGTTCTCGCTCGACCCTCTCACCTACGTCCGCACCCAGACCCTCGCCTTCCTCTCTACCCTCCTCCGCGCACAGCCGGAACAAGAGCAAAATCTCCTCCGGCTGCTCGTCAACAAGCTTGTGCGTGCTTCTTTTCTTCCCCGCTGCGCTGCGCTGTTTGCTGACAGTGAGCAGGGCGACACGGAAAAAGCGGTGTGCTCGCGCGCGTCGTATCACCTCCTCCAGATCCTCCAGGCGCACCCCGCCATGAAGGGCGTGATCGTGCGCGAGGTGCGCTCGCTGATCTTCCGCTTACCTGCGTCGACCGCCGCCCAGGCCGCGCCGGCGAGCTCGGAAGCGAAGCATATCCGCTTTGGCGACGCGGACGCCTCGTCGTCGAAGAGCAAGGCGAAGGACGCGGCGAAGAAGGAAGGCGCGCCGTCGCGGTGGAACACGCACGCGTGGTATTACTCTGCGGTGACGCTGAACCAGATCGTGCTCACGCCGTCGGCGGCGGACCGGGCGGTCGCGCGGCTGCTGGTGGATATGTACTTTGAGATGTTCGAGGAGATCCTGGGGTCCAAGGGCGAGGAGGACGAGGGGAGCGACCGGGAGGGCGAGGAGGGGAAGGAGGAGAAGAAGGGGTCCGCTGGAAAGGCGGCGAAAGGCAAGGGGAAAGGGGCCCCGAAGGACAAGAAAAAGAAGGTGAAGGAGGTCAAGGGCGCGGCGGGCTTTGCGGAGGTGGAGGACTCGTCGTCGCGCCTGATCGGCGCGATCCTGACGGGCGTGAACCGAGCGTTGCCGTTTGCGCAGATGCACCTCAGCAGCGACAGCGCTGCAGTGTGAGTTCTGGCTTCGTGGCCTCCGTCTGTCGCACGCGTTCTGACCTGGTCTGCAGATTCCAAAAACATATCGACACGCTCTTCCGGATCACGCACACGTCCACGTTCAACATCTCCCTGCAGGCCCTCACGCTCATCCTCCAGATCTCCACCACGCTCTCGTCGCCGTCCACGAAGCCGTCGACGTCCAGCCAGTCTTCGGCGTTCTCGACCTCCCTCCGGGATCGCTTCTATCGCGCGCTGTACGCGTCGCTGATTGACCCGAGACTGGCGACATCGAATAAGCAGGCGCTGTACCTGAATTTGGTCTTCAAGGCGTTGAAGGCGGACCACGATGCGCAGCGCGCTGCTGCTTTCGTGCGCCGGTTTGTGCAGGTGTTGGCGAGCGGGGTGGGCGCCGGGGGTGCGGTGGAGTTTGTGGCAGGTGGCTTGTACTTGCTCGGTGAGGTATGGTCGCTTTTTGTCCTTTCATGACTGAATGCACGTTCTGACGGTAATTGTGATAGCTCTTCAGCACGACACCCGCGCTCAAGCAGCTTTTGAGCTTGCCAAAGTCAAAAGCTACGCCTCCGCCTGATGCGCCGACGTACGATCCTCGGAAACGGGACCCTCAATACGCCCACGCGTTTGCGTCTCCCATGTATGAGCTTGTACGTCCACATATCTAGTCTCCGGCGACACTCTCCTGACGTTGCTTTACCAGCTACCCCTCTTGAACCACTTCCACCCCACGATCTCCCTCCACGCTCGCCAGCTGTTCACTTCCTCGCCCATCACCGGCTCCCCGGACCTCTCGCTCAACACGCTCTCGCACTTCCTCGACCGATTCGTGTACAAGAACCCGAAGAAGCCCAAGCCGAAGGGCTCGAGCGCGATGCAGCCCGGCGCGGCGCCCGCGGACCCCGCGAGCGGCGTGAAGCTCGTCAAGGGCGAGGCCGCGGGGATGGACGTGCCCGTGTACGACGAGCGGTTCTGGAAGAGGCGGGTGGAGGACGTGCCGGTCGACCAGCGCTTCTTCCATGCGTACTTTACGCGCAAGGCGGAGAAGGAGCGCCAGAAGGCGGCGAAGGTAGGGAGGAGGAAGGGAAAGGGTGGCGATGAGGGGTCGAATGTGGGTGAGGACTCGGACGAGGATGAGGAGGCGCTGGAGGATGAGCAGGAGGGTGAGAGCGGGAGTGAGGAGGAGGAGGCCGAAGACGTCGAGGGCGGCAGCGAGAGCGAGGATGGTGGGTTTGACTTGTCGACGAAGGGTCAGAAGCCCGCTCCGGCTGAGAGCGATGAGGAGGAAGAAGATAGCGATGCGGAAGAGGCGGAGATCTGGAAGGTACGTGAAGTGTTCTTCGAGATGCCTGAGTATGCAGCTGACAGCGCTCCCAGGCGATGAAAGCGACCATGCCAGCCGAGCTCGAAGATGACGACCTCATGAACGACAGCGACGATAGTGACGACGAGAGCGATGACGTCCCTTCCGATCTCGATGCTCTCGAATCCGACGAAGAGATCGAGGCGGCGAAAAGCAAGGCCAAGGGAGACGCAGAGGCCGATTCGGACGCGGGAGAAGACGACGACGACGCGTTCTCGCTCGTCGAGGGCTCCGACGCAGAAGACCTCCTCCCTCTGGACGCCGAAGTGCCTATGGGTCTCATCGAGTACGACGGCTCGGACGCGGGCTCGGACGCCGAGGGTGGAGACGACGGCGAGGGATGGGGCGGCATCTCGTCGGAGAAGAAGCCCCAGAAGGGCAAGCGGAAACGCGACGAGGAGGGCGGCAGGCGCGCGCAGAGGAAGAAGCTGCGTGCGCTGCCTACGTTCGCGAGCTACGAGGACTATGCGAAGTTGATCGAGGACGGGCCGGAGGACAATATTTAGGCTTGCGCGGTTGTGTAGCTGACAATCATCTACGTTTCTTCTCCACTGTCTTGGTCACTCATGCTGTGGGCTCTCCCAATTGAATGTGCGTTTTGTTGCTTCGTGCCATAGCATGCTCCCCCAAGTCCCTCCACAGGGCACACTCTGTCTGCTGCTGTGAGAGACCATGCCCAGACAATAACACAATCTAACAATTGGATTCAAAGGCCATTATGCTGAGGCTACACACGACGCGCATTGGCGTCCGGCTCTGGTTGGGAACAGGCTAGGAACAGCGCCTGAACTGGATTCCTAGCCCTGGACCGGAACCAGCGTAGTAGACAGCCTTGTAACTCCGATACGATTGAACAAAGCGGCATTATAACCTGGATACTGATCAAGTAACAAAGTCTATAAGTAAGTTTCCGGACCTGAACCAGCCTGGTAACCAGACATGTGCCAGGAGTCCAGTTCCCAGCATATTCCGCGCCTATTCCCAACCGGAACCAGGCGCCAATGCGCGTCGTGACAGTCAACTTCCTTGTAACACATATAGCCTGATAACCCATACTCTCACATAGTACATAGATTTGGCCCATTCCGGAGTTGGGATAGTGGGAAAAAGGCATATCTCCCCATTACTCCATTCACAATGTGCATTGGTGCCTGGTTCAGGTTGGGAATAGGCATGGAATATGCTAGGAACTGGACTCCTGGCACATGTCTGGTTACTAGGCTGGTTCAGGTCCGGATACCTACTTATAGACTTTGTTACCTGATACATAAGTATCCAGGTTCTAATGCCGCTTTGTTCAATCACATCAAAGTGATGAACTCTGAACCTAGCAGGCTGAAAGCCCCACAGGTAAAGTCTTCAGTCTGTGAGCAAACGACTGTATTGCATAGACAAGTACCTGAAAGCCGCACAAGTAAAGCTACTAGTACTTGGTAAGTAACCATAGTAAGTAAGCATAGGTAAGAGAGGAACTTACTCTTCAGTCTGTGAGCGAATGACTGAAGAGCAGGGGCAGAGAATGTCCTCCTTATATACAAGTCCAGAGGACACATGAGTAAGCGAAGAAAGGAGGGCATGTGATCTACCATACGATGAGTAAGACAATGGTGCGAGTATGAGCAAGAATGATGTGAGTATCGCACGATCGTACAGAACTATCTAGAAGAGATCCGGAACAGCGAAGAACGCACTAGAGGGATCCAGAGATGTCTGGATGCTATAGTACAGATGTATCGTAGAAAAGTCCGTAGAACTACCATATGGGGAATGTACCTAAGAAAGTCCATGCTGTGCAAACACAGCCATCGTGTCCATCCGAATATGGTATGGCCAGTATGCAAACCCGGAAGTTCAACACGAAGTTCTAAGGCTGTCTACTATGCTGGTTTCGGTCCAAGGCCAAGAATCCAGTTCCGGCGCTGTTCCTAGCCTGTTCCCAACCAGAGTCGCATGCCAATGCACATTGTGATTATGCATAGCACTTTGGGGGTACCATAACACATAGTTTGGTTATGTAATACCTCACTTTAACCCATCTGGGCAATGATAACTGCCACAGATCCACACACACCCACTGTCTCCGGCATGGATCGTGATTCATCACACCCAGGAGGCAGCTGGACCAGCGTAAACATCTGGTTCTCCACCAGGGACTGGATCTCATCCTGAGCAGCCCTCAGCCAGTGGTCGTGCTCCTCAGGCGCAAGCTGCATGACCTCAGAGATTGACCTGGGCTCCCCAAAGTGCTCCTGGCTCGCCTTGAGTGCATGCTCTGCTACAGACTCAAAGGCAAAGGCCAGTGTGTCATCGTAGGTGAGGTAGTTGTCCCGCTGGGCGCAGTAGACATCCTCGATGCCAGAGAGCATGGCCTCCAGTGAGCACTCATAGACATCCTCATGGCCCTCTGCCAGAAGGTCAAGTTCATCATCTGAGGAGGCAGGAGAAGGAGGCGGAGCTGGGGGAGCAGGCGCAGGCTCTGGCTCGACTGGTGCATCGATGAGAGGGTATGGCAAAGGAGAGTGTTGCTGGGGAGTGTCGCTGCGCTCTGAGGGCTCTGGCATTGCAGCAGGGGAAGGAGTGCCAATCCAGAGTCGCTGGGGCACAAGATTGCGGCGTACAAGCTCCTGGTTGTTGAGGGAACCTTGGAAGCGGTTAGAGCGTGCAGGGAGGTGTTTGCAAGCCAGTGCAGGGTATGGTATGTTTTCTAAGCATATTCAGAGGATCTTCCAATTAAGAGTAGGACTTACAGGTGCAGATCTCTATACAAAAGGGCAGTGTATGCCTGCATCAGCAAGAACCTCAAAAAAGCAGAAACTTGCCGCAGAGGAAACCTAAACTGGGATGTAATATCAGGCTCACACAATTGTGCTTAATATCCTCTATGAATTATGTTGCTGACATGGTGAGAAGCATTATGGGTGCACCGGTCGACAGTTCATTCATGGATTATTTCATCCATCAGTAGGCGACCCTTGGGTGCTTAGTTGAAACTGTGCTGTGTTTGACCGTCACTTAAATTCACATCTATCCTGGTACCCCATACACCCTCATAGCACATAGGTTTTTCCCATTCCCAATGGGTATGTGTTGTGAGGAAGTTGACTGTATCAGCATATTTTTCTAGATCCATATAAGCAGTTCCTATGTCATGCATTGCCACTCCTGCAGTCATAAGCAATCTGTGCCTTTTTTCAACTGACTTGAGTGACTTTTGCCTTTCAGAATGTCACTTTGACTTGCAGCAATTAATTGCCAGTGCAGCTGAAAAAATGAAGTGTGAGTGTGACATGGTGTTACGCGCTGTGCCTGAACTCCGAGGTCCGACTCCGTACTCCGTTTATCTCCGTACTCCATCTCCGCTCAACTCCGTTCCATTTCCAATTCTCCCATTCCTCACTATCACGCCATAGCACATCACCTTCGTTCTAACAATTAGAATATGTCTTGGCATTTCTTACTTCCAACTCCGACGTACTCCTGCCTATTCCGGATTTCCTCTATTGTCTACGTTTAACAATAGGACTACTATCTATATAAGCTGTCCGGAATGTAGTAGCTACTCAGTTCGGATATCTCGTTATACCAGCTCATTCCTCTGACCTCCGTCTTGTCCGAAGTCCGTACTCCGGACTCTGAACTCCGTCCGACTTCCTCCCTTAATCCTTGCTTTGGTTCCGTCTCTGTTCTAGTCTCGCCCTCTTCTCCGAAGACCTGAGTCTCGTCTCTGTTCTAGTTCCATCCTCTACTCCGAAGATCTAGTCCGTACTCCGTCCTTCTAGTCCGAACTTCGTCTAGTCCGAAATAGAGGACAAGTTTGTGAAGACCCGTGCGTTGCTAATAGCTTCGCGTAAGTCCTCCCCCGTGCGCCTCACCCAACTCCGGCTCCGTACTCCGACAACTCCGTCCTCCGGAGTTAGCTCCGGGTGCATAGTCCTAACACATGGGGTAAAAATGGACAAGGGGTGAAGGCTCATGAGGGTGGTGACGCGCGCTATAACCAAAAGCCTCATCAAGGTTCACTTCTTCGTCACTCTTGTTGCTGTCATCAGGCTTTGACAGAGGTCTTCTAGACAATATATCTTGTGCCTTCCCCTTCGTGGCTGGCACGTGTTGCAAGCTGAAGTCAAACAGCTGGAGGTACGCGACCCATCAGGTCATAGGCGCATTCGAAAGGTCAGGCTCCTTGATCATCTCCTTGAGGAAGATCACATCGACTTCCAATAGGAAGTGTGATCCCCATCCTCGAGTGTGCAGCTCCTTCATGGCTCGAAAAAAGCCGTACAGCTCAAGCTTTGGCTGCAAATAATGTGATTCTGTGGCTGAAAATGTGCACGAACCAAACAGAGCAGGGTAACAATCCTTTTGATGGAACTGATACAGTACCCACCCAGCACCATGTACTGACAAATCCACCGCAACCACTATCAGGCCATGTTCTCCAGCAACATGCTGAGTTGCCACAGTACTGTGGGCTGCATGTGTTGGCCACACCCGTGCCCCACATCTCCAGCTCTCTGTTGATGCAATTGTTGGAACTCAAGCGCCTCATCCATCATGAACAGGTTGATTGGCATGGAGAGGCGGCAGTGGAGCGAGAGAAGCCAGGGGAGGGATGGGTGTGGGAGCTGACACTGAGCTGGTACATTTGCAAGATCTGGGAGGGATGCAAGGGAAGCGAAGTAGGAGCAGAAGTGAGCAAGGGGGAAAACATTATCTTGGAGAAGTGTTAAATAACTAATTGAAGCCACAGCTCACTTGATGTGATGACAATATTAGTGGCTGGCTCAAAGCAGAGGGCAGACAAGACCCCAATGTATGGTTGGATGGACTGGATGCTGACAGCCACCCACACTACTGGGAGGCGAATGTGCTCTGCATGTGTGCATATATAGGAACATGATGATAGTAATACATGTGCATACACATTGGCAGGCAAGCCACCACAACTATTCAGACACTTGCTCACTTGCTTGCACTGCAGGGCTGTTGTGTTAGATAGTACAGTTGGGCACCTAAAGTGCACTGGGATGTGTTTTGCCTGATCAGAAAGGAAACTTTGTGTGTCGGTGTCCTTGGATTGTTGAGCTGATGCGGGCTCATTAGCCTGTTGGCTGCAGTGCATGAAGCCGCCAGTTTAGGCAGAAGCAGCAATGGGGTGAAGGTGGAGGAGTGTTAAGACTGTGCGCCCGGAGCTAACTCTGCACAACAAAGTTGTCAGAGTACAGAGTCGGAGTTGGGTGAGGCGCATGGGAAAGGACTTACGCAAAGCTATCAGCAATGCACGGGTCTTCACGAGCTATGTCCTTAATTTTGGAATATGGCAGAGTACGGACTAGATGTACGGAGTACGGACTAGATCTTCGGAATAGAGGATGGGACTAGACAGAGACAAGACTCAGGTCTTCGGAATAGAGGGCGAGACTAGAACAGAGGCGGAACTAAGGCAACAGACAAGGGGGAAGTCAGACAGAGTTCGGAGTCCAGAGTACAGACTTCGGACAAGACGGAGGTCGGAGGAGACAAGCTGGTATAATGAGATATCCAAACTGAGCATCTACTACATTCCGGACAGCTTATATAGATAGTAGGCTTATTGTTAAAGGTAGACAATAGACAAAGTCCAGAATAGGCAGGAGTATGTCGGAGTTGGAAATGGAGAACACCAAGACTTATTCTAATTGTTAGAATGAAGGTGATGTGATAGCGTGATAGTGAGGGATGGAGGAATTGAAAATGGAACAGAGTTGAACAGACATAGAGTACTGAGATAGAACGGAGTACGGAGTTGGACCTTGGAGTTCAGGCACGGAGAGTAACAAGCATGCACATCAAGCTTCAGGTGAAGGAATGAATGACCTTTAAGGCAGGATCACATGGCACATGATGCATTGACACAGGCCTTGATGATCCGCACTTTCTTGGTGCACCTCGTATGTTGAGCAATCTGAAAGGCAAAGTTGATCTTGTTTGTGCACTTGTAGAAACAGTTGACAGTCTTGTGTTCAAGTTCACCCTTTGAATGCACATGCATTCTCAATCCGAGCATATGGACTTACCAGTTGTGTTGCATAGTTGTCTGTTGTTCTGCAAGCCCAGATCACTGATGTGTAGTCATAAAGGGCATGAAACTCATAAGTAGTGCTGTTGAACAGCTTCTCCTTGTACTGGGCGAGTGTTATGGAGGATCACATGGCCGCTGCACAATGGCCCTGCACAACGGCCTCTCATGGGAGCTTGACAGTGATGTAGTGTGCATATGTTTTCTTGTGGAAGACACCCACACTATTGTCAATCTTGAGTGTGAAGATGTCAAGGCCAGAGAGAGTCTTCTTGGTCTGCTCACAGAGCTGTGCCAGGGTGTGCCATATCACTGAATCAAAGCAAAGGGTCCAGAACAATGCCGTTGTCCGCTGGATGACCGTTCATAAATCCCTCACTCGCAGGCATAACACATTGTAATACATCTCTATATTAGCACATTCACACTGCCATAGATCAAAAAACAAGATCTAACCCTCATAATCATGCACAACAAGCTTAGCCTATTCGGAGACATTTAATAAAAATTTGCAAATAGTGATTTGCCCATATGTTGGCATCTTGCAGAATTTGTAAGAATAAAGAGGGAGTAGAAGTTGAAGCCATATGAGCAGAGGCAAGTGGAAAAAGTGGACTACAGCAGTTCAGCAACTGAGTGCAGGAAGCAGCTATGTGATATGTTACTCAAGTGTGTAGCTGTGATTGACATGTCATCCAAGACATGAGAGATGTCGACACTCATTATAGGCATCCCTTTCTCAAAGATTCATCATCTAGTCACATTGATGTGATGGTTGAGGTCGTTGTTATCCACGCGGATCCAATTGCACCAAGCAACAACATTTGCTGTCTCTATTTGATCTTGTCCTTGTTGATCTGGCATGTGGGACACAGACATCACACAAAGTGTCTGAGACATGCAAGGAGAATTTTGACTCGGATATGTTAATCAGCAGGCTAGAGCCAATAGCATACAAGTATGAGGTCCTAATTTTCAGAATAATCTGCAGTGTACAGCATGAACCAAATGAATATGTGACGCTGGATGCTGTCTCTATATAAGATTACCAGGGTGTGAACATAGGCATACATGAAGTGGTCATCCATGAGGAGAAGCAGTCCTTGCTGCATGAACTCGCATTTGAGAAATGTGAGCACTGCAGCTGCGGCAGCAATAAGGTAAGTGCATGTGTACCAATCCTATATCAGGGAGCTGATGGCAGCACAATCATGATTAATAAATGCTCTGTGCATGCTGCATGGCAGGGAAGCAACTCACCAAGGGTATGTACACTAACTAATAGGCTGCAAACATGCTTAGCCTCCCCTGTTCGTACTTGCTCTGGCTCAGAACATAGGCATAGATGGGCCACAATTTTGCAAAGCCAAAGCAAGAGAGATGTGTCAAGTCAGACTAGAGCCCAGTAGGAGCAGTGGTGTACTCCAAATCTTTGCAGTCTCTAGCCTTGCAGGGTTGTAGATGCAAGTGGGTGTTCTCCTCCCAGATCATATCAGTGTGATAGCTCTTGCCATATACACACTCCACTCCACAAGGATCACCTTCACAATGTGATGACATCAAACTCTGCGAGGAGCTGGAGCCACAGCTGTGAGTGCTGTCAACAGAGGATGAGGGGAGGCATGGCCATTTATCAGAAAAGCCACTGAGGTCTTGTTGATCCAGAAGAGCTTAGAATGTATCATTTCCCAGTCCTGGACAGCCGGAGAGCAATAGGCAGCATAGACGATGTTCACAAGGGACTGGTTATAAGCCCCATTAAAGGTAAACTTGAGGGTGTTGACTTCCGAAGGGTAGGACATGCTGTCACAAAACAGGACTTCTCCTGTACCTTTCCGGTACTGATCTGAGGGAAACTATGGCTATAACTACTTTAGCTGGTACTTATCTGGGGGATAAACCCCTTATTGCATAACTACCATTAGTTAACATTGTTTTCTTCACTCTTTGACCTATTTGGGCAGTTATCTCACATGTTCTAGCAAGCCTTGGAGAGTTCTGTTGCTGGACCTTTGGTCCAGCTGGTTCCAGGTTTGGGTGGAAGATTCTGGATATTTGCCTAGTAACGTGGGGAGTGCTATTGGTTAGATCCTGGCTGGACAAAGGGCATACCCAGCAGCTCACTTATCCTCAGGTGACTAAAATACCAGGGGTCTTACCCCCAGTCCCAGGGGGGACTGGTTCATGTTTATACAGTATGTGTTAGCTCCTCGCATATATTTCTTGCTTATCTCTTCCTGCCATTCTGCGCCTAGGTACGCTACGAGCTGAACAGTCAGACATCCTTCCAGATGATGGATGTTGGTGGTTTCAATGGTTATGACTTTTTCAGTGACATAGTGGATCTCTTCTTAGACGCCAAGTCACAATGGTGCAAGGACACCCTTGAGTGATGGCATAAGTACACCATGCTTCTATGGAGCTTACTGTGCATGAGCTAATGCTTCAGTTTCAGTGCTGTCTTTGCCAATGTGCCTCATAGGCAGAAGAAGCACATGAGCAAACCTGGGCCACTCACTAGGCCAATAGGCTCTGTGCCGAATAACGTGCAGCAATCAAAGTGTGGAAGGCCACACAACATGATGATAGGCTGTAAGTATTTCTAAGCACATTGTGTCACAGTCTCTGATAACGGGTTGTAATCTCTTGCCACAGATAGTGACTATATGCAATGCCTGCCAGGGTTTGCAACCAGTGCATAATGTATACATATTGGTCAGTGTACCATTGCAACAGTGAGGCAATCACTTACCTTGCTTGACAATGTCTTCAACGGGACAAAGTCCCTGTGGCATGGTGGGATATAATGCTGATGTGAATGTAGAACTTAAGGAGGTCACTGGGAAACCTAGAGATAGGAAGTGTTTTTGCTGCTGTATTATTTGTTATTTATGCTCTTCTTTGGCAGTAGATGACTCCCCGTAAGCCTCTGAAGATTTACAGTGAATTCTATAGCACATTCTGGAGTTTCAGTGCCTCAGAGGAGTGGGGTGTTCAACTGTAACTGCACTGACACATGCAAGTTCTCCAGATTTAGGTTAGGGTTCTAACTATTCAATGCTTTGTACCATGAACTTGTCCCCACTCACTGCGCCCTGTTCTCTCTGATCTCATATTCCATGGATGATAATTGCTGTATTCTCAACAACACTTCTGATGACAATCTTGGCTCCAAAAATAAAGAAGAGGCCTTATTAGCTGCAGCAGGAATCCTTGCAGGCATTGAAGATGCCCATACTCATTGTGCTCAAGCCCATCTCCCTAGTTGATGGAAACACACCTTGGAAACCACTTTATAATAGCCAAGATGATTGTGCATTCATAATGATCATGGGCATCAACTGTGCAACTTTACAATAATCTCAACAATGGCTTTGCAGACTACTGGCATATGGCTTTACGCTGCAGGAGCCCCATGCTTGTGACAGGTGGCAACTCATGCCCCTTCCTGCCAGGTTCCCTCAAACTACTACAACAGAGACGCTGCTCGTGCGAGGTAGTATCTGCAATAAGTCCTAAAAAGGTAGTTGGACACTTCCCAAGCGCTCACCAAAGTCTCCATGGGCATGTGCGTGGCAAGGAGGTTGACATTTGAGCCCAAAATGGAGCCATCTGTGACATGGACTTGGTCTTGATGGTTCTGGCAGTCGTGAGAAATGTGGCCAGATTTACCGCAAATATAGCACTTGACGGTCTGGGGGGCACTAGCAGCACAGAATTGGCAGGCTCACATGTAGAGGGGGGTATCTTCGTGGTTGCCCAAAATGGCAGTCTCAGGGGTGTGGAGGGCTTCTTTGTCAACTAGGACACCAATGATGTCAGTGAGTTTGAGGGAGCTGGGGAGGGCTAAGAGGGAGCTGGCAATAGACACCCACAACAGATCGAGATTAAACATGAGCACATCGATGATATCTTTGTCCTTGAGGATGACACCAATGGCCTTGAGGTGGTTTGCAAGCACCATGACATAATTGGTATACTTGCAGATCAGGGCATTCGAATAGTAGCGGGTAGTATAAACTTCCCTTTTTAGGGTGATCTGGTTCACACATGAGTTCTTCTCATAGATGGTGTGCAGGGCAGCGCAGGTGGCTAGTCTGGGTTTGGCACCTTAGATGTATTCGTACTGGTTCAGTTCAATCGAGAGGCCAATTAGGGCAAGGGCATTCTCAGCTTGCAGGTCACAGCACTCCTGCCTGTTACAGGTGGTTAGGTGCTCTTCGGTACCAGTCACAACACCATAGCAGCTGACACGGCACATCATCATCTGGACTGCAAAGTTCCAATCTTGGTAATAATGTGCGTTCGGCTTGGGGATGCTCATGATGAGAGAGCCAGTTGGGTCACCAGCCATGGTGAGGGAAAATCTGCGAGAAATTATGTAAGCAAGGGCAAGTGTGAGAAGTGTAGAGTACAGCAATTCCTAGGGTCAGAGCGCAGGACTCATAGCCTGTTGGAATTTGAGGGCAAAGGGGGAGTTGAGCATACAAGCTGGAATCCTCAAGGTGCGAGGGTGCCTAGTGATATGCGTGAGAATGTACCTACTTAGAAAGCTACTAACAAACTTTTATAATGACTGACTATGTTATCTAGTAAATTCAAACACTAATTTGTGAATTCTGACACTCTCTTTCATCAGGTGCACTAGACCTTCATGGGCAGTCATCCACGTACAGTGACAACCAAGGAGAATAGCATGATGCCTTCGTATTGCCTCAACGCCAGCAAGCATGTAAATCTCATGAACTAGGTAGTTGGATTGCACTGATTGAGTGTGGCAGAGAAGAAATCAGCAATATATGCATGGTGGAATTTGTCACCCTGACAAACCACACCAGCAATGCCCCTGTGCAACCCAATCATCACCAACCAAATCGGCAGTGTACCCTTTGAATAGTCAAGCAGGCGCTGGCAGTGTTACCAGTGGGCCTGTATGAGCTGCTTAATCTTGTCAAAGGCACACTAGTTAGTAAACTCTCACCAAAATGCTGTGGCCAGTCTGGTCATTGATGCAAGAATCCCCATAGGGACCCTGACCATTGCAATGGCATCCACGAGGTACCCAACTGAGCCAAGAAGCTCATGGAGCAACTCTTTGCTTGTAGGCACCTTCCAATTAAGCACAGTGTCGACCTTGTCAGGGTCCATTCAGATCCTGTAAAAGTCCACTATCTGCCCAAGCACCTTCATCTCCTTGCACAGAAAGTGAAGAATGTCAATTATTAAGTTTTAGTACAATGCATCAACAATGTATATAAAGTGCTTTGCAACCAACCCTTCCAGAATTTTGACACAGGCCTCCCGAGTGAAGATGTTCTGAGCACCCAATTCTGAGTCACCCTTGCTATAGCCCATGGCTTCATCCACTGCAATAACTTTGAGATGGGAGAATAAAACTTTAGCTTGGATTGCCTCTGGGCGCGTGAGAGTCCATGCTAGATACTGTCTAACATATGTGTCTCTGCATAATTCAAGCCAGGGCAATACCAGATACCTGCTGTATCTAAACACTTACAAGTGAGATTGCAAATTTTGAGCCTCAGGCCCACCAGCAATGAGTTCTGCAGCTTACTAGTCATGTGCAAGTAAAACAACCACATTGTCTGTAGTTTGGTCATCCCAAAGGCTGGTGTTGTGGAATGGAGAGAGAGTGGTGAGTGACATTTGTGGTGATGAAGGGGGGTAATCCCAGACTATTGGTCTGAGGCAGCGCCTCTGTTGTTGCCATCATCATAACCCAGCATGCTTGACAGTCCGCTCTGACGGCTGTTTTCATAAATATGGGCCCCTTTTCAAAATGAGCGCACATAGGGTGTTCGAGTGGAGATCAAATTTCCATCCAAGTCCATCTAAGTACAGATCCAAGGAGCAACACGGGACACTGTAACAGACACTACAATGACAAGAGTCAAAAGGGAGAGACTGCAAGGGCAGGAACGGGAATGAGAATCATGAATTCATGACCATCAGGCAAATCTCCGAACCCCCAGTTGTTCCAAGCTTGGTAATAAGCTAGAGCCTCAAGTGGCTCCGTGTGATCAATGTAGAATGCAGTATATGCTATGAAGAAATTCGAGCGATCATCCTGGAAGGCACCCTCCAACCAAGCATTCTTGAGGTAACTAACCATTGTGCAGTCTAGCATGTGTTGGGCATGCTCTCACATAAAGTCAAGGAACATGCTCGGTATTGACCTCTACGCAGATAGTCAGCAGTGTGATATGGGGAATATGTGGTGTACTTACTGAGGAGCTTGCAGAGGGCATCACATGCTGCCGGGGGAGATGATACCATACCAATATCATGGTCACTCCCTCGAACCACAGATCAAGCTGGAGATTTTGCAGCATACTGGTGGTGAAGAAACATCGACACTGCTTCATATCAACAACAAGCTGCGTAACCCATCTGATATAACCTAGCACCAAGACGTCACAGGTAGAATTTATAATCAATAATCAGATGACTTACCATCTTGATATGGCCACTTCGTGATGAAGGCATGACCGACCAATTCATTGTAGACATAGCACAACATCACCAGGGCATCCTCCATGTCACTGAGACAAAGCTTGCATAGCTTTGCTGCAGACATCTTGACATGACCTCCTACATGTCTAATCAGCAACTAATCCGTACCAGTGGTGCAGGACCTACTGGGTTGGAGAGGGGCAGAGATGTCAGCTGCAGTGCACTCAAAGCAATCACAATGGCCTATGTTGAGCTCTGTGAAGTCTTATATATTGACAGCAGCTATTCTACACACCTATGTCAAGCTCTGTCAAGTTTGAGGACTCCAGGGCTCGACACGGCGCTCTGTGTACTGTGTGCATTATGTAAGGTGCTAACTGTACAGTAGAACAAGCCACAACACTGGGGAAGCGCTCAGAGATCCACAAATGTGATACAGCAGACAGATGTTTGCCGGGTAAAATGTACCAAGTGAAGACTGGGGTATTACCGCAGCTTCACTGGTGTATATATATTCTACTGTAGCACTATTACTGATACAAGAGTTGTACATGAATAAGTGTAGAGACCGTATCAGTCAGCGAGTGTGGTTGGTTAAGTAAGTGTATGTGTAAGAAAATGAGTGTGTATGAGTTGGAATGAGTCAGCTCATAACATTACTTCCCCTCTCTAGCATCGAGTCCTCGAGATGCATATCATAACTGACCAAGAAACTGGCGCAACTTCCACTTTCCATACTGTGAGTTGCAGTGTTTCCATGAATCCATACTATACCACTCCCAATTTGGTGCTCGAAGGATTGCTCGATTGTCTGCACAAGGCGGAACTACGATTGTCGGCATCCAGGGTGCAGTAGGATTTTCCTGATGAAAAGCATCTAAGAGTGACTTGTGTGATTGTACAAGGTCGGCACACTTCTCCCACGTATTCTCAGATATGGGTAATCCTTTCCATTTGACCAGGTACTGGAGTCCCTCACGCACAACCTTGGAGTCGAGAATTTCTTCTGGCTCTTTTGTCGAGTTAAGGACGTGGGGGACCGTAACTTTGGGTCGTGGTTGGTTCAGGAATTCGGGGGAGTGTGCCAGAAGAAGCTGTACTTTGTTAAAGATGCTGTGAATGGCTTTCCATTTCCTGGGAAGTTTGAGTTGATAGGCAGATGCACTGATCCTCTCGAGGATCTGTAACGGGCTGAAATGTTTGTCTTCAAGCTTCTTAGAAGGCTGATCAGTACGTATGTGGAAGGAATCAACGTAGACTAGATCTTCAGGCTGATAGTTCTGTGGTTCTCGCTGATGACAATCGTACTTCTGCTTCATTGCCTCTTTGGCAACAGATAAACCTGCAGAAGCTTGTTGCGAGATCATCTTCATGCGCTGCGCGAATTGCTCTGCCATTTCATTCTTTTAGGACTTGTGTGTTTCTACACCAGTGTGCGGGTGATGACCATGAGTCATGTATAAGCGGTTACGAGCCAACAACGGGAGGGCTAGGAAAGGACGGTGCTTCAGTGGGGGTAAGACTGATAGATTGCATATCATGTACCTAGGAAAGGACTACATAGAATCAGCATACAGGCATATGAGTTAGCATACATTCAATGGGTGCTCACCGGTGCTTCAGTGGGGGTAAGACTGAAGCACCGGACGGAGGGACAACGAGTATATCTGAACAAAAAAATGAGGCGGAACGCGTGGTAGGAGATGTCCGGATTAAACGTGGTTTGTGGGCGCACGCGCCCAGGCACGAGGTCGAGTCCTCTTACCTACGACGTCAGCGCTTGACTTCCAACACTCCCCCTCAAGCCTGACGAAGGCCAAGCATTGCTACGAGCATGGCGAAGCGGGTATGAGGGAGAGGTTTCGTCAGGATGTCGGTGACCATCTCGTGCGTCGGGCAATAGTCGAGTACGATGGTCTTGTCGGCGACGAGCTCGCGGATGAAGTGATATCGGATGTCGATATGCTTCGTGCGGGCATGGAAGACGTCGACGTTGCGGATGACCTTGCGCGCACTCTGGTTGTTGCAGTAGAGGGTCGTCGGGCCATCGAGATGAGTGGTGAGTTCGGCAAGAAGTCGGTGCAGCCATAGAGCTTCGCGTGAGGCGTCGGAGGCGGCTATGTACTCGGCTTCCATTGTCGACAGCGCAACAATGGGCTGCTTGCGAGAAGACCAGCTGATGACGCTGCCAGAGTACATGAAGACGTAGCCCGAGATCGAGTGGCGGTGTGCTTGCGAGGCCCAGTCCGCATCGGTGAAGCCGACTAGGGGTTTGGATGTAAGACCGAGCGTCAGGACGTGATTGCGAGTGCCTTTCAGGTAGCGAAGCACACGCTTCGCGGCCTCCCAGTGAATTGTGGCTGGATCAGACATGAAACGAGCGAGGGTGGAAGTGGCGAACGAGATGTCGGGGCGCGTACTGATCGCTGCGTACATGAGTGATCCGACGAGTTGCGCATACGGACGTGTACGCATTACTGCGCGCTCGTCCTTGTCAAGGGTGTAGTTGAAGAGGTTGGTATGAGGATCAAGCGGGACAGAGACCGGATGAGCATCAGTCATGCGGAAGCGGGCGAGCATAGTGTCGATGTATGCGCCTTGCGAGAGAGAGATGGTGCGTTTGGAGCGATCACGTCATATCTCGTATCCGAGGAGCCAGCGGACTTCACAGAGGTCGACAATCTCGTAGCGCTGCTCGAGCTGCTTCTTGAGCGCGACCATGAGCTGCTTGCTGTTGGTAACGAGGACGCAGTCGTCGACATGGATGGCGATGATGATGGCAATCCCGGGTGCGAAAAGGTAGAAGACTCTGGGGTCGTATTCGCTGCGAGTGAGCCCGATCTCGTCTATGAGTGCGCAGATGACACAATACCAAAGAAGACCGGCCTGCTTGAGGCCGTACAGCGCTTTGAGAAGTCGCCAGACGAGACGTTCCTTCCCAGGGACCTCAAAGCCAGGCGGTTGTCGCATATAGATGGTTTCGTCGAGCTTGCCGTTAAGGTAGGCATTCTTGAAGTCGATTTGATGTACCTCCCAATCGTGCGTTGCGGCGAGGGCAAGAATGAGGCGGATAGAAGACGCGCAAGCGGTCGGAGAGGCAGTGAGGGTGTAGTCTATGCCGTAGACCTGTGAGAAGCCTTGCGCGCAGAGACGTGCCTTGTACTTCACGACCTTGTTGTTCTCGTCGCGCTTCTTCCGCAATGCCCAGACGGCGCCGACCACGTTCACGTTGGGCGGTCGCTCAACTAACTCGTACGTGCCCATCGCCTTGATGCGGGAGAGCTCCTCCTCCATCGCTGCCTTCCACTGCTCCTTCTCTGGTCCTGCCATCGCCTCGCGGTAGGTTGGTTCGTCGTCTGAACCCATGGCTGCGAGTGCGAAAAGCGGTGCGCTTTCGAAGGTGTAGGCAGTGTCAGCTTCCTCCTCACACTCTGACTCCCCCTCGCTCCCTAGCTCCTCCCAGAACTCCGCAGCGAGTTGCGCGTCCTCTCCGAGGATGGATTTGGGCACGCGCTGCGCCCCTCGACCTCCGGTGGTTCCAACACCAGCTTGAAGATCGCGTACCCACGCAGAGGGCTTGCGATTGTGTTTCGGGCAGCTCTCAGGCGGTGCTGATTCGGGGGGCTCCACCTCCGATGCTAATTCGGGGGGCTCCACCTCCGATGCTCCTTGCGGCCCAGCAACAGCCGGTTCGAGCGGCGGTCGCCCTGCGATGGGCTTCGTTGGAGAGGTCGGTGGGACAGCATTGATGACGGGCGGCGGCGCGGGGAGAGATGGCGAAGGTGATGCGGATGGCGTATAGGGGTTGCTGGAGTTCGAAGAAGAAGCGGGCGCGTTCAGGACGCTGCCTGGAGGTGACTGCTCCCCCTCGGACTGTACGCGCATGGTGACTGCGACGTCCTCACTGGGTTCAAAGCGAACGTCGCGCTCGATCGAGACCGTCCGACGCTCCGGCCAGAAGATCTTGTGCCCCTTGCTCTCGAGGCTGTATTTCACCCATCGGCCGGGCTTGGACTTTGGATCGAGCTTGCCGGTGTTCTGCTGTAAGACCCAGCACCTTGCGCTGAAGCGCGGGAGGTTGGACAGGTCCGGCTTCTCTCCAGTGGCGAGCTCGTGAGGCGTCGTGCCTGGCGTATTCTTGGACGTCGTACGGTTGCGTAGCCAAGCCGAGTGGAGGATTGCCTCGCCCCAGAGGAATTTCGGGAGCTGTGCGTCGAAGAGGAGAGCGCGAGCGTGTTTGGCGAGTGTGCGGTTGAGTCATTCGGCCTTGCCGTTCTGCTGCAGAGAGTCGTGAACCATCAGCCGGCGTGTCGTGCCATGCTTCTCGAGGTGTTCAACGAACTCGCAGCTTGTGTACTCGCCGCCACGGTCGCTTTGCACTGTCTTGATTTCATTGACACTGCGGTACGCTTTCGCCCAAGCCTCGTAGGCACGATACCAACTGAGGGCTTTGCTCTTTGTTCACATAAGAGAGACGAGAGCCTCGTCAGTAGCGTCGTCCAGGAAGGAGATGAAGTACTCCTTCCCGTCCCACGTGCGTACCTGTGCTTTACCCCACACGTCCGTATGGACGCGTTCACCGTACTTCTCAGCGCGCAGGCTCGAGCGCTCCTTTGGGAAGGGCTCTCGAGTCTGTTTGGCCTGTAAACAGACCTCGCAGAAGTTGACTTCCGCTGCGTCGAGTTCGACTCTGGTGACGACCCCCTCGGACACCATTTTCTGGAGGATCGGTGGGTAAGCGTGCCCCATACGCTGGTGGAACTCAAGCTGCGACATAGCTGTGGCAGCTGCTTCAGCCGCTCGCGCTTCCGAGCTCGGTTGCACGCCTGGTAGAGGGTAGAGGCCGCTACGTTCCGGGATGACGGGCAGCGCAGTTCCGTTCGGCGTCGTAACGTGACAGCCGTCCCGTTCAAAGTGAACCTGGAAGCCGCTTTCAATGAGCTGGCTTATGGACGTAAGGGCGACGGGCATTGACGGGGCGTAGAGGACGTTGCGCAACGTGAAGTTGACGTTGTGTCTGCCATGCCGGATGGCGACACGCACGTCTCCCTCGCCGGTCGCGTAGAATACACGGCCGTCAGCGGAGTTAATCGGGATGGGAGAGATGGGATGGAAGGTGGTGAAGTTGTCGCGGTTGGGGTCAAAATGACGAGATGCGCCCGAGTCGATGAGTCGGGAGTAGCGCGTGAGCGGAACCGTGCTCGTCGAAACCTTTGCGAAGTCCATCGACACGAGGCATGCAGACTCCTCCCAAAAGGTGGCGCTGGTGAGGGTCTGTGGAACGGTCTCGTCTATGACGGGGGCGACAGCGACAGCGGCGGCGGCCTTAGCGGATTCACCGCTAGTCGTCGAGTCCTTCGTCTCCTCCTTCCCTTTCCCCTTGTCTCCTCCCTTCTTCTTCTTGCCTCGACGCTTCAGGCCTTGACCCTCCTTCCCGCCGCCCTTGCTCCAGCACTCCGCCTTTGTATGGCCCTCCTTGTTGCAATTAAAGCACTTGATGCTGCGCGCCGCAAGTGCTGACGCGTTCGTCCCGGACTGCTCTCCGTCGAGCGCGTGTTCGTCACGGGCAATGTCGTTGATAGCTGTGAGGATCGCGGTCGAGGTGAGCGTCATGCCGGCGGCACGAGCGGACGCGAGGATGGCGCGGATGGCGGGGCGGTAAGAGGTTGGCAAGAGGGCGAGGATGAGTACACAGTACTGCTCGTCAGAGAGCATACCGCCGGCAGTCGCGTACTCAGAGCGAAGCTTGGCGAGCTGGGCAAGGACAGGCCGGGGGTCGGCTCCTTCGTCGCACTTGAGACGCTGCATCTGCGACATCAGGTTGACTTGCACGAAGTTGCCTTGATTGTCGTAGCGCGAGGTGACTGCGCGCCACATGTCGGCGGCGTGCGTAAGGGTGGTGATCTCGAGTTTGAGCGACTCCGGGAGCGTCTGGAAGAGAAGTGTCTTGACGGTCGCGTGATTGGCCGTCCACTTGTCCATAGCGGTCTCGTACCGTTCGTCGGCATCGGGGTCAACTCCTGGTGCAGTGGTGGGGACTGGCAGAGCTTCGGTGCCTTCAAGATACCGGCGGAGTCCCTTCGAATAGGCATAGGCGAGGAACTGGGCTTTGTACAAGACCCAATTCGAGCCATCTTCGATAAGGATAGGGACCCGCGTGGTTGAGGTCGTCTCGGAGGAAGAGGTGGGGTTGGGGGTGATCTTCTGAATGTCTGCCATGGTTCTCAATGAGCAGCAGGGCTCATAACCTATAAGTGGTTACGAGCCGACGACGGGAGGGCTAGGAAAGGACGGTGCTTCAGTGGGGGTAAGACTGATAGATTGCATATCATGTACCTAGGAAAGGACTACATAGAATCAGCATACAGGCATATGAGTTAGCATACATTCAATGGGTGCTCACCGGTGCTTCAGTGGGGGTAAGACTGAAGCACCGGACGGAGGGACAACGAGTATATCTGAACAAAAAAATGAGGCGGAACGCGTGGTAGGAGATGTCCGGATTAAACGTGGTTTGTGGGCGCACGCGCCCAGGCATGAGGTCGAGTCCTCTTACCTACGACGTCAGTGCTTGACTTCCAACATCATGAAGAATGGGGTTTGTTTGGTGGCAGAGTGTACGTGGTTGCAATTCATCCATTTTGTCTGTCCGTCACTTTGGGGATGATAGGCGGTGCTTGGATTGCCTTTAATCCCTAACTTTCAGTACAAGTCCCAGGTGAATGTTGAAATGAAAAGAGAGCCTCTATCTGACCAGATCTTCCTGGAGAGTCCATGGGGTGATACGACATGTTTGATCAGAAGGTTGATAAATCCTTCTGATGCCAGACTGTCTGTGCAGGGAATGGCTATGTACTCCTTCAGCTTCATGTCTACTATGACGACAATGGCATTATACCCATGGGCGGGTGGTAGGTGCATGATCATGTCCATGGAGATGTATTGCCAATTTCTGTCTGGTACGGGGTTGGGGTGAAGCGGCGCTGCTCTCTTTCTTCGATCTATTTTGGTAGTCTGACAGATGTGGCATCCTTTGACATATTTGCGCATGTCTTGTCTTGACATGGTGCTCTGTATACTGTGTGTGTTATGTAAGGCGCTAACTGTACAGTAGAACAAGCCACAGCACTGAGGAAGCGCTCAGAAATCCACAAATGCGAAAAGGAAGGATGAGGTCCCGGTTTCAATCCCGGGACAGTGCAAATGAACAAAATGCGAAGTGAGTGATTTCTCGGGAATAGAGAAAGGGAGCGACGAATGAAAGGGAGTGGTATAAGCACGCAATGCAAGCGTCCTATGGGGTGAATCACGACTTGAAACAAGCACAGGAACTCGAGTAATTGTTCAGAGTTCAACAGTCCGGCTAGTACTGAGTCATCATGAGCTGCAATAACTTGTCCACAAAGTGATGAATCATTTGGAATTGCTAGCTTCCCCTGTCTGTAGACCAGACTGTCCTCGGTCTGTTCGAAGTCTCCATTTGTTCCGAGCTGATCTAGAACAGCGCGATCTAAGAGGTCAATGTGCTTTAGACACTCTTTTATGATGGCATCTGTTCTGTCAATAGCAGTGATCCGGAACCATTTAGGTTTCAGCACAACTATGTCTTTGTTTTGGTCATCAGATCTGGTGTGATCTGGACAACGAGACAAAGTGTCTGGTTTGGTCATGCTTTTTCCTGGTTTATGGAGAAGGACAAAGTCGAACATTCTTAATTTAGTCCTGCAGCTCTACCACCCATCAAGCTTGTCTATGGTTGAGACGTTGTGGCTTTCAGAAGTATTCAAGATTCTTGTGGTCTGTGTGAATCTTGAACGCATGATGTGCCCCTTTGAGGAAGTGTCTCCACTCGTCAAGGGCGGTCCTGATAGCCAAAAGTTCTCCATCATAGATTTCGTAATTGCGCTCAGCGGGAGATAGCAACTTGGAGAGAAATGCAATAGGTTTCCAGATTCCTCCTTACTTCTGTGACAATTCTGCTCCGACCGCAAACTTAGAGGTGTCACATTCTACTTTGAAGGGGTCTTTGTCATTGCATATGGTGAGTACTGGGGCACTGGTGATTGCCCGCTTGATTCCTTCAAAAGCAGTCTGTTCGTTGTGCCTCCAAGTCTATTCCGCAAGACCGGTGAGTCAGTTCAAGGGGGTTGCGATCTTTGCGAAGTCTTTAATGAATCGTCAATAGAAGTTCGCAAAACCTAAGAATGCTTGTAGATCTCGCTTGCAGCGAGGAACTGGCCATTCGGTGACTCCAGCGACCTTCCCAGGGTTCATTTGCACCTTTCCAGGTGAAATGATGTGGCCCAGGTACTCAGTCTGCTGTGTCTCAAATTCGCATTTCTCTGGTTTGCATGAAAGGTGGTTTTCAAGAAGGATCTGGAGTACTTGTTGTACGATCTTTTGATGTTCCTCCAAATCTTTTGTGAAAATGATGATGTCATCTAGGTAGATGATGACTTTCCCAGCTAGGACTAATGCTTGGAAAAGATCGTTCATCATTATCTGGAAGGTAGCAGGAGAGTTGGTCAAACCCAAAAACATCACTAGCGGCTCGTAGAGTCCACGATTAGTAATGAATGCAGCCTTTTCCTCATCTCCTTCTTTCATGTGAACGTTGTTGTAGCCCCAGCGAATGTCAAGCTTGGTATAGTACTTCACACTCTTTAACCGATCAAGGAGCTCAATCATCAGGGGTAGTGGGTATTTGTTCTTTTTTGTCATTTCATTCAGTTTCCAATAGTCCTGTACAGGTCGGAGCTTTCCGTCTTTCTTTTTGACAAAGCAGAATGGGGCCCCCACAGTGACTTAGAGGGGCGTATTCTACCTGTGCAAAGATTTTCCTCTAGAAAATCATCCAAAGCTTTCTGTTCATCTAGGGACATGGGATAGATCTTCCCGCAGTAAGATTTTGCATCTGGCAACAGTTCGATTACGTAGTCCCATGGTCTGTGTTCTGGCAAAGTTGAGAACATCGCTTCATTGAAGATGTCACGGAAATCTCGATAATGCTCAGGGACTATGCTATCAAAGGACTTTGTAGTGCGCGATTTATTCTGTTCGATAGTGATGTCCATAGCCATGGATGATCGAGCTCGTATCTGAATGGTTCACGATCTCAAGAAGGATGGTGCATTGAGCATGAACAATTGTTCTCCTTCTTCGATGACATGTTGACATTCTTTAGAACAGCGGTTGAATTCAATCAGCTTTTTCTGCCAATCAATGGATGGATTGTGATGTTCTATCCACTCATGTCCTAAGAATATGTCTGCTTTGCCAAGATCGGTGATGAGAAGTTGGAGCTTCTCTTGGTGATTACCAATCTGTACATCAAGGAGTACGTAATGTGTGATGCTTCCACCGATGTTGGGAGATCCATTGATATTGTATACTTCTACTTCCTGAGAGACACACAGCGGACATGCAGAGATCTATATGTGTAGGCATACGTGTGATAAAAAGCAAGCCATAGGTCAGAGGGGTGCAATAGTTAGCTGTGGGGTGTATGAGGGCGTAGGATTGAGACAAGTCACACAACGGGGGCACATGGAGAATGGCGTGCGGAAGACGTGCATAGCGATGGGCGCAGTGAACGGAATGGGATGGATGGCGAGACGACAATTCGCGCAGCAGAGGGTGAAGATAACAAGGTACGGCAGTTGGGCAAAGATGAGTTGGGCGAGAAATGAGAGCGAACACTTCACATAACGGCTTCGCCTCGCCTCGCCGACCGATCGTGCCCTGCCGTCCGGGTTCCAGGGTCGGATCCACACGAGGCAGGGGACATGAGGGTCGTCGATCATAGGTAGGGCGCAGGAACAAATCATGTGAGGGGAGAGTGCGAGGACTAATGGTGTGTCGTGTGACGAGAGGGGGGGAGGGGGAGAGCGTCGAGCAGCGGGTACATGGGATAGGAGCACTCCAGCTCGATATAAGTGTGGTAGATATCATTGCTCACAGGCTTCGGCGACGTTGACGACTTTGGCAGCATACGCGATGTGCGTGACACGGGCGTGACACGGGAGATGTGAGCGGCGAGGGCGGTGTGAGCGACGCGGGCGTGGGGGGCGTCAGGGGTGGCATAGGTGGTGTGGGCGACAACAGCGCAGGGGCGGCGAAGGAGGGTGAGGGCGGCGAAGGAGGGTGAGGGCAGCAAAGGAGGGTGAGGGCGTCGAGAGGACGAGGCCGACGTGAGCAACGTGGCGAGTGGATGACGTGGCAACCCCATTGGCGGGGACCGACAGCGAGCTCAAACCTGGAGTAGAGCACAAGAAGCGTGTCGACGAGTCTGTTACACACAACGCGCGCAAAGATCAGGACAGCGGCGGCACGTAGGGCAGCGGCGGCGGGAGATGGTGGCGGCGGCGGGAGATGGCGGGGGAGGATGGGAATGGCGGGGATGGCGGGAAGGAGAGCGTGGTGGGAGACGCCAGCGGAGAGGCGCGGGACTGGCTTATGTCAGGAAGAACAAAACACATCCAAACTGGGGGCTTGACATGTGGGAATTGATCCAAACAGAGGGGAAAGCAGAACTGAGCGTAAACGACCACTTTAGGACATCTGCATTTGCAACAGAAGACTGGCTTGTAGGTCCCGATGGGTCCCGGAAGTCTGCGGAAGACATGGGAGCAACATACGGAACTGTTTGGGAGAGGGAGTACATTTGGCAAGAGATATTGGGACATTTGGTCAAGGGTAAGGGAAGTGGCAGGAGGCAACTCTAGTAAGTGGCGTGATTGGGGTCAAAAGTCGCTTCTAATAATAAGCCGAGCGTGGGAGGAGCAGGTGTATATAAGCTGTCCAGAATGTAGTAGCTACTCAGTTTGGAAATCTCATTATACCAGCTAATCTCCTCCGACCTCCGTCTTGTCCAAAGTTTGTACTCCGGACTCCGAACTCCGTCTGACTTCCCCTTTGTCTGTTGCCCTAATTCCGTCTCTGTTCTAGTCTTGCCCTCTTCTCCGAAGATCTGAGTTCCGTCTCTGTTCCAGTCCCATCCTCTATTCCAAAGATCTAGTCTGTACTACATACATCTAGACCGTACTCCACCCTATTCCAAAATTAAGGACATAGCTCGTGAAGACCCATGTGTTGCTAATAGCTTCGTGTAAGTCCTTCCCCGTGTACCTCACCCAACTCTGACAACTCCATTCTTTGGAGTTAGCTCCGGGTGCACAGTCCTAACAGTATATCTAAACTCAATGGGTATTTCACGATGAATACTCCCCAAGGCCCTGATGACACCTTCCAAGGGTTCTCAGTGTGCCGGTATCAGATCCGAACGGAAAGACCGGTAACTCTGACTAATCCGCCTAGAGAAGTTGATCCGCGGTTCAGTCAAACCGTTTCTCCGCCTCGCTTCTCTCCGGTCTCCAAGTCCGGTACTGCCGGACCAGGTTGGACTACAATTCCGGTCCCCCCGAGACCTTCTACCCTGCAGAACCCCTTGTCCTTGCCCACCAATCCATTTGCATCATCAGCTCTGCCTCCTCCCGTTCCCCCCAGACCTCCAGTTCCTGCTCTGCAACCTTCTCCGCCTCCAGGTCCAGCTCCGGACCTCCAACCCCAACTCGCCACGGCCATGGAGGCCTTTGCTCGTACCCTCCAGCAGACCCTCACACCTCAGCAGTCTGCCGAAGGTGAATGTCATAATGTCCGGGAGCCAGACCAGTTTGACAGGTCAGATCTGAACAAACTCCGGCTTTTCTTTGCTCAGCTGGAGCTAGTTTTCAAAGCCCGTCCCCGGACCTTCGACTCCGAGGAGAAGAAGGTTACCTACGCCATCTCCTTCCTCAAAGGGAACAGTGCTACAGTGGTTTGGGCCGTACCTCCTTGAAGGGGCATTGGACAACCCTCCGCTGTTCCTGTACTCCTACAAGGCCTTCCAGGATGAACTCCGGGTAAACTTCAGTCCTTACGGTGCATCCAGAGCTGCGGAGCACGAACTTATGAACCTCCGAATGGGCGAGAACCAACAGATTGTCAAGTACATCACGCAGTTCACTTGCCTCACTGCTCAGGTCCGCTGGGGTAACGCTCCCCTCCGGTACCGCTTCTACAACATACTTCCCAACCGGCTCAAGGACAGGATCTCCAAGGTCGGCAAGCCTACTACATTGACGGCTCTCAGGGACTTAGCTCAGTCCATTGACAACTGCTACTGGGAGCGCAAGGCCGAGCAGTCCCGGGAGTCCGGTAGCTCCAAGTTTGGCCACAAGTCATCGTCTGACTCCAAGTCCGGTTCTTCCAACAAGTCTGGTAACACCTCCGCTACTCAGACTAACTCCGGGTCTACTCCGTCCAAGTCCACCAACAGCGGGTCTACTCCAAAGACTCCAGCTAAGACCCCTGCCAAGCCCTACTTGGACAAGTTGGGCAAGGACGGCAAGCTAACCCCGGAGGAACGTCAGCGGCGCTTTGCCAACAATCTTTGTCTCTTCTGTGGCGGCGCTGGCCACTCTGCTAGTGCATGCCCGAAGAAATCCTCCTCCGCATCCACGGCCCAAGCTGCACAAGCTACTCCGGCTGCTCCGAGTCCAAGGAGACAAAAAACTAGTCCGCGGTTCTCCGAACACCGTACCCCTCGAGGACCGCGTTGACCTCCTCAGTACGGAGATCGTCCGGCTCAATGCGTCCGCTCTTTCCAACCCCTCTTCCCTCCAAATTCAGCTCTACTCCAATCTTGTCCCTGTTCCGTTCTGTGCCCTCATAGGCTCCGGATCCTCACATCGCTTTGTGGACTTGCAGTTCGTGGAGTTACATCGAGTTCCAACCAACTCCGTTCCCCCACTCCAATTATCTTCGTTTGACGGCTCTTCAAACCATACCATCGCAAAATCAACTACACTTCCGATACACTTTCCTTCCAGAGAAGTCATTAATATAGATTTCTATGTTACTCCGCTCGACAAGTCCGTGTCCGCTGTCTTGGGATACAGCTTGCTCACCACCTACAGTCTGCTGATTGATTGGAAGAAGCGTAGCAGCCAATTCTGAACCGCGCCATCTGCTCGTCCCATACCCGACCCAACTCCGGCAACTCCAACAGCTCTGGCTGCTCCGACTCTGACTTCTCTGAACTCTGTCCCCTGGGTATCGCTTATTAACGCCTCCGCTTTTGCTCGTGCTTGCAAGTTACCTGGGTCTGAGAGTTTCACTCTCAATCTGGCCGCCCTGGACTTCATCAAAGCTCGAAGCTCGTCCATCTCTGACTCTCCTCCGGAATTGTCTGGTATCCCGGAGGAGTACCACGAGTTTGCGGATGTCTTCAGCAAGTCCAAAGCAGATGAACTACTGGAGCATCGCCCTTACGACCTCAAGATAGAGCTCGAACCTGGGGCAACTCCGCCACTCAGACCAATCTACTCATTGTCTAAGGTGGTGCTCGACACTCTCTGAGAGTACATCGACGAGAACCTCCGCTCGAGGTTCATACGTCCGTCAAACTCCCCTTGCGGAGCTCCAGTCCTCTTTGTCAAGAAGAAGGACGGATCTCTGCATCTCTGCGTGGACTACCGGGGTTTGAGTAAGATCACTCAGAAGGACCGCTATCCACTTCCGCTCGTCTTGGACTTGCTGGACACGCCCCGGAAGGCCCGGATCTACACCAAGATCGACCTCCGGCACACCTACAATCTAGTCCAAATAGCTCCGGGCGACGAGTGGAAGACCGCTTTTTGGACTCGTTATGGACTTTTCAACACATCTGCCACTTTTCAGCAATTCGTCAACGACATCTTCTCGGACTTGCTCAACGTGTGTGTCATAGTTTATCTGGACGACATCCTCATCTACTCCGACAACCCCTAACAACACCGGGAGCACATCAAGGAGGTACTACGATGACTCCAGAAGAACAAGCTGTTCACCCGGGCAGACAAGTGTTAATTCCACACCAACTCCGTGGAGTACCTCAGATATATCCTATCTCCGAACAGACTTACCATGTCCAAGTCCAAGGTGAAGGCCATCCTCGACTGGCCCGAACCCCGGAAGGTCTGCGACATCCAGGCCTTCCTCGGATTTGCCAACTTCTACCGGAGATTCATCCCCAACTACTCCGAGATCGTACTCCCCCTTACCCGTCTTACCCGTGGGTCCGTGCTATGGGACTTCAACGAGGACTGTTGGAACACGTTCAACACCTTGAAGAAGGTGTTTACCACAGCTCCGGTACTCCGCCACTGGAAACTAGACCGCCCTCTCACTGTCGAGACCGATGCCTCGGACTACGCTATCGCCGGAATTCTGTCCATTACCTCCGACTCCGGTGAACTCCACCCCGTAGCATTCCACTCCCGCACCTTGTCCGGTGTGGAGTTGAACTATGATACTCACAACAAGGAATTCCTCGCTATCTTTGAATGCTTCAAGACCTGGCGCCACTACCTCGAAGGTTCTGCAACTCCGATTGATGTCGCCATGGACCACAAGAACCTGGAGTACTTCGCTACTATGAAGATCCTCACCCGATGTCAGGCCCGCTGGTCGGAGTTCCTCTCACAGTTCAACTTTGTTATCTGGTTCCGTCCCGGAAAACTCAGAGCTAAGCCCAACGCACTTACACGCCATTGGGATGTCTACCCAAAAGAGGGGGGCAGTAACTACTCTGTTGTCAATCCACACAACTACTGACCTATCTTCACTCAGGAGCAGCTTGCTTCGTCACTCCGAGCGACTGTACTCCGAGGTCCAGTACTCTGTGCTACCTTCCTCCTCGACTCCGAGCAACTCCGGTCGGACATCAAGTCCGTGCAATCTTCCCCCAACCCCAACTCCAAACTCACTGCAGCACGCCGTCTGGCAGTTGAGAACAACCCCAAGTGGACCCAGGATGAGGACGGACTACTCTGCCTTAATGGTTGGATCTATGTCCCAAACTCCGAGGACCTCTGACTCTGGGTACTCCGAGCCTATCATGACCATCCTACGGCAGGCCACTGGGGCCAGAACAAGACGCAGGCCCTCATCCTCCGAGAGTACTCCTGGCCCGGACTTTGACTCTTTGTCCGGGACTACTGCAAGTCCTGTACCACCTGCACTTGTTCCAAATCCCCTCGACATCTCCCCTACGGCACACTCAAACAACTCCCTATTCCCGAATGCCCCTGGAAGTCCATCTCCATCATCAGCATTTCCGCGGACGCTCTGACGGGCCCTTATTGCCTTATACAAGGAAGACAGGCGTTCAGAACTTTCTAAGGAGGTCTCCTCCCTTTTGGCCGTCTTAGCTCATCCTTAGAGCCTTCCAGTCACTGGCAATGACCAGACCGAGTTGTCTGGAGCAATGTTTTAAGGCCCATGAAAGGGCCTACTAAGGCGTAACTGCAGAACAGGGTACAATGTAACGAACAGGGCCAATCAGGATTTAAGTTGATATGGGCAGTGGGCAGTGGGCAGTCACTAAGGACATCAGACGGACAGTCAAAAACCAGGGACTTTGGTCAGGCAGAAATTTGCAACATGCACAATAAAATATAGAAATCAGACACCAAGAAGGTAAGACAAACAGACACCGTCTCTACAAACAAGCATACCACAAATGACGTCAGTACTGCATTCCGAGGATAACAGGCGGGGCTGAGGGTATCAGAACTTTGCGCGGGGACCTCTATCTGCATTGTCTTATGAGTCGGAACAATTAAGCATCAAGATATGTGGGGACGGTTGGGCATGGCAGGCTCATGGCGACGGCGCGGTGAGCAGGACAACGGTGCGGGGAGGGACAACGGTACGGAGCGGGACAACGGTGCAGGTGGGGAGACAGCAGCGCGGGATTCATATAGACAAAAAACGGCGACCTGGACGGTCGCCGGCAACAGCAATGGCGGTGGCGGGGAGACGACGGTGTGGGCCCGGTGACACAAAGGACATCGGCTTGCGAGGCGGGCAGGCGGGTGGCTGCCAGTGCGAGATGTTGTGCCGTCCCTGCGCGCTGCACTCTGAGCTTCCAAGCTCCATCACTGCTGCGTCCACAGTCAGCAACCAAGCTAAGACTGAAGAAGGAAGGAGTGGGCTAACCTCCTCCGAGAGGGCTCCAAAGTTCGGGAGAGACGGGCCCTTCTGAGCCTTGGTCCGCACAATCGGGAGCTGGGCGGCCTCGGACGCGGCCTCGACAATCCTGTCGAGGCTATCGGCCAGGAGGTTGCGCGCTGAACGCGCGCAGTCAGAGGTCATCGTGCTGAAGTTCGCAGAGCTAAAGTCTGTATCCTTGGAGCTCCGCTTGCCAGAGTAGATGTTGACGGGCTTGATGATGATGGTGTGGCCGGTCTTGTCATAGGTGATCTGCCGAGCCTGTCACAGGGTGGCAATCCGATATACCTTACCAGGACCTGAGCGCCAGCAAGGAAGGGCGGGCGGGGGAGATTGACTCACCGCAGCGGCAGCCAGCCCAATCGCACCATACGGGTATTGTTCCATGATATCTCCGTAAAGAGCGGGGTCCTGAACGGCGCCTTGAATGGCCGACATGTGTGTCGCCATGGCCGGGATCACGAAGGGCGAGCGGTAGAGGCCCTGATGGGACTCCGATCAGCAGGCCCCGCGTTACAACACCACTGCACTTACCTGCTTCACGTCCTCCTCAGGATTTTCATAGAACAGGCGGCAGTTCTCCAGGATATGACAGCAGAATTCGCGGCACGCCTCAGAGTCCCGGAAACGTTCACTGCGAGCCTCAAAGTATGACTCGAACGCACGGAACGCTGCGTGACCGAATGCACTCCGCCACTCATAAATCCTTTGCGCGGACTGTTGCAGAGAATTGGACGCATTAGCAATAGCCGGTGCGGGGACAAAAAGCATACCAGAGCGTGCACCGCGTCGTTGACGCGGACTGTATAGGAGAGCTGGTCCCCGTACACAGCATCCCAGACCCTCTGGAGCAGCTGGACCATCGTCTTGTCCGGCAAGTTCCACGGATCATCATGGGTGCTGAGAATCCGGAGCAGGGTCGGGATGAACTGAAGCCTCCACTTGCTTCGGTTGTGCGCGCCGGCGGGTAGATCGGCGTTCTTCGGCGCACTGCGACCTTTGCCGGTTGTATTGGTGACCACTGATTGCCCGTTGTCGTCGATTTGAATGGGCTGTGGCAAGCCCGTTAGCAATGTCCGTATATAAGACTGATCAAAGCACCTCCGCATGGGAGCCACTGCTGAGCGACGTCTTGTTGCTCGTGATGGAGAGAGACTCCACAGTCTTGATGGACCCTGCACTGGTCCCCGAGCTTTGAGAGGTCGTCCCTTTGGCAGAGCCTCGCCTCTTGGGTTTACCTGGGGTTGCAAGGTCGACATCTTCGCACCGCACAAGGGCCTAGAGGATCGTAGCAAAGCTGTGGGGGAGATGCGCCAACGCCATGAATGTGGGGCTCACCGAACTCGTACTACGCACTCCCCCCTTCGCCGGGCTGGCCTTGGCAGCAAGTGCCTCCGACTCCTCATCCTCACTGCTAACAAATCCTCCTGCCAAAACCTCAGGCTCGTCGACTTGCTCAGTCTTGATCACCGCAGCCTTGCCCTTCGCGCCGTGAGAGCGACCTTTGGCGTCCTGGGGGCCAGAGATTTTCCCGTGGTCGCTCGCGGAGGAATCACCCTTGGCCTTTGCGCCCTTGGTGTTCACCAACGCCGTGGACTTCTTCAGGGCAGTGGACCTCTTCGGGGCCGTGGACTTCGACGGCGCCGAGGGCTTGATCCGCCCATCGCCGGAGACATTGGCCTGGGGTTCTACAATACCACTGGCTTTCTGCTTGCCAGCATGCACCTTGCCTTTGCTGTCCATCTTCTCCGTGTCAGGTATCACCAGATATGGGGTGGCGGGAAGAGTGAGAGTGTGAGGGGCGGGGCCGCGCCTTCTGATGGGAACGGGGGTAGTAAGGCCCGCAGCGAATCCGGCAGCCTGGCTCGTAGACACCCGTTTGCCTTGCAAAGGCGCTCTGCAATGTGGTGATGGGCATGGGCGCTGAATGGGAACAGAAAGACGTCGAGGGAGAATGGAGAAGACGCGCACTGGCAGATGCGCAAAGTAGTAAGTACGCACCTCGACGTGGCGGTGTCAACCTTGTCCGGCGCTAGCAACTCCGCATCACCCATCTCTGCGTCGGATTCGGCAAGTGTAGTCTTCTCATGCTCGACTTGTGCTCTCAAGGACGACTTGCCCTTGTCCTTTCTCGCCTTCTTCCTGGCAGGCTTGGGGGTGTCATCGATATCGCCACTGTCGGACTCCAATTCACTAAAGTGCGGCCTTGCGGCCTCAGTGTCCGGTTCATTAGGAGACGGCGTGGGCGCGTCCTCCACTGTTCCCTCCCTCCCCGATTCCTCAAGCTCCGTCAGCGGATCCTCACGCTGGACACGGCTCGCCTCAGTTCCGCTGCTCGTGTCCTCGTGCTTGCGCTTTGCTGAGCTTATTGAATTGGAAGGTGCGGCGCCTTTCGTGACCACGGATTGTCTGCGGTGAGTGTCCCCTGCAACTCGGAGAGTATGTTGTTGGCGGAGCTTACGGACGCTCTCCTCTTTGAGCTGCATCTCCCGTTCCATTGCAGCCACATCCTTCCCCTTCTGCTGGCGCGCATCCGCCTTCTTTTGGCGTGCCTCTGCTTGCCTTGCTTGCCTTGTAGCCGCAGCTTTCTTGGCGGCATCACTTCTCTTCTGAGTTGCGGTGTCGATTTTCTGCGGCGCGGTGTCGGCTTTCTGCGTAGTGCCGGCCTTCTTGGAGGCGTTGGCTTTCTGCGCGGTATCTACCTTCTTTGAGGTGTCGGCCTTCTTTGTCTGCGTGCAGGAGCCGCGCCCTCTCGGAGCAGCAACGGGTGGCGGCGGAGGGTCTTCAGATGTGGATGAACGAGTTGAGACCATGAAGACGATAGCTGACGTGGATGATGATGGTTCAAGTTGGGGAGGAGGGTGGGACCCCGTGGATACCGGGGATAAGTGGTTATATAGCAGTGCCAATGGGCTGATTGCTGCCTTGAAAGGCTCGAACGAAAGGGCGGACCGGCAACTTGAAATCGGGGCGTGGCAGATCTCATCGCAGCAACTACTACTAGTTACTAGTAAGCCAGACTTCAAGTTGGACTCAGAACAAACTCAGCCTGAGAACCTTAACACATTTTTAGGGGTTGCCACGCACTCTGACTCGGAGTCGGACTGCCAGTGCATGCGCCGCCCTGTGATCGTGCGGTTCAGACTTTCCCTGGCATTCTGCCCATTCAACATATACCGCTCAGCCCCTCTATCGTGCCAATGTTCCGCAGTCGGTACGTCACTTGAACCTGCACGCCATGGCTGATTTTCAATCTCATGATGCATCCAGTGTCCCGAATTCGTACCCCATCCCTGACTGGGTTACAAGACGGGTTGGAGACCCACAGACTCGAGAATATCGCTTTCAGTCATCCCAGCCATTGGACTTCGCATTCGTCCATCATACTGAAAACTCTGCAGTCAAACGACTCCTCACAAACTTCGACATCATCGCATTGGTCTTTGAACACTTTGCCCCGGAGTACCCTGATGGCCATAGCGCCAATGAATGGTTGCAGCTTCGCAATCTCATGCTGACATGCAAGGCCTTTTTCCACCATGCTGCCAGGGCTCTTTGGGGCGCTCATATGGGGGAGCACTGCGGCCTTCAACATCTCCTCAGCATCATGGACCTCTGCAACATCGGCGAAGAGGTCTTTCAGCCGAACGCTGCAGGACTTGTGACACGGTACGATCCCGCTAACTTGAAGCTGACCGCCTTGATATGAGATCGCTGACATGTGTGTATAGAGACAACGCCGCATTTGCCAGGGGCGTCGTCCGGCATCCATGTTGGAACCACTTTATGTACTATGCCGGGCTGATCAAGAGCATGCGCGTAAACGCTGCGGAGCTGCAGCCCGGCATGATCACCCTGCTCTCATCTTTTGTTCCAGATGATTCTTTGATTCTTTGCTTGCTGCGCCAGCTCTACTGGGAAGAGTGCGGACATGGAGACGAGCTGCTATACCTTGCCGGGGGCGCTCTGCAGGTCCTATCTATCGTCGTGCTTGACCTGCAAGATGGCTACATGACAGAGAGGGTGTTTGCTGATTGGGTCGAACGGCTTTGCAACAAGCTCGTCTGTCTCTCCCCAGGGTTGAAGCTCTTGGAGATCAGACGCTCTGGGACATTTCGGCCAGACCCATCACCGCTAGCATACTTCAACCGGCTTCATAGGGTTCCCATCTCCGTCTACGGCATTGGCGGTGTGTATATATGTCCATCTCCGCGTCTTCATTGCTGACAAGGCCTGCTCTAGACAACAACGAGCGGTATACGGTCGACCGCGGCAGATGGGACGCTATGGAGGAGGACGCTTGTTTCCGCCTTCAACAACATCGTACTGCTCCTCAACGAGACCCTCCGCACCGTGGAACTCCACTCGGAAATTGCGTCTTGGCCCCATGAGTCAACGAGGTTCCTCAATCTCGCGAAGCCGGTTCTGGCCCTCACTGGCCTCGTCTGCGTGGAGATATCTCTCCCAAACTACTTCTTGAAATTCACCGCGGAGGAGGACCTCGTTGTCGTCGCCTCAGCATTGCCCGCGGTGGAGGTGCTGTACATCAGTCTCGATGCCCTGTTCGCTTGCCCAGACATTCCCACCTTTGCGACCATCGGGCAATGCATGAGCATGTGCTTGAACTTGTCCTTTCTGTCCATCCCCATCCTTCAAGGACCTTATGGCATCCTGGACAGTCTGCATCTCCCGGCCCCAACCCGCCATGGTCTTATGGTTCTGCATGCCAAAAGGGTTCGTCTGGTCTCGCACCTTAGCCTGAGGACTGCACAGACTATGATGGAGGAGGCGTTGCTCAGCACCTTCCCGCGTATGACCCTCGAGAACATCACCCTTGGAACCGAAGGATGGATTGGTGGATCTGACGACTTGAGGTGCGTTCTCTGCCTTCACTAACTGCATACTGCAATGCTCACCCCCCAGCCATCCGTACTATATCGAGCACAGCTTGAGTTCCAGTGACTCGGACACTTCGAGTATCTGATGGGCAGCGGCAGCGGCTTGTTGACGTCGGTGCTTCGTCATGCGGTCATGTATATATCCCATCGCTTCCGCCTTCTTGTCCCTTCGCCCGTCATGCAACTCAGAAAACCCAGCCAAGAGTTGTTCGTCTCCTGTGCCAGTCGTGCTTTGTACTAACAGTCTGATTGTAAAATCCAACATGTTGTTTTCGTCGTCGTCTGAGATCATTCAAATGGATTCAGGCACGCATTCAACAGGTTGCAAGTCAACAGAGGCGGTATATACTAAATCTGAGGTGCCACACAACGCGGGGCGGTCATGGCAGTGGGTGACGGCGGCTGACAAGGGATGCAGATCTGGAACTGCGGGGCAAGAAGGGGCTTGGGCTCAAAGCCCATGCTTGCTCGGCAACCACGTGAGTGCTTTAACGTCTTTGCTCAAGACGAGGTGCCCCTCAGCTTGGACGTCTCGGTTGGGATGTCGGTGACGGTATTGGCTGGGAGAATACCGGCGGGCGTCGCACTATGCACACTGAGAGGTTAGTCACTTCACCACAAAATATGCCAGACTACGACATACGGAAGCTCTTTGCCGGGATAGTCCTGAGCGGACCTCTCAACGGTGAGGCCGTGGCCATCGACACGAGCCCTCTTCTGTGAGCGTGAGGACGCGGCCCTCGACCCCTGCTTTCGCGCGCGTTTACTGCTGGTGGTCTCAGATGGTTCGCGCCCATTCACGGGCTTGGCACCGCGGATGTCAGCGGTGCGGTTGGCTGATTTGGATCCCGCAGCGAGAGCCGGGTTGGAGGTCCCCGTTGGATCACCAGGAGGGCGCACGCCAGGCGCCTTGCTCGAAGGGTTGGGCGGGGCTCTAAACCTCTCCTCTTCTTTGGCGATCCTCCTAGTGTACTCCTCATGGAGAGCCTGCAGCTCTTCCTCGCCATAGAAGGCATGTGAGCTCCACAGGTGGTGCGCCGTCATGTACCGGTTCGAGTTTGCGCGAGTGCGCGCGCGGGCCTCCTCAAGCCTGCTGGCTGCGTCTGGCTCGGAGGCCACCAGGCTGTCATCTTTGCAAGCCAGCTGGAAGCTCTCACTTCTAGTGATGGGGACCCTGAATGGCCTCGATAAGGACTTCTGGCCTTGGGCCTTTGCGTCGTCGTCGTCCGAGGCGAGCATGCCGGGTGCCTCGCTTGAGACTTTGGGCTCGGGTTTGACCCCTCCTTCTTCGGAGGCCACCGAGCTATCATCGTTGCAGGCCAACCGGGAGCTTTGATTTCGAGTTACGGGAGGCATGGACGGTCCCGGCGATCGATGAGGGGGGTGAGGTGGTGACAGGTGTGCGCTGGTCGATGTGCGCCAAGGTAGTAGTAAGTATGCCGTGCCAGTGGCTTGAAGTATAACGGGCCCCAGCGCCAACTTCCTGCCAGACTACTAGTACTGTTATGCAAGTCAGTGGGATACTAGTAACACGGAGGGATTAACATTACAACGGGCTAGTATTCACCGATTGCAAGTTGCTCTTGAATGCTTCAGGTAAATTGGTTGCGCGCCAGCGTGTCCCGCCGATGCCACTATATGCGCACTCCAAGGGAATTGTTGCCCCCTTTCAAGTTCCCTTGACCTGCTCAGTGGTCTGGCACACAATGCAAGGCTACGCGATGCCATTGGCGTTGAGTATTGGCGGCAAAAATTGGCTTGTAGTATGTACGATTTTGCAAGCTGGCGAGCAGGACGGGCGTCTGACAAGCCAAATTATTATACGCACGTGATGCGCGCACTTCAGAATTTCATGTGATTCATGAATGTGGCCAGCGACTCAAATGGACTCAGAGTCCTGATCAAGACCACACTCATCCGCCCCCCATTCCTTGCGCTCACCCCCATTATCGGTCAGGTTGCTGGCCCTGCCGCGACACCATTGTGCCGCGCCCACGACCCGCAAGCATTGTTGTCGCGTCACTCACTGCTCCCGTCGCCGCCCTGCTACTAGTACTTTACCGCGCAATCCGCCCGCCTGCCTCCGGCGAAGAGCCCCCCCATCGCGCACCCATAGCTGCCAATTCGGGGGCTGCGAGACCGTATAGGTGAGTGGGGACATTACTGCGGCGGCCTTGAGGGGTTGGACTGGACACCGACTGCTTGCTGCTCGTGTATCCGACCCTGGAAACCGTCAGCTGAGCGCGGTGAGCGGTGAGCAGAGGGGTGCCTTGCCCACGGCCCGCGGATCCGACCCCGGAACCCGGCCTCCAGCGACGACATTCCACCCCGCCCCGCCCCCAGTCAGCCCCACACCGCCGCGACCGCCCGATGCTGCCATGAACCGGCTCTCGCTAATTGACGCTCCAATCAACGACCCCCATCCCAGTCACCGCTCAATCGCGCAGTTATCCGCGCAGCCATTCATGTTTCGCAAGGTGCGGCAACATCCTTGGGCAAACCCCCCAATTGCAACCGCTTTAGCTGACCCTGCTCGCCCAGACCCGTTTGGGCGCGACCTTCTCGCCCTGGGCAGCTGAATCACTGCGCCTGCTGTGGGTGCCGGTCCCGCCGGACGCGTCCGAGCTCTTGATGGCGGCCGTGTCGCTTGCAGAGGGGGCAATGGGTCAGGTGGCCGCTGAGGATGTGCAGGACGGCCTACTCAAGGGCCATGATCCATTGAACGGAACAAAGCCTATGTCTCCCCCCCTTCCGGAGCCCAATGGAGCCCCCCCCACCCTGGTCGGGGCTAGCCATGGGGTCCCCGTCCAAGTCGCCTCCAGCCCGCTTCAGACAGGCAGGGCGCCCGTGCCAGCATCCTCAAAGGGGTCTCGCGACAAGGCTCGCTTCAAGGCTCGTCGGCGAGCCCGCAGGATTCAGGAGGCAGCGCGCGCAGCGGAGGCAACTGGCACCCCACAGGCGGCGAAGGGCGTTTCTCTGCGCCGCTCCAAGGCTGCAATAGCGGTCGGCAGCGAATTCTCGTTGGGCGGCATTGGCCCCGGTGGACCCGGCCCAGCAAAGCCCACCGTGGTGTCCACTGCCTATGTCGGGCGACGCTACGAGCCGGCGGTCTCCAATCGCTCCACCGTCACCAAAGCCGACCTCCTCAGCCAGGGCTTCTGCTATGTTCAATGGGATGGAGGGTGAGTTCCCCGACGTGATGCCATCCGTGCCGTGACCACTCACAATTCATGCGCCCTAGAACGCCACATCTCATCCTTGACCACCAGGAGCTAGTCATTGGCGCCCTGGTTGGCGCTCCCCGGGATGAGACCTGGCCCCGTGTTATGACCGACCTCTGCGCTGCCTTCGATGCGGCCCGCAGCGCTCTGCCCATCCGGGATGCAGCCACCGAGCATCGTCGGGGGCGTTTCGCCGCGGTCGCTTGCGGCATATCGTACGGCGGTGGGCAAACGGTAAGTTACGATGGTTAAGCGACTGGGGCATGCCGTGATGCTGATATTTCCAAGGAACCGCGCAATCGCTCCCATCCACAGAGCCATCAAGAGGTCGCCGCCGCTCTGTTGGCGAATCCCGCCGTTCAGCGAGTGGCCGGGTTCGGTAGCAGTAAGCTCTCCCCCGTTTCTGTAGCCCGGGATGAGCTCTGAACGCCGCACAGCTGCGCTGAAGGTCTATGCGCCACGGCTACACCGCTATTACTCCGACACAATGGACGCTCTGCTGCACCATCACTGGGGCCTCCGACGTAACTTCGTCAACTCTGTATTTGCCAGCGCTACATTCAACATTGGTCCCCAAACCGTGGCCCGCACACACCGAGATCACCTTAACCTCCCGGCTGGGCTCTGTGCAATCACAGCCCTGGGAAGCTTCGATGCGGAGGCAGGTGGCCACCTGATCCTCTGGGATCTGAAGCTTGTCGTCAAGTTTCCCCCCGGGGCCACTGTTCTCATACCCTCGGCTCTTCTCTGCCACTCAAACACCACCCTGCAGCCCGGCGAGACTCGTTTCTCACTCACGCAATACTCCGCCGGTGGGCTCTTCCAATGGGTGGAGTGCGGATTCAAGCTGCAGGGTGCCGTCAGCGCTGCCGGGAAGAAGCGCTACGCCCGTGGGGAGGAGCATTGGAATGAGGGCCTGGCTCGATTTAGCAGGGCTTCCGAGTTGACGACCGCCGGTTAGTCCACTCCCTGTATATACATCCTCAGGCGTGCTTCTGGTCAACAGGCCCCTGCTTCAAGCAATTTAATAGGAGTCTCTGATTGCCTTCAAGGCCATACATGCTGCATGCAGTGATGCACCCACATCGGTTCACCCACCATGCCCAGCCGATTGGACCCCCCGCTGTGGGTGTGCTGCCACGAAGAGCTTGGCCCTTTCGCATGTGAGGCCATCTCCGCCCAATGTCGAGGATTCTCGTTTCCGCGCCCCACCATCTCCGCCGCCGTTGCTGCCACAGCAGCCGCTACGCTACGTTACCGAGTCCCAAGGTGAGGTTATACTTGCAACCACCCCGCGTCCCCCACATTTCACGCGCCCCATTCGTCAAGTGCCCAGCGGCAGTTATAAGGTCATCACCAATGCCACCTTGCATTCAGAGCCTCAGCGCTGCATCCCTCCCCGCCTCCACTTGACAACTCCACCCTCACACTGTGACCGCCATGTCATTTCTGTGCATGGTGCCAGGTTGCCTTCGAGTTCTGAGGAACAAAGCTGGTTTAACGCAACATCTGCGAAGAACCCATCCCGACTGGGACCCGGATGAGCCCGCCCTCCTCTCCATGAGCGACAACGGCGCCGGCGACAATGGGGCCCACTACGATGGCGGCGACGGCTCTGACGATTGCGACAGCATCGGCAGTGGGAACAGCGTCGGCCAGGGCACCAACGATGACGGGGACGACTGCGCCATCAATAGCAGCGGTCTGCATCGCGGCACTGACGATAACCGTAGTGACGACGAGGCAGGGGATGACGACGAGCTGCCTGGCACAGCAGAGTTTCGCGATGATGAATTTGACATCGACGACAGTGGCCCGAACCCCCCGCAGGAGCCACCCCTTTCCCCCCCTCCCTCGTCCAATGACGAGGTCGATAGCGACTCCGAGTCTGACGACCTCTCAATCTCGTCGACGGAATCTCTGTGTCGGGATTTCCCTCAAAATGTCATCTTCGACCACCCATCCTGGACCTTTGACGACCTCGCTGAGGAGGAATGCGTTATGGGGCGCGAACGTATGTACGGTCTTGATTCACCCTGAGCATGCTGCTGATTGCCCCACAACCTACCAGCCACCCCCGAACTCGGGCTGGAAGCTCACAGGTGGGACAGTTCCCCAACGCAGTCCACCACCGCCGACCCAGATGAGGCCGGCAACCATACCCCGTCCCCGTCGATGGGCTCGAGCTCGGCCGATGCCCGGCGGACGATTCGGGTACACCCTGTAATCAACGGTATGCATTCCTTCGCTCTCATGCATACTAAGCTAAGCTGTTCAATTTGAATGCGCTTACAGGAAGTCCCTGCAATGCCGAGGGCATTACTCTACCTCCCAACAGTCCGCCCCCGCCCGCCCCTGCTGCGAGGGCCGACGATTGGAGCCCGTATGCGGATAGGGCTGCGTTTGAGCTTGCGGATCTGCTGTACAGAAAGGAGCAGATGTCGGCTGGCAACATCGACGCCCTTCTCCAAATCTGGGCTGCGACACTGGTGCCACATGGCGCCCCTCCCCCATTCGCCTCTCAAGCCGACATATACAATACAATCGATCGCACTGCCCTGGGGGATGTGCAGTGGGAGAGCTTCACTTTATTGCACTCGAATGATGCCGGGCATGGCGATGCCGACGTCTTGCCTTGGATGAACGCGGAATACAGTGAGATCATTTGCTGCGGCGACGGCCACTACAGGAGGGTGATCTATGGTCTGGGGCCATACATGGCCGACTACCCGGAGCAGGCTCTACTCGCATGCATCGTTCAGGGATGGTGCCCGGTGTGAGCCCCATCCAAATCCATATGGACGTCAATTGACCCACCTTTTCCCAGCTGCATGGCGGAGAAGAATCAACTGGAGGGTGAAGCTGGACTTGGCAGAAGTCGAGACCATACGGAGCTGCTTGTCAGAGAGTTCGAGCTCGGCGAGCTGTGGGACAGCTATGGCGTTGTCGGCACGTCGTGGTATGGGTGTAACTTATGTATACTTCGGCTGTTAGGACTATGCGCCCGGAGCTAACTCCGGAGGACGGAGTTGTCGGAGTACGGAGCCGGAGTTGGGTGAGGCACACGGGGGAGGACTTACGCGAAGCTATTAGCAACGCACGGGTCTTCACGAGCTTGTCCTCTATTTTTGACTAGACGGAGTTCGGACTAGAAGTACGGAGTACGGACTAGATCTTCGGAGTAGAGGATGGAACTAGAACAGAGACGAGACTCAGATCTTCAGAGAAGAGGGCGGGACTAGAACAGAGACGGAACCAAGGCAAGGAATAAGGAAGAAGTCGGACGGAGTACGGAGTCCGGAGTACGGACTTTGGACAAGACGGAGGTCAGAGGAAATGAGCTGGTATAACGAGATATCCGAACTGAGTAGCTACTACATTCCGGACAGCTTTTATAGATAGTAGACCTATTGTTAACGTAGACAATAGAGGAAGTCCGGAATAGGCAGGAGTACGTCAGAGTTGGAAGTGAGAAATGCCAAGACATATTCTAATTGTTAGAACGAAGGTGATGTGCTATGGCGTGATAGTGAGGAATATGGGAATTGGAAATAGAACGGAGTTGAACGGAGATGGAGTACGGAGATGAATGGAGTACGGAGTCGGACCTCGGAGTTCAGGCACGGCGCGTAACAGTGCCCTCCCTCTAGGCCCGAACCCTTGAGGGCCTTCAGGAACAAACATAAGTCGTGGGAAAAACATATCCGAAACGGAGTTGCTTCTAGGTCAGGGTCGTCGGGGAAGAAAAAAGTATAAGGTATTGGAGCAGGTGGGGAGTTCGACTTTGCGTCTTGCTCTCACCCCACCACCCACTCTCTGCTTACCCCCCACTCACCACACCCACCAACCACATCATGTCCGCCAACTCCATGTCCGCCGCCGAAAAGCTCGCCGCCATGAAGGCGCAACTCGCGGAGTTGGAAAGGTTAGCGGAGGAGGAGCGACGCCAGGAGGAGGAGCGGAAGAAGGCAGAGGAGGAGGCAAGGAAGAAGGCCGAGGAGGAAGCATATAGGAAGGCGGAGGAGGAGAAGCGGAGGGTTGAGGAGGAGAAGAGGAAGGCCGAGGAGGAGAGGCGGAGAACGGAGGAGGCGCGGAGGACGGAGGAGGCGGAGCGGCAACGGGCCGACGAGTCCGGCCCCCGCAAGCGAAAGTCCGGTCACCTGGACTCGGAGTACGAGGAGGAGGGTGAGGAGGAGGACGAGGCAGGTGGGGCGGAGAAGGGCAAGGGCAAAGGCAAGGAGACAGAGGGGCTCCTCAAGCCCAGGTAAGTCCGCCCCATCGGAGTACGGACCACGGAGTACGGACTAACCCTTAACAGCTCGCCCTGCGACAACTGTCGCAGTTGGGGCACAGAGTGCAGGTTCCGGGACGGACCCCGGACCTCCTCCTGTACCAACTGCCAACGCAGGGCGGCGCCATGTTTAGGCGCGAAGGGGCTTCCAGCGCCCATGCAAGCCCGGGTGGACAAGAAGTCCGGTGAGAGCCCGCCCCGCAAACGGATGAAGAAGTCCGCGCCCATCGTCGTGGAGGACGATGACGAGCCCGCGACGCCGACGAAGAAGTCGAAGAAGATGGAGTCCGGGGCAGCTCCTCGGAGCTCGGAGAAGGGACCCGGAGCTGCCGCGGGAGTGGCGGAGTCCGGGGGAGAGGGCTCAGGCCGAGTAAGCCTGGGTCGGGTGGAGAAGGAGTGGTCCGCAGATCCGGAGCCGGAGCAGCTCACGGACCGCGAACTCCTCCAGCATGTGCTGGTGGAGGGGCAGAAGACGAGGCTCGGGATGAGCCGTCTTCTCCGCCACATGGAGGAGGAGGGGGAGCTCCGCGCGCAGTGGGTGTTAGCGGACTCCAAGGTGATGCGCCAGGCGGTGCGCAAGGAGATGGGGAAGTGGGCGGAGGAGGAGCTCCGGCCCCTCATCAGGGTGGAGATCTGCTCCGTCCTGGCAGAGTTCTTTGCAACTCCGGCGGAGCAGGAGGATGGGGAAGGGCAGGAGGAAGGAGAAGGGCAGGAGGAAGGAGAAGGGCAGGAGGGTGAAGGCGAGGGTGGAGAAGGTGGGGAAGAGGGAGCTCCGGCGGAGTAAGCCGGAGTTCGGACATGGACATCGGACATCGGACTTGGGGGAGGTTGTACTTAGGTAAATAGAAAATGAACCCTTAGAAGAAAACAACCAAGTGTGAACTTTTAAGTCAACTTCTCCAAAGGTCCGGGTTTGTCAGGATAAGCCGAGTGGAAGTCCGATACGAGTTCTTGAGCATGTCCGAGTTCCGTCGCGAGGATCCACGAAGTTTCTTCATCGGTGCCTTCATACCCAGCCCAGCGGACTAGATACAGGAGTTGGCAACTCCGTCTCTGGCGGTCAATCTTGGAGTCGAGTATCTCCGAGATCTCGTACTCCGGTTCTCCGTCAACTAAGACCGGAGGTGGCGGAGTTTGGACTCGTCCGAGGATGGAGTTCGGAGTTGCTGGTTCTAGCTGGGAGACATGGAATACGGGATGGACAGCACGCATGGAGTCGGGGAGTCGAAGGGTGAAGGAATGAGTACCAGCCTGAGCAATGATAGGGAATGGTCCGAGGAACTTCTCTGAGAGCTTCTTCGAGGGCCGCGTAGTCCGGATGTGCTCCGCTCGGACATAATCTTGATCTCCGACCTTGAAGTCCGGCGCAGGCAGGCGATGCTTGTCCGCCTGGACCTGGTATCGGGCCTGGGCTTCAGCGATCTGTTGTCGGAGTATGGAGTGGAGTTCGTCGAGGTCAACAGCGAACTCCCGAGCGCGGGCGGAGGTGAGGTCTCTCTCAGGATGGACGGAGATGGCGGGGTTGTAGCCCTTGTTGGCAAAGAAGGGAGAAATTCCGGTGGTGGAGTTCGGAGCATTGTTGTAAGCGAACTCCGCGAGAGGTAGGAGTTTGGACCAGTTGTCCTGCTGGTAGTTGGTGTAGATCCGGAGGTACTGCTCCAGAGTCTGGTTGACTCGCTCGGTTTGTCCGTCGCCCTCGGGGTGGTAACCGGAGGTGAAATGGAGTCGCATATCGAGGGCTTTGCCGAGGGAGCGGAAGAAGTGGGACACGAACTCCGAACCCCGATCGGAGGTAACATGAGAGGGAACTCTGTGCTTGGAGAAGACGTGCATGACGAACAAGTCCGCCAACTCCGAAGCTGTGAGGGTGTCGTGGGTCGGAATGAAGATGCCTTGCTTGGTGAGGCGATCAACTACGACGAGGATAGCAGAGTAGTCTCCGGAGTTAGGGAGTTGCTCGATGAGGTCCATGGAGATGGAGTTCCAGGGACGTTCGGGGATAGGGAGTTGTTTGAGCGTGCCATAGGGGAGATGTCGGGGGGATTTGGAACAAGTGCAGGTGGTACAGGACTTGCAGTAGTCCCGGACAAAGAGTCAAAGTCCGGGCCAGGAGTACTCTCGGAGGATGAGGGCCTGCGTCTTGTTCTACATATCCTTGTGCTAAGCATGTGTGCCTATTTAACGACATCTATGTTTCTCGCCATCTGTCTCTATTCCTCCTCGAATTACTGGAAACAACCCTATCATACTTCTAAGCTCTCTGGGCATGCCTGGGTGCAGGAGCTCATTCATGGTCATCCGGAGCGGATTCGAAATGAGCTGGGGATGCGTCTGCATGTCTTCTTGGCATTTGTAGGCGAACTCCGGGCTTGTGGACTCAAGGACACCCGATATGTCGAGGTCGAGGAGCAGGCGGCAATCTTTCTCTACATGTGCGTAACCGGCTTGAAGATTCGGCATGTTGCAGAGAGATTTCAACATGCAAATGACACCATCTCAAAGTGAGGACTCTATCACTGTTAATTCTGCACCATTGCTCACATTTTCCAGGTACTTCAAACGTGTTTTGATGATTGTTTCATCACCGCTGTTCTACACAAAATATGTCTTCCTCCCATCTGCCAACTCCCCACTACATCCTTTCCTTGCATCCAATCCCAAGTTCGCAGCCTACTTTCCGGGAGCTGTGGCAGCTATTGATGGAACCCACATCCCATGTTGTCCATCAGCATCTGAAGCGGAAGGTGCTCGGGATCGCAAAGGTGGTTTGACTCAGAACTGCCTTGCTGCTTGCACATGGGGTCTTCGCTTCATCTACTTCATAAGCGGATGGGAAGGTGCTGCAGCAGATGGTACGATGTTTGCCCGAGCACGTTTAACAGATCTTTATGTTGCACCTGGTATGTCGCCATTGCTCGTTGATGCTGCACTATTCACTTTGCCTCTAGGGAAATACTATATTGCAGATGCTGGGTTTGGCATCTGTGATTCTTTGCTCACACCCTACCGGAGGGTACGCTATCACCTCAAGGAATGGGGTCGTGCAGCTGTGCGGTACGTTGCCATTCCTTTGAGATATTCAAATGTCTGACTTTCCCCTTAGCCCTGTGAATGCCCAGGAGCTGTTCAATCTGCGCCATGCTCAGGCCCGCAACGTTATTGAGCGTATATTTGGGATCTTCAAGGAACGATTTGCAATCCTTTCCCATCCAGCAAATTTCTCCTTGCAGATTCAAATCCGTATCCCTCCTGGGTTGGCTGCAATCCACAACATGATCATTGACCTGGATCCACTCGACTTGCAGGAGCATCTGGAGGAGCAAGAGGCACGTGGTGGTCCACCTGACCCACGTCAGGGTGAACCTCCTGTCTTTCTGGGAGAACTAGCCAATGGCCCAGTTAGCCGTGCAGAAGAGCGAAGGGCAAGTAGTTTGCGAGATGGGATAGCACAGCGGATGTGGGTGGATTATCAGCGCATTGTACAGGAATGGGCACAACTTCAACAACTGCAGTAACCTTGTATCTACATTCCCAATGCCCTTCTCTCCTCCTTCTCCTCATACTCCTGCAGGCATTGCTTGACATAGGCCTGTCGAAGCTCTGCAAGCTCTGGAGCAACCAAGGTGTTATAGGTGATCACCGAGGCAGGGTTCTCCTCCAGGTAGCGCAGGAACTTTGTCACCTTCACCACATCCCCAAGATGCTGCATCTCGAGGGTAGCTGCAGAGGCTGCTGCCTTACGAGCCCGCATAGGGCTCGAATCAGCAACAGTGTCCCCATGACGGGTCGGTGTCTTCGGAGCAGCAACACCAGAAGCAGCAGAGCCTAAGACGCTGAAGGCATTCTCCAGGATGTCACCGACACGATCCATGCGCTTATTGGCATCAATCAGCGCCTGGACACCGCTGGGGCGACTCTTCTTTCGCTGGGAGCCAGGCTCAGGCTGCTCATCAGAAGCTTGACGCTTCATTTTGAGAAGGCCTGGCGTTCCAGCGACCTGCAATAATGTAAGCACACTGTAATCAATATTAATGGCCACATACCTTCTGGGATGCAGAGACAAGGACACCCTCATCATCGGAGTACTCCACAGGAGTCTTATCACGGACCTGTAGACAATGAGGTGAGTTTATAAGAAGCTCTGCAAAAGAATACAAAAACGCACATTTTGGGTAGAGACTTGTGTCTGAGTGTCCTCGGTATCCTTCTCGCCACTCAGGGGCTCCGCCTCCTCATCCTCAGCATCATCCTGAGGTGCTGCAGGCTGGCTTTGCATGCTTGCTGAAAAGACACGCTGACCTTTGACAGGCACAGCGGTACAGATCGTCTTCATCTGTGCATACCATTTCCAGGGCGTGTTACGGTACGGAGCAATAGCCTTATGCTCCGCAAGGTGTTTCATCCACTGATCTTGTGTGGAGTCATCAACACCACAGCCGTACTCAGCATCGCCGTATGACAAGCCGCTACGGCTGTCCCATGCACGAAGACCTGCAAAGATGGACCTCAGCTAGGCCAAATTAGTATCAGCAGCTCAATCAGAAGATGGAAACTCACATATCTCCATTTATCCTGCACTGAACGCACAGTCTTTGGCTGGTTTTGTGAAGCACCATACTCGTCATTGACTGCATCGCAGGCAGCCTGAAAATGCGAGTTCTGAGGGTTGCCGCCCTGCATTAGCAATCTGCGCCTTCCTTTCAGTTGACTTGAGTGACTTTTGCCTTTCAGAATGTGACTTTGACTTGCAGCAATTTACTTTGAGATACTTTGAGATGTCAACCTTCATGACTTTCAGCTCTGACTTGCACCACAACTTAGAGCTACCCATTTTGTGACTTTTGGCCATGTTTCTGAGTAAATTTGTAGCATTTCAAGTCATACAATGATACTTATTGCTCTGCCGATATGGTCTATGAGTTTTGGCCTGTATCTCAAAGATTGTAGTTTTTGTAAAGAGGTCAGTTATCAAACTGGTTTACCCAAAAGCACCTTTGAAAGTCACCCCAAAGTCAGCTCTCAGAAGTCTGAAAAGGCAACTGAAAGTATGTGAAAGTCACCTGTGAGACAATATCATGTCACTAAATAGATAGGTTTGATGACCTGAAAAGGCCCCTAGAGGGCTAGAATGAATGTCATCCAAAGTCAAGTACCTGTGAGCAAAAAATAAAGCTGCAGAGCAATGACACTGAGAGGTGAAGTGAGTGAAAAAAGTTGAAGTCCAGCAAGGATGGCTACATAAAATGTGTCCAGTGTAAGGACAATAAGGCCACAAGGTGTAGTGGCAAATTGTGCTGATGTAAATGTGGAACTCATGGAGGTTGCTGGTTCAAATCTGGAAATAGGAATACTTTTTTGCTGCTGTTTTATTTCTTATTCATGCTCTTCTTTGGCACTATACCACATTATTGTAAATGACTACAGCTGGTGATTTTTCAATGTGCCAGGGGAGCATAAAAGTTCAGAAAAGGCATTGTGTCTTTCCCAAGTCACCCTAAGTCACCTTAAGTCAGAGGTGACTTTCACAAGGCTCAGAACCAGCCCACCATCCTAGGGGCCTCACTTTCCCAAGTCACTATTTACTTTCACAAACCAGTGACTTTGAGTGACTTGCAGGTCTGAAAGTCACAATCGCACATTGCTGATGCATCCCGGAACCTGCACTCTGTGCCAAAACTGCAACACGCATCGCAGGGCGAGCTAGAAGTTATTAGTCCAAACTCCGAACTCCGAAAGCTGGACTTACCTTGGCTTAAGGAGACCCATGATCTCCTTTCCCTTTCCCTTGCCCGTCTCCATCACCTCCTCCTCCTCCTCGTACTCCGAATCCGGGTGACCGGACTTCCTCTTGCGAGGGTTGGCGTCCTCAGCCGTCCGCTTCTCCACCTCCTCCGTTCTCTGTGCCTCCTCCATCCTCCACCTCTCCTCCTTGGCCCTCCGCATCTCCTCCTCCACCTTCCTCCGCTGACGCGCCCCACAAACCGCCACCAGCAGTTTTCGTATTCTGCGCGCACGCGTCCGCGACCCCTGCGACACTCCCTGGCTTGTGCGAAGAGACTGGACGGTGTACGCGGCACCATACACTCGCGCGAAGACTCCCTAGTGTGCGCGCGACGACGGCGAAGACCTGCGAAGGTCTGCGAAGACCCCCACGACCTCAGGCGGCCGTCTCCGGCTATCCGGAAGCGCGGAGAGCCGTGCCAAGCCTTGGCGCGCTCGCCGAGCGCGGCATTGACCTCCGGAGCGTGGAGCACCGGGCGCAAAAGCGTTCGCGCGCGCTGCGCGCCGTCGCGGCATGTTTCCGTACTGTTTCCGTAGGGCATCGGCCGTAGCTACCGACTCTCTCTTGTAAATACCAACGCGAAGCGTCCAGGCAAACCAGATTCCTGTTCCCCCACGTTCGGCATCTCAAACTGCGTCTGCGTCTGCGTCCGCGTTGCGTCCTGCGTTCTCTTTGTGTTGCGAATTGCGTTTTACTGCGTCTGCGAATACTGCGAAGCCTCTGCGAATAGCGTTGCGAATCCTGCGGACTCTGCGAACTCTGCGAATGAAGCCTGCGCCTCTATAGCGTCCTGCGCAGCTCGCGGAGCCCGCGAAGATCCTTTAGCGAAGTTTTCCCTCTCTCTCCCGGCGAAACGAAGGGCGGCCAACCCACGCGAAGACTCATAGAAGACGCTCCCCGTCACAGGGCACCCGACACGAACCTTTCCGCATCTCCTCCCCTCCGCGTCCCTTTGTCCGCGTTAGCGCGACCGCCGGCCTCGACCTTCAAGAGGCTCTCGGCCTGATTTTCCCTCTCTTTCAGGGGTGGGTTTGACGCATCATTCTGGTGACCACCGCAGGGGCTGTGTTTAGATTTCACAGTCGGTTTCCTCCTGTTCCGACGGCTTTCGCGAGCCGTCTTCTTCCGCGATTGCGCCTGCGACTAGAGCCCGATCCCAGCTCGCGAACCTTGCGATTGAGCTCCTCACTGCTCGCTTCAACCAGCTAGTCTGACAAGCGAACTATAGACTCAATAGCGACAAGCTCGCCGCCCTGCTGGATACCGTTTGCCTCCTTCTCGAGCGAGGCCTCGAGCGATTCGATCAAAGCGACCCCTTCGCGACCGAGTGGATCCGCGAAACCGCGCTATCTGTTATCGCGCGAGCCTTTGAGGTTCCCCAGCCTGCGAACGAGTTACCCGAGACCCCTGCTCCCGCGAACGCCGAAGAATCCCTTATCCGCTACTCCACACCGTTTAGCAGTCCTACGCGTCAGCTAGATCACCTTTCCCCAGTCCCTTCCGAGCATTTCGATCGCGACAGCCTCGCAAACGAACCCATTACCCCGTTTCTTCTCCGCGAACCTTCCCCCGAGCCCGCGATGGCTGAAAGACCCGCGATGCCCCCGCGTGGTGATCCTCGCGCTCCCTACTTTGATCCCGATAACCCGCGAACGCTGCGAAGGTTCTTCCAAGACCTCGAGGCGCTATTTGAGCGTAGCGGCGTTGAGAGCGATGCCCAGAAGAAGCAGTGGGTCCTCCGCTACTTCTCCATCGACGTTGCGGATCTCTGCGAGAACCTACCCGAGTATGCGGACGAAACCAAGACCTACGACGACTTCAAGCGAGCGATTATCGCGCTTTACCCCGGAGCGGACGATTCGCGCAAGTATTCACTCGCGGACGTCGAGAATCTGGTCGCGCGAAGGGCTTCGGCACCTATCGCTACTGCTGCGGAGCTCTCCAGCTACTATCGCGACTTCTATGCCATGACCTCGTATTTGATCAGCCAAAACCGCCTTTCCACCGGAGCAGTCGCGCCTATTCATTCGCGGCATCGCACAGCCTCTCTGGGGCCAAGTTTCGCAGCGTCTCCAGTTGAAATTGCCGGATCACTATCCCGAGGATCCCTACAAGCTCGACGATGTCTACAATGCCGCGAAGTTCGTCCTGCATGGCACTGTGACGGCTACGCCCCCTACCGCGCATGCGACGGCCTCCGCAAGCAACTCCGGCGGTACCACAGTCAAGATCGAGGACTTTGCGTCCCTTCTACTTATGCTGACCCAGGCTGCGAGCGAGGGCACAGCGAACGCAACCGCGAACATGGTGAACCGCTTCGCGAACGCCGCGCAAGGTGCACCTGGTGGAGCCCCACGCTACCAAGGCGGATTTGCGCAAGGTGATCAGCGCAACACCGGCGTCCAAGGGAATTTCTGTCACTACTGCGGTAACCCGGGCTGCCAGCTGCATAACTGTCCCTTCGTCGAGGAAGATATCCGGGCGGGTCGCTGCGTGCGCAACCAAGACGGGCGCGTGGTGCTCCCCAATGGAAACTTCGTCCCTCGACAGATCCCTGGCTTTGACGGGATCACCATGCGCGACTGCGTCTACGAGTGGCATCGGCGGAACCCGAACTCGCTCGCGCCACCTACCGCGAACCAGATGGTTCTCTCCATCACCACCGAAGAGCCTCGCTATGCAACCGCGAGTTCTTTCACGCTCAGCACCGAAGATCGGATTGAGCAGCTTGAGCGCGAACTCTTTGCCCTTCAGCAGGCGCAGCGAACACGTTTTGATGGCATACATGTGCCTCCGCGTCGCCCCCAGCATTCGCGTACCTCGTCTCCGCCGGATCGTGAGCGTGGCCGATCGCGCAAACCGCGTGGAGAGCGCGAGCTGCCTCCGCATCTGCCCAACCCCGCGCCGGCTCGACAGCACGAACCTGCGGCTCCTCCGCGTGAGACCCGCGACGCGCGTGAGAACCAGGTTGGGCCTCTTCCCGAGCTACCTGCGCGTCCTGTCGAAGATAAGACCATCCGTGTGTCGCGGGAACAGCCTAGTGAACCCCGCCGTGAGGCTCCGTGAGAGATACCGCGTCCGCCTACCCCGGGAGCGTCTACGCCCGCGCAACCCCAAAAGCCCAGCGAGCCAGCTGAGCACCCGTTTGCAAAAGCTCGCGATGCAACGTACGCGCCCCCGCGTCAACGGAACTTTGGACAGCCGATGCCCAGACCCAAGAGCGGAGACCGCGAACCCGCGTATCGTACGCGCGCGCCCATCCAGCAGGAGGAGGTCATCCAGGGCATCTTCCAGTGGACCATGGCGTCGCCGTATCTCACCGTGTCGCTCGAAGAGATCTTGTCCATCTCACCTGATATGCGCGCTCGCTTCCGCGAGAAGATCACGCCACAACGGGTCCCTCCTGAAGCGCGGACTGTGGCCTTCGCGGAGGTTGCAGAGGTTGCAGATCAGTTCCTTTCGCAAGTTGCGTGCGACGGCAATCCGATGGTACCTGGAGGCGTGGTAGTACCCGATCCCTACGAAGTCTATCTTCGCGACATAGCGCCTTCGCGGGACGCGGCGCAGCTTACTGTCGCGAAAGAGTCTCACGCGCTATGCTCGATTGTGGGTCTCGTGGACAACAAGGAATACGTCGAGGCGATTGTGGATCCGGGCTGTCAAGTCATCGCAATGTCCGAGAACGTCTGTCATGCGCTCGCGCTTGCGTACGACCCCAGTATTCGCTTGAACATGCAATCCGCGAATGGCGAAGTCGACAAGTCCCTAGGTCTCGTTCGCAACGTGCCTTTCGCGGTCGCGGATATCGTGCTATACCTCCAGATTCATGTCATTCGCAACGCCGTGTACGACATGCTGCTAGGTCGGCCTTTCGACGTCTTGACCAAGAGCGTAGTGAAGAATTACGAGAACGAGGAGCAGACGATCACCATCTGTTGTCCGAACACCGGTCAGCTCGCGACAGTGCCCACCATCGCGCGCGGACATGCTCGATTTCGAGGGCAAACAGCCGCCTAGCCCTTCGCTCGAGGACCTGCTTGAGGAAGATGGCGAACAAATCGCGTTAGTCATCTCCGAAGACGGCGGAGTCCCTCGCATCTGCGCGTACTCTCAGATACACAACCCTGAACTCTCTATTCCTGCTATTTATCTCTCTGCTTGCGACGAACTACCGAAAATGGCAGAAGTCCTCTTCACGCGAACAAACCAAGAAAGCGAACCAATTTCCCCTGCATCTGCTACTCCCTCTGTGTCTCACGACCCACGTACACCCCGCGAAGATACCCCGCGAACCCCAAGTAACCCTGCGAACGCTCGCGCTGCGCCTCCTAGCGAAGATACCACGCGCGCGACGTTTGCCCAGTCAGCTGCAGCTCAACCTGCGGCGACAAATGCTTCGCGATACTCGCGACTACCCCATGATCCCAACAACACCTTCGCGTTCACATACAGCAATAATGGCACCACCTACGTTGTCTCGCCGCGTTCGCAGAATACCCCAGCCGGCATCTTCGTCCAGCAGAAGAAGAAGTACAAGCCCGTTGCGCAGAAAGTCCGCGCTACGCTCGGGACCTGTCCCGAACAGTTTCGCGTCGAGCGGAACATCACTGGCGACCCTCTCGCGGATATGCCGAAGCTGAATCCTAACCCACCTGAGTTCGCGCCCACTGGTCGCTATACGCAAGAGCGCAAAGAGGCGATGGACCGCGCGCATGGCGATGACTTTCTCTGGCCTGAGGAGACGAAGCTGCTACACGACTTCATGCGAATGCATAACGAGGCGTTCGCGTGGAACGACAGTGAGCGCGGATGCTTCAAGCCCGAGTTCTTCCCTCTGATAGAGTTCCCCGTTCTTCCGCATACACCTTGGGTCGAGAAGAACATTCCCATTCCGCCTGGTCTCTACAAGGAAGTCTACGAAATCATCAAGAAGAAGATCGCGGCTGGCGTATACGAGCCTTCGAACTCATCCTACCGTTCGCGATGGTTCTGCGTACTCAAGAAAGACGGGAAGTCCCTTCGCATCGTCCACAGCCTTGAGCCATTGAATCGCGTCACCATTCAGCACTCTGGCGTTCCGCCTACTCCGGATTATCTCGCGGAGCAGTTCGCAGGACGCCCGTGCGGCGTGATTTTCGACCTTTACGTTGGCTACGACGAGCGTCTCATCGCGGAAACTTCACGCGATCTCACATCCTTCCAGACCCCCTTCGGAGCCTTGCGACTCTGTACGCTGCCGATGGGCTGGTCCAATTCCGTCCCCATCTTTCACGAGGACGTCACCTACATCCTACGACCCGAGATCCCCGAAGTTACTATACCCTACATCGACGACGTACCGTGCAAAGGCCCCGAGTCGGACTATCGCGATGAAGGCGGGACATACGAGACCATACCCGCGAACCCTGGAATTCGTCGCTTCGTCTGGGAGCACTTTGAGAACATCAATCGTGTTGTTCAGCGAATGAAGTACGCGGGCGGAACTTTCTCGGGAACGAAGTCTATCCTTTGCGCGCGCGAGATCACGGTCGTTGGACATCGCTGCACACCCGAAGGGCGCCTCCCTGAGAAGTCGCGAATCGCGGCTGTCAAGAACTGGGGACCCTGCAAGGACCTTTCTGAGGTTCGCGCGTTCCTGGGCACCATCGGCGTTGCGCGGATCTTCATTCGCAACTTCGCGAAGTGTGCGCACGCGCTGGTCAAGCTTACGCGAAAGGATACTCCATTCGAGTTTGGCGAAGAGCAGATCAAGGCGATGGAGGACCTCAAGGAGGCGCTACTGAACTCGCCTGCGCTGCGCGCGATCAACTACGAGTCGCTCGCGAACGTCATCCTCGCGGTAGACACTTCATACATCGCGGTGGGCTATCACCTGTGCCAATGCGACGAACAAGACCCCAAGAAGCGCTACTACAACCGATTTGGCTCCATCACGCTCAATGATCGCGAGTCGCGATTCTCCCAGCCGAAGCTCGAGCTCTATGGCCTCTTTCACGCGCTGCAAGCAATGAAGCTCTACATAGTCGGCGTACGCAACCTAGTAGTCGAGGTGGACGCGTGATACATTCGCGGAATGCTGAACAACCCCAATCTTGCGCCAAGCGCGAGCATCAACCGCTGGATCCTCGCAATCCTGACGTTCCATTTCCACTTGGTGCACGTCCCGGGGACTTCGCATGGTCCGGATGGCCTCTCGCGACGCCCTCCGCAGCCTGGTGATGACCCTGCGGAAGACCCAGATGAGTTCAAGGACTGGATTGATCGCATCCACGGCTTCCTGCACCAGCTACTGCCTACGCCTTCTAGCCTCGCGCAACCGCACGAGGACCCGATTCACCTCTTCGCGTTGGCCTCGCCGACCGAGGACGGTCGAGATTTCAGCGAGGGGGAGGAGGACGCGAATGAAGAAGCGAGCGCGAACCTGGAGAAGAGAGACGATGAACGTGCGCAGCAAGCAGTCGCGCGCGAAGAGGCGCGGATACGGTTCGCGACGGAAGATGAAGCGCAGAAGATGGTCGAGCCTCAAGCACCGGTCGAGCTGCCTTACAGCGAGAAGACGTGGATGGCGGATGAGAAGCTGCGCATGGCCGCGAAGTGGTTTGAGGCGTTCCGCAAGCCTGAGGAGTTCGCGGACGACATCCAAGGACAGAAGTATCGCAAGTTCATCGCGTACGCGCAGCACTTCTTCCGCGACGGCGACAGACTCTGGCGAAAGGATCCGCAAGGCGCACACAAGCTGGTGGTGTGGCCTGAGAAGCGTCTCGATATCCTGCGAGCGGCACACGACGACACTGGTCACCGCGGACACTTCGCGACAGTTCGCCTGGTCGCGGAGCGCTTCTGGTGGCCTTCACTGCACGAAGACGCGATGTGGTACGTGCGGACGTGCCATCTCTGCCAGCTTCGCCAACATCGCAAGCTGCTGATTCCCCCGACTGTCGCGAGACCTGGTGGACTCTGTGTTCGCTGGTACATCGACTCGATGAAGATGCCTAAGTCTAGCGGATTCTCAATCATTGTAGTCGCGCGCTGCTCTGTGTCTGCCTGGCCCGAGTGGCGAATGCTTCGCGCGGAGAACGACAAGACCCTAGGCGACTTTATCTTCCAGGACCTGCTGTGTAGATGGGGCGCGGCGACTGAGCTGATCACTGACAACGGCTCTGCGTTCGTCAGCGCAGTGCGAAGCCTAGAGGAGCGCTACCACATCCATCATATCAAGATAAGCCCGTACAATTCCAAGGCGAACGGTATCGCGGAGCGTTCGCATTTCGCCACGCGACAGATTCTGTTCAAGGCCGCGAGCGGAGACCAGCGCAAATGGTCACAGTTCGCGCATTATGCCTTCTGGGCCGAGCGAGTGACTGTTCGCAAGCGCATGGGCTGTTCGCCATACTTTGCGGTCACTGGCTGTCATCCTGTGCTACCCCTGGATATCGCGGAGGCGACCTACCTGGTTCCGCCACCCGAGGGCTTGCTAACCACTGAGGATCTGATTGCGCGACGCGCTATTGAGCTACAGAAGCGTCAAGACCAGCTCGCGTGGCTCAATTCGCGGGTGTTCGATGCGCGACGCGCTATTGAGCTACAGAAGCGTCAAGACCAGCTCGCGTGGCTCAATTCGCGGGTGTTCGATGCGCGAATCAAGGCAGCGCAGAAGTTTGAGTGCGCACACGCAGCTACCATTCACGACTATGACTTCCCACCTGGCTCGCTGGTCCTGATGCGCCATACGCAGATCGAGAAGTCGCTCAATTGCAAGATGCGTCCGCGCTACACTGGTCCGCTGGTAGTGATCTCGCGTAACCGTGGAGGTGCGTATGTGCTCTGCGAACTCGATGGCTCAGTTTTGCATCGCGCGATCGCGGCCTTCCGCTTGATCCCCTACCTCGCGCGGGGAGCTATCCCACTGCCTGCGAACTTCGCGGACATCTCCAGCAAGCGGCTCTCGGAGCTTATTGCGTCCGACGACAATGGCGAAGACGACCCGGAGCCCGAGCTCATCGGCGAACCGACTGCGGACCTCGAAAGCGACGAAGATGCGAGCAGCGAAAGCTCTCTCGATGATTAGATACCCAAGGACAGCCCCCACCATCTTTATTTATTGTTCGCTATCCCTTTCTATTCACGCTTTCATCACTCTCTATCCTTCGCGAGGCGCGAAGGCAGTCATTCCCACATCTTCTATCAATTCATTCTATACCCACATTCCTTTGTGTTCGCACTCTCCACCTCACGCAGTCGTAAGGTTGTACAATTTTCGTCTATTCGTTTTCTCTATGTACCTCCGAGCGATTACACCCTCACTACTATATGGACCAAGAAAACAAGAGAACAAGACAGTCCAGGGTGCGGTACTGCGAGAAAGGCTAGATACAAGTCCGTGCGCCTCCACGACCTACAATCGCGTCGAGCCCGCTACCTACAAGTCCAAGACAGCCTCGCGAACCTTCGCTCACCGGTTCGCTGGGTGCCCGAAGATTTCCGCGTCAGAGAGCGGAGCGTTGCGCGCGCGGAGGCGAAGCTCGTTGCGAGTCGAGGCGAGGGCGGCAACCTGCCCCGAGAGCGCGTCGCGGACGCTCTCCAGTGCCTGCATGTACGCGTTGCCAGCCGGGGTCCGTCGCGGGTCGAGGGGCGCGGAGTCTTGAGGCCGCGAGAAATTCGCAACGAGGTGCTGCGCGAAGGTCTCGCGGAACCAAGCCGTCTCGCGCTCAACCAGTCCGCCCAGACCTAGCTGCTGCGGAGTAGGTGGCGGAGGCGGTGGCATAGCGGAGACGGTAGCGGGCGCAGGAGTGCGGAAGGAAGGAGGTGGGAGAGGGGCCTCCGCGGCGAAAGGCGGGACTGAGGGCGGGCGCGGCGCATCAATAGGGGAGACGAGGCGAGGAGGAGCAGGCGGGGGGACGTGCGCGGTGGGAGGTGTCGCGGGAGGGGGTGAGGGCGAGGACGGCGGCGGCACAGCCCGCGAAGACGTCGACGCCGCGGGTTGCGATGACGAGGAAGGCCCTGCGGGTGCGGCGATGCGGACGCGTGGGACGGGGACCTGCGGCTCAAGGAACATGGCGAGTTAGTAACAAGACGCGGACACAGTGGAAAACAGGGCCGTACCTCGACGTGGGAGAACTTTGCACTGCTTCCGGAGGCGGACGGCGTGTCCTTGGTCGATCGCGCGGAAGCAGCGCCCTTCGCGGACTTGGCGGAAGGAGGCCGCGAACCCTCCCCAGCGGCGTGCAGCGCCTTGCGGACGGACTTGTAGTCCTCCCAGGCCTCTTTGACCCACCCGGGCATATCAGACGACCGACCGCGCGACCTAATCACCTTCGCGGCGAGTACGCCGTCCAGGCGAACAGCTGCAAGCGCCGTGGAGGTTAGCACAATGAACGGTCACGAGACCGCACTTCCTCATCGGCCTTCTTCTTGGCCTCCTCCTCCGCCTTCTTCTGCTCCTCCTCCTGGCGTCACTCCTCCTCCGCTAGCCGCTCCAACTCCGCGAGTTGCGCCTTGATGGCGGCGAGTTTCTCGACGGCAGACATGGAGTTGTCAGACATGGTGGTGGTGGTAGTGGTGGTGGGTGGTGGTAAGCAGAGAGAGGATGGTGGTTTTGGAGCGAGACGCAAAGTCAAACTCCCCACCTGCTCCGACACCTTATACTTTTTTCTTCCCCGACGACCCTGACCTAGAAGCAACTTGTCACAAATCAGGACTTGTCCCGCGCCTTCTGGGCGCTTATTTGAAGGGAAATACGGTTATAGCTACTACTTTTGGTACTTATCTGGAGGATAAACCCCTTATCGCATAAATACCATTAGATATCATTGTTTTCTTCGCTCTTTGCCCTATTTGGGCGATTATCTCAATTGTTCTAGTATGTTCTGGAGAGTTCTGTGGCTGGACCTTTGGTCCAGCTGGTTCTAGGCTTTGGTGGAAGGTTCTGGATATTTGCTTGGTAATGTAGGGATTGCTATTGGTCAGATCCTGGCTGGGCAAAGGGCATGCCCAGCAACTGACTCATCCTGGTCAGGTGACTAGAGTATCAGGGGTCTTACCCCCAGTCCCCGGGGGGACTGGTCCACATGTATATAAACCCCCACCTGAGGGCTCCCCCCCTCAGACTAATCCACTTATTGTCTAAGCCCATCTACCTCTGGCCTAACAAGCCTTTCTATTCCACTCTTATATCCTTACCCCTATTTCTATCCAGTAAGTATCCTAGTTGGGTTTACTGTTATATTTGGATTAGTCTGCTTCTATTGCACCAGGTTTGGCAAAGCCTCTTGCATTTATTTTTCTTCTATTGGGGTTGTGTTGGTGCTTTGTCTTTAGACCTTTAGCTTTAGTCTTTGTGGGTTCTGGGGGCTATAGTGCTGCTGCTGAAAAGCAGTAGTACTTATTGGGTTCTGGGGGCTATAGTGCTGTTGCTGGCAAGCTTCAGTCACTTATAGAACACCTTGTTGTATAGCTGGCTGTAAAGCTGGTTATATAGCTTGGTTGTTTCTTTTGTGCCGGTCCCTAGGCGTAAGGGGAATCTGTCACCCTTTGGGGTAACAGCCTTGGAATGGACACTTCTGTGTCTCCCATGAGAGTCCTAGACTTGAAGACGGGTATCCAGGGTTGGACAGATCAGAGAAGGGTGTAACACCCTCTCACTTACTTTACCCATTTGCAGCATGGAGTGGTGCCGTGTCTGAGATTCAAGCCTTACACCACCTTCAAGACCCAACCTCCCTTTTTCTCCCTTTGGAGTTTTGTCCTGATAAGGACCAGCTGACAAGCTGCTTTCTCTCTGTCAGGCATGCCTCGTATCTCGAAGGACCGCAAGGTCATTGCTAAGGCGGAACCGCTTGGTCTCTATGAGCGAATCCTTCTTAAGCCCTTGAACCACTACAAGTTACCGATCCTTCGACGCCGCCGACTTCATGCGCCACCGATAATCGTCGTATCTCGACCCCATGACCCAGAGCGTGGAAGAAGGCGCCAAGAAGCTATCGAACAGCTCAGGGAGCGTCACTACGAGTGGCTTGCCGAGCAGAAGGCCAAGCTATCGCCGCTGCCGCTTATCGACCGCATCTCAGATCCGTCGCCACCGCTCATCGATCGACTTGGACCTCCCGTCGCGCTCAGAGATTATAAGCCTGTCCCCAGCAACCTCCACTTCCGGAAGACCAAGATTCTCTCCCGCATCAAGGAATTCGAGAACCTGTTCATGCTGACTGTCGACCGACTTACTCCGCTTATTAAGAAGGCTCTCGCGGACGATCGTATTTCGGAAGATGCGAAGATGAGGATTAACGTGTGGGGCAAAGAGTTTAATGAACTCTGGGTCGACCTGGACAACAGAGGCCACAAGCTAACGAATAAGGAGTGGAGGATTCTGAAGAGGCAGTTGAAGGCTATTGGGCAGATTTCTTTTGCGAACCTTGAGCAGCGTCTTCCAGAGATTTGTCAGGAGATAGATGCCTTAAACCTTTCTTTCAACTTTGGTACTATAGATAGGCATTAATTTCTTGCTTATTCTTGTCACTTTTGTTGTCTACTCTAAGCAAGTACTAACAGATTTCTTGTCAGCCATGAGTTACACACCTTTTGTCCCTGTTACCGTTTTTCAGCCTCTTAACCCTGAATCAATCGATGGTTATGTGATCAATGGCCTATCAAATGACGCCGACCCAGACATTGCAGTGGCAACTCGGAATGCTGTCCAACTCATTGAAGAGCGCGTCCCAGAGTACACCCGCAATCTGACAGCCGAAATGGCTCAGCACATGGATGCCCACCTGGGAAGCCTGATGCAGCATATCAACCACCTGACTGCCCAAGTGACAACTCTTACCGCACTGGTGCAAAACCAGCAGGCCCTAGTGACTTCCTACAAACAACAAGTCGACACCTTGCCAGCATCGACAGGAGGAGGCTCACGCCAACCTAAGATTGGTGAACCACCAATCTTTAAGGGCTCTGATGACAAGATCAAGCTGGAAGAGTGGCGCAACCTAATCAGTCTTTGGTGCGCACACGAGGGCATTACCACCGATAAGCAGAAGATTGTCACCGCTCTGTCGCGTCTCCAAGGCCCAGCGCACAAGTATATGGCATCGTACTATGATCGTGTGGGAAAAGGCCAAGACCTGGGAACTTGGGATGCCTTCATGGATGAACTTGCACAGATATATGGACAACGGGATGACAAAGAAGGCGCGAAGAAGGAGATCACAGCCCTCTTCAATAACAAAGACTTGGCTGCCAAGGACTTCATCAAGTACGCGGAGAGATTCCGCACTCTTGGTCGTCTTACCGGTTATGATGATGAGCTTCTCATCGACAAACTTCACGAGGTGGTCAGCCGCGACATGCGGATTGCCCTTGTTGGTACTAGAGGCAGCAATGCCCCCAAGAAGTGGCCAGACTTCCTCGACATGCTGCTCGACTTTTACAGAGAGCTCAATCCGGAAAAGACACGCGGCACAGTCTTTAGCAGGAGCGGCTCTGATGGCAGTGGTCACACTCCAATGGACATCGACTCGGCTGAAAAGTCGAAGGCCAAGGGCAGGAATGGCAAACAGACTAATGCCGCGACGACAGAGAAGAAGAACCGTTTTTGCCACATCTGTAAGAGCAAGACTCATAACACAGATGATTGCTTCGAATTGGCCAGAAATGCAGATAAGAAGGCCAAGTTCCAGAGCCAGTCGAAGGGTACTGAGCAGAAGACTGGAGGAAACAATGCGCAGTCATCTAAGCCTGGCAAGGTTAAGAAGACTCGCCTTGTCGAAGTAGAAGTCTCGGACAACGAGGACGAACCCCCCAAGGCCTCTGCGTCCATATCCACAGTGAGAATCGAGCAAGAGGATGTCGACGACAAGTCAACCTTGACTGAGGAAGATGAACCTCAGACTCGTCCCAGCCGGCCTGGAAAAGGCAAGGCTCGGGCCTCGACGAGCTCGGATTTTCTCACACGCTACATGTGACTACCTGCGAACATGTAGCAGAGAATGCGGAACCCAGCGTCGGAACGAACACTTGTAGTGTTAATGTTAGTAGCACGGACAACCCTGTATTATCCACTTCTCGCAACAGGAATTCATTCAATTTGCCCGTGACACTCTGGGTTTATGGTAAAAAAGTGCAGGTCGAAGCTCTGGTAGACTCAGGGGCCACGACGACTTTCATCAACAAATCAGTTGTCGAAAAGAATCACCTGGTTACTCATAAGCTGGCAACTCCATACGACGTCTATAATGCAGATGGTACCACTAATAAGAATGGGAAAATCACGCATGCTATTCGTTCCTATATTGAGATTGGATCTCATAAGTCAACGCACCAGGTACTCGTAGCAGACTTGGGAAATAAAGACATGATCCTAGGGTACACCTACTTACGCAGGCATAACCCTGAGATTGATTGGGAACACGGAGAATGGAGATTCACCAGGTGCCCTGAGAGCTGTGCCCCAAGAGCTCGTAAAAGAGACCACGTGGCTGAAGAAGAAGCCGACGAGCTTCAGCTACCAAGGGAGGATCCCTTGATCACTCCGCTGGACGAGTTAGGAGAGGAGTGCATCGAAAATCCACACATCAACTGGATCTCGACTGAAGATTCAGAAGACCATGAAGTAGCACGGTTGACTGCAAAGATTCTTGCAAAAGATCTCGAGGAGGTTGAGGATGACGACACTCGCAACTGGAAGACTTTTGTCCCAGAATACCTACATGAGTTTGGCGACGTCTTCTCAAAGAAACAGTCAGAGCGGATGCCGGTTCGCAAACCATATGACCATGGTATTGACCTCGAGGAAGGGGCCCCGCTTCCTAAACCGGCCAAACTATATCCAATGTCTCCAAAGGAAAGAAATTCCTTAGATGAATGGATCAATGAGGAGACCCGAAAAGGGTACATTAGGAAGTCCAAAAGTCCTCTAGCAGCCCCTGTCTTCTTTGTAAAAAAGAGTGATGGGAGTTTGCGGCTGGTGGTAGATTACCGAAAACTGAATGAAATCACAGTCAAGAACCGTTATCCCATTCCCCGTATTGCAGACTTGGTTGACTCGCTTAGCCAGGCGTCAATATTCACAAAAATTGACTTGCGATGGGGGTATAATAATGTTTGCATCCGAGAGGGTGATGAGTGGAAAACAGCCTTCATTACACACCGAGGGTTGTTTGAAGCGACTGTGATGTACTTCGGTTTTTCCAATGCCCCAGCTACCTTCCAAGCCATGATGAACGATATACTCAGTGATCTCATTAGAGATGGACACGTCATTGTGTACCTTGATGACATTCTGATCTTTACGAATGACATCCATCAGCATCGAGCGCTCACTCAGGAGGTTTTGAAGAGGCTACGAGAAAAGGATCTGTTCGCCAAACCGGAAAAATGCTTGTTTGAACAAAGCAGCATTGAGTACCTTGGCATGATCATCTCGAAAGGGAAAATCTCGATGGACCCCAAGAAGGTGGCAGGTGTGACAGATTGGCCACGACCTACAAAGGTCAAGCAGGTCCAAGCCTTCCTCGGCTTTGCCAACTTTTATAGGAGGTTTATCAAGGACTTTGCCAAGTATGCCAAGCCACTTACTTCATTGACCAAGAAAGATCAACCTTGGGTTTGGGGCGAGGAACAGGAACATGCGTTCAATAGCCTGAAAAAGGCCTTTACCTCTGCCCCTATTCTGCGAATCCCGGATGACGTAAATCCCTTCCGGCTGGAGACAGATTCCAGTGATTTTGCCACAGGAGCAGTACTGTCTCAGCTAGACCCAACTGACAAGTTGTGGCATCCAGTCGCCTTTTATTCCAAGTCACTCAATGTCCATGAACGGAACTATGAGATTTACGACAAAGAGATGCTTGCTATTATACGGGCTCTTGAGGAATATAGGCATCATCTGGAGGGACATCCGGAGAAGATCGAAATATGGTCAGATCATCAAAATTTGACCTATTTCAAGACTGCCCAGAAGTTGACAAGGAGACAGGCGAGATGGGCTCTGTACCTCACGCGCTTCAACTTTGTATTACGCCACAAGCCAGGCAAGACAATGCTCACTGCTGACCCTCTGTCCAGGAGGCCAGACCATGAGGAGGGGGTGGAACTCGATAATCGAGATCAAATTCTTCTCAAACCTGAGTTTTTTGCGATTCAGGCTATCGATTCCTCTCATGAGTCGCCTATCAATGATGACATGCTCCTAAGAGAAGTCAAAGAAGCATTGCTGAACGATGAAGTCACCAAGGACTATAAGCAGTTGCTGAAGTCCGGGCCAAGAGAGTTCAAGAAGTCTCTAGATGATTGGAACTACGAGAACGGACTTTTGCTATACCGTGGCAAAGTCTATATCCCCAAGAGCGACAATGATGACCTTCGACGACGAGTAGTCCAGATGCACCACGACCTACCCTCAGCAGGACACCCAGGAAGGTGGAAGACCTATGAACTTGTTTCACGGAACTACTGGTGGCCGGGCATGTCTATCTTCGTCAAGAAATATGTTACAGGTTGCGATACCTGCCAACGGATGAAAAATCGTCCGCAGCAGCCTTACGGGCCGCTTCAGCCTAACCCTGTCCCGCAAGGGCCATGGGAGATTATTACTGTCGACCTTATCACCCAGTTACCTGAGTCGTCTGTGCATACAGCCATCTGTGTGGTGGTAGACCGGCTAACTAAACGAGCTCACTTCTTTCCCATCAAAAACGAGTTTTCTGCAAAGGATCTCGCAGAGCTTCTCTATGAGAGGATATGGCCTTTACATGGCCTACCACTCCAGATCATCTCAGATAGAGGCACCCAGTTCTCGGCAGCGCTGTTCCAAGAATGGTGTAAGCTTTTGGGAATAGAATCCTCGATGTCTACCACCTACCATCCCCAGACAGATGGTCAGACCGAAAGGGTCAACCAAACACTGGAACAATTCCTTCGATGTTATGTGGACTATCAGAAAGCCAATTGGTCTAAGCTGCTTAGCGCAGCAGAGTTTGCATATAACAATGCAGCTCACGAAGGAACTAAGGAGAGCCCATTCTTCTTAGAATATGGTCGACACCCCCGGGCAGGTCCGACGCTCCGCAAGGAGCCAACCTCAACAGACCTCAGTGACATCACATGGAGAAGACAAGAAGCCCAGGATCAAGCGAAGGCAGCACTGGCGTTAGCAGCAGAGCAGATGAAGTGGTACTATGACCAAGGAGTCCAAAAGGTTCCTTTCAAAGTGGGAGACAAGGTTCTCCTAGACCTCCGGGACTACCAGACTACGGGTCGCAAGCTCAACGCTCGATATGCAGGACCATTCAAGATAGTTGAAAAACTATCCCCAGTCACTTTCAAGCTAGAATGGCCTGCTAGGATGACAAGGATACATCCAGTCTTCCATGCTAGCAAGCTAGTGCTTTACCACGATCCCCAGATTCCAGGCCAGAAAGTGGCCCCACCAGAGTCTGTTATGATTGACGGACATGAAGAGTTCGAAGTGGAAGCCATCCTCGATTCAAGGCGATATCGCCGCCAGCTCCAATACCTAGTTCGGTGGAAAGGCTATGGACCGGAAGAAGACTCCTGGGAGCCTGTCAAAAATCTCGCGAACTCACAAGAGTTAATCAAAGAGTTCCATAAGGCTTATCCCCATGCGGTCCGCAGCATATCCGAGGACTAGATGTTGCTTCTCATCGGAGCTTTGAACTAGAAGAGGGGGTACTGTCACAAATCGGGACTTGTCCCGCGCCTTCTAGGCGCTTATTTGAAGGGAAATACGGTTATAGCTACTACTTTTGGTACTTATCTGGAGGATAAACCCCTTATCGCATAAATACCATTAGATATCATTGTTTTCTTCGCTCTTTGCCCTATTTGGGCGATTATCTCAATTGTTCTAGTATGTTCTGGAGAGTTCTGTGGCTGGACCTTTGGTCCAGCTGGTTCTAGGCTTTGGTGGAAGGTTCTGGATATTTGCTTGGTAATGTAGGGATTGCTATTGGTCAGATCCTGGCTGGGCAAAGGGCATGCCCGGCAACTGACTCATCCTGGTCAGGTGACTAGAGTATCAGGGGTCTTACCCCCAGTCCCTGGGGGGACTGGTCCACATGTATATAAACCCCCACCTGAGGGCTCCCCCCCTCAGACTAATCCACTTATTGTCTAAGCCCATCTACCTCTGGCCTAACAAGCCTTTCTATTCCACTCTTATATCCTTACCCCTATTTCTATCCAGTAAGTATCCTAGTTGGGTTTACTGTTATACAACTCCGTTTCGGATATGTTTTTTTTCCCACAACTTATGTTTGTTCTTGAAGGCCCTCAAGGGTTCGGGCCTAGAGGGAGGGCACTGTTACGCTCTGTGCCTGAACTCTGAGGTCCAACTCTGTACTCCGTTTATCTCTGTACTCCATCTCCGCTCAACTCCGTTCCATTTCCAATTCCCCTATTCCTCACTATCACGCCATAGCACATCACCTTCGTTCTAACAATTAGAATATGTCTTGGCATTCTCTACTTCCAACTCCGACGTACTCCTGCCTATTCCGAACTTTCTCTATTGTCTATGTTTAACAATAGGACTACTATCTATATAAGCTGTCCGGAATGTAGTAGATACTCAGTTCGGATATCTCGTTATACCAGCTCAATTCCTCTGACCTCCGTCTTGTCCAAAGTCCATACTCCGGACTCTGAACTCCGTCCGACTTCCTCCCTATTCCTTGCCTTGATTCCGTCTCTGTTCTAGTCTCACCCTCATCTCTGAAGATCTGAGTCTCGTCTCTGCTCTAGTCCCATCCTCTACTCTGAAGACCTAGTCCGTACTCCATACATTTAGTCCGAACTCCGTCCAGTCCGAAATTGAGGACAAAGTTCGTGAAGACCCGTGCGTTGCTACATCAGCAATGTGCGATTGTGACTTTCAGACCTGCAAGTCACTGAAAGTCACTGGTTTGTGAAAGTAAATTGTGACTTGTGAAATTTATGCCCCTAGGATGGTGGCTGGTACTGAGCCTTGTGAAAGTCGCCTCTGACTTGATGTGACTTAGGGTGACTTGGGAAAGACACAATGCCTTTTCTGAACTTTTATGCTCCCCTGGCACATTGAATAATGTCCAGCCATAATGATTTACAATACTGTGCTATAGTGCCAAAGAAGAGTATGGATAACAAATCACACAGCAGCAAAAAAGTATTCCTATTTCCAGGTTGAAACCAGCAACCTCCAAGAATTTCACATTCACGGCAGCACTTTTTGCCATTACTCCATAAGGTCTTACCATTCTTACACTGAATACATGCTATGTAGCCACCCTTGCTGGACTTCAACTTTTCTCACTCACTTCACCTCTCAGTGTCATTGTTATGCAGCTTTGTATTTTGCTCACAGGTGCTTGACTTTGGATGGTGTTCATTTCAGCCCACTAGAGGCCTTTTCAGGTCACCAAATCTATCCATTTAGTGACCTGATATTGTCTCACAGGTGACTTTCACACACTTTCAGTTACCTTCTTAGACTTCTGAGAGCTGACTTTGGGGTGACTTTCAGAGGTGCTTTTGGGTTAATCAGTTTGATAACTGACCTCTTTACAAAAACTCCAATCTTCGAGATACAGGCCAAACTGATAGACCATATCCGCAGAGCAATAAGTATTATTGTACAACTTGAAATGTATTCAGAAAGATGCCCAAAAGTCACAAAATGGGTAGCTCAAAGTCATGGTGCAAGTCAAAGCTGAAAGTCATGAAGGTTGACCTCTCAAAGTATCTCAAAGTAAATTGCTGCAAGTCGAAGTCATATTCTGAAAGGCAAAAGTCACTCAAGTCAACTGAAAGGAAGGCGCAGATTGCTGATGCTAATAGCTTCGCGTAAGTCCTCCCCCGTGTGCCTCACCCAACTCCGGCTCCGTACTCCGACAACTCCTTCCTCCGGAGTTAGCTCTGGGCGCATAGACCTAACAGCAACCCAACAAGTGTATGTGGATGATTCAGTACTTGGTTCAGATATCCTCCACATTGCAAAGGTCAGCAACACAATCTGCCATAAAGCCATAAAGCCACCGAATATAACCGAAGTCAAGCTTCCTCCACTCCTTCACCAGTGCACCCAGAGCTGGTTGAGATTTGTTAGGAGAGGGTAGTGTTTGCAAACCTGCTTGTCAAGATGGTCCCACACATTCTTGATGATGTTCATGTCAGGAGATAGCAGCCCATGGGAGCCTCTTCATGTTGTTTGCCTGGAAGAATGTCTCCGTGGTCTTTGATTTGTGCTTCAGCTGTTGTCTTGCTGAAAAATGATGTCGACAATCAATAAACCATCATTGGAGAGTGTCTCTAAAACCGCATCCTCCAGGATCTTGATATATTGTGCAGTGTTGAAGTTGCCATTGATGAGACAAAGTTGCCCAGGGCCATTCCAGGTCAGGCACTCCCAGACAGTGACCTTCACACCACCATACTTGACCACCTTCTTGACATTTTAAGGTTGGAGTGCCTCCTCAGTGTGCCTCCAGCAGTATTGTTTTTGGTCAGAGCTGATATACCTGAGGCAGGACTTTTAGGCGCCACTGTACTGTATATTAAACTACCACAGTCTACCATCTATGACAAGCCTATGACTTGTCTATGGTCTGAGAGAACAAACATGTAACACCTGTTTGTTTTCCGCTATGGCACCTGGTACAAAGGAAGGCTTGCCTGCCGTGTTGAACCCACTTGCGTGGGGTGTATCAGACGCATGAACGCATCATTAGATCATTCAAGATCAATAAGTACGGCCGATAGTGGCGGGCATCGCGTGTCAGGTGACTATGTGACTCTGTGTGACTGCCGCTGTCCTGTCTGGACTGACGAGTCACGGTGACTGGCCAGGGGTTTTCGAGTGCTCCTCCTCTTCGCTCAACTTCGTTCCTCCACCTACACCGGCCCAACAGGCGCATACGCAGCCGCCATGGCCAACCCAATCAAAGGCGTGCCGCACCTGATGACCCTCGCGGACCTCAACGTCCACCAAATCCACAAAATCGTCGCGCACTCGCGCTACCTCAAGCGCACCTCCCTCCCATGGCTTGCTCCCCTCAGCAAGCAGCCCAAGGCTCCCACCTCCCACGGGTACGGGAAAAGCCCATCGCAGTCGTCCTCGATGGTGCGCACCATTCCGCGCACGCTGGACCGCAAGACGATCGCGCTGCTGTTCTCGAAGCGGAGCACGCGCACGCGCGTGGCGGCGGAGACGGCGGCGACGCTGCTCGGCGGGCAGGCGCTCTTCCTCGGCCGGGACGACATCCAGCTCGGCGTGAACGAGAGCCTCCGGGACTCGGCGCGGGTCATTGCCGGGATGTGCCAGGGCATCTTTGCGCGCGTTGGCGACCACGAGGAAATTGAGGTGGGCACGACACGGATTGGACGAGGGGTCCGGCGCCTGTGATTTTGACTGACGTTGTGGTATAGGAACTGGCGAAGTACTCCGCGGTGCCGGTGCTGAACGCGCTGTCTTCGCTCTGGCATCCTACCCAGGTGCTGGCGGATCTGCTCACGCTGCAAGAGAAGGCCTACTTGTTCGAGACGCCAGGCAGCCGACAGCCCGGGTCGTACCCGCGGTTGCGTCCGCTGACGATCGCGTACGTGGGCGACTCTGCGAATGTCCTGCACGACATGCTGGTGACGTACCCGCGGTTGGGACACCAGCTGCGCGTCGCGAGCCCGGACAACGAGAAGTACCGTGCACCGAAGGCGGTCTGGGACCGCGTGGTGGAGCTGGAGTGCGACAAGGGGATCTTCTGGACGAGTGACCCGCGCGAAGCGGTGCACGGCGCGGACGTCGTCGTGACAGACACCTGGTGAGTAGACGGTCTGCGGCGGTGAGGATGTGTGTGCAGTGTACTGACTAGCGGCAGGATATCGATGGGCCAGGAGGCGGAGAAGGAGCAGCGGCTGCAGGACTTCCAAGGGTACCAGGTTACGGAGGAGCTGTGCCGGGAAGGCGGGGCGAATCCGGAGTGGAAGTTCATGCACTGTCTTCCTCGGAAGCCGCACGAAGTGGACGACGAGGTTCGTCCGTCGAGAAGTGATGGTATCGTACTGATTAGCTGATGGGAGTTCTACACAGGTGTTTTACGGGCCGCGGTCGCTGGTGTTCCAGGAGGCGGACAACCGAAAGTGGACGATCATGGCGTTGTTCGAGTACGTTCCGCGTTTTATTCTCATGTGTGCCCGATGTGGAGAGTGCTGATCGGCGGTTGCGTTTGGACAGCCTTCTGTTTGGACAGTGGAGGTTCACGCCAGAGTTGCCGGGGGAGAGTGAGCAGACGGGGGAGAACTAGCGGTGATAGAGGGTGGAAGGCGGGATGGGATGTCCGGGAGGGGTAGATAGGCGTGTGTAGCGTACGTACGATGCTTGATTTACTCGGCGTAATCCTGGACGAGTGGACGACGATCCGGCGTGGACAGCCTGATCGTCGGGGCCGCGCGGGGTATGTTGCGCGTATATGTTTCCTGGAAGACTGCCTGGAAAGGCTAGATGGCCCACGTGCCACAGATGACGTCTCTGGAATGCGGGGTTAAGCGCCGGTGCCTCAATTGGGACTGGAGAACTCTTCAGCCTTTCCTCCTCCTCCTCCTCCTCTTTCTTGTTCCTCCTCCTCGTCCACCCCGCTCCATACATACTCCCCCCACTCTCCATACCTATCATCCTCTTCGTTCTTCCCCACATCTTCCCCACACCCCTCTTCCCCCGCATACCCGTCCATCCAACACTGAACTAACCAACCAATCAACCGTCCTACGCGTCCTCACCATGTCCGACATCAAGCGCGACGTTCGCAACCCCCTCCTCTTCGAGTGCGCCTGGGAGGTCGCCAACAAGGTCGGCGGCATCTACACCGTCATCAAGACAAAGGTCCCCGTCACCGTCTCAGAGTACGGCGACCGCTACACCCTCATCGGCCCCCTCTCCTACAAGACCGCGCCCATGGAGGTCGAGGCCCAGGAACCCAAAGACCCCCACCTCGCCGCAACCCTCGAAGGCATGCGCGCCGCCGGCGTAAAGATGCTCTACGGTCGCTGGCTCATCGAGGGCGCCCCCAACGTCCTCCTCTTCGACACCGGCAGCCAGTACTCTCGCCTCGACGAGTGGAAGGGCGATCTCTGGAACCTCGCTGGCATCCCCACTCCCCCCAACGATCACGAAACCAACGAGACCATCGTCTTTGGCTACATCGTCGCATGGTTCCTTGGCGAGGTAAGTCAACGTCCTCATCCATTCTCTGTTCATTTCCTCTTCCACGCGTCTGCGAACGTGCTCGCTCTGCCAATCATGAGCGGGATACCATCCTCTTCCCCATGTGTGGTTTTGAATCCAGCTTGGGAGCTGGACGGACGCTGTGCCTTTTGGCGAGAGCGTTACCACCCTTGGCATATGCTCCCGACGCGCCCATGACACACTGTTACGCGTTCATACCCCGCGCGAACCCAACCTCAGCCGCGCACAAGGACCCGTGCTCCCTTGCTGCGAAGGTCCTCCCGAACCGATGCCGTCTTTGGCGGAAAACCCCATCAAGAGGCGCACGTCATTCTCGCGAAGCCTCTCGGCGTATTGAACCGTGCGATACCGCGATGCCCAATTCGCCGCGTACGGCATTTCGGACCTTCGTCCAGCTGCCAAGCGACATGAGCATCTCCACTCGCAGCATTTCGTATCTTCGCCGCCTATCGTGTTCTCTGCGTTGAGCTCCGTTCTGACCACCCCCACCCCAGTACGTCGCGCGCCAGCTCGACAAAGCCGTCATCGCGCACTTCCACGAATGGCAAGCAGGCCTCGCGATCCCACTCTGTCGCAAGCGGCACATCGACGTCACCACCGTCTTCACCACCCACGCCACCCTCCTCGGCCGGTACCTCTGCGCGGGCTCCGTCGATTTCTACAACAACCTCCAGTATTTCGACGTTGACCACGAGGCAGGCAAACGCGGCATCTACCACCGTTATTGCATCGAACGCTCCTCGGCGCACTGTGCGGACGTGTTCACCACTGTCTCGCATATCACCGCCTATGAGAGTGAGCACTTGCTGAAGCGCAAGCCCGACGGTGTCCTACCAAACGGCTTGAACGTGGTCAAGTTCCAGGCGATGCACGAGTTCCAAAACCTGCACTCGACGGCAAAGGCGAAGATCAACGACTTCGTGCGCGGCCACTTCTACGGCCACTATGACTTCGACCTGGATAACACGCTCTACGTACGTCATGATGCTTTTGCCTTGATACATGACAATCTAACACCTTTGCAGATGTTCACCGCAGGGCGTTACGAGTATCGCAACAAGGGTGTCGACATGTTCATCGAGTCCCTAGCGCGTACGTCTTTCCTCCGATGGTTCACCGAGGGAGAGATGTTGACGTCACTTTGATAGGCCTGAACTACCGTCTGAAGAAGTCCGGATCAAAGGTCACTGTGATCGCGTTCATTATCATGCCCGCATCGACGCACTCGTACACCATCGACGCGCTCAAGGGCCAGGCAGTCACGAAGCAGCTCCGGGATACGGTCACCGAAATCCAGAACCGAATCGGTGCGCGGCTCTTCGAGCACGCTATGAGCTCGAATGGGTGAGTGCGCACCTTACAACACCGAACTGCGCGACTGACTTCGCGCAGCGAACACGGCACGCTGCCTACTCCGGACGATCTCCTGTCCGACGAGGACAAGGTACTCCTCAAGCGCCGCATCTTCGCGCTCAAGCGCAACATGCTGCCGCCAGTGACGACGCACAACATGGCCGATGATGCGAACGACCCGATTTTGAACCAGATCCGCCGCGTACAGCTCTTCAACCACTCTTCGGACCGCGTCAAGATCGTCTTCCATCCCGACTTCCTGAACAGCAACAACCCCATCCTTGGGCTTGACTATGAGGAGTTTGTCCGCGGCTGCCACTTGGGCGTCTTCCCCAGCTACTACGAGCCTTGGGGCTACACGCCTGCGGAGTGCACGGTCGTAAGTTTCACCCGCCGTCTCCTTCCTAAAGCTATGATGAAACTGACGTGAATTACAGATGGGTATCCCTTCTGCGACGACTAACCTTTCCGGCTTTGGTTGCTTCATCCAAGACCTGATCGAGCGCCCTCAAGACGAAGGCATCTACATCGTCGACCGGCGCTCCCAGTCCGTCGAGGACTCCGTGAACCAGCTGACGGACTACATGTACTCCTTCACGCAGAAGACACGGCGGCAGCGCATCAACCAGCGCAACCGCGTCGAGCGTCTCTCGCCCCTGCTCGACTGGAAGAACCTCGGGATCGAGTACAGCAAGGCGCGGCAGCTCGCGCTGCGCCGTGCGTACCCCGACGCGTTCTACGGCCAGGGCGGCGAAGGCGAGGAGGAGGAGCTCGACTTTGGAATGGAGCGGATGACGCTTCCGATCAGTGTGCCCGCCAGCCCGCGCTGGAGGATGTCGGGCATTGCGACCCCAGGCGATATTGGCACGCTTACGGAAGAGGTATGCTCCTTGGCACCGTCGTCGCGTCATGCCAGTCGATGCTCACACTCTGCTCTTCCAGATGCAGGCCCTCGGCACGAGCGATTACCGCGGCTTCAACTGGCCGTCGAACCATGACGAGGACGAGGACGAAGGCTACCCCTTGTACGTGTCCCTCCTCTTCACTCCCGTGTCTCCTTGACCCTCGGCCCTTCGCTGAATCTTTCGCCCACTCGCAGCCCGCTCGTGATGAAAGTGCGCTCGCGCGCGAACTCGGTCATGTCCGGCGCCAGCACGCCTGGCGGCGGCCGCTCGAAGAGCCTGAGCGAGGGCGACCTGCGCAAGGCGGACGCGGCGCTGAGCAACGTTAACGAATCGCAGGCCTCCTCGCACGGCGGCGTCAACGGGGTCAACGGCCACTGAGCGAGCGAGCGTCGCCTCGCCCCGTCTCGTCTCGCCCTCCCTCTCCTCTCTTGCTCTGCTTGGTTTGCCTGCTGCGTTCGTGCTCGCGTGCGATGGCACGAGCTGAACATCCGCTGCGAATGGACTGCGATGCGACTGGCTGACGCGCTTCTCGTTGTGTGTCCCCTCGAACGAACAAAACGAATACGAGCCTGGAGGATAGGACGGGGTGGTGGTGGTGGCGGCGGTGGTGGTGGTGGTGGTGGTGATGGAAATCAAAGGTGATGGAAATCAAAGGTAAAGGCGAATGTCGGCGGGATGCATTTCTGGAGGGGTTTCTACGTACTAGGCGCGGACGATCCAACAAGTTTCTGTATGTAGCAGCAACCTTACATGTTCTGTAGGCTTCTCTCTCACCATGTCTCACTCTTGTCTGTTGTGTTCCAATCAATACCAACTTTACCAACACTGCTGTTGTTCTGGCGCTGGCGCCTTGTCTGGTCTCTCCGACGTAGATGAGAATGAACATGTATAACCTGAGCTACTCGTTGATTGGTATCATTCCATCCCTCCGTCCGACGGCCTGGCAGCGTATCGTACAACCTCTTAAACCTCTTTTCCTTTCCTAGACCTCATCGCCCCACATGCTGACGATCCCTCCCGCTCGCTCAGAGCCACGGCAGCACCTTCTCCGCAGCCGTGACCGTCAGCTCGGCCGGGTTAGGCTCGACCGCGATGTACGTGATCGTCTCGCCCTCCGTCACCGCCACGAACCGCTGGTACAACCCCAAGGGACCCGATCGTCAGCGACCCATTCCGCCAGCGAAGCGGGAATTCAAAGAGGACGAGGGACGAGGGCGTACCTTGGAGCGAGGCGCGCCGAGCAGCGCGGAGGCGTCGAAGAGCATGCCGAGCGCGCCGACGAACGCACCCTGGTCGTCCGCGATGAAGTGCACGCCCGCGGCTGTCCCACACACGCGCACGCGCACGCAAATCCTCAGCGCATATATGCGGTCCGTAAAAACGAGAACGTACGGGTGCCCTCCGGGGCGAGCTGCTCCTTCCACGCCCTGACCAGAGTCGCGTCAGCGGGAATGCTCGTGGCGCAGAGGTCCGGCGGACGGGCGCACGCACTTCATGACGAAGACGTCGTTGACGGCGACGACGTACACGTTCTCGACGCCCTTCTCCTTGAACCTCTCGAACGCCTTGATGTACCCCGGCACCTGCGCCGAGCACGTCCCCGTGAACGCGCCGGGGACCCCGACCTGCGGGCAGGGCGACACCGCATGAGCCATCCCTCACGGGCAGGGACGTCGCAGAGCATGTACGAAAACGTTCTTGCCCTTCAGGAGACCCTCGAACGTGAACGGCTTCTGCGCGTCGTCCTCCTTGACGGGCACCTTGAGCGGGATGGTGGAGCCGACTTGGGCCTCGGCTGCGCTGAGCAGGGAGGTCGCGAGGCTGTGTGCGGTCTTCGTTGCGCCTGCGAGGAGGGATGCCATGTTCGCTGTGTGAATGAGCTTGGTCGGTGGTGGTGATGATGGTTGAAGAGATGGAGGAGACGGAGGAGTTTGAAACGGCGTTCATGAGTATATGCATACCCAACACCTGACGTCATACCGGAACGGGCTTTCAGTCCACTGCCCACCCATCACATACCGTAGGAAACACAACATATCGTACACGCAGACGCGTCAATAATGTTACAGGAAGCTCGAGCACGTCGCCTGCGTCATGAGCGGGAGATGTTCTGGTACGCGATGCTCGCGCTCTCGTACTCGGGCACGAATATCCGGTCTTTCTCCTTTACCATCCACCTATACCCGCAAGTCATGAGCGAACCACTCGCAACGAGTGAGAGAGAAAGAGAGAGACGCACTGCAGCAGCTCATTCACGTAGTCTCGCAAAATCCCCACCGACTCCCCGTCCATGGACGAGCTCGCGACCATCTGCGGCAAAGCGACTGCACTCATACCCATTAGCGCGCGGCACTGTGCACGAGAAAAAGGGCTCACCGAGCATGCGCAAGAAATGCTCCGCGCCGTATATCTGGCTCATCTCCTTCTCCTGTCCGACCTGCACCGAGGGGCCCGTCACGTACTTTTTCCTGATCTCCGCGTACTGCGGCCGCTCGAAGCGGTAGAGCAGATTCGCGCCGAGCGCGCGGTCAAAGTACGTCTGCAGACCCGCGATAATCGTTGGGAGGAGCACCTTGGGGTCTTTCAAGCTACACGTGGGTTTCCATCAGTGTCCATGAGATGTGATTCGTAGTCGTGAGTTTGGAGGACGTACTGTGTTGAGGAACCCTGCGCGAGCACGTACTGCTTGAACTCTTCGAGCAATTCGGTGACGTTCGGTTTTCGAGGAAGCCCTACGAGCTGAGACTCCACTGTGAGTGGAAACCACGACAGCATACCCCGACCAGAACTGCCTACCTGGCTGTTCTTCGTGACTGCCTCCCAATCATCCACGAGCAACACCTTGAGCATCTCCGGTACGTTGAGCTTCATCTCCGGCTTCCTCGTTCCTTCATCCTTTACCACGCGACCGTCCGAGTCAGCGTTCCGCCCGCCAATGTCTCGCAAAGCAAAGCAGACCGACCTCTTCCCTGCCCCGCTTCGTGCCCCTCGCGCCGTCCTTCCTGCCTGTGAGACCGCCACGCCCACTAGCGCTGTCCTTGGCTGCCTGCGCCTTGTTCGCCTTGGACGAGGACGCGTGGGCGGCGTTGGCAGCCTGGGACTGAGACTGGAGCGCCTTCTGCAGCTGGATGTTCGTCTCGTTGAACTTGAGCAGTCTAGACGCGTCCACCCATTCGTCCCATCTGCAGTATTCATGACCGAGTAAGCGCAGCTGTGGGAGACGATGCAGAGGGAGGGAAGGTGACTGACGTTTGTTTCCAGCCCTTGTAGTGGACGTAGTAATGGGGCCCGACGATGCCCGTCTGGGTGTTCGACTCGTTCCAGTTGTCGGTCTTGAGCACCTTTGCCTCGTATATCAAAGGCCCGTGGTAGCACAGCACCCTCTCGCCGACCGTGAATGTCTGTGCAGACATTATAAACGAGTGCGAGTGGCGGGAGGCTGTAAGTATGATCCAGTCGGAGAGCGAGACGCGTTGAATAGACGCCCGTGGTCGACTCTCTTTCGCGTCTAGCGCCCGCCCAGCCTCGAGTTACGACTCTAAGTACAGACTACCACCATCACCACTGCAGCCATAATTCATGGGGGCACCTGAGAGGTGCGCTTGTACCGTCTAGGGATTGACTATACGGACAATCACACTACTGTGGCCTTCTTATGCCATGAGAGCAGCCCATGCGTTGTGGAGGAGCTTCATTCAATCGAGCGCACTGAGTACTTCGGCGGAGACAGGAACCAAGCACCGTAAATCTGGAATTCAAAGATCAGAACGGGAGGTTGGAACGCATGAGGTCCACGGCTTGCACATTGACGGTAACATCCATAGCCGATGCTACTGGCATAACTGTATGTTCTCGCGACCAGGCTTATACCCAAGCGATATCGCCGCCTCCGCGAAGCAGAGAAGGTAGACACTAGGCGCGCAGCGGTGGCTGAATTTCGGCCAGAGGGTAGCGTAAGGCACATGTTTCGAACACCACCTGTGCGAGTCTGTGCGAAGTCGAATTCTGTTCGAAATTTCAGCGATACTAAATTCGACTTGACCTTGTTCGAATTTCAGCATGGGGGGTTGCTGTATCAATATCCTGCCGCAAACGCTCGATTATCGCAGCACGTGATGAGCGGTCAGTAGCGTTGGAGCTACTGTAGTTATCATCTGGGTAAGTTGCTCCACCGGGCATCGCATTCCTTGCACTTAACCACCACGACTGTCGACAGATCCGTCTCATCTGCAAAGTATACTCTCTAACCCAATCACAACGACGAACCACGACACTTGATATCGCTTGAGCTCAAGAAAGTGCACGCAGCTGCTAGGACCTATATATACAGCGATGGCTCTTGACGGGGATGCCGACCTGCGTGAGGGGATTCGGGTGAGCACCACACATTCATGAGCATCTGAATACATTAACTCACCCAATATGTATTGACCGATGCACAAGATATCATTCATGATGCGGGATTTTAGCCTATGAGTTGCTCTTGAACATGCACGTCTCCGTCATCTCAAGGGTTCTGTATGTGGTGAGATTCTGACTTGGATTATCATCTGCTTGGACTCTGACAATTTTACGAGGCCCCAAAGCGCCATACAATTCTGCAAGGTTATGCACATGGCGAAATTTGTCAAAGGTAACCTCTGGAGCAACGCTGTCGATGCCAATCAGTCGGATGAAGGATTGCCATGAACGGTGTATACGGCGCCTATTCACCCGACTTGAGCGAGCGTTGCATTCCGGCTCGCAAAGCCTCGCATCGCTGGTAGATTACCGCCCCTTTCCCTGTACTCGTAGCACTGTGTAATTCAAATCATTATATTACGAATCGTCTCAGAGTGTGCCGGTTAGCTATCAGAGCGAATGCAGTGACTGGCAGGATACTTGATTCGGTCGACATTCAAACCCAAAATGTGCGACATTCGAACAATGGCCGCTGTTCGAAAGGGAGCAAAATCTGGTCGAAATTTCGGCCAGTTTTGTCACATGGATTCTAGTCGAAATTAGCTCCGTTCGACTACTCTGTGTCCTACCTTTCGACTATCAGCAGGCCGAAAATGCTAGCCGAAATTCGGCTACGGTGGAGCACACAGAGCTAGAGAGTACGAACTTCGTCCGGGTCGCTTGCGCCTTACAATCAGAAGTTTGTTCGACTCCGTCTGCTTCTTACCATGCGCCTGTTCACACAGCGACGTACGGAAATCGTACGACAGTGCGCGTGTTCCCGCGCGGCTTACTGGAGAAGCTTACCGTGCAATTGCCCTGCAGTCTCCCTTCGGCCCTGGGAACGCCCTCATGATGATCCTGCGGCGCCTCGCTTAAGCATCTGCAGACGGCCATATATAGCCTGGTCATCGCGACCGCTATGTTTATCCCAACGCACGGGGCCGTACGCGTTGCTTGAAGGCCTAACGTATACTACTAGCACGCAAACCGACCACTTGAACCCACAAGCACAATGTGGCCGTTTACCCCGCCGTACCCCGAGCTGCGCATCGACGAGCTCTCTGACGAGTACGACTACATCGTCGTAGGCGCGTCTTCCTTCTTTCTCACACAGCAATGATCAATCCCCCAAACTAACGTGTTCTGCAATGACTCTCAGGTGGAGGTACCGCAGGCTGCGTCCTCGCGAACCGCCTCTCAGCCCCGCGTCCCAGCGGTACTGCAGCTGGCAAAACGCCCCGCGTCCTCCTCGTCGAGCGCGGCCTCGTCGCCGACACCTGGGTATCGCGCGTCCCGCTCTTCTCCTCTGACTTCGCCTCAGACGGGAAGCGCACCCTCCGGCGTCCCATGCGCCCGCAGGCCACGCTCGGAGGGCGGGACATGCAGGCGTATTCCGGCGCGGTGTTGGGCGGGACGAGCAGGATCAATCAGATGCTGTACACTCGGGGACTGCCCGAGGAGTATGAGCGGTGGAAGGAGGCACTGGGCGAGGAGGCGGAGAAGGAGCAGTGGGGGTGGGAGGAGATGAAGAGGTGCTTTCTGAAGTCGGAGAAGGCGGATGTGCAGGTGGAGGGAGTCCATAGTACGACAGGTAGGTCGGAGTGAGAGGACGAACGTGGACGATCGGACTTTGCAAGACGTGTATTCTGACCTGTTTCCTCTTCAGGCTTGTGGCGGAACAGGACCCACGCGGATTTCTACTTCAGAGGATTCAACGAGTACGTCCTATGCTTGTAACACAACCTTGAAGCCACTGGCGCTGACAAGAGCTCCTCATCCAGAGCCGTCGAAGCCGCCAAAGAAGTCGGCCTCCCCTACATCCCCGACGTCAACTCCCCAACCCACCCACCCTTCGGCTGCGCGCGCCTGCACATCACCATCGACGAGCACGCGCACCGCCACTCCGCCTACGACGCGTTCCTCCCCAAGAGCCTCGCGCTCGAGCGCACGCGCGCCGGAACGCTGCACGTCTGTACGGGGACGATCGTCGAGAGGCTCGTCACCGAAAGGTCAGAGGACGGGCGGCTGGTGGTCACTGGCGTGGTACTGGGCCCGACCGTCGAAGGGAAGGGAGTGAGGACAAAGTCGAGGGTGGTCAGGGTCGCGAGGGAAGTGGTGCTGAGCGCGGGTCCGTTTGGATCGCCGCAGATCCTGATGTTGAGGTGCGCATGGCTGTACCACGCCTTGATCGTAGAGACTCACCTGGTGAGCCTCATAGCGGCATCGGTCCGGCTGAGCATCTCAAGGAGCTCGGCATCACGGTAGTGAAAGACCTTCCAGCTGTTGGCTCCAACTTGGTATGTCCCTCTACACAAAATTGAAGCAACACTAACTAGCTCACTATGCGTTCACAGCAAGACCACTTTGGCGTGTCCGTCGGATTCAGCATCAGCATGTGGGATTCGCTGCTCTCCCTCGAAAAATGGCCGTGGCGGTTCCTGATCGAGCTTGTGCGCTACCTCATCTGGGGCACCGGGCTGCTCCTCGTTCCCGTTTTGCAGCTCGCGATATTCATACATTCGAGGCTTCTAGACGATCAGGGCCTACCGACGAAGATCGAGAAGGCGTTCGATGAGAAGTTACCAGACATTGAGATCATGCCCGTAAGTTACAGTTGCACTTCATACTAGTGAGGTCCATGCGAAGGACTCACGATATCCTACGCTCTCTCCAACCAGATGGCCTACGAGAGCAGCGACTCCGCCATCGGCCAGTACATCCCCCGCACCTCCGGCCAATTCAGCTTCCTCAACGTCCTTCTCGCGCCCGCCAGCCGCGGCACCGTCCGGCTCACCTCCCCCGACCCGCGCGCCCCGCTCTCCATCGACCCCGCCTACCTCTCCGACCGCGCCGACCTGCCCCCTCTCCGCGCCGCGCTCAAGCTCTCGCTGCGGCTGCGCGACCGCATGCGCGCGCGCGGGTACGCGATGCGCGACGCGACGGTGCCGCGGAGCGAGCGCGACGAGGACCTCGATGCGTGGATCCGGACGTGCAACCGGACGACGTACCATTACACGTCGACGTGCAGGATGGGCAGGCTCGACGACGCGCGGTGGGACGGCGGGGCGGTCGTCGACGGCTGGTTGAGGGTGTACGGGGTGGGTAAGCTTAGGCTGGCCGATTCGTCGGTGTTCCCGTGGGTCCCGAGGACGCATACGCAAGCACCGACGGTGGCGATCGCGGAAAAGTGTGCGGAGATGATTCTCGGCGATGAATAAAATGCTTGCTAGTTATGCACTAGGTTGCTGCCAGTGACAATAACCCGTGCCCTCGCAAGCTGCACGGGCATTCTAATCGCTCTGCTATTAGATAGCTATACTCTAGTATCGCACCACGATGCGACTACTCACTTCCTTATGGGTGGTCGAGCTGATGCGGCATAGTTCTCACCGCATAGTGCCCCGCCGCACCAAATACCATGTAGAGGAGCATACTAGAACATCATGGTCCTAGGTGTAGCCGTGTAAGCCTGTACTAGGATTAGAGCGGGCCGCAGGACCAGATATCGGACCCCTCGTCCCTGAGACAAACGGCGGAGGTACGTCAAGACAGTGGTGAGTGCTATAGCATGTAGCACCTCCCTAGTAGCTGCCGGTTTCCCGGACTTGATTGGCTGTTCATTATTGCAATGCTCAACATCGTCACGGCGGATGTCGCTGTTCCTTGGTTGCTATCCTGAATCCTCCACCGCAGTCGCTGTGCAAGGCCCTGATCCATCCAAAGTCACTGCCGTTGATGCGGCGGCGTCAAATTGTCACCCATCGCCCATCCTCTCAGCCTCCATCGCGAACACCCATGATCGCGTGTTGATCCTCCGCAATCGGCGATGGTGAACACTGAACACGTCCAGGAAAAGCTCAGCGCGCCGCCCCCGGCGCCGTTGAACACTTGTGAGCCTTCTCGAGTTCGCATCGAAGCCATACTACGCGCCTTTGACTCATCATGCGTAACGTAGAAACCATTAACTCTGCAGCGGATAAGAGACGGCTCACGAAGGAGCTCCCTGATGGACCAATGGCGCGGTTTCAATACAGATTAATGTCCGGGAACAGCCACTGTTACGATGCTGCCATCCTCGCATGGCCCAATGGCGAAGGCCATCCTCATCATCAAGTTGCAGTTCTGTTCCATGGCCGACCACCACGAGCCGCCCTGTTCCTGGGGATACGGCATCCGTGGACCCCCCGCGACGCCGTCCGAAGACCTGGCGTTGTCCCTCGCCTCTTGCTTGTCGTCCACCTCCATGTTCAACTGACGCTGGACGTTGAATCTCTTTCTTGCCTGCCCCGTCGTCCACCTTTTGCTTCCCTTTTGTACTTCCCGGGGTCTACGCGATTCGTTTACTTTTGCTGGGCCGAAGGGCAGATGCGCCATCCATGGATTCTCTAGGCCGAATAGTAGCAGCCTTCCTTCTCTTTGTACACTTCCTCCTCCTGCGGTGCCAGGCGCAGAGCATCCACGGTTTCAACTGGGCCTTTGATGTGAGTTTGGGCATACCACCCACACCGCGCATTGCATCTGGCTGACCTCAGTGTCCCACAATAGTTTCAGTCTCTCAATATACAGGAATGTCAGACCTCCACCGTACAACTGAAGCCTCTCAACACTTCCTCCTCGTTCGTCGGTATCCCGCCCTACTACATGCTGGCTCTGGAGGTCGCAGGGATCTCATCCAAGACGTTCATTGGAAACGATTCGACCCAGTTGGCCTGGCAGAACACTCATCATCAAGGTATGTTTGTGACCCGTTTGCCATCTCCAGCCTCGATACGACCAACTTCTCCAGGCGCCCAGTTGCTGTTGACAGTGGTGGATTCCACTGGTTCTACTGCTGGATTCCCTTCCCACTTTTACAGCGTCATAGGTATGAATGAGGCCTCGTTGACAGATTCTAAGCAGAAAACTCACCGGTGCATGATAGGCGCGTCCCCCGGCAGTGACACGTCCTGTCTCGCACCTGGTCCCACATCGTCGACACCGCGCATTACTCCAAATGTCACCTCATCATTGGAGACGTGCGAACCATGGGGGTTGACCATCACTGGAGGAGTGAAGCCGTACAACATCACCTTCGGTCAGATCGCTTCGGGCGTGATCACTGAAGAACAAATGGGCCCGGTAGACGATGTCTACACCTATATCAACCGTGCGGACCCTAATCTACCACTGATGGGTGAGTGACTGCTGGATTTGCGTAGATAGAACAAGAACTCATGAGCCATCGATAGCTGCCGTCACTGACGCGTGAGTGGACTAAGGGGCGCATGATTTTCGAAGTACCGTGCTGACGCATCCCATTAGTACGGGCCAGTGGGGCGTGTCTACCGTCGCAGTCGACACAACGGGCTCTTCAGACACGACTTGCGGAAGTCTTGTTTCGGTTTCTGGCACGACACTCCAGGTCAAGGCCCAAGCCGCGGCAGCCAGCGCCGCCGCACATTCCGCCGCTGGGAAGGCAGACACGACGAGGATTGCTCTCGGGATCACTTTCGGCCTAGTGGTTCCGCTCTTAGCCGGTGGTCTCTTCGGCCTATGGTGGTGGCGACGCCGCAAGAGACAATTATCGCAGAGGGGAGTTCGAGGCCAGGTCGCCCGATCCCCGCAAGAAGATACTGAACGACAGCAGCATGTGGTTCGACCAAGCTTGAACCTGGACATGTCGCAAGTGGCGAACGTCGTTCGGGTGAACAGCCAACAACAGAGAACCGCCTCTTGGGCCGTGGACACCCAGAGCTCCGCCAGTTCTACCCGTCAGGCGGACCGGGGCAGCCCCACGTTGACCGACATGACCTCTACGGAACTGCACCAAGCGCTTCCGACACCCTACCTGACATCGCCTACGCTGCCTCCCGCGCCGACGTTCATCAAGTCCCCGTTGACGAGGTCGCCGCAGACACCGCAAGAGCTGATCACGCTCGCGACGCCCAACTCAACCTCACCCGCGGTGAGACTCTCGCCGGAGGCTCGCTACCGCAAGGCGCTCGAAGCGCTCGCGGAAGCACAGGCGAATCGGGCGCGGCTGCAGGGGCAGACGGCGTCGAGTCCGCTGAGAAGCCGCACAAGTCCCGTAGCTGGCCCGTCCTCGTCATTTGCGGCGGCGCGACGACCGCCTGTGCAACGCTCGCGATCTGCAGGGGTCGCGCAGCCGTTCCCTGTGCGTCCGTCGCCCATCGCGAGGAGGGCTGGGGCGTCACTCCGTGTGCCGTCTGTGGCGGCGATCGGGGATGATACGGGGCCGGATATCATCATACAACATCGGGATGGAGGGATCGTCGAGGAGCTGCCTCCGCCGTACATTGACCGGTATCCAAGGGGACAGGAGCAAACAGGGCCGTCGACGCCGCGGATGTCATAGCCTTGCGCAGAACCATGGAGGACTGTCTCCTCGAGCCTGTAAAATGTAGAGGATGTTTTCGGTTCGCTTACCTTTTGCTCTTTGGTTGCTTCTCATAACCTGCCAGGCTCAGGTCCCTTTGTGACATTGATGCGCATTGTAGCCCGTTGCTTCCCTTTGGCCCCTACCGCTCCTTGATCCCGTCACCTGTACCGTATCCCACATTGTTGTAGGAGTAGATATATGGCTCTGTCCGTCAACGATGATGAACAGATACTTGATCACGTTGATGTACCAGCGAGTATGGTGTACTGGTAGGCTGCAGTTTCTCGTGCGTGTCGGCGCAGTCGTCAATATCGATGCGTTCGGACACAGCAGTACATACTATGTAGTATGATCGTGGAGGTGATCGACCGTCGTGCAAGTAGTCAAAACGGTTGATACCATAGTAAATTGGCCGATGCGGTGTAGAAGGATGAGTTATTCGAGGCGTCGTCGAGACATGGCTGGGTGGGCGTAGGCTGTTCTCGCCAAGGTCGGTCCAACGCAGCTTTGCGACGGTGGGCTGATACTGCCAGTGTATGTTTCGCGGCAAGGACTGTAACTGAGAACATAAGCTTGACATCATAAGCGGAATAGAAGCCGCCTTTACAATCCCTTGTATTGATCGCCCGAAAAGGAAGCTTACGTCAGCAGGCATTCGCAGCTGGAGGGCTGAGGCGGAAGACGACCACTCGCAACAGAAATCCCAGCCTTTGGCCACATCCTCCTTCCGTCCTCTCCTCCACTCCATCCACGACCGCGGAGGGGTCAACGTCGAACCTCAGCTTGTTATTCTTTGGTCTCGTTGTCCTTGGTCTCGTACGCTGTTCTGGGGTCAACGCGTCCGCATAGCCAACTACCACCGCGGCTCCATCATGTCCACAGCATCCCATTCGACCTCCAGGACTCCCTCTCGCTCACCAACACCCGAACCGCCCCTCCAACCAGATCATTTCTATGGCAATGAGGACGTCCGATTCCCTCCCTCACCCAACTCCGACGGCAGGACTTGGCTGGATCCTGCAGATGATCCCCTTGCTCAGCGCGGCATCCCCGTCTTCAAGCCAACCATGGACGAATTTGTGGACTTCGAGGCATACATGAACAGGGTAGAGCCATGGGGCATGCGCAGCGGTATTGTGAAGATCATTCCACCCAAGGAGTGGTCAGTCGCTTGTTCTCTCCCCTGTACTATCTCTCCCTTCGCTAAAGCCGCTCCCAACGTGTGCTCAGGACCGACGCTTTGCCCTCCGTCGTCCCCCAATTGGAGAATGTCAAATTGAAGAATCCAATCGAGCAACACATGCTCGGCCAAGGCGGTCTTTTTCAGCAGCAGAACATTGAGAAGCGACGCGTTATGAGCGTGCGTGAATGGGCAGAATTATGTGCGAAGGAGGACCTGCGCGCCCCTGGGGTGGAAGAGGTCGGCTTGCATGCGCGAGCGGCGAACGGGACTGCGAGGAGGACGAGGCGGAGTCGCAAGCAGAGAGAATCGGAGACAGCAGAACCTGACCACAACCCTGAGGCCGTCGCAATCAAGCACGAAGACGAAGACGTCGAGCCAGAACTCGCCCCGCAGGCACCCATCTCCCCGCCTAATAGCCATCGTGCGCTATCCCCACCGGAGGATGCTGAACGGCAGTCACCTGTTCAGGAGCCTGCAGCGCCGTCCGATGTACCAGCATCGTTGTCAGCACCTACAGCGACCTCGAAAGCAGGGAAGGCACGACATCCTTTAGCGGAAGAGGAGGAGGAGGAGGGTGCTGAAGACGAGGAGCAGGAAGACGCGAAGCAGGCAGAGGTTGGCCAAGAAGAGGAAAATGTGAAGCCAAAGGCTAGGGGTAGGCGCGCCCCGCAAACACGCGAGGCTCGTGAAGCCTTGATGGCCGAGCGCGCTGCCAAAGACCGTGAATTCCTCGAGTCCTTCGATCCTCACACGGCATGGCTGCCTCCTAAGACGACTGCTGCGAGCTACACGACTGAGTTTTGCAAGGAGTTGGAGCGTCGGTATTGGAGGAATTGTGGGTTTGGTAAGCCTGCCTGGTATGGTGCCGACATGCAAGGTACGTCGACGCCGTCAATTCAGATCTTAGCTTCCTCATCGGTGTCGTAGGCTCGCTGTTCACGGATGAGACGACGTCCTGGAACGTTGCACATCTTCCCTCAGCACTGTCGCGCCTGCTGCCTGCCAGCAACAAGGGTCTTCCGGGCGTGAACACGCCGTACCTCTATTTTGGCATGTGGCGGGCGACGTTCGCATGGCATGTTGAAGACATGGACCTCTTCAGCATCAACTACATTCACTTCGGTGCGCCAAAGTTCTGGTATGCCATGCCACAAGCCCGAGCGAACGCTCTGGAGCAGAACATGAGGAGTACGTAGTCTCAGGCTTCGCTTCACCTATCATCCATAACCATCTGGGTGCAGGTCTGTTCCCCGGAGCAGGCAAGAAGTGCTCGCAGTTCTTGCGACACAAGTCCTACCTTGCCTCACCAAAGCTTCTGTCTCAAGCATCGTGCCGACCGAATTACCTTGTGCAACAAGCTGGAGAGTTCGTCATCACGTTCCCTCGAGGGTACCACGCCGGTTTTAATCTCGGCTTCAACTGCGCGGAGAGCGTCAACTTTGCGCTGGAGAGCTGGATCGATATCGGTCGGAAAGCGAAGGCCTGCGGGTGTGTCAACTTCAGGTAGGGCACCATCCGGCCCCGTCTATGTCATTGCATACTGAAGACACGTCGTGTCTAGCGTGCGCATCGACGTGGACAAGCTTCTGCAAGATCGGGCTGCCGAGAATCGAGAAGTGTATCGGAAGCCAAAGAAACGTATCAAGACAGGAGCAGCTGCCGAGAAGGAAAACAAACCCAAGCTATCCCGCAAGCGCAAGGCTGAAGGTGATGCACCAGCCAAAACAAAGAAGCAGAAGACCAAACCTGCGTCTGCCCAGGAACAACCGGTGGCATCGTCGTCAAAGCTCCCGACGCCGGCGAAGCATGTGAAGCTAACGCTGAAATTGCCGCCGAGGCCAAAGGGCCCGGAGACGTTCCCGTGCTGCCTGTGTGTGTCCATGTCTCGAGAGGGACTCTTGCCTGTCCACGACCCGCCAGCGTGGTGGTACGAGCCCGGCAACCCGGAGGCGGCGGGCGGGAAGCCATGCATGGCGCATGCGGAATGTGCGAGCGTGGTGCCGGAGACATGGGTGGACGAGGTGGAGGTGGGCGAGCCGGACGTGAACGGGATCAGGAGCAAGGAGAAGCGGGTGTTCGGCGTGGACGGTATCGTGAAAGACCGATGGAACCTGGTACGACAATCTCGACATCGCAGCTATCGTTCTGTGCTGACCTGTTGTTGTCTAGAAATGCACGGCCTGCACCAAGACACGCCATCGCGCTCACGGCGCACCTATACAGTGCACAAAGGGCAAGTGTCCGAAGGCGTTCCACGTCTCTTGCGCTCGCGATGGAGGCGCCAGTGGTATCGTCTTCACGGTGCTGCGCGAGGTCGAAAAGGAGGTAGTCCTCCTGGACAATCATCAACCGTCTGCTTCGGAGCTCGCGCCCGTATCCTCGGCTGCGCCAAATATCGCACCTGTCCCCATCGACCCCGCTCTCATGAGCGAGCAGCCCATGGATGTCGATCCTAGTTACGGACCCGACGCCGCTGCGCCATCTGTCGATGCGTCGTTGACGTCCTCGACTATCTCGGTACCGCAACCCCACGCCGGAGCCCAACCGCAACCACATCAGCCTTCTCCCACCCCGCAAGTGCTGAAGCTCATCAAGAAGACCGAGGTGGAAGTACTGTGCCATCAGCACAACCCGGTAAGTCTACATCTCGGAAGCCAAATTGCGAGCAATTCTGAGCGATTGGGTTTGGTATTGTAGGCTATCCTTGCCGCGAAGAAGGCGCAACATCAGGACCGGATCCGCAACCAGCTGCTCGCGTTGCCACCCATGTCGCGCATCAAGTTGCGTGTGACCGCGGGCGTGTTCGAGGTCACGCTGGTGCGTGTGGTCGAGGATAGCCATTCGGTGGAGGTGTTGTGGGATAGGGGCCTGAAGCGCGAGTTCAAGTGGAGGAGCGTGGTGTTTGGTGAGACGGATGGCGTGGTGGGCCAGAAGCCCACGGAGGCTGCTCTTGAACCTGAAGGTCAGTTGTGTTAGATTCCTATGTCATAGTCGTTGGGCTGACGCAATACGTGCAATAGCAGGATCATCTGCGGCGACGCCTCACAGCGCAACTCCGAATGCGGCTGCAGGACAGCCAGGATCAGTGCCACCGCCATCATATCGACCTTCCCCTGTCGCGCATCAGCCGGCGCACCCACAATCGTACACCCCGATTGCGCCCTCACCGTCCTCGACAAACCCACCTGTGTATGCATCGCCTCCCGTCGCGTCCAGCTCCGCACAGCAGGTCGCGCCAGTGTACCATCCGCCCACAAATGCGCAATATGCCCAACAAGCGGTATACCAGCCTCGGACATCCACATATCAGTACGCGCCTGGAAGCTGGACATACCAGTACGCGGCCACGGTGAACTCGTTCGGAGTCCGGGCGAACCACGACTATCAGAGCTCTGCTGCACAACCTCCCCCTGCTTCGTCTTATCCCTCCTCATCCTACCCATCCTCGTCGTACGCGCAAACTGCGTACGCGCCCCATACAAGCGGCGCGCCCGCGCCGTATCAGTACCCGTACTCGCGACATCCGTATGGATCGTATGCGCAGTACGGAGCATACCACTATGCTCCGCCGCCTCCCGCGGCACCGCAGGCAACCCCTCATGTTGCTGCTCAGCCTCCTCCCCCGGCCGCAGCCCCGCCGCCTCCGCCACCCAGTCAGAGTCAATCCAGGGGGTTGCAATGGCAGAGGCCGTATACGGGGCCAAAGGAGCCGGCGCCGAAGGCACCAACGCTGACGGTACCTAGTGTACCGCAGCACCCCTCTCAATCCCCCACTCCAGCTGCCACTGCCTCCGATGCGCATCAAGGCGGCTCTACAGAGGCTGCTGCTGCGTCCGGAACGTCGTAGTCGACGGTCGCGGTGAGCGAGGTGTTTCCTCTATAGTATTAGTATCGTCTGCGGCTATCATCAGGTTGACTTATATGTACAATATGCGTACCATGCGAAGTGATGTTAATGCATTGAACGGACATTGACTGTACTTAATTGACTGGAGTGCGAGGAGTTGTGCGGGAGGCGCGTGATGGACGACGTCGACGCGTCGCGACGCGTTTGTGGCCATTTGAATTATGGGCGCTAGCGATATACGTGACTTGACTTTGTTCTCTCACTCAACCGTTCGCCTCGAAGTCCGGCGACGCCAATGTGGGTCATCACTGGCCCATTCGACGAGGAATATGGAGACGTACCCCCGCCAGATAGTCAGTTGTTCCCGTCTGTGGTCACCGGGACACAACCTCACGCGTCTTAGAAAGCAAACTCCTGAAGACCGGTCGAGAGTACGGCATCGGTCGCAAAGACCAGCCTCTCCTCATCAAGAGCAAAGCCATCTCCAAGGCACATGCCGTCTTCATCGTCGGAGAATGCACTGAGGAACAAGCGGTGCGTGCGTGTTTTCTTGCTTCCAATACTCCAGGTCGTACTCACTGTGATTTCTCGCAGGCCGATCCGAGCTTTATACCTACGCTCACCCTCCAGAACCTGCACGACCGTTCACGCCATGTAGAGCGCCCAACTACGTCGAACCCGCGCATGAAGTGCGAGGGATACAGCTCGCTTGTCCTCGCAAGCGAGGATGTCATTCACCTTTCCGCCAGTGTGCCTGTAAGGTGCGTGTACGGTCGATCTCTATTGCCGCGCAATCCGACGAGCAATGGGTCAGAGTCCACTGGGAGCCCGTTTGCTGCTACAACGGTAGTCATAGAGCGGGTCCTGCGATATCTACAAAGGACTGCGCTGCGCTCGGTAGGCAGACGACTCGTCTCTTGGCTTGCGCTCCCTGACCGTACTCCAGGCATCCACTTGGTCCACGAGCACCATCCCGAAGTCACGCACCATCTCACCCCCACGTATTCCCTGAATCCCCACATTGCAGCGTCCCTCATATCCCTCGTGACGCTCGTCAAGCCAGAGTGGCTCGTCGCCATCCTCGACGCCGGGAAAGCCGAGCCTGGAGAGCTCAGCGCACTTGAGGACAAATTCGCGCTGCCTCCGACCAGCAAGTATCGTCCGACATTCGCGCCTGCGCTCTCCATACGTCTTAAGAAGTTTGACGCGTGGCAGCCGAATGAGGAGCGGGTAGGTATTTTCCGCGATCACCTATTCATCTTCGTTGGCGAGAAGGGCGCAGAGGCGCCGTCGGCGTTGAAGGAGCTTGTAAAGCGGGGAGAAGGTGACTACGAGTGCTTCGCGGTGGAAGACGGGCCGGAACATTTTAGACAGGTCCTTGCGGAGGGAAAGGCGAGAGATACTAAGCCCGTGCTTGTGGCCGATCGACCTGCCGTCATGGCTGCTGTAGGGGAGGACGGTTGGAGATCCTTGGTCGAGGAGGCACGAAGGTGCGTAAGGTACCTGCCGCCACCTAGACTATTGCTCACCGTAGCGCAGATTCGAGCTCAAGTTCCTCGCTCCAGAGAAGGTGATGGAAGCCGTGGTATATGTTGATACGTCCTATGTCGATGCTGCAGTGGGCGCCGAGGAAAGTAAGTAGGTCCCGTCGGGCTTAGATCCCGCTCGCGCTCAACCTGCTATCTCGTAGCGACGCCAGAATCTGTGCTTCCGGACGTTGTTCCGAACTCCATCGAGGACGAGCCCACCTTCCCTCCTCCGAGAGGGGTAGATGTTTCAACTAGCGAGCAACCAAAGTTTGTGCCCGAACCCGCAGCACCTGCAGAGCCCTCGAGGAAACGACTACCCCGACGCGCTACTTCTCGTGCGTCTTCCCGAGCCCCATCTCCTCCACAAGCTAGCGCTGTGCCCGGTGCCGCGCTCCCTCGTGAGGCGTCGCAAGAGCCCCCGCAAGCCGAGCCCTCTCAACCGCGTCGAGTATGTTCTATGCACTTGTGCGCGCATTCGTTGAACAAAACTGACTCGCATGCTTTCCAGACTTTGGTGCGGCGGGCTGCTCGCCCAAAGACGATCATTGGCATAGATGATACCACGATGGACATCGACGGAAATTCCGTCAGTGGGAGGGCATCCGAGGAGCCCTTGACCGCTGTGTCTTCGACCCGGCGGACCGATTCGATCATTGTGAGCGAACACCAGAGAGTCACATTTGTGAAATGCACTCACACATTCCTTGAAGCCACCCACTCCCTCACGTCCCTCGAGACTCAAACGCCGCGTTGGCACGCAGGCCCAAAGCATCACCAGCGATCTCTTTCCGCCTTCAGCGGACGTCATGATTCCCGACGTGCAGGAACCGCCGCATAAGAAGTACAAGGCGCTGTTCGACGAGAGCGACCCAGACAAGGTTGCGCAGATGGATCTCGAGGAGTACGGCAGCCAGCATGTGAGCGGCGGGGAGAGCATGACCCAGATCGAGCCGTCTATGTTGCCCCCAGCGACGCAGAGCGGGACACAAGGGCGAAATGGCCGGATCGGAGGCGTGCGCAGTGAAGTGTCCGGAGGAGTGCCGTTGGAGGCGTTGATGGAAGAGGAAGAGGAGAGCACGCTGGGCACTACTCGACAGACGCAGACGCAGACACTCGCAGGCACCAAACGCAAGTCCCAGGCCGTGGATGCAGAAGGAGATGTGGAAATGAGCGAAGATGCGCCTCCGAGGGCGAGGCGGCGAGTGGAAGATGAGCCTGGATCACGTCCGGCAGAGACTCAAGCGCCGCGCAAGCCGCTCTCGCAAATCGTCACGCGCGTGGATATGGCGCAGTCGCAGAACCACGTCAAGGAGAAGCCGGCGAAGAAAAGCGGCGCGCCGCCCGGCGAGCCAGACAAGGACGCGGCGTTCCTCAAGGCGGTCGCATCGACGAAGCGCGGGAAGAAGTCCGAGGACGCGTTCGATCGCGAGTTCAACGCCCTGAGGATTTCGAAGCCGGACCTGGCGAAGGAGAAAGCCGCCGAAGAGTGGGCGGTGTTGGACGACTTTGGAGACGATTCGGACCTAAGGGGCAATTTCATGGTCGTGTTGGAGATGCCGGTGTACAAAGAGACCACGGACAGGGATCATCTGCGACGAGGGGAGGGGAGGCTGGAATGGCAGGGAAAGCCGGACTTCAAGAAGTTCAGGAGGGTGAGCGTCCTTCGTGTCCTCCGCTATGGCGCAGCTTATGCTGACACTTCATCAGAAAAACCCTGAACGACGACATCAACCCGTCGAGTTGGTGGTCGATGAAGAGCCTGATCTTGCTATTGAAACGCGTATGTGGCTTTGCCCCTCGCCTTGCCTACCTGTACTGATTCCAGGTTGTAGACACCTGGAAGGAGAGATCGCAATCGCCATCATCACTGCGGCCCTTCTCGCAACGGAAAATTGAGTCGGAGACCGAGCAGAGTGCGACGCTACGCTCGACGCAGAAGAGTTCAAAGAGTCGTCGCCCGACGCTCGTGTCTGACGATGACGAAGAGGTCGCAACAACTTCTTCGAAACCCGCATCGAAACCGCCAAGCAGGTCGAAGAGTCAGGGGAAACGACCCCAGGCAAGCAAACCGCCCAGCGTCCAGGCCTCCAAGGGCAAGTCGACCCGCAAGACGTCACATAGACAGCAGCCTCTGTTTCTCGACTCTGACATTGAGGAGGAGAAAGAAGATGGAGGCGGCGGGCTCAATCTCGGCTTGGACCTGGACTTGGGATCTGATTTCGGGGAGGAGGATGACAGCATGCTAGGCACCTTACGGACCAGTACGGGAACCCAGTCGACGAGGACTGTGAAGAAGAGGTCCGCGTTAGGGATGATTGACGATGATGATTCGGACGACGGGTCGACGTTCAAAGCGTTTGGCGCGAGGACGCGGTCGAAGAGGCGGTAGCAGGGACTTGGATGGTTTGCCTCGTACTTTAGGTCGTTTAATGGATCATGTCTTGAGTTTTGTTTACGCGATATTTGCAGCTATACTGTTTCGTCCGCTTTCCCTTAGCTACTAAGTCAATCCTCTCAAGAATTCGAACACGCTGAGTAACTTGCATTGAAACGTACTTGACTCTTAGTGCCAGTTGGAGCTCGGGCGATCCTTGTCTAGTATGAGCCTATGCATACCTCTCGTACCATTGAAGCACATTCATGCCCTGCTCCTCAGTTGGCTACCTCCTCATACCGGTATACCTGAGTATCTCTCTCACTCTCTCAAGTCTCGATAGCCACAGGGTGTTAGGTCCACGTGATCCGAATATACGAGGGATTATGGGCGTCTGTTTGGAAAGCTGCTAATCGACGCGAGGGTCTCTCCTCGTCCACCCCCTCCTCCCCCTCATCCTCTTTCCTCCCTTTCGCTCTCTTTTTCGGCTTTCTTACGACTTGGTTTGCGTGCTAGTGGCGCCTGGAGAGAGCGTAAACTACTTGCCCAGTATGGCAATCGCTATACGCAGACGGACTGTTCTTCGTATCCTAGCACTCGCTGGCTTCGCTTTCCTGGTCAAGCTCCTCGTCTCTTCCCCGGCCTCGTCGCGGTCCGTCAGCGCCTTCTATAGCTCATCCGACCCCAAGGAGATTCGCAAGCAAAATGTTCTGGACATAGTTACGGGCGCGGACAAGCAATTGGACGCGCGCAAGTATGAGTTCCTCCAGGCCCGCTTGGGGAGGGATGAGCGTCCAGACCTTTTCACCGACATTATCAATGACGGTGTACAGGATTACTGGGAGCGGTTTCAGAAGCCATAGTATGTATTATCTCGTCCTTCCACACGCTCTCGCGCTGATTGTCCGTAGTATCCTTGACCCCGCTACATCCCACATGGACGAACAGTCTGTGCTCTCATCCATAGAGCAGCTTCTTAGTCTCAACGGTTGGGTCGCCGCAATGTGCCCCACGTTGACTCGTCCATTCGGTCAGAACAAGTACGAAGATGCCTATGAAGACCTTGCGCGCCAGAATCATCTGTACTACGTTGGGATGGTCATCCACTCTGCCGACCACTTTCTTGTCGACCAACTTGCTGTCATCGTTCAGCTCGCGAAACGGCTCGGGCCCTCGAATATCTTCGTCTCTATGCTCGACTACTCTTCTTCAGACTCCACAGAGACCCTCACCGACCTCTGCGAGGCTGTCCTCACCCTCCTTGGCGTCCCGTTCCGCATCAGGCGCGTGCCTGGGATGACAGAAGACCCTTCGGCCGCATACTACCCGCTGGAGGAGGCTTATACCCGCAACCTCGTGCTCGAGCCGCTTCACGAACTCTACGAACGCCGCAATATCAAATTCCACCGCGTCATCTGGCTCAAGGGCTTCACTTGTCCTAATGATATCCTCGAGACTATCAAGGTCAGCATCGTGAACGAGGCCGCAATGGTTTGCGGCATGGATTGGGCAGAACATAACGGATTCTTCATTTTCTCTGACCGGTGAGTACCCGGACCATGGCTAGCGTCGTGATACTTGAGCAAGCGTGCGGGCCATGATAGCCGTAGTTCACGGCATACATGCCCGCTACTCATGATACTCTGTGGTACCTCCAAATGAGGCAGCGTACTAATACCGCTCTCGTAGATGGCGCACCCGCGACATTAATGGGGACCAGTTTCGGCAATCGAAGTCGTCGGCCATATCTGAGTCGTCACTCACATCTGTGCCTCCTCGCGACACGACGAGCGCGCAACGCTATATCCAACATCTACCGTTCCAAGTCTTTTGCTGCGAGTCCGGTACACACGTCGTCGATCCTGCGCAATCCTATTACGCCGGTATCTCCTACCGCGCCGGGAATGACTACTTCAACACCACCGCCAACCACGCCGACATTCCTGAGCGGGACCCGGATGCACCGTGCCTGGACAGCACACAAGCGTGGTTCTGCCGCGACCTCTGGGTTTGGAAGGCGAAGGAAGGCATGAAGGCCTTCGAGCCCGATGTCGCTCCCGTCGCCGCCGCCGAGGCGCCAAAACGCCGAAAACGCGCCCCAGTAGAACCTGAAGAGCTCGCGCCTCGGCAAGCAGACAAGCCACAAGACGACGCGGACGCGAACGCAGGCTCGGACTACGACGCGTCGGATTTGCCCGTCTCCGATCCGCCCGAAGAGTACGAGGACGCAGACTCGCAGCGGCTGACGATCCCGAACGCCGTGTTCCTCGCCGCGCGCATTCTCGTGAACCCGCGATGCGTGACGACGTACGCGGGCGTGTCGCATACGCAGTTGGCGCTGGACCTGTTCGGGCCTCCCGATCGGGAAGAGGAGCGGGAGGTGGCGAGGCAGGATGTGCTGGACGAGTGGGAGGGCGCGCCGGACAACTTTGTCTGCCAGGAGCAGAGGTACGTTGATCGCGGATCTTTGCGGCGAGACATTCCTTTGACATGTTGGGTCATTTTGGCAGGACGACGGGGGGCAGGAGAGCTGCGAAAACTCAGCGGCGGATGTCATTCTCCATTCATCGCGAGCTGGAGGAGACGTTGGCATCATGAGAGGACTCCGCGATTGGTCTGATAGATTTTACTTTAGTACAGGTTTCCATACGGGACTACGTATTGCTCTACTAATATATGGTGCGAGAGCACCACGAGATGGATAACACGCAGCGGCTGGTCATTCTCCCATGTTCGCTGGTGGTGAGTCTCTGCACAGTCGAGGATCGCAGACATGCACGCAACATCATCGGGTTCTGCGGTGATTCCAACTGCCTCACAGTGAACATCACTTCCCTCGCGGGCCTAACCGCTCTCGATTTCAGCATTGCTCCTACAGTTCTGCGTTATCGCGGTCACAGCGGTAGGCCTGCCGCCTGGGGATGCGAAACAAAAAGGCAAAAGAGCGACCAACCTGGGATTCGAACCCAGAATCTTCAGCTATTCAGGTATCGCCGGAAACTGACGCCTTAACCATTAGGCCAGTCGGCCACACTTACTGTGGCTTGTGGTCTTTGACTCAGTGTGCCAAACTGGAGAGGCACCACCTATTTGTGTCAATGTGTCCCGCAAGCATGTACATACATACTGTATAGTATCATGAACATCTGTACAGGACTACAAGCCCTGCCTCGCTTCGCTTTGGCATTTGAGGGTCTGCAAGATTGAAGGTAGTCGAGTGAGTGTCAGAGGTGGTGGTCGTGTTAGTTATGCCGTGCGTCCTGGTGACAGGGTCGCCTTCATTTTTCCAGTAACTGAATTGGAATAAATAGCACACGTGAGGTGTGATGAATGTGTTTGAGGATTGTGGAGATCAATTGAGAGTCTAATTCGTATGCATGAAATTATTCCCAATCCGGCAAGAAAGGGATCGGGTTTATATATTGCAGACAAATGTTTGAAGGTGTGCGGCATACAGCATGCGGAGCATTCAGCCCACATGGAGTGGACTAGACCTAAGCCTCATGAGATGAGGTTGATGTGATTCCACTGCTCATCGGAAACAACATAGGGGCCAACAGGGGCAGTCGAGATTGAAATAGCGGGCAGAGTTCAATCAGTTGAGTATTGCAAAAACTTACCGGTGCACAAGTGCGGTGGAGTTGGAGAAGGGAGTCGAAGGTCAAGGAGGGTTCAACATTCAATGTTGATCAGACAGGCAGAAGAGAAGAACCCAATAGTTTATGCAGCGACTGCACAGAAGCAGGCCATGAAGGAGACGTGCATTGTGACTCAACGTATCAACATCGACTTACATGCAAAAACGACTGGTATAGAGCAGATGTATGACTGAAATCATGGAGAGAACGATGGCGTAAAAATGGAGCGGCTATACGTGAGCGATGGCCAAAGGCCAGCGAGCGATCACAGGGAAGGAAGGCAAAAGAGAGAGGTCAAGGAATTGGTGGAAACATTGTCGACAGGGTGCAAGAGGGTCGGGTGTGGGGATGAAGGCAGAGTCTGAGGAAGCGAAGATACGAACATACGAAGGGTACGCAAGTTAGCGTCAAGGACACAGATTAAAATACTTACCCATGAATGACTTGCGATGAGACCGGTGCAAGATGTTGTATACGCTGTTGCCAGGACAGCTTTGCACAAAGGCGGCAGTAGGAGAGGCGGAGGCACCGCGGAGGCGGTATGCCTGGAGGGGCTAAAGTTATGCGGAATCGGAGAGCGAGAGAGAGGGCAAGAGGAGAAAACGTGGGGAGCGAGTATAGAGAGGGGACTGGGCGGACTGCAGATGCTACATGAGGAGGAAGAGATAGGGGAGGCCGACATAGATTAGGAGGAGAGGAGGAGAGAGTGCAGGCTATGATGGCAGTAGACTAACTACAGCTGATCGAGCACCCAAGATTGAACAAACAGGGACATACAGATTCACAGCATCTGCTTAATACTCTTTTACAAGCTATCTTGCAAGCGAAGCTGCCGCTGTTGCGACAAACCTCTCCAAGTTTGAAAGTAAAGGGCATCGGTAGCATCAGCAATCTGCGCCTTCCTTTCAGTTGACTTGAGTGACTTTTGCCTTTCAAGATGTGACTTTGACTTGCAACAATTTACTTTGAGATACTTTGAGATGTCAACCTTCATGACTTTCAGCTTTGACTTGCATCACAACTTTGAGCTACCCATTTTGTGACTTTTGGGCATCTTTCTGAATATATTTGTAGCATTTCAAGTCATACAATGATACTTATTGCTCTGTCCATATGGTCTATGAGTTTGGCATGTATCTCAAAGATTGTAGTTCTTGTAAAGAGGTCAGTTATCAAACTGGTTTACCCAAAAGCACCTTTGAAAGTCACCCCAAAGTCAGCTCTCAAAAGTCTCAAAAGGCAACTGAAAGCATGTGAAAGTCACCTGTGAGACAATATCAGGTCACCAAATAGATAGGTTTGATGACCTGAAAAGGCCTCTAGAGGGCTGAAAAGAACACCATCCAAAGTCAAGAACCTGTGAGCAAAAAATAAAGCTGCAGAACAATGACACTGAGAGGTGAAGTGAGTGAAAAAAGTTAAGTCCAGCAAGGGTGGCTACATAGGATATATCCAGTCATAATATGTTAAGTCCCTATTTCAGTGGCAAATGGTGCTGATGTGAATGTGGCACTTATGCAGGTTGCTAGTTCAAATCTATAAGCAGGAATATTTTTTGCTGCTGTATTATTTGTGATCTATACTCTTCTTTGGCATTATAACACACTATTGTAGATCATTACAGCTGGAAATTTTTCAATGTGCCAGGAGAGCATAAAAGCTCAGAAAAGGCATGGTGTCTTTCCCAAGGCATCTTAAGTCACCCCAAGTCAGGGGTGACTTTCACAAGGCTTAGCACCAGCCACTATCCTAGGGGCCTAAACTTCACAAGTTACTATTTACTTTCACAAACTAGTGACTTTGAGTGACTTGCAGGTCTGAAAGTCACAATCGCACATTGCTGATGCTATGCATACAGCAACTGTGAGGCCTGATCTGCGTAACAGACTGTGTTACGCTTGTACTTCAGTTTCCCACGGAAACAGCTATGAGCTATCAGCTGTGCGTGCTTAGGACCTACGCCGCCTTCACGCTCCAAGCCACTTAGTGACAATCGAGACTAGTAATGACAACTTCAAACGGCTCAAAGTTGGTCAAGCCATCGGACGGCCTACAGGAGTCGTCCCATATCCACTGTGTACGTGGCCTCTTCCACGACTCGGATGCCCCTCAGATACACACCCATGCGCACTACAAGAATTGCTTCCGTAGGCCCAGGTGCTTGGGCGTGGGCTCCACAGAGTTGCTGCAATGCAGCGCCTGCAGTTTAGCAGCCTACTGCGTATGTACATCGTCGTTGACCCACCGCATACAGTACTCCCCCCACTCACTATCTGCTCAAAGTCCAAGGAATGCCAGACAGCACACTGGCGTAAGGGGCACATGACCGTTTGCAGTTTCCATGCGGTCGGTCGCGACCACACCATCAAAGTTTCGGAGAATCCAAGGGTGTGGACAGACCTCGTCGCCTGGACCCAGTACCATCATGCGAGCCTCGTCAACGCCGCTTTGGCCTGCTACCTCCGCAAGATCGCCACAGGCAAAGCTGGTCTCGACACTGTTGCGTTGCTATACATCAAAATGCGCTATCTCAACGACCCCAATCTAGCCCCCCATAGACAGTTTGAGCTGTCCGAGGCTCACTTTGTAACTCCCGCAGACGCCATTGAAGTGGACCGGCATGTGCGCCATTGCATCACACTACCGCAGGGCCGCAGTGGCCATGGGTAAGGGGGAGATGCCGCATAACTACTGGGGCACTGTGTCATGATCCATGCTGGAGTGGCAATACATGACATAGGAACTGCTTATATAGATCCAGACAAATATGCTGATAGCCTCAGCATAGTGGCCTTTTGGTCCAGTTGTTAGATTGTGTTATTGTCTGGGCACGGTCTCTCACACACTGGGGGCTACCTGCTCTCCGTCCGCTTCCGCAAGGGTCCCGTGGACCTGAGGGAGGACTATGTTCCGTTCTGGAAGCACTTCGGCATTGACCAAGAGGAGGTGTGCGCGCAGCACGCATGCCTCTACCCCTTGGACCAACTCGAGGAGAACGTGCGGGAGGGGAGGAAGATCTGATTCTGTTGTGAAAAGATAGAGGGCCTTCCAACGTGCTGTTGCGGCGGATGGACCCATGAGATTCAAAGTGTGAGTATCTCGGCACGTATGCGCGTTGTTTCAAGACTGAATGTCCATTCCGTATAGGAATCTACGAAAGATTGAGAACCCCAACCTCGCGGTAGTCCCAAACATCCACAAAGATTCGATCATCTTTGACATCAAGATACAACTCGTCGACCAGTACATACAGTATCTTGCGATGACAGCGATGCGGAATTCGGCGAAGTTGCTTTCCAATCATGTGTACTCCGGGATCCCAGATCACTTCGACGTGTACATCTTTCTTGCCAAGGCTCTTCGTTGCTTGGAGCAACTGGTCTGTGTACATCAGCAGCTTAGCTGGTACGTACTTTCCATTCTCTGCACAGGCCAAGTTTCAGCTGACCTCGACAAAACTCCGACAGTGGTGATTTCCCCTGACGTGCAGTCGCCAGCTTCGGGAACACGGAAACGGTACTGATCTGTATGTACATACAATGTGACCTGAAAAAATTTCTCCCGTACCGTTCCCATCATTACCTGGCATCTGGACTAGACCATATGTAGACATGCCAGAATGCACAGCAGGCCGGCTTGCAGGCATTCAGAGGTCTCCGTCCGACAGTTGCAACAGTCCCATAGTTCCTGTGCATCTCTCTTGCGTGTTGACCCCCAGTCAAAAACCGCTCCGGCTCAATCTGCCACTATACGTCCCAATATGGCGGGATACGCACCGCGCATATCTTATCTGGCAGATTCTGCCATGATCTGCACAAGCGCCGCAGACGTCGATCCGTCTTGCTCCTTCCCGCCATCACTCGCTCGTCTCGCTCGTCTCGCTCGTCTCGACACCATGTAATCACCTCGACGTGCCAACGAACGTCATTGCATCTGTCTGAACGCGCCCCACGTTATGTGCTCCGTCTCGGCTTTGTCCCTAGCACAGGTATGCTGAGTATACACGATCTGCCTTGTCTTTGTCCACTACCTGTACCTACGGCATTCAATCTATACTCCCTTTTCACTGCTCCCCATGCCAACTGGCTCTCGATACTGGTGCGATTGCACCGCAATTTGTGCGCAGAAGCCAGGTGGACGCGATCTAGTACCTGCAAGGACATGGTATAACCACCGACCCCATCGCATACAAGTCCAGTCGTTCGCCGACTTCCTGCAAGGCTTCTCGAATGAAGATCACGCGCTTGAGGAGCAGGAAGCAGCCATTGTATCTAGGTCTCGCAAGAGGAAGCGTCGGCGACCCCATGTGGAAGACGAGGTATGTTTGCCGTGCTCACGCGGGTGCGGTAGTCCTCAATCATTTGGCCTCAGGATTCCCCAGGCCATTCACATCGGACTCCCCACGCTACCGACACAAGACCATCCTCGCGTGCAGCATCTCCATGCGCAGCGCATCACGACAATGGCGCGAACGACGAACCGCTCGGGAACGACGAACCACTTGCCGTACAGGAAGACATATTGTTGGAACCACCAGACCTCCTTGAACCTCCTCTCCCGGAGACTGATCCGCTTGCTTCCGGTGTACCTGAAGCTGAGGCGACAGAGCCTGCGGAGGCCGACGAGGCCTTGCCGGACAGCACACGAGAGGACATCAAGAATGCTCTCAGGTACATTGAGCTTCTGCGCTCGGCAACCTTGGGCAGCAGCGGGCTGGAGGACGACGTCCTCGAACAACTTCAAAACCCACTGCAAGAGGAGCTGAAGATCACTGACCCGGACGTCGTCCTGTCGATTGAGTTGTACATGGCCTCAGCAAATGGGTCTAAGGAGACGTATGATGCAATACGTGATGCGATCACACGCCGCGATGTTCGCGTTGAAGTCCTCTCGTATTACAAGGTCAGTGTCGTGCATGAAGGTATGTATGCTCGATCACTGCCATTCATACTTATTTGCAGGTCAAACGCACCATTGAGAAGCTCACGGGCATCTGCTCTGTCGTGCACGACATGTGTATCAACAGCTGCGTGGGCTTCACCGGCCATCGCGAGGCTCTCGACAAGTGCCCGAAATGCTCTCAGGCTCGGTACTGTCCAATTCGCTCGAAAGGCACGCGTTTGGTTGGGCGACAGCAATTCTCGACGATCTTGCCTGGCCCGCAAATCCAGGCCTTGTACCGCTCACCAGAAACTGCAAAGGATATGACTTACCTCTATGATAGATGCGTGGAGATCCTCGAGCGCGTGCGAAGTGGCGCGGGGCTCACCTCCTACGGCGACTTCTCCTCTGGTTCTCTGCTTCTGGAGGCTATTGCGAATGGCACGATCACGAAGGAGGATGTCGTGCTCTTGTTTTCGCTGGATGGCGCGCAGCTCTATCGGAACAAACAATCGGACTGCTGGATCTACATCTGGGTGGTCGCCAATCTAAGCCCAGACAAGCGGTACAAGAAACGATACATTCTCGTCGGCGGCGTCATCCCTGGGCCAAAGCACCCCGATGATCTGGACTCGTTCATGTTCCCGGGCTTTCTGCATGTCTCTGCTCTGATGCGCGATGGCTTGAAGATCTGGAATGCTCATCTGGAAACTGAATCTATCTCTCGGATCTTCTTGGCTCTGGGAATGGCTGATGGTCCCGCTATGGCTGCAGCTCAGGGAACAGTTGGACATCACGGCGCACGCGGTTGTCGGATCTATTGCGGCATGGTCGGCCGGCATAAGCCTGGATGTCCGCATTACTACCCGGCTCTTCTGAGACCCTCTGGCCCGGCAGTTCCTGGCAGTAACCACGACGACATATTGCTCCCCTCTATCAGGCTCCCCTCTCCCGAGGAGTACCAGCGAAACTTACAGCTCGTTGTCAGCGCTGACACAGATGCTTTGTTCAAGCAACTGCGGCGCGCGACTGGCATTTGCAAGCCGTCAATATTTTCGGGTCTTTCTAGGACATTCCCGCTACCTCTTGGCTTTCCTGTCGATCTCATGCACCTCACTGGTCTCAACCTTCCAGATCTCTTCATGGGGCTGTTCCGAGGCGTCATCAAGGGCAGCACACAGTCGGACGCAAAGACCTGGGAATGTGCAGTCTTGCAAGGCGACACCTGGGTCAATCACGGCAAGCGCGTGGAGCGCGCTATGAATTTCCTTCCAGGATTCCATGACCGGCCACCACGGAACATTGCCGAGAAGATCTCTAGCGGCTACAAAGCTGCCGAGTTTCAGACTTATATGTACAAGTACGCCCCATTCATGCTCCGCTCGGTACTCGGCCGGCCATACTGGACAAACTTATGCAAGATTGCCCGCGCTGTGACTGTGCTCCATCTGGTAGAGATCTCTCGGAGTGAGCTTCTTGAGGCTAAGGGGCTCCTTGACGACGCTGTCGTAGAGTTCGAGAAGCTATACTATGCCCGTGACATTGACCGTCTCCATGTTGTTCGGCCGGCAATCCATACGCTATGGCACACCCCGGATGAACTCGTCCGCCGTGGGACTCTCATTGGATGCACCCAGTACCTGATCGAACGGGTCATAGGCGAGCTTGGCGCTGACATCAAACAGCCGTCCAATCCCTACGCGAATCTTTCACAGCGCGCACTGCGGCGTTGCCAACTCAATGGAGTGAAGATCATGCTCCCTGAGCTCGATCGAAGCCAACATGCTGCAGACTGGATACCACGCGGTGCTCTGGACCTGGGCGACGGCTATGCTCTGCTACGCGCTCTTGACAGTTGCGCGAGAAGAATCCCGCCCGCAGAGGCCAAGGCTTTCACAGACTTCTTGCATTCTTTCCCGGACCTGACGGTCACAAGAGCGGATGGCCCGCTGAAGATACGGAAATGGGCACGGCTTCGAACGCCGCGTGAGCAGGTAGTGCGATCTGCATGGAAGGAGTGCGAGAAGCCATTGTCGAGGCTACGTATGGCACGTTGTATCAAGGTACACTCTCGGGTACTGTGTTACATGTGGCATTGATACTCACTCAGATTTTTGTAGTTCACACATAATGGCGAAACAAAGGTGGGCGAAGTACGATACTTCTGCCAAATGGGCCCCGAAGGCACACGTCGCGCCGTAGCGCTGGTCTCGTGCTTTGGTCCTGTCGATATCGACGTCTACCGCGACTCTTACAAGACAGTTGAGATGCGCGAGTACAGCGGTGATGCAGACTTGTTAGTCATTGATGTCAAGAGCATCAAGAATGTCGTTGGAATGGTGCCTGACGACATGCCTGAGGAGACTGATTATACCACAGACTACACACATCTGCACGTAGGCCTTAAGTACGTTGTCGTAGAGAAGCTTGGGTTCTCGCTCGATGTTCTAGTAGGCACCCGGGATCCTGAGATGGACATGGAAGAATAGTATTATTCGATTAATTTTATTCTACTACCTATTCTTGTGAGCCAGCCGGGTCTCTAAAGAGGGTACAAGTGTGTATGGATACTCTATCTCGCGTGGGGATGACGTCGGGATGCTGTCCTCGTCGTTGTCTGCTGGCAGTGCCCATGGGATGGGTGGGAAGAACGGTATATCCCACGGGTTAGGAGGGGGACAACGGTGGGGAGGTGGAGGCGTCAGCGGTGTCAAGATGTAGGTTGAACTTTCAGGAGAGGCCACACAAGGAGTACCCGTACATAAAGGAGGAGTGAGAGCTCGCGAAGGAGAATGAGCCTGAGGTGACGAGGCAGGATGGGGGCGAGGCGATGAGGCATGGTGGACGCGAGATGACGAGACAGGACGGGGACGAAGGGGCGAGACATGGTGAGCGCGAGATAACGAGGCAGCATGGGGGCGAAGCGACGAGACATGGTGGACACGAGGCGATGGGGCAGGATGAGCGCGAGGCGGGGAGACATGATGGACACGGGGCGATGATGGGGCAGGTTGAGCGTGAGGCGGGGAGACATGGTGGATGTCAGACGATGAGGCAGGATGAGCGCGAGGCGGGGAGACATGGTGGACGTCAGACGACGAGGCAGAACAGGCGTGAGGCGACGAGGCACAGTCAGCGAGAGAAGACGAGGCAGAACGGGGGTGAGGCGACGGGACAAGATGAGCGCGAGGCGGGGAGGCAGAATGAGCGCGAGGTGGGGAGGCAAGGGGAGCACTGTGGTCCGGCACCCCGCAAACATGATGAGATGAGTTTATTTGATATGGAGGTGAGTAACTTACCTTTCAAATGCGCCCCAGAGGTGTGTCTGAAGCGCGAGCAGAGCCTCGTCTATCTGGTTGTATGCCATCCAAGGCTCGCACATTGCGGTATTTTCTTCTCTGATAGACGCACAGCTGACCATAGCGACTGCCAAAAATTGTTCAAATGCTTGGCGTGTAGTAACTGTGTCCTCAGAGGAGACCTGATCCACGGGGGTCATAGAGACTTGCACGTCGGGAGGGTTCACGGACATTTGAACGTCAGGAGGGGATAAGTCATCGAGAAACTGCTGGATATGTTCGGGGATCTCGAAGGTGCTCTCGCAGTCCGAGTAAGGCTGTGAGGCGAGGGAGATAGACGAAGCGGACGAGTATTCCGTGTCTGCAGAATATCCGGAGGCCATAGCAAGAATGTGGTGAGCGAAGGCAAGGAGGTACCTTTTGTGGCATCTCATCTGAGGCGCCTACAAGAGTGACTTCCTGAAATGGAATGTGTCCAAGTACGTGCCCTACTCAACACGCCTCGTCGCCTCTGACCACCATCTTATCGGCATACAATGACCTCAACCCTCGGAAAAAAGCTGCTTTCTCTTTCTCCTCTTGACCTAGAGCTCCTGCATCAACAAGGCACTGCCGATATGCGCTCAGTCACAGGGAGCCCATTTCCGCAACTCTCCCCGGACACTCCTCACCTAACATCCACGCCAATCTCTCCGTCTCGCTCCCAAAGTTCATCATTTATCTCGGGTCCCGCATTTCAGTATCAAGAGCTCCCGGGTCATCAAGAGGAGCTTCATTCGAGCAGTGTGCGTGGTCACTTAGTCGAGCGAGACCCGGGCGCGCATTCGAAATGGTTTTTCACATGGTCTTTTCGCAGCTGATGCCAAGTCCTCACCTTGCTCGCATGTCGCACGATATTCGTGCCTTAACGCGCTCCGCGTCTAGTAGCAGCGAGTATAGGGATGCGCTGATGTTGATTGAAACCCTGCGGCACCGTGTCAAGGAACTGGAGACCAGCAACATCGAGCTTGCTGCAACGGCCCGCGCGATGGAGTGAGTTGCACCACCATGACAAGTTACCCAGTAGCAAGAACTTATCGAGTATAAACACACCTAGAAACGCATACAGGCTCCTTCTGACAACCAAAACCACCGATGTCCCATCTGATCCGGCTGCCCCGGGCTCCTCAAGTGCTTCTCGGCTCGGCACCGCAGACCTTTCTGATGTGTCTTCCCTTGACGACGACCAATCACCAGCCTACGACGCTGACAAGCATGGCGACCTCAAGTTCTGGAACAAGTCCTCCTGGGATCCATACATGCCGCGCCACCACCTCAGCGAGTACTCCCTCTCTGATGGAGTGCCCCGGTTTCTTGAGAACCTGGATGGCACGGTCATGGACAGGAAAGAGTATGAAGATCTGCGCTCGGTCATCAAACGAGCGTTCCAGGAGCTTTACGACCACAACCAGGCCCCAGAAACATGGTCCCGACGTAATTTCAAGGCGCAGAGCTTCGTGCGTATGCAGGTGTACAGGCACTATCCCGTGCTTCGGAACTGTGCACGGCATTGGAAAGTGGATGCCCTATGCACGCGCATGTATCCGGACTTCACTCGAGACCGCTCAACCCGGGGCAGTGCTGCGCCACTGAGCCGGGCCAAACGTGAGCTGGAAGGTGAAGCCACGGTCTTGGCAAGACCCGTGAAACGCGCGAAGACAGCTGCGGCCGTCGGGCCTCTGATTCCAACACCTCCGGCGGTATCCGTCTCCGCGCCAGTCGTTATGGTACCCTCATGCACCTGTATGCGCACTCTGCAGCTGATCTTCTTCTGTCTAGCCCTCTGCAGAACCAACACCGACCAATCAGCACTCCGCTAGTACCTCCCAGCCATCCCCTTCTCCTCTGCCCGGCTCTCCCTCTCTGCCCAACAACGCTGCCGCTTGGCCTAGGCCATCCTCTCCGGACACCGCAGCTTCTGCGGACGTAGGCTCTGCATTCTCTGCGCCAGGTAATTCGTCGGCAGTGATGGAAGCTACGCAGTCTGCGCGCGAAGCAGCACATTGTCCTCTCGAGACTCTCGCTCACACAATCTCACCCTCCGCGTCTGCGGCACCGGCCGCCATCCTGATCGACGATCCACTGTAAGTCCTGCTTCTTATTTTATAACAAGCTTCACGCTTATCTTGCCCGCGCGCGCAGCGCGGCGTTCCGTAGTCACGAAGGCCCCGAGCTCCCTGATTTAGTGGCTCAGATCACTACTGCACCCATCTCGAAGACCAGTAAGCCGTCTGGAAGTGCCCCCGACGCGAACACGTCTGCCTCAACCAAGAAAGCCAACAAGATGCGCCTTACCAAGAACAAAACTGCACGGTGAGCCGTCTTTACAGCCGATGGCAGTCTGACTTCAACACTTCGAGCAGGAACATATACGCTCACGCGTATTTCAAGGAGCACGCCGGCCTCAGCGCTCAAGAGTTTGACAAGGTGTACAAGGGGCTCGATTCCGCCATTCTCCAGGTACTATGCCGCGCCTTCTCATATCAACTGCTCATTAATCTTACCTGCTATTCATCGCACGGCGCCAGGAGTATCATGCGATGTCAGTCATGCTCGAGTGCCCGCTCCGTGTCCGTCTGTGTTCGCTCACTTATAATACTACAGGCACGTCTTCGCGCAAGACCGTCCAGAATTAGAGACTCCGGACGATGTCTTGGAGGCTTTCGCGAGACTACCATCTGCGGAGCGCCAGGTGTGTTTTCGCTCGAATGGCCGGTACATCTTACTACTATATTCTCACTCTATTTCTACAGGAATACATGGCTCGCATCGGCTCCGCCAATAGCAACAAGAAGGGCAAAGGAAGGGCGCGTGCGTGATGGAGAGGGGGATGTAGCGGAGGAAGGGAAGGGCAAGAGGGAGGGAACGGGGGAGCAGGAGCAGCGTAGCGTATCTGGCGCGATCTGCGCATTTACGGCGCTGTATGTAGAGATTCCGAGCCCGCGGAAATTGGCATGTTGCGCCATATCGCGCATAACAGCCGCATATTGAGCCGGATTGCGCCGTGTCGTGATCTGCGCTAGTGCCAAATTTCTGTCCCAATCTGCCATTTTCTGGCAGCGCGGAAAATGGCAGATTGGGACAGATTGAGCCGGAGCGGTTTTCGACTGGGGTTGACCGCCTATCTTCCTGTCCGGGGCGTTCTGCTCTTTTGAAGGCATTACGCCACTACGCGGACACGGCGTCCGCTTGAACTTCTGTATGTCACTGCCATTGCACAGAGGTTATGGTTTGGAGATGTTTGTCTCCGTGGGCGCATCCCTAGCGCGCCATTGGACAAGCCCCTCAATATTAATGCAAGAGCGACCTCTGAAAGAACTGCAGCATTAGTGATCGGGCACAGACAGCGTGTAATCGATGAAAGTCCGACTTACACGAACGCGCGCTGAAAGTGGGCACGCTCGATGGCAAAGCATGGGCGAGCTACTTTTCACATCTCCAATGCACAATTACCGCAAGCACGAAAGTACAAGATGTCTACCGTAACGCCTAGGTGCTACAACACCCACTCCAACAAACCCGTGATACCTATCTACTTCCTCTGCTTCTTCTTCGCAGGCCCCCCATTTTCCGTCGCACCAGGCGTATTACGCCCACTCGACGGCGCCGAGCCATCCGCGCCGGCCAACTTCCGTCCTTGCTTCTTCTGTATCCGCAGCAGCGCCCGCTTCGTCTCCCCATCAGGGAACGTCGACAGGTCGTAGTAATTCGGCGCATACTCCAGCAACCTGAGCACAAGATCATATCAGCACCGTCCGTTCACGACGACTGCACTACAAAGGAAGACGCACCACTCAGGCTTGACCTCCGACACCGTCCGGATGTACGGCTTCGTCGTCAGCACGAACTCGTTAAAGATCACCCATTCTGGGCTCGTGTCCAGGCCACAGCTCGGGTGCAGCGACACCACCTGGTTGTCCTTCACAGTCAAGTACGCGCTCTTCTCACCCTCCTTGTGTGCCACCTGCATGAAGAATCCACACACGAGCGCCTTGCGGATGTTCTGGAACAGTTTACGCTCGTCGTCCGTCGTCACGAGGTCGATCTCGTACCGCTCCATAGTGCGCAAAAGCTGGGAACGGACGTTCTCCGCTTGCTGCAGCGCACGTCCGGAGAGGTAATTGTTCCAGCACCAGTTCTTGTCGTGTTTGTCTGTGATACAGGTAGAGTTGAGCATCGGGCATACCGATGATAACTATAGAGAATACATACTGTTGACGTAGTGGTTGTAAACATTCATCAGCGTGAGATGGTCGCCGTCTGGGATAGTAAGCATTGCCTTCGCTTGGTCCGCCTCCTTCCGCTGGCTGGGTGGCCTCAACCACACATTCGGGACTATGAATACAGTGTCAGTCGCTACATACCGTTGATAGAGGTTGTGTATCTTACCAGACAGCATCGCAACAATCGTCAAGATCTCGTTACTGCAGTTGAACTCTGGGCTCACGATGAGCATCTTCGCCATCTACACACAGCACGTCAACAACCTTGCTACGGGCGCCCTCCATCCGACAAAGTGACGTACCTGCGGATCAAGTGGGAAGTCCGCCATGATTGAGCCCAACGGCGTCAGCTTTCCATCGTCGTCCAACGCCGCCAGGTAGTTCAACAACTCGAGCGCCCGCATGAGGGTCTCTGGAGCCGGCGCGTCCACATAGTCAAAGTGCACCAAATCGTTGATGCCAAGCTTCGCGAGCTCGAGCACCGTGTTCGCGAGGTTGCTCCGCAGGATTTCTGGGTGTGTCTGCTCCTCGAGCTCCGTCATGAAGTCCTTCTCCGTGTACAGCCGGAAGCACTTGCCCGGGCGCGTGCGGCCTGCACGTCCCGCGCGCTGCTGCGCGGACGCTTTGGAGATCGGCGAGACAAGGAGAGATTCGACACGGATACGCGGGTTGTAGACCTTCTGCTTGGAGAAACCCGGGTCGACGACATAGACGATACCATCGATCGTGAGTGACGTTTCTGCGATGTTCGTAGAGACGACGACTTTGCGACCGGGAGGACCACCGGGAACGCGAGGCGGCGGTGGAGGGTCGAAGATGCGTTGCTGCTGTTGTGGAGGGAGGGAAGAGTACAGTGGGATGCAGACAAGTGGACCAACGCTGTCCGGGTCTTGGTTGAGAAGATCGTCCGCCTCTGCCTTGATCTTTCGACACGCGTCTTCAATCTCCTCCTCACCAGTCAAGAACAGCAAGATGTCTCCCGGGTCCTCCGCACGATGAATCATCAAGACCGTCCGAATCGCCGCCTCCACGTAGTCAGGCTCCGGTTCCTGCGTGTAGAACACCTCTACAGGGTGTGTCCTACCCGGTACCTTGAAGAGCGGCGCAGGATTAGCGGGACCGGTCAGGCTGAAGTACTTCTGGAACTTCTGCGCGTCGAGCGTTGCAGACATGACGACCAGCTTCAGGTCCGATCGTCGCTTCGCAATGTCCTTCAGAAGACCCATGAGGATATCGGTGGCAAGGGTGCGTTCGTGCGCCTCGTCGAGGATGATGGTGGAATAGCGGCTGAGCTCGGGGTCGTTCATCGCTTCTCGGAGGAGCATACCGTCGGTCATGTATTTCATGAAAGTTGTCCCTGGCTCGGTCATATCCTCGAACCGGATCGAGTAACCGACTTGCTTCCCGAGCGGTACTGTTGCGGAGAAGCGTCAGCTTGTCTATCTCCCGTCATTCCAGTGCCTCAATGTTTCATGGATCGCCAGTTCGCTTGTCTTCGAGGATATAACTGATGGTGATCGCAGAGTATGGCCGTTGATGCATGCATAAACCATATGGACACGAGAAAGCAAATTGAGGTACCGTTATAAAGGCACCCTCACCTATCCTGAGACCTACCTGCGCTTGACCTACCTTCCCAATCCTCGAAAGAACGAAGCGCACTCACGATCCAGAAAACACCGCACCCTCTAATCAAATCGTAGCTCGATTGTTGGGAGACTTACCATCCATCTCGTCCGCCACACGTTTCGCCACGGACATCGCAGCGACTCGCCTTGGCTGCGTACATGCGACCATCTTGCCCTTCGTGTGGGGAAGGTCCGAGTAGCATACGAACTGCGGGATTCTGTCTCGTAGATGCGTCAGTCATCGATACACAATAGTTATGGCTTATGGAGGTGCAAAGGTGCGTACTGTGTTGTCTTTCCGGACCCCGTCTCACCAACCATGACGATGATCTGGTTGTCGGTGAACTACCCGTCCGCGTGAAAAGGAACCCGTTAGCCACCTACCCAAGCCTCCACTCAAGACCACCCACTCACCATTTTGAGGAAATCCTCCATCTGCGCGAACACGGGCAGCTTCTTTCGCGCTTCCAAGATCTTCTTGTACTGCGCCGAGTGAGGCCTCTTCGTGAAAGGGTTCACGTCGCCCTCCATAGCCTTGAGTACCTGCGCCGCGGTCACCTTCCTTGGCAGCCATCCAAACAGCGGGTCATCCTTCCCCAGTGCTTGAGGTGCAGGCGAGGATGACACGGGCGGTTTGTTGGTGTACGGGTTGTAGGACATCGTCGTGCGTGTGTTCGTGCTTTCGTTCGCTCGTAAAGGGAGAGATAGACAGTATGCGAAAGCAGCAAAACAGTCAGAATAAAGAGAATCTAGAGAGATAGAAACAATGCGGCCCGAGGAGACAGAGCCCAAGAGAGCGAGGAGGAGGAGGGAGGAGAGAGAGAAAGCTGAGAGAGAACATCGAACTTCACGAAAATGCAAAGCCCGCGCGTCAGGTCACGTGCCTACCATCCTCCCTCGACGCGCGTACCTCACTCTCCTCCTCCTCCTCCTCCTCCTCCTCCTCCTCTTACTCCCTCCCTCTCCCCCTCCACGCGTCCTTTCTCCTCCTCATTTTCTCGTCGTTGCTCTGAGACCCTGGCATAGAAGCTTACGGATATCACGAGAATCGACACACGATGGACCACTTTCCGACAAACTGGGGCCGGCCGGTACGCCCTCACCCATACATATCCACGGTGATGTACAGCGATACTAACGAAAGCCCGAACGTGCAGCGCAACGACGCGTTTGACCCATACGCGACGTATCCCTTGCACCAGCGTGCCACCGCGAAAGACACCTTCGCCGAGGGCGTCCAGCGCACACAGTGCGTACTACATTCAGCCCGCTGTGGACATTCACGCCAGGTCCAGGGCTAACAAACGATACATCACTCGTACAGACAGCCAATCGTAACCGGGACGTCCGTTCTCGGTATCATGTTCAAAGACGGTGTCATGCTCGCCGCAGATAACCTCGGTGCGCAACCCATCCTGTCCCTCCTGTATCCCACGCCCTAACATACGCCTCTACAGCATCCTACGGCTCCCTCGCCAGATTCAAAGACATCCAACGTCTCCACCCCGTCGGCTCCTCCACCGTCCTCGGGGCATCCGGCGACATGTCCGACTTCCAAGCTCTCCAAGCCATCCTCGACGACCTTACCACCGACGAATTCACGTACCAGGACGGACACGACCTCGGCCCGGCCGAAGTGCACGAGTACCTCTCCCGGGTCATGTACGCGCGGCGGTCAAAGATGGACCCCCTCTGGAACTCCCTCCTCGTCGGCGGCTTCAGAGACGGAAAGCGGTACGCGTCCCTCTCCCCACGGTTCCTTCACTTCTACGCGAGCGCTGACACGACCATTGCACCACAGATTCCTGGGCTACGTCGACCTCCTCGGCACGACGTACTCCGCACCCTCGATCGCGACCGGCTACGGCGCGTACATCGCGATCCCGCTCCTCCGCGCCGCCGTCGACGGCAAGGAGGACACGCTCACCGAGGATGCCGCGCGCGCGCTCCTGCACGAGTGCATGCGCGTGCTCTTCTACCGCGACGCGCGCTCGCTCGACAAGTACCAGCTCGCGACCGTCACCGCCGACGGCGTGCGCATCTCGGACCAGATCCCCATCGAGACCGAGTGGCGCTTCGCGGAGGGCATCCGGGGCTATGGCGCGCAGACGCAGTAGATCTGTGCAGCCGGGGATGGCAGCTTGCATGTAATAGTAGTTGTGTGCATCGGGGGCGTTCACGGAATGGCATTGACACCACTGGACATTCTCATGCATTAGGCCGAGTGCTGGCATGGCCATCCGCAGTGTCAGCAGGACAGATACAATGGCCAGAGTTGACCTTCTGCGGTTCTACAGTTGCTTCATGTGTTCGTGTGCGCTAAAACCCTGAACACCGGACGCGACCCTGTTCATTCCCCAGCATGCCCACTCGTATACAGCTCACCGTTCACATGGCACATAGCCAATCGTAGAGACTCCAGCGCTGTCCAGATACGACACCCACCTTGCTGTCGAATCTGCCCTTTGCGCGCGCTACAGCCTGCTACAGCCGGCGCCGATTGTAGCACATGGCACACACACCTCCATCGACACACAGCCACACATAACAACCACAAACGGAGCCCCGAATTACAAGGGCACTCCGCGGATCCATTCATTCGCCAACCAACAAGGCAGTCCGCGGCGGATATAATGATACAAGACGACCATCACCCGCGCTCGCCCCAGTGCAGAGACGTCCGTCCACCTCGATGCCGGGCCGCGCGCCTCTTCCTTTGAGTGCGGGTCCGTCGGCAGGTGGCGGTGCAGGGCGAGGACGAGGACGGGGACAGGAGGTGAGGAGATGAGGGGAGAGGTATGTACAGTGAGCAATGAGCAAGGGGCACGACAGACGAGAGATGAGAGAAACCGAGAACGTATACGACAGCAATGACGAGACCGAGACCGTGACACGAAAGCACTATAACCGTACGTAACTACTACTTACTCGTAACCCAAACCCACGCACACCAGGCTCAGCCGAGCGCGTTGCGGAGCGTGACAGACCCAGATCCAGACCCAGATGCCGGAGGCCCGTCGAGCTGTGCGCGCACAAACTGCGCCAGCTCCTCGTTCGGGAACGTATACGCACCCGCACCCGCACCCTGCGCCGTCGCACCAGGGACAGGGCCGTCGTACGCCGCGGCCGGCACAAACGGCGCCAACGGCGGGGACAGCAGCGGCGGGGACGGCGACGCCGAGGGAGACGGGGAGAACACGAAGGGCGGGTGCGCAGGGGCGGCCGACGCGCCGCCGTACAATGACGAAGTGAGCGCAGGCCCGGCGCAACCGGGCGCCTGGAGGCACTCGAGGAAGGTCGCGTGCAGCGCGCAGCCCGTTCCGCCGGACACGTTCTGTGCCACACCGTCGAACAGCGCCGCGTCGTATGTGGGTGGCTGGAAGACGTAGGGCGGGGGGACGATGGGTGAGTGCGAGGGTGCGCCGCTCGCGAAAGACGCGGGCGGGGTGGATGGGCCGGGCGTGAGGGGAGGCGAGGGCGACAGCGACTCGGCGCGCAGAACGGGGTCGAGCCAGGGCATGGCGTGCTCGGGTGAGCTCGCAGGAGCGTCTAGCTGGTTGGCAGCGTCCCTGTCGCCAAACACGTCCACCCCATAGTCCATCTGCATACCTGCGCCGAACGCAGCACTAGCCACAGGCGCAGGCTCCATAGGCACCATGTCCTGCGTAAAGTACCCCTGCCCTTCCCAGGTTTCGTCGCAAGGCGACAGCGATCGCGACGGCGACCTGATTGGGATCTTTGACATAGGGAGAGCCCAGTCCGCACGCCGAGCCCGAGCTGCTGGTGTCCCGCGCCCGATAAACGGGATCCCGTTACGCGTGGGAGTCGGGTGCGAGTCGAGGCCGTGCACACGGATGGTGGACAGACGCGGGAGCGTCGGCGGTGGGTCCGTAGCGGAGGAGGCGGGGGTCAGGATAAGCACTTGCTCGTATGGGGGCTCTTCGACGGAGTCGTCAGACTCGGAGTCGCTATCGGACTCGTCGTAGAACGCAGTATCAGCATCGGCGTCGGCGTCGGCATCAGAGTCGGAGGAGTTGCCGCTGTCGGAGCTGGACTGTACGTCCTCCATGTCGATATCGCCGTCCGCGTCCGCATCCGCATCATCGCCCATGTCCTCCTCATCGGGCGTGTAGTGCTCGAACTGGATCCCCGCGGTCGCTTTGCACATCTCGCTCTCCACTGCTGCCGATGCGGCTGCGTGGGCCGGAGCGAGGGACTCGCCGTACATTTCTTCGAACGCAAGCGCCTCAGCTTGGACGACGGCGCGGAAGACGTCACGGTAGACGCGTTTCCTGTCACGCGACACGCAACGAAAGTACAAGTCAGCTCATACTCGACGGGTGGTTCTCACGACACAATCCGTGAAAGGAGGAAGCCCTTGATGGTCGACAATGCTCGAATTGAGACTCGATGTCTCCATTGTAGCATGTGGCTAACCACTCCAAACGGCCGGTGGATGCATTTGACAGGCATGACAAAAGGAAAAGAGAAAGAGAAGAAACGCACAACGAAGCCAAGATGCCGTGGCGGCCAGCTGTAGCTGACCTTAAGGCAACATGAGCATCCGACACCACCAGCAGCCGAGTCGGCGATGCTGAACACCTCACTGTAACATTGTGGCTAAGCACTCCGCACGTTTAGAGAAGCGCCCGTTCTCGCGGAACGAGCAACGCCTCTAATCGGCTAGCAACGAAACGGACAGATGCATCGGAGAGACGATACAAGGGACGGCGAGGATGAGAGAAGACAACGTACAAATGCTCGACACGTTCCTGACATGCTATCTTCCAAAGTGGCGGCTCCGTGCCAGCGTCTGCTTGACGACTCCGCGATGCAAGTCGGAGCCGGGGGAGAGGCGTGAAGATCGGTGCATCCTCGTCCTCGTCCTCTTGCTCACACTGTTCTTCTTCTGAAGGACGTGGGTCTACGTCTATCACGACGTCCTCCTGTGCGACCGTATCCTGACGTCCGCACTCTGACACGGGTGCGTTCTCCTGCAGTTGGACAGCAACAGCGCTCGGGGCAGCGACATGGTCATCCTCGTCGGAGCAGTGCGCATGACTAGGCAGGAGTACGGCATCCTGGGACGCCTGGAGAGGAGCGTGAGAACGCTCGTGGCTAGAAGGTGTGGGAGGATTGAGGCGCTGGCGCTTGGCGTATCTGAGCTGGCGCGGCGTCTGGTAGCGGGCGTCGGAGGGGGTCGACGACGGCGTGGCAAGGACGAGCTTGTACGAGCCCGATGTGGGAGATGAGTCCGAGTCCGACTCGTCTGATGAGGACGCCGAGGTGGATGTGTCGGAGGTGGAGGGCAGTGGGGCTGGGAGACGTTTACGCTTCGAGCCTGCCCGGATACGGATCGTGAGGGAAGGAAGAGAAGGGGGAGACGGAGATGATGATGGAGACGAGGAAGAAGCGGAGGGGGGAGCTGCACGGGTGCGAAGCTTGTATGAAGAGGTGTGGCGGGAGCGGCTACGAGAAGAGGCAGCAGGCGGGGTGGCGGTGCGGGGGTGAGGGCGAGGGCTGCTAGGACGGTTCGCAGCCGGAGCCGAAGGCGAGGAATGGGAATGGGAGATGCGGGACGAGCGTCTGGGAGAAGGGGACGTCGTGACGGACGAGCTATTGTGAACGACGGGTCCGGATGGAAGAGGGTGGGGGACGACGAGCGCCATCCTCGTATCCGATCAGTGGGACCGGCGGTGCGATTGAATCAAGGAGAGGGACGAGAAGACGACGGTTGCGAGTGCGGGCGACTGCAGGAGCAGGAGCAGGAATGCGTGATGGCACCCGCTTGTGGTGAGTAGGGCCGCTGTTGGGCCGGAGAGGGCGTATAGGATGGGCAGGAGGAGAGGGTGTGTGGGTGGGAGATGCTGTTTCGGGGAGCACATGTCAGCAAGAAGCACTCGCACGCTGCAGCACTCGGAGGCAGTAAGTAGTAAGTAGATCGATTCGTACGTTATGAATTGGGCGTGCTACGACTACCGCTCCTTCCTTGAACGCTTCCTTCTTTGGCTGCGGTGGAAGAGAGCGAGGATGGCCAGATCCCGAGATCTGGGACGGCGAGGGTGGCAGGAGCTGGAAGATCGGAGGGGTCGGATATGGAATGGGGATTGGACTGGGATTGGATGTTGGGGGAAGAGATGATGAGACGAGATGAGCCCTTTCCCTTTCCGAGAGTGAGGCGACGACTGTCAACGACACATAGAGTGGGCGATTTCCGAATTCCGCCTCCCCCCTCCCCCCCCCCACTCCCCCCCGGAAATCGCCGTGCGCATAAGCGCCCATGTTCAGCGCGCGACCGCCGTCAGTGCGCGTCCTGACGTCGCGCCCGTTGCTTGCCGCTGCAGTGTAACTACTACCCTATGGTTTCCCTCGCGATCCTCTTCGGTGTATTATCTGGAGCTACAAATGCAAAGAATCTACCATTATGTGCGCTTTTGAAGTTCATTCGTCTCGTTAGCTCTTTGCAGCCAGCCATCCTCCACCGCTTGCCATCCACATGGAATCCTGACAATGCGCCTACCCAGCTGCCGCCACACGTTTGCTCGTTTGTTGGTTGCCGCTTAGGGATTTCGGATGACTGCGTCCAGGAGCTGTGGACTGCCGCTGGGACATGGATCTGGGTGGAGGGTGAGACTCTTCTTACAGGAGAGACGAGTGATGGGGCGGATGTCGATTGGGATGTAGGATTGGTAGACAATATCCTCTGTTAGTTATACCCTTTTCACAATTACGAGAGATATTGACTGCCCAAGCAGCTGAGCATATGCTCTATCCTGCTACACGGACCTGTACCAATGCAATGTGTGTCGGACACGGGCACCTCCTTCGCCTCTGGGAAGCACCCATGCGTGTGCAGATATTTACCCTGTCCGAAGGCGTGTATGACGGCCATGCTGTTCAGCTCAGCTGTACAAGTGAGCTTTTGATACTTGATGCTTGGCGTTACACTGATCATTCATTGGAAGAATGTCGCACTGTGTATTACCCCAACTACGCTATACGGAACGATGCTAGGCAGTACTATGCGGGAATCCCAGACTTTGTCCAAGTCTCTGGACATAAGTATATTCAACGCACCGTCCTTGAGCACTTCACCTCGCTCTCCATTCTCTCCTGGACTTCTGCTACCAACGCAGCTCATATCTACAATGAGTCCCTGGCAAAGCGGCATAGTGAATCTCATCCTGCCGAAGAGACCCGCCATAAGCTCCGTACTACTCACACCTGGGATGGCTTCATTCTCCTTGCCCTCCTGCGCGATACGGAAGAGTACGGCACTGTTCTGGAGGTCCCACATACCTGCGCACAAAAAGACCGCTTTACCGATGCTATGCGGCAGCGCAACGAGAGGATCCGGCGCTCAGGCCAACCGGAATATCCGCACTATTGCAGCAAGTGCGTCCGCCGTTACGATGATCCAGATGGAACCACTCGTACGTCTGTCAAATTAGAGTTATGGGAGTATGTTGACAGTTATAACAGGTTTCGTGGATTGCATCGTCATGGATGGGATCGACATCGGGCACCCTTGTTGTGGTGTACACAACTGTGTTGGCGAACCTCGAACAACTCAAGAACATTTCTGCGATGCCCATAGGTCCCAGGCTCAGTTCTGTGTGGCAGTTGGCTGTGCTTTGCCACACCGTGAGGGTTACCGCACATGTGCTGAACATGCCAGCATCGAGGAGCACCACTTCGCTACAGCCAAGGCGATGTTCACCCTCCGCAAGCGTCTCCAGCGTGCGCAGGTCACTCATCCAACTGATGCCATCTCACCAAACGCACCCACGGTCGATGTCGACGAGGATGTTGAGGAGCAGCAGGCTCTGCAAGAGGACTGTCCAGAGAAGTCAGAGGCAGGCAACCGGCGTGTCCGCGCGAAGTTTGGTCGAAACAGGACCCACAATGAGCAGCTCATTGTTCGTCCATGTGGGATCATTACAGCTCGGGAGACATTCTATGGTGCCGAGAGTCTCACTCAGGCTGTGGTAGGTCAAGCGGTGCTCTCTACGCAATGCTGTATACTGATACTGCCGCATCAGGATATGCTGAAAAAAAAGCATCTCATACCAGGGTCGCTGCCAGCCTTCATGTTCTTCGATAACAACTGCCGTGTCTTCAAGTGTGAGCTTTCCCGCGCCACGAGCGTGATCAAGTGGGCGATACGGACGTCGTGATTGGCAAAGCCCTTTTTCTCAAAGACCTGCTGGGCGACGATGTCGCCGGAGCCGAAGAGGACGGCGGAGGTCACACACTGGGTGACCATTGGCCTGCGGAGGAGCGACGCGCTGTTTCGGAGAACGGGTGGGGTGACATATGGGTCAGCGACGTTGATGTGCAAGGGTATGTCAAGGGGAGGGCGCACTTGAATGCTTGCAGGAGGCCGGCCATCTTCACTTTGGAGAGTTGTACGTGGGCTTTGTGCTGAGCGGGACGTGTACGCGCGAAGGCAGTCCTAATGGACTAGGCAGCGAAGAGAAAGGACGGGAAGGCTAGAGGGTGCGAACGCGCGGGCACCGACGCGTACACGGACGATGAGCTGGCTGGTGGTGGTGGTGGTGAGAAGGAGAGGGCGGAGGATAAGATTTCTTACTTTCTGGAGGAGGGAAGAGCAGCTGTACAGCGTTGCGAGCTCGGGTCAATTTTTGAAGACTTGTCGACGGATAGGGAGCGAAATGAGGCATATCATACTGAGACCCATCATCCTCAAATCTGTCGTAGGGCCATAGTGTGACCCAGCGAATGCAGACTTGAGGAATTGGACACGGAGGTACCGGGCAGCGCAGCGCTGCATCTGTGGTCGACCGTGCGAATCCATTGAGCGGCTCCAGTGCTAAGGCACGGGCACGGCGGCAGCAGTACTTGTACTTCATCCTCTGCAACCAGTTGCTCTTTAGCTACGTCGTCTTCCGCTTGATCTGACTCCCGCTGGCTATGGTATGCCCAATAGTATTTCTGGTAGCTATTTGTGTTGACACCCAACTCTCCAATTCAAGTCGACCAGGCACGTGTCTCAAGCCAGATTTCGAGCTCGCCGATGCTAAGTGCAAAGACCGTGAGCACTCTGTTTTACGAGCATATCCGCGAACGACAATGGGAACGGGAGACGACACTGGTATGCTCCTTACCTCGAGATCCTACAATACGTGCATATACGTTGTTGGTTGTTTTGCCTCTGATCTGACAAGCATGTCTGCAGTTCACCGAGTGTACGCCTGCTTCTTTTATCAAGGAGCGCAAGGCGTCCATTGTCTGGCGATTCTGGACGGAGAAGAACGTCCAGGACCACACATCGAGCTGGCAATGGGCCCACCGCTAAGCCGCTAAGGATCTTCGACTCGCTTGGGGAGCGATACGGCCAGGAGGAAGAGCGGGCTGTTTGAGTTTAGGATGGCAAGGGCGGAGAAGGGACCGAGATGTAACTACCTGTAGCTGGCGCGCACGCAGCGCCCACAAACACGTATATTGGGTACACATTCCGCGCCAGAGACGCGACGATAGCGTACAGCGCGAAGACGAAGATGTCCAAGAGCACTTGTACAAACACAATCACCGGGCCGAGCAGGTACAGCAGAGGAGTGTAGAGCAGACCGTACACCCCGTCTCCGTCGTCGCCTCCGCAAGTTTCCCCGACTTCGCTATTCACTATCTCGTCACCTGCACGTTGTACTTAGTCCGCTCTACCGCGCTCGAGCCTCCAAACCGTTCCCCAAACGTCGAGGCTCGTCCTGTCGCCGACACCAGCCACCGGTTCAGTCGAGCGCCCTGCGTCCCGTAGCCTCGTGTCCCGCCTTTGCCATTCCATGTCTGTTCTGACACTCGCTCTCAAACACATGGCGGACGTTTTGTTGCGTGCTCTTCTGTGTCTTGTGGGCTTACATTCGCCGACCGAGCGCGGGAGCAGGAGTGACTCAAGGAGGTTCGCAAGGAGGTACTGCCCGCTGAGTGTGAGCGAACGTAGGTGTGAGTGGATGGGGACATCAAGTAAGAAGGGCTGAGCTGCATACAACTCATTCTCGCGTGTCTCATCTGGTAATAGTGTCAATGTCGAATCAACATAATACACATGAACAATGAATGGTCGCTGGTGTCGCTTAAGCTGCTTCGAAAGTGTTGTCCTCAACCTGCTCATCCTCCACCGCCTCCGTGCCATACCTTCCCTTACCACGTTTGTGACAGCTCTGTGTTGTCCAGCCTGTAAGCTTCTTGCGACATTTGACCCACGTATTCTCCTGGTTACGGGGTCTGCTTGTGACCCAATCACGCTGCTTCTGGGACGATTTGATCCATGCGGCCCGTTGTGCTTGGTATGTCGCTGACTTGAAGGGCCGGCCCTGGAAAACCCACGAGAACCGAGCTGAGAGTGTCGTGCCAATCAGTTCAGACTCGCCAGGTTGATCAGTGTCGCCGATGAATGCGAACGCGCGGGCCATATCCCGAGCAAAGATTCCTGCTGGCCAAGGTTGCAGGGTCGCAGGAACGTAAACCACATGATAGTCCCAGAGTTGATCCAAGTCCTCGAAAGCCAACTGTGGAATCTCAGATGGCATACGTAGTACAGGGGTTGGATATGTGATCTGAGATGCAGGCGCCGCTATGGTGGGCTGAGGCAGATTATGTGGATTGGGTGTCGCCATGGTTGTGTGTGCCTGAAGTGTGAAGGAGTGAGGCTGGGCATCATCAGGCAGACAAGCAGTACCGCTGAGAGTAGCCTGAGGGCCTAGAGAGTCAGATGTTGACGTCGAAGTGCACATACTCGCAAGTGAGTCCTGAGACACAACTCCATCGAGAGACATAGATGACGTAGCAGTGATGAGAGCCGCCAGTGGATCGTTACCTATGGCGTGCGCTGTGAACAGGGGAGCTGACATTGGAGGCTGTGGGAGAGAGAGAAGATGTGGACCTAGTGGAGGAGCCTGAGACGTAGCGCTGTAGAATGGGTGGCGGCGAGACATGAGCATACTCGAATCCTGGGACTGAGGCTGAGCCAAGGCCTGTTGAGTATAGGACTGTGGGTTGCCAAGTAACATAAGACGGCCACGGAGACCGGCTGCCTGCGCACACACCAGGTCCAGATCAGTGCAATCCGTAACACCCAATCTTCTGATGAGAACATGTTCGCGCGGCCGCATCCTGATGGCATAGTCGAGACGATGGATCACCCAGGTGCGTGTTGCTAGATTGTGATGTTCGACCACATCCTCCTCCTTCAGACTCAAGGTATTGATGATATGCGACTGGGATGCAAGATCCACTGTGGGCCATGTCTCCACACCCTGGATAGTAAGCGTTATAGGCGGTTCACCGTCCTGCAAGCAATATCAGTGTTCCTATCCAGTGTCGTTAGCAAGATGCGACATACCTTCAGCCACCCGTGCACGGTGAATGAGTGCTCTAGCATGGCCAGATTCCTTCTCCTCTTCGCCTCGGCGTGCTTGCGCTGAAGCTGTGTCTGTACAGCTTCGTCCCAGGCAAGTTTCATGCTCTCAGGCATCACCGTGCGGTAGGAGCGTGATTGTGCGGCAACGCTGTTTGAGTCCGTTGGGAGCACAGCTGTCGGTAAACATACGACCGTACTATCAGGTGGTACCGCAGGTGGGGGATGGTTCAATGTGAACGGATCAGGCACTGCTGGAGGAGTAACCTGGGCAGCTGCACGCCTGGCGTGATCATGAGGCTTGAAACCACAAGGAAGGAGACGCTCCAGGCAGTGCTTCTTGCAGCGTTTGTGGGCACAAGCAGAAGCAACCCTTTGAGCCGTCCGGCAGCCAGGCTCAGAGCACTGCGACGAGGGTATGAATTGCAGATTGGATGAGTCCATGCTGAGGTAGTACAGACGTTGATTCCCGTTGACGAGTGTCGGGGTGTATACAGGTAGTAGTAGGAAAGAACTCGAACCTGCTCATCCTCTGAAACGAACACGGCCATACGGTACCTACTCGGGAGCGCGTCCACCTGGATGGTTGAATTCGGTTGAACGTTGAGCGGGCCGCTCGCGGTGTGGACGCGCACTGACGGCGTCGCGCACTGAACATGGGCGCTTATGTCCACGGCGATTGCCGGGGGGGGAGAGGGGGGGAGCGGGGGGGAGCGGGGGGGAGCGGGAGTTCGGAAATCGCGCATGTCCTCCAACGACAACGTCCGCAACAAAAACAACGCCCCTCCTCTTCTGACACGTCACCCCCACCCATCACGTAAGCACTTGCCGACCATGCCGAGCGCCCGTCCCCCGCCTCCCGTCCACTCAACGCTCCTTAGACGCCCATCTCCGAGCCTCGTACCAACCGCTTTCGGTGCGACGACGCGCGACTTGGCGGGTCCGATGTGCTCGATATGGCATGCACGTTTATTCGCCCGACGGCCTGAATTGGTCGGATTCGAGAAGGGAAATACAGTACTTATTCTGGGAGGGGCGTGTGTCACAGGGCACTCGCCCAACTTCTGCTTCCGTGCTCTCACCCGACGCCGTGCCACCGTGTTGATCTTCAGCCGAGCCAACAGCGAAACATATCACTGCGCCTCTACAGGACCGCAGGGTCGCATCTCATCGTCGATGCATCTCTATATCTACGGCCCGATTGCGGCGAAGCGCAAAGATCAAAAACCGCCTCAGTACTGTATGGATACCAACACCAGCTTCGTTCCTGTCCGTGTATAGCATTCATCATAATAATTCATGATAATGAGTCCATCATCGTCTTATGCACACCGATGGCTACCTCTGCTTACTGCTCTAACTCAGCCGATACAGTACTGACGTATAACACAAGGTGCTGATCATCCCGGCGCGTTTCCTGCCCTTGGACGCCAAGCACACGAACGATGCCGTGAAGGCCTCACTTTGTACCCTGCGTACAGCATCAGACTCAGGTAGCGCTGCCCAGTCAACCCCACGCCCGTCTGCTCTCGAAGCCGGGCGACAACAGCGCAGGCGCCGCGCCATGGCTGATTCTCACTCCAACACCGGGACCCGGGGCTTCCGAAGGAGTACGCACACATCCCAGTTGCAAACTTCCGAGTCACCGGCTGCACCGGGTCATTGAACCCCGTCAAAAGACAACACTGCACCGGCATAGCGACACGCTCACCGATCGCAACTCGCTCGTGCCAGGAACGCTCAGCCCTGCGCAGGCGTGTCCTCCAGACCTCGCGGTGCGTCATACACACTCCAGCGTGAAGCACTGGGGGCGCGACGACCACAAGAACTATGTACATGACCTCGCTCTGCAGCTGTACACTTTGCACAACGTCAGAGCGAACGTCATCGTTCCCACCGTCTGTCTTCGCTTTGAAGAATCTGGTTGGCTACTGGTCAGGCGTCCGGCCTCAGCAGATTGCAGTCCGACTTCAGAGGTACACTTCAGGAAGGGTACGCGCCGCGCCTGTCGACGACTATGCTATATTCTTGAGCGATGCGCTGACCGTTCATTGTTCTTTAGTCGCGCTACCCTCCGACGTTGCAGAGGCCTGCTTTTTCCAGTCTCACCGTCACAAAGAGGTCCATTGCGGCAGGACGGCTTCCGAGCTTACCTGAGTACACTAGGTAATTACAGGTAACAGCGCGCGCCCGTCGAGAAAGAACAATGTACAGAGTTGTCTGCTCTGTTAGACCTGAGGGGCACCACTACAGTACGATGCTACCAGCTGTGCTACCCTCTCGCTTCTTCGTCAGGTCCAGCCTGAGCCTGGTCACGCCGAATATCGCACATGCTCTCGTCGACTCCAAACGCCGTCAGAGAGAAGCCGGAGGAAGACCTGGGGCCGCACGTGAGACGGGCTCCCTCAAGCTACCGCAGCGCACCGCCGAATCGCGGCTGTGAAGTGACGGCCTCTGTATCGCTCCTTCTTCCCGTCCGCCTCCACCGGCGTGATCTGCGCACTCAAGCCATGCCTTACAATCCGTATACCAAAAAGCCTCCGTTGGCGTCCTCGGACGCGTTTGCAGCTAAGGACCTCGGCGCCAGTGCCAGTGGTCGGGGCGATCCGCTCTTTGGCTGGACACCTCGCAAGGTCGCTTCCCGGCAGGTCCTGAAGGCCATGGCGAGTGGCTCGTGCGGAAGGCGTCCTATGCTGTTGCATTCTGACCGGCAGTGCGCAGGAGGGCGACGTGAACCCGTTCACGAAGAGGCCCCACTCGGCGCAGTACAAGAAGATCTTGGAAGCGCGCAAGAAGCTGCCCGTGTTCGCGCGGATGGAGGATTTCCTCAAAATGGTGAGTGGGTGGTCTTGAGTGGAGGCTTGGGTAGGTGGCTAACGGGTTCCTTTTCACGCGCACGGGTAGTTCACCGACAACCAGATCATCGTCATGGTTGGTGAGACGGGGTCCGGAAAGACAACGCAGTACGCACCTTTGCACCTCCATAAGCCAGAACTAGTGTGTATCGATGACTGACGCATCTACGAGACAGAATCCCGCAGTTCGTATGCTACTCGGACCTTCCCCACACGAAGGGCAAGATGGTCGCATGTACGCAGCCAAGGCGAGTCGCTGCGATGTCCGTGGCGAAACGTGTGGCGGACGAGATGGATGGTAAGTCTCCCAACAATCGAGCTACGATTTGATTAGAGGGTGCGGTGTTTTCTGGATCGTGAGTGCGCTTCGTTCTTTCGAGGATTGGGAAGGTAGGTCAAGCGCAGGTAGGTCTCAGGACAGGTGCGGGTGCCTTTATAACGGTACCTCAATTTGCTTTCTCGTGTCCATATGGTTTATGCATGCATCAACGGCCATACTCTGCGATCACCATCAGTTATATCCTCGAAGACAAGCGAACTGGCGATCCATGAAACATTGAGGCACTGGAATGACGGGAGATAGACAAGCTGACGCTTCTCCGTAACAGTACCACTCGGGAAGCAAGTCGGTTACTCGATTCGATTCGAGGATATGACCGAGCCAGGGACGACTTTCATGAAATACATGACCGACGGTATGCTTCTCCGAGAAGCAATGAACGACCCCGAGCTCAGCCGCTATTCCACCATCATCCTCGACGAGGCGCACGAACGCACCCTTGCCACCGATATCCTCATGGGTCTCCTGAAGGACATTGCGAAGCGACGGTCGGACCTGAAGCTGGTGGTGATGTCTGCAACGCTCGACGCGCAGAAGTTCCAGAAGTACTTCAGCCTGACCGGTCCCGCTAACCCGGCGCCGCTCTTCAAGGTACCGGATAGGACACACCCCGTGGAGGTGTTCTACACGCAGGAACCGGAGCCTGACTACGTGGAGGCGGCGACTCGGACGGTCTTGATGATTCATAGTGCGGAGGATCCGGGAGACATTTTGCTGTTTTTGACCGGTGAGGAGGAGATTGAGGACGCGTGCAGGAAGATCAAGGCAGACGCGGACGATCTTCTCAACCAGTATCCGGACAGCGTTGGTCCTCTTGTCTGCATCCCACTGTACTCTTCCCTCCCTCCACAACAGCAGCAACGGATCTTCGACCCTCCGCCGCCGCCTCGTGTTCCCGGTGGTCCTCCCGGTCGCAAAGTCGTCGTCTCTACGAACATCGCAGAAACGTCACTCACGATCGACGGTATCGTCTATGTCGTCGACCCGGGATTCTCCAAGCAGAAGGTCTACAACCCGCGTATCCGTGTCGAATCTCTCCTTGTCTCGCCGATCTCCAAAGCGTCCGCGCAGCAGCGCGCGGGACGTGCAGGCCGCACGCGCCCGGGCAAGTGCTTCCGGCTGTACACGGAGAAGGACTTCATGACGGAGCTCGAGGAGCAGACGCACCCGGAAATCCTGCGGAGCAACCTCGCGAACACGGTGCTCGAGCTCGCGAAGCTTGGCATCAACGATCTGGTGCACTTTGACTATGTGGACGCGCCGGCTCCAGAGACCCTGATGCGTGCATTGGAGTTGTTGAACTACCTGGCGGCCCTGGACGACGATGGAAAGTTGACGCCGTTGGGCTCAATCATGGCGGACTTCCCACTTGACCCGCAGGTACGTCACTTTGTCGGATGGAGGGCGCCCGTAGCAAGGTTGTTGACGTGCTGTGTGTAGATGGCGAAGATGCTCATCGTGAGCCCAGAGTTCAACTGCAGTAACGAGATTTTGACGATCGTTGCGATGTTATCTGGTAAGATGCATGGTAGATGTCCTGTGTCATGCGGAGTGACTGACGCTCAGTTCATAGTCCCGAATGTATGGTTGAGGCCTCCTAGCCAGCGGAAGGAAGCGGACCAGGCGAAGGCAATGCTTACCATCCCAGACGGCGACCATCTCACGCTGATGAATGTTTACAACCACTATGTCAACAGTATGTATTCTCTAAATTTATCATCGGCATGCCCGATGCTCAACTCTACCGGTATCACAGACAAACACGACAAGAACTGGTGCTGGAACAATTACCTCTCTGGACGTGCGCTGCAGCAAGCGGAGAACGTCCGTTCCCAGCTTTTGCGCACTATGGAGCGGTACGAGATCGACCTCGTGACGACGGACGACGAGCGGAAGCTGTTCCAGAACATCCGCAAGGCGCTCGTGTGTGGATTCTTCATGCAGGTGGCACACAAGGAGGGCGAGAAGAGCGCGTACTTGACTGTGAAGGACAACCAGGTGGTGTCGCTGCACCCGAGCTGTGGGCTGGACACGAGCCCAGAATGGGTGATCTTTAACGAGTTCGTGCTGACGACGAAGCCGTACATCCGGACGGTGTCGGAGGTCGAGCCTGAGTGGTGCGTCTTCCTTTCTAGTGCAGTCGTCGTGAACGGACGGTGCTGATATGATCTTGTGCCCAGGTTGCTGGAGTTCGCGCCCAATTACTACGACCTTTTGACGTTCCCTGATGGGGAGACGAAGCGGGCGCTGCTGCGAATACGGGAAAAGCAAGGGCGGAAGTTGGCGGGCGCGGATGGCTCGGCGCCGTCGAGTGGGAGTAATACGCCTAGTGCGACTCACGGGCGGCGACGCGCGAAGCAGAAGTAGAGGAAGTAGATAGGTCTCACGGGTTGGTCGGGATGGGTGTTGTACATATCTTGTACTTCGGTATAGGTGGTGTTTGCGCTTGGGGAATTTGAGAAGTTGCTGGTTGGCGAGGAGCGGGCCATTGGCCGCAGCGGAGCACGTCGGTGGAGGGTCCATGCTCTCTCCATAGCCCTGACACTGCATCTGATTCGCATTCTGCTCTCGCATCATATGGCGGCTCAGTCCACGTTCGACTCCCGAGGGTACGATCCTGAGTACCACACCTACTGGCACGGGATTCTGTCAAAATTGCTTGGTCCATGAGACGACCAGATGGGGCTGGACCACGGCCACCGACTCCCACTAACGTGAAAACCTAGTGGCAGGTGCCTCTCTCTGTGGAGGCGCGGAAGAGGGTGGTACACATGTAAGGCAACAGCCTACTACACACGGTCGTCTACCGTCTGAGTCAGATGGACGATGAGGATTCAGCGGGCGTGTGCTGTAACTGGAAACACCTCCGACCACTGGCAGGAAAAACCCCTATACAATGCGAACAAGGGCGCTGCATTTCCCAAGTACACAAGAATGCGATGGCTCAGAAACCGTGACCCCTGCCATGGTTGCGGCATCGGGCCTTGACATGCATAGGGCTATAGACATGGGGGTCGCACCGCCCATTGTCTGTCGTGATGGGTGCGAAGATCACATTCCCCTGACGCCCCCTGTCGTCTCTTCTCCGAGCGCACATTGAGAGCGCGGCAGAATAGTCGGGAGTATGGCGATTGAATGAGCGGAGAGGTGGAACATGGGAACGAGCGATGGGCGAAGAAGAGGCAGGTCATTTGGCAAGTGGTCGTTGAGCGGCGGAACCTCGACGAGCATATGTCTCCGCGGTCAGCGGTGGTGATCATTGTCCTTGGGAAGCACCCCCAAAACGTGTACACAGGATGAGCGGCCTGCAATACAGACGTAGTTTGAGTGGCCCGTTCCTGGCGCAATGGCTTCGCCCCTGGTGTGAGCATGGTTCGGTGCTGTATTCACGGTAATGGGAACCGTTTGCACGACATGATACGCCGTGTCCTTGCGGACCTCTCGTAAGCGCGCCGTATGACCGCCTTTCGCGCGCCAGAGTTTGATGTGCTGTAAAGTAGCGAAGCTGTTGGAAGATGTTCAATTACCCAAATTTCTCCTAAGGATTCCGAACCTGAACTTGAGATATTGCGGTGGTATTACTAGTCCTCGGCGAGTAGCTGCTCGCACAATGCTTCCGCGATCTCAAGAGTGAAACAGTCAAAGCAAGACAATTCAATCAGTAGATGATCAATTGCAGGCAGCGATGTGGTGTAAAGAGAGGATGAAATGCGTGCCACGGTGCCCACTGTGTCACCGCCGCGCCTCGAGGGCCCTCGACTCGGATCGTATGCGAGAAACCATAACCCTAGCGTGATCGGAGTGGAGCTCCTCGCACTGGGAGCCAAATCGGGATTCCGTAAATCGAGCAACTTCTCAATCGCGAGCCGTCTTGGTATTAGCAGCTACTAGCAAATTATCGAAACCTCTTATGTGCTCCGACGTTCAGTAGCTCCGTGTCCCGTGTGAGTGGTGTCATTCGGTAATATCATATCAAGGACCGACGGGGATTTGGTTCAGTTGATGACCATCATACGTTAGGACGGGTCAAGCACATCGTTTATAACGACTCGGACGATTACATGCAGAACCCTCCAAGGAGAAGGTCTGAGGTAGGGATACCCTTGCGTTCCTTCTTCTGCTTCTCCTCTCTAGTCTCCATCTTGGTGATCAAGGAGGCGAATTCGGCGCTTCCCCAGATGAAACACCGGAGTACGACCAAGCAGAGCGCGAGGCTCCCGAAGAGGTATCCAAAGAACTTAAGGATGTCCTCTCCGTGGTCCATGGGCGACTCCATAATGCGGTGCGCCAGAGAGTCCGGCTTCAGGGCGATGGACGCCAAGACGATGAGAGTGGTGAAGATGGCATATGGGGCGGCGGAACGGAAGGTGTCTCCCTGACGGAGGGCAGGGTCGCACTTGAAACGGGTGAGGACTTCCTGCACCTCCTCCAGCTGGGGGCAGAAGGCTTCGCGCCAATCCTCCGCCTCGCTGGCAATCATCTCACGAGCGGTGACCGGCTTCTGAAGACGCGCCTCCCGAACGTGGCGGCGGTGGGCTGCGGGCGACAGAGGTTTGGTGGTGATGAGCATGGTGTACTCGTCGCAAATGTTGTAGCGCTTGATAATGGTAGGCATGGTGGGATGAAGTGATTTGGAGTGATGAAGGGTAGGAGACGATGCGAGGTCAAAGGACGTTTGGTGCGGTGTGGCGATGGGTGGTGTGTGCGATCTGACCAGTCGGATCGCTGAGGTGCTGAGGGTTGTGGTGATAGGTGAGGTTCTGAGCCAGAAAACGCCCTCCTTATATCTTCCTCTGCGCACATCCGCGATAGCTCAGTTGCTTCGCCCATGGATCTTCTATGATCAATATGGCCGCACGTAAGGTAGACGTCCGAGTCTAATACAAAGGTGGACTCGGTCAGGATCGCAATATCCGAGGTGTGTGCTATAAAGGCCAGAGTGTTGCCTGTCAGCCTCTTGGCCGAAATGAGACCCCCGGAGCGGATTGTAATCTGGACTACCCGACATCCGACAGCCTTCACCATAGCGACGTATGCAGCCGCACACTATTGTATACTATCGTGCGTTCGACCGCTAGAAGACAGGCTCGGCAGTCAGATTTGAGTCTCGCCCAAAGCTTAATCCGAGATGACTTAAGGATGCCCAACTTCGCGGTAAATGTCTCGCATATCCGCAGCTTACATTTCTATAGAGGCGAATTCCAATGGCTCCAGCAGCGATCGAGTGAAATCACACTTGTGAGAGAACGATGGATAGCCTTCGACGAACCGCCACATCCGACTACTACACTATCTACTCCATCTCCTGTCCTACATCCGCCCGCTTCACACATCCGCACATTGGAAGGAACATCATAAGAAAGAAGAGGGAAAACCGAGGCGACACTATCCTATTGCACAATAGCCGTTGACGGAAGACGCGAGACCAGAACGAGGGTGCATGCCAATGGTGCTGCGCTCACTTCGACTCGGGCGCGGGAGTGGCCAGCGGGAGGCCCGGAAGGGACGGAAGAGGAAGTTCACCCAAGATAGACGAGAGGATAGAGGCGATGGGGTCACCGCCAGTAGGGTCGGCTGCGGTGGGTGCGGCGGTCGGAATTGGGAGGGGAATGGAAGGGACCGGAAGTTCGCCGAGGATGGAGGAGACGATGGAGGCAATGGGGTCCCCAGAGGGATCCGCCGCAGCGGTCGGGGCGGCGGTGGGGGACGCGAGAGGGAGGCCGGGCAGAGAGGGAAGCGGGAGCTCTCCCAAGATCGACGACAAGATGGGCGGAAGAGGGACCGGAAGGGAAACGGCGTCCTCTGTTGTACCTATGAGTTTCGCTGAAGAGCGATGTGATGAGCGAATGCTTACCTCTTTTCTCAGCGGGCGCGCCGGTCGGTGCGGCGAGAGGAAGGCCGGGGAGGGAGGGGAGCGGGAGCTCTCCCAAGATCGACGACAAGATGGGCGGGAGAGGAATCGGGAGGGACACGGCATCCACGGTGTCCTCTGTTGTATGCGTTAGTTTCGCTAATGAGAGATGCAATGACAAGACACTTACCTCTGGCCTCCGCGGGCGGGGCGGTCGGGGCGGCGAGAGGAAGGCCTGGGAGGGAGGGGAGCGGAAGCTCGCCGAGGATGGAGGAGAGGATGGACGCAATCGGGTCACCGGAGGCGTCCGCCGCTGGGGTCGGCGCGGCAGTCGGGATCGGGAGCTCACCCAGGATGGACGACAGTATGGACGGGATTGGGTCAGACGGAAGGCCAGTGGGAACGGCGAGCGGAATAGAGATGGAAATCGACGTCGGCAGCGGCACAGATGGGATGGGGAGCGATGGGAGCGAGAGAGAGGGAACAGGGTTGGCCACAGCCACGGAGGCAAGAGCGAGGAGAGCGGCGAACTTGGTGTACATGTTGGAGGCTGCTTTGCGATGAGTATCGACTGGCTGAGCGATGCTCTGAGGAGTCCAAGCTCTCCATGGCCGTTCTTTTATAGCTCTCTGACCCACGCTGGGGGTTGCCCAAATACCGTTGCAACCTGAGCATTTCTCCAGAATATCGTCGTATGTTGCACCGCATGTGTGGTATGACGGCACTGTCCGCGCGCGTACTCAGCGACTGTCGCGAGCCAAAATTGGGGCGACCATACGTAGGTCGGGTACTTCGCCATTCCCATGGTCCCAGTGGGAATGCTTCGCGGGGAGCGTGCTTCGGGAGTATCCGATCCTCTGGGAAGGCGTAAATGAATGTGAGAAGAAGTGCCGGACGCACTGGGTGGAATTCGCACCTCCCACGGAACCGATGGAGCAGGAGAAATACCGAGCGAAGGATACGCGGTCAGTCTCATCGTCGTCTGTTCACTTCTGCGACTGGCTGGTCTGGTAGGCGTTTTTCCATGGCGAGTTCATGTGAGCTTCGTGCGCGTCATCGTCGTCGGATGCGGAGGAGGCATTTCCTTCGAGCAATTTGTGGTGCCAATTAAGACTACGGAGCCAATGATTGGGTCGCCCCCGAGCTGACATGATTCAGCAGACAAAGCTGTTCTTAGGTACTGTACCTCAGCCCCAGTGGTGGATCGACCGTCATCGATCCAGCGGGACCGAGCACAGTAGAGCAAAGCGGTCTCGTAATGCGCATGCCGTTAACGGAAAGGAGGAGAGTCTGCTCGATGGCCCGTGCAGGTTTACGCACGAACCTCGCAGATTCACCCTAGCGGCTGAAGACGACTAACGGCTGCAATCGAGGCTTCGTCTGATGTCGCCAACGTCACTGAATGTTGCGAACGCTTGTTTGTTTGATCATCCGGTCGGTTTGCCCCAGGCACTGTACACAGAGGATGTCATGCATGAGCGGCAGTCCCGCAAAGCCTCTTGTCGCAGCCGCGGCCGCGCATCGGCCTTGGAGCTAACGAAAATGCGAGAGCCCACAGAAGCTGTCACATAGGCTGAAGGTCCCGCCATGGCGCACGAGTGTCGGATTCGCTTCGCAAGATGCTGATATCGGTACTAGTATTGAAGGTCGGGTAGACATTTACGGCAGTCTTTGGCCAAGCCTTGCAGGAGGGCCGCAGCCGGAATCCGCTTCGAACCTCAGGAGTAGCACGAGCAGCGCAGATTTTGCAGCAATGACGTCCCAGGGTGCGAACGCTGTAACCATCCATGGCAGGCGCGAAAAGTACGAGGTTCTCGAGTTGGCTTCTAGTTTCCCGCTTGGAACGACGTGTGAGCTCTACATATCATGGGAGCGGAGCGAGAATAACAAGTTACAGTAAACGTGCGCAGCATTGGCTTCACGGAATGCGCGCATCGACTGTTGGCCTACACGTTCATGGGCGAGTCCTGCCCATTCCGCCAACAGAGAGCGCTGTGACGTAGGGGGTTGGCTTGCGTGTTCAGCACGCGCATTCTTGCTGGACAGTGCGGGTAACAGAGATCATCGCCATCGTGATGTCTTCCGACATTACGGATGGGATTCTATGTGGAGACGGAAATGAATGTCGGAGACCGCTTAGGTTCACCTGCAATAGAATGAGCATGGGTATGTGCACAGGTGAAGTCACATAGAAAGGCTGCACCGAGGGTCGTCGCGGGGCTGTTACCAGGCATCTTGTAGTTAGATTGCCGTTCATATTAACGACATCTATCGCCGCGCAAGGACCGCACGATGCTCAGAGGCGGCGCTTACCCTTTCTGTCTCCCAGCAGCCGAGGAAGGACATGCGGGGTATGTCGGAAAATCCTCGTTTAGTTGTGCCGAAAACTCATGTGCTGAACGTGACACCCTTTATGACGAGCTCAGTCATTGGACTGTATTCCTGACCACCAATTCGTGGGAGACTGAGCATGCTTTCGCAAGGGCGTTCGAGTAACTCTGAGTGTGTTCGACGTCCCAGAGGCCGAGAAGATCCGAATGTCCTCGGAATCAGGGTGGCAAAACGTTCAGCAGTCCAACCTTGAGTACATAGGCCCAAAGGTGGAGGACGGCACCCAGGCTATTGCGATCTTGAGGTCTATAGACGGGAACGATGAACAGGGGCAACTGGCGAGCGCATGAGCACATTTTGTTTGAAGTGCAGGGCTCTACAATCCACACGAACCTAGGCATGGCGACGATAAAAACCGTTCTGCCTGACCTGGGCCTTTCTCTCCACTCGGACCTTGACAAGAAGAACACTAGACTAGCGAGTAGTAGGCTGCGTCTGGGGGAGGTATGACTCCAGAAAAGCCTGCCGAGGGCTTGCCGCATCGATACTCAACAATACCTTCTGTCCCTCGTGCTCAGACCGCATGATCGGCGCGAACTTTCTCTCCGCTGGGTGCCTGAGCTCTGAGTTCTGAACCTTGTAGCGTCCCATGTGCGAGAGGCGTCATGTCCGCTCGGCGCTGGTCAACATCAACTGCAAGAAGGACGATGGGGGCACTGTCCAGCGGCCATCCCGGTCCTGAAAGGCATATCGACAAGACCTGCTTTGCTCGATCAGCGAAAAGCTACAAACATGCTTGGACATGAGCGATATGACGAGATTGTCAAAAAGCAAGACGATGGCGGCCATGCCTTGAAGTCGAGGTCGTGAAGATATTGCGGCAGCTAGAGTAGACATCATCGTTGGCCCTGAGGCCCTGAGGGTGAATCAATCGGCACCGGTGATCTTGAGTGATGAGATGGCGTACCGTAGATATCTTTGGTCAATGGCGAAGCTCTGACTGAACATATGAACTTGAACATGAGTCGACGGTGTCATACTGTACGTCGAGTCGTCGACCTATCTCACTGGCGCTAGCAAAAGTGGCACTGGCAAAGATCTGATTGATCTGCAATTAGACACGCCCAACTGTGTTCATTTGCAGCCTTCGTTGTATCAGGTGCACCTGGACTCGCCAGAGATAGAAACGAGGGAGAAGAAGGGGACAATGGTGGTGGACAATGCGTGAGGAACAAGCAAAGAGCGTGAAGCGCCGGAGAACGCGGCGCGGGTCGAGGACTTGGCGGTGGCTCAAAGTCAGTGGCTGCACTTTCTCTCTCTCCCTCAGCTCCCATCTTCCCTCTCTCCTCGCAGTGCTGGACGCTCTGGTCGACGTCGAACTAATATTTGCATCGCAACATCTAGCCTACGGATTGCATCTACTACACCGCGACACATTTCACGCGTCCTCACCGCTCTCGATCACCCTCACAGGCTCACACACGCATACTAGGCTACCCGCTCCTCCTCCACCTCGCACATACTATTGTTCTCCTGCTCCAGCTTCTCATATATCAAGACCGGGTCTCTGCAATACGACTTTAATCTGCCTTTGAATTGCCGTGCACATCTACCCATCTAGCTGCCCTACCCTCGACATGCCGAGGCTAGGTAGCGAGCCCAATTCATCTGTCCGCCGACACAATCCCACCCAGACGCTCTCCAATTACTTCCAGGTAAACTCCCAGGTATGGAACATCCGCATCGGCAGTACCACCAGCGGCGACACACAGACGCACACCGATCCGTCTTCCAGCCAGCTGGAGGCATCCCCAGACCCCGAACTCGACGCTCTGGATGACCTGCTCAATCGGACTCGGGCCTCCTCCTCTCGGACCAGGTGGAACGCGCGCTCGTTTGGCAGCCCGTACGGTCAGCGCCCGCTGCACAAGTGGCTACCATCGGAACAGAAGCATTTCGAAGAACTGAGCGCTCTCATGGAGATGTTTCCCGAGCCGGGCTCGGATGACGAGTATGAAGAAGAGAAGGACTTACACGAGCTCGTTCTTGAAGAGATGGGCGGGGAGGAGGCCGAGGCTGACGAAGATGTCCGCGTCGACGACGAGGAGGAAGAGGAAGAGGAGTCAGATGAGGATGAGGCTGAGGCTGACATAGACAACCCAGCGCCGTCACAGCCTCACGCCCAGCCTCACTCGTCCACTTCCGCGAGCGCTGCTGCAGAGAAGAAACGGGAGCGGAACAAGAAGAAGAAGGCCAAGGCGCGAGCCAAAGCTAAGGAGAAGATGAAGCCTCCTCCTCCACCATCAGCTGCCGTACCAGACCCGCCACAAGACCTCCTCATGTCCATGTCCCGCATAGCCAAGCTAGTCGGCACGCTCAACGCTGATTCCCCGGACGAGTCGAACGAGCTCCTGCAGCGCGTGCGCGACGCGTTCACAGAAGAGGGCCGGCGGCAGATCGGGTCTGCGGAGCCTGCGCAGTGGCGGGCAGAAGTGCTGCAGAGCGTGCGGCGCATGGAGGGCATGCTCGGCCAGATGGAGAAGTGGCAGGCGCAAGTGGCACCAGGCGAGATCGAGGCGTTGCGCGCGGAGACGGCGCGGCTGGAGGTGCGTGTGCGCGCGGTGGTCGAGCAGAAGGAGAGAGAACGGGCAGGCTCGCGGACGGCGGTAGCAACGAAACAACTCGATAGCGTGATCGAGGACGGTCCCGTCAAGGTGAAGGAGGATGCCGGGGTTGACATCGAGGTGGCGGAGGCAGCGATGTCGTCCGAGGGTGAAGGATCGGTTGGTCTGGATGACGGCGAAGTGTTTCCACCAGGTGCGGATGCACAGGAAGACGGTTCGGACAGTGTCTCTGATAGCATCCTAGAAAGCACTTCATGTCCCTCAGAGACCGACACAGGTGCAACCGAACTGGAGCCAGACGTCCCGCCATTGCGAGAGGACAAGAGTGTCGCGACAGATCCACCGCCGCCACCTACCCAGGACCCGCCTCTTACAATACCTCCACCCCCTACTGCGTCACCGACGACATCGAGTCTACCCACACCTGTATCCGCTGGCGTGCCCACTCAACAGCCATCCATTCCACGTGCACCTACCTCCGCAGCTTCCTCTGTACCTCCTCCCTCCACCACGCCCATCTTTGAGGCATCCGCCACCGCCTTACATCGTACCTTCCTTTCCACCCCGAACCAGAACATCCCACCCGAGCCGCCCGCGGACCCCATCGAGCACCTGAAGAACAACCCCTGGTCAATGATCGAGGTCCTCTTCCTGCTCGAGGTCGTCGCGCACTTCCCGCCCGCCGAGCACGGCTGGACGTTCGTCGCCGAAGCGTACAACAACATCCTCATCACCCGTCCGCTGCAGGAGTGGTTCGGCAAGCAGGCCGCCGCCAGCAACGAGGAGGAGGCGAAGATGAAGACCCTCCTCCAGCGCATGGCCGTCGAGAAGCGCCAGATCGCGGCGCGCAGAGCAGCCGCGAAGGCCGGGAACGCGGCGCACGGCGAGCAGCAACGGCAACAGGGCCAGCCTGGTAAGCCGGCACCCTTTGGGAGCGCGGAGGCCCGTGCTGAGGCTAACGACCGCGCAAGGGGCTCGCCGGCAGCGAACATGGCCTTGGACGAGGACACGATCTTCCTCACCAGGCTGCCGCACCCGATCGTCGCGTCCGGGAAGGGCATGCATCCCGCAGACAATCCGGCGAGTCCCCTGCCCATACAGCGCGTCATGCCCTTTCCGCGCCGACGTCCGCCGTTCAACCTACCCTCAGCGGAGGCGCGCGCGTTCGCCCGCGTGATGGCGTCGGCGGCGGCGGGCGTGCGACCGCCCTCTGGAGAGTCGCGCTCGGCGATGTTGGCGTTGTACTCCGCGACGAAGTCGCGCTTCCCCGTGCGCACGGCGTGGGACTGCTGGCACCGGTGGTGCACGCCGTGGATCGCGCAGGAAAGCGCCGCCGACGCGCCTCCTGCCGACCCGGACAAACCGCCGGTCGTGCTCGACTACATCGCAGGCAACCTGTGTCTGCCCGTGGGCACGTGGATCACGCAGTCGCGCGGGTTCGTCTACCGCCCGATTCCTGGGACGTTCCCGGACGCGCCGGGCGTGCAGCGTCAGATGGTAGGAGGATTCGATCCGCGGCCGGGGATGGTCGCGTATGCGCGCATGGTCCATCTGAACGCGGAGAAGACGTGGGCGGGGATGGGGCTGAAGCGGAAGATAGATGGGACGGTCGCGGAGGACGTGCTAGTCGGACGCAGGGCCAAGCTGCCTGGGACGTTGCTGGGCATCTGGCCGGCGAAAGGTGTGTTATTCCGAGTGGTGTCGTTGAGCTGAAGGAATGAGAGCTGAATGTTTAACGTGGCTGATGCAGCCCTGCCTCCCAAGTCTGGCACGAATGCTCGTTCGGGAGCGCAGCCTCCTGCTGCGCAATCTGCACAAGCTGCTGCAGCTCAAGCCAGGCAACCAGCCAAGCCCCCGCAGACTGTTCCGCCAGTGCAAGCAGCACAACCTACAGCCGTCACCAAGCAGCCCTCGACTCCATCCGCAACGTTGCCGCAAACTGCCGCGACTGCGACACCTCCAGCCGACGAGAAGACGAAGGGCGGGCAAGCCAAGGCTGCACAGTTTGCCCCGCTTCCTCCTCCTCCTGCACATACCTCTTCCACGGCACTTCCTTCGAAGCCCACGACCACTTCCGCTTCTACGTCCGCTACGCCCGCTCCGCTCCCACCCGCCAATCCCCCCACCTCATCCAAACCCACCCAGCCCGCGGCCGCCCGCCCCGCCCCACTGCCCCTCCCCACCCCGCGCCCGCCGCCCACGCGCCCGCCGCCCAACGTGCCCGAGGGCACGCTCGGGCACGCACAGCGGCGCGGCATGGCGGCGTGGTTCGAGAGCGGGGCGTTCCGGCCAGCGATGCTCGAGCGCGTCCTGCGGCTGCAGGAGAAGCGGCGCGTGTGGGAGGCCGCCGTCGCGTCGCTCCGCGAGACGAAGGTCGGCGACGGCGGCGACGACGACACCGACGAGGAGGAGGAGGAGGAGGAGCGCGGGAAGAGGGTGCCGCTGCATCTGCGGAAGCTCGTCATTCCGCCCGTGCCGCCGTTGAGGGCGCAGTTGTGGGCGCGCCCTCCCCTCGACCGGTCTCCTAGGGAGCTCAGGTCTCGGTCGGTCACGTCCGAGTGAAGCTGCCGTGGCCCGTTTGGCATCTAGTAGGCTGTGTGAGGCAGCATCGTCTTGATTTCGTGCACATATAGTACGGTACGTATGCACTGAACGTGTAGATACCCTACCAATTGGGTGAATACCATTGCGGCGGTGGCGAAGTGCTGCTGAGCAGAAGACTACTTGTACGAGAGCGAACTCTGCAGAGGCTGCAGGATCAGCGGGCCAAGCGGACCCCCACTCACGCGTTCACAGGTTTATGTACAGCGGCTACAGCATACCGCATATCGGTACAGGCTTCTATGCATGGCCTATGCTGTCGAGTGCAAGGGCGAGATCGGCAAAACATAGCAGTGGCAGAACTTACCTACGAGCGCACAGTCGTGGCGCAGGTAGCAACAGCGCACTCACACAGGCACGATACCAAAACACAAGACAGAGTGGGACACGGTGTCGAATCGATTGTACAATGCTGTCTAGTACGTACATGCGAATAGATGAGGGTGGGGTGTGCATATGCAAGAGCGAATATAGAGGGAGAGAGAGAGAGGGGAGGCGTGGACGCTGGGCGGACCCGGGAGGGAAAACGATATATCCGTGCAGCAGCGGCAGCAGCAACAAAAATCGCAGACGCGTATTAAAGTCAAGAGATGTGAATGTGGAATGCGGGATGCGGGATACGGGGGTACGTGGCGGAAAGAAAACGTCCATGGACCGGATGGCGAGGGGCGTCGTGAGCGGAGGGGAAACATACGATACGATACGCAGCACCAGGCTGAGACCTCTCACATCTTCGTCTTCGTCTTCCGTCTTCCGTCTTCTACGAGTGGTCTCGTGCGCGTGGGCAGCGACACAAAGCGGGCGAGCGACGCGCTCAGTCCACGTCAGACTCGTGAGGCTCCGCCTTCACCTCCTCCTCAAGGAGCGACGCCAAGCTCGCGCCCTCCTTCACCTCCTTCTCCCCCGCCAACGGCTTCCCGTCCGCCCTCTTCCCCCACTCGGTCAGGCCGAACACCTCGACAGAGTCGCGGTAGCCAGCCGCCTCCGCGTCCGCCACGATGCGCTCCTTCAGCTCCTCTGCGAACGGGTACCACTCGCCCACTCCGACCTTGATCGCCCGCGTCTCCTTCGGGAGCCCGTCCGCGACGTGCTCGCCGTTGATGCCGCGGCCGCGGTCGCTCGCGCGCGCGCGGAGCCCGACGAAGCCGCCGTACCGGCCGTGCAGGCGCGACGCGATCTGGTACACGAGGTTCTGGAAGCGGTTCAGGCGCAGGTTCCGCATGCGCGAGTTCATCGACGAGAAGTCCTTCAGCTCCTCGGTCTCGAGCAACTTGTAGTACGGCAGCCCGCGGTCGTTGCCCGCGAGGACCGTCTCGCGGAACGCGTTCGCAAGCGGGCGCGTGGCGAACGTGACGCTCATCAGCGGCCGCCAGTACGGCTCCTTCTCGATGATGGCCATATACCGCTGACGACGCTTGACAACAGGATCGACCTCGGGCTCTACGTCGATGCCGCGTCCGCCAAGGACACTCTGGAGAGGTGTGGGCGTAACAGGGAGCACGACAGCCCGAGCGACAGCGCTGGTGTGCAGGCCACGCGCGTCGGTGGGCTTCTTCGCACTGCCGCCTGCGGTGGGAGCAGTCGTACCTTCCTTGACAGTGGCGACCTCCGTCCAGGGAAGCTTGGGCGAACCCGGGGGCTTCGCCGCGACGGGGTGGAATTCAGTCTCGGGAGTGGGGGGCTGGAAGCCGCTGGGGTGCACGACGGTGCCATCGTCCAGGGGAACCTCAACCGGAATCTTCTCCTCACGCTCGCGAGTCTGCGCCGCAAGGTCTTCACTGAGGATACCAGCGTTCAGCTCAGCCATGAGACCGCCTTCCTCCTCCTTGCGCTCCGCAATGTCGTCGCGCTGCTTCTTGCGCTCGATATAGAACGGCGGCACGACGCTGTCGGGGTCATTCCCATTCTGTCCGTGGGCGGGCGTGTCCCAGGCAGAGGTGGTGATCTTGCTGCGGTCCTCGGCGGAGGTAGAAGCAGACGGCACGCTCCCAGCGACAGGCTTCTCGGCATTGATATCGCGAACGCCCGTGAGAGGCTTGCCGGTACCGCCACTAGTGACGACGCGCTTCACCCACTCCTGCTCCTTCTCGGGGTCGGGTATGATGGGGGCCGCAGGCTTGACCTGGAAGTCGCGTTCGTCCCAAGTCTGCTTGACGGTGGCGACGAGGGGATTGTCTTCGGTGGGCACCTTGGCCGCGATGGGGTGGAACTCTGTCTCGGGCGTGGGGGGTGTGAAGCCGCTCGGGTGCGCGACCCGGCCGTCCGGCAGGCGGACTTCGACGGGGATCTTCTCATCACGTACGCGCGTCTTCGCAGCAAGACCCTCGCTGAGGATGCCAGCGTTCAGCTCGGCCATAAGACCGCCCTCCTCCTCCTTGCGTTCGGCAATCTGGGCGCGCTGCTTCTTGCGCTCGACGTAGTAGGTGGGCACGACATCGTCGCTGGCGTCCTGAGAGGGGCGGTGGGGACGACTCCACGACGAGGTCGGGATGTTCTTGCGGCTTTGGTGGGAACTGTGGTCATCAGCGTCTCGCGCGCTGGCCGTGGTATGGAAGCTGCGAGTGTGGACGGCCCGAGCGAACGGCACGCCCCCGGGCAGAAGTTCGGCAGGGACCTGAGCCGTCTTCGCCCTCGACCAGGATAGTGGCTGCGACTCCTGCGACTCCACCTCCTCAGGTAACGCCTGGTTGAGGGCCTGCTCGCGAAGCACTTCAGGGTCCTCGCCAATTTCCCACCATCTCACCCGCTTCGACTTTGGGGGGCTATCCCAAGGCCAACGGGCGGTGTCCATGGCTTCGACGGTCTCTGTGTTGCCGTGAATGCTGTTAGAGGCTTTGACCACGGCAGGTAGGCTCCCCTCTTTGCACACGCCAATGATGATAGGGTAATGGCTGGCACGGCCATGACCGCCTCGGACGGGGTAGCGACCCTCGAGGTAGAAGACGGTGTAAGGTGCGTAAGCTCTGGCATCGGGGGGCTCGTACACTTTCCTCTTAATGACGTACGGTCCCCCCTTGAACCAGTTCGTTGCACGGATAGTCGACGGTTTGGTGAAACCACCCCGGAATCTGAAAGACGGACGCCGTCAGCAAACCTGTCTCTGGCTGGCCGAATGCGGCATCGTCGTCGCAGAAAAGACGAAAAAGGAAAAAGAGACTGACGTCTTGACCTCGCGCAGGGTGCGAACGATGTCCTTTGTCTCGTCGCGTTCCGACTTGCGCATACGACGGACGGTGTATCTTTCCACGTCCTTCGGGGGAGGTGGCAGGTTGTCACTCAGGGCTACCGGGTTGGGTGGCTTGCTTGAAGAGGCCCGGTTTGGAGGAGCAGCGGACTTGGCAAGAGCCTTGCTCCCGAGAGCCCTCCCGCGCGGCAGGTTCGTCAGTCTCGTGCGGGGCATGGCGACATCAAAGTCGAATCGACGATAAGCGGTATAGTAGAGAGAGAGAGCGAGAGATGGGGGATAGCGAGGGAGGAGAAGAGGGAGTGAGGCTCCGCGTCTTGCGCCAGACCTCGTCGTCTAATAAACAAAGCAGAGACACGGATAGACGCCCATCAATCTAATGCGCCGAGTGCTGTTTGCGTCTGTTTGTTCCGCTCCACAGATATCATGCAGTGCTTCGGTTAACACCAGGAAACAGGCGCCCGCCTCAACCACAGCACCATATACGGCAGTGGCCCACCATCGATCCCCCGCTTTCCACCTCCAAGTCCTCCTTCCGTCCTGCCGGACGCTCGCATATCGCCCCCCCAGTCTCGGGCGTTGCGCTCTTACGGCCACCACACGACGCCCGGCTACCTTCCTTTCACATCACGCGCCCCTCGCCAAGGCTCGCACAGTCGACGTCGCACCACCATCACATGAGAAGAGAGACATTAATATCATCCATCGAGTACGGCGAGCGGTAACAGAGACGGCGAGACACAGGAAGGAGCGACGACAATCCGGTAGTAGTAGTAGTAATAGGTAGTACGCGCAGGACACAAGAAAAAACAGTAACACATCGTTCGTCAGCGTCGAGAAAGAGAGAGACACGGACGTCCCAGCCCCGTGCGCGATGCTCCACCACAGATGCAAATGCATGGAGGAGGATGACGATGACGGCCATGACGGAACCGAGAGGCACAACAAGCAGGTACGTAGAACGAGCGGACGGACGCGAGAGTCGGGGTATCATACGAATTCGGTCGCGATTCATCAATAATTTTGGCAGCGGCGCCCCGCCCCCACACACCTCCTCCACCTTCATCTGGTGACCACAAACGGCTCACCGCCTGCCCGTCCCACGTCCGTAGCCAACCTGCAGGTTGTCCAGCTCCGCCTCCAGCGCCTTGATCGCGCTGTGCGCCATCTCCAGGTCCTTGTTGAGCCGGTCCCGCTCGGCGATAAGCTACCGACGCGCAACGATCGCCGCCGTCAGCACCCATGTATGACACGTCAAACAAGAAACGACACGTACATGCTGCTCCCATTGCCGGAAGCGCGCCTCCTCCGCCTTGACCTGCTCCGTGAACCGCTTCCGGAGCGCCTCCTCCTCCTCCTTGAACTTCGGGTTCTCGAACTTGCGCGGCTTCTGCTCGCCAAACTTGCGCGTCTCCATCTGCGCCTGCCTGTAGTTCTCGTAGTGGATCTCCTCCGTAGTCGAAATCAGGTCGAGCATGTAAGTGCGGATCAGGAGCGACCGCAGCTTCCGGAAGTCGCAGTGGTTCTCGTTCTCAACTGCACAAAGTCCGTGAGCTATAAATGCAAGTACGTAACACGGAGCAAAGCTCACCCTCCGCGACACCCCAGAGGTACTCGCGACCCTTCACGACGCGGCCGTCGGGAGTGGTCACGTCCTCCGTCGAACCAATGATAGAGAACGGCATGGCCTCAGAGAGGATACGCGCGTGCTCAGCGCTAACCTCATCATCAGCCTCAATGGGCGGCTGGTAGATCCTGATGCCCTGCGCCTGGATAACTTGGCGGATCTATTCGCAGCGTCAGAACACCGCTGCTAACTCAAAAGACAAGGGACTTACGCGCTGCTTGAAGGTGAACAAGTCGTTCTGGGTAAGGGTATCTGCCTTCGCAATGACGGGGATGAGGTTGACACGGGTGCCCAGGCGCTTCATAACCTCGATGTCCAGAGGCTTCAAGCTACAGACAAATCCATCAGCTTCCACGCGACTATGGAAACCGTACTGCCAGTGTGACTCACGTGTGTCCCGTAGGGCGAATGAAGTACAAGCACGCATGGACGCGCAGGTCAATCTTGTCCTTGCGCATCGGCTGCTGCTCCTGACGCATATACGCCTCGTGCTGGTCGTCGATGAAGTCGACGATCGGCGCCCATGAGTCGCGGTTGTTCACGTAGTCGCCAAAGCCGGGCGTATCGATCACGGTCAGCTTCGTCTTGAACTGCTTCTCCTCGAGCTCGGCCTTGATGATCTCCACCTCCGTCAGCTTGTCGAGCTGCTTCTGGAACCGCTTGTTGTAGTCCTTCGGCGGCGAAAGCTCGGTCGAGAAGAGCGTGTTGATGAGCGTCGTCTTTCCGAGGCCCGACTCGCCTGAGAGGACCGTCGTGAGTCTCCGTGTATCAAGCAAGCATATTCATATGCGTATGGTAGAGCGTCACGCCTGATTTCCTTTCAAGGAGAAGGGGTAGCCAGAAGGCAGAAACTAGTTCGCAATCATTGAGACCATCGAAGCATGCTACCCCGTGCGCTTAGCAGGTGCCAGCATATTTGCACGACAGCACGGCACAGTCGTACAGAGCACGGCATACTCGCCGAGCACGAATGCGAGTCGCAAATAGGAAGCCAGAGTGCAGGTGCCATCTTGAGTGGTGACATGGCCCGCACACCTCACCGCCAACGCATCTCATCAAGCATGAAGAAGGCGTACTCACCAACAACCATGATCGTGAAGTGCGCCCCACGCTTAGCGACAATCTTGTGCCTCTACACACGCCAACGCAGCGCACGCAACGCGTCCGTTCAGCCTCCGCACCACCACGACGCACGGACAGGACACGCAATCGCGCGCACTCACCTGGTTCGGCAGGTTGGCGATGCCAATGCCGTCGTCGGAGAAGGGTACGGTGGCCATGACGTGCTTGAGGACCTAAGCGGGCGACAAAGGGTGTCGAGGAAAAGGAAAGGAGGAACGGCGGGCGGGGAGGGGAGGAGGACGAAGGGGGGTTGCTGGGCGCGACGACGGGGATGCTCGTACAAATTCCAGTCGTTGCTGTGAAGCGCTGCGCTTTGGCCTTGTTTGGCCTTCGTGGCAACAGTGCGCGCAGAACCGGGCGCTTAGCGTACACTTCGCTGCGTTCTGCCACTGTCCACCGAGTCTTCACTGCTTCGAGCCTTGTCCTGGAGGCGTTTTAAGGCCTTCACAGGCGGGGTGAAGTAGAGTAGCTTGCAATTGGCTCAACCGTACATTTTGCAATGGTACTTATGGGGTGCCATGAACTCGCAATTGCGCACGCTATCTAGCAGATGGAGCGCCACAGGAGGGAATTGCTCGAGCAAGCCTCCTGAAAGCTTTCCAGCAAGTACTCAGAAGGTGCCGCAACCTCTGCTACTTACTCGAGGTGAGCTGCCCATCCCCACCTGTCCTACATTGGAATCAGGCGCTGATGTCTTTCTTAGACTTTTGGCATGTAGTTCAGCTTGTGAAGCGGGTGTAAGCAGCGCTAGCCTGCAGATCTTCGTACCCTGCGCGGCTGAGGTTTGCGTTGGCCGTCGAGCCTATGACTATCTGCTGAGATCCTTACGTGTGGATGCGACGTTGCTCAAAACCATGCAAGGTCCAGCCCGGTCAAGGTACAAAAACTCCTCGAGTTGGTGACTTTCGGTTCCGGGCAACTACGCTTGACCAGCCCATGTCCGACGGTAAGCAGAGGCACAAGCGCGAATTATATTGATACAGTCTAGTAAGAGTCCGTGCATCTGCCTCTCCGTCTCTTCCCCGCTCACCACGACTATAGCGTACACCTCTCACCTCCAACTAATATCTTCTCTCTACTGCACAACACAGGATACAACGGGAACGAGTGGACAACATCGGAATGTTACAGAATCAACGAGCGGAGCGGCACGATGGCCGATAGTATGTGCACGAAATTAGGCCGAGTCTTCAAGGCAGCTGATATGCACCTGGTAAGCCTCCCATTCCGTACGGGAAGTTGCAAGCTAAGAACTCACTGTAAAACGCGTTCTGTCTATAGACCGTACTCCATCGGGACGTACGGTAGCCGCCCGGCACCGGGCGCGACACCTTTCTGCATCGCCCTTAGCGGAAGGGGCATATCGCTTCGAAGCGACGTCGGTGCCGCAGCGGCGAAGCCCGCCATCGCGAACGCCGCGGCGGCGATGGTCATAGCAAGACGTGCGAGCTGCATGCCGGTCTCCTGTCGGTCGCTTGCGCGTTCTGGGACTGCACGGGAAGTAGTGTGCGTGCGGGACAGAAGCTCGGAAGTCGAGTCCTGCTAGTCTGAGCGCGGAGGGGGACGCGACGCTCGAGAGCGGCGAAGGAGAGTAGCAGCTAGAGAGAAGTCTGAAGCTTGGACGACCCAGGGCGAGCTGCCCACGAGCTGCTGAAACCCCCCGCTATATACCCAAGTGTGCCCGCAAGCGAATTCCGAGACGATCTGGTACGTTCCCCCCGCTGAGTCCGCCTATACGCTCTCCTGACGCTGTGAAACCCCCGTGGCCTGCAGCGGAGGGCAGGGACCACTCTCTCGACGCTCGCCTGACGAGCGTCCATTCCGTCCGGGTCTCGGCCCGTCCCTCCCGCCTGCCTTTTCGGGCCTTCCGCGTTCGCCACAGACTCGTTTTGGGAGGCGCGGGAGTTGCCGGCGTCTGAAGAATGCAGGGAACCACTTACGGGCCCCAATGCAGGCATACGGACTCTGGCTCTCCTTCAGGCGAAATGTTTAGGCATCAAACCAAGCCAAGGGGAACATATAGGATGTGGTGAGGGTGATTATGATTAGTGATTGCAACTTCCGATACATGCTGAACGCGACCCCTGCGCAGTGCACACCGTGCACAGGAAACTGTTTGTACAAGATGCCCGCAAACTCGAGTACGCCATGCCGAAACTCGTCGTAGGCATAGGGCGGGATGGAATTTGTGAAACCGTGCAGGCTGCTGCCCGCCGGTGCCGGTGGATACGCCTGTCGTCGCTTAGCTGTCCGCGCATGAACAGTGAGCACCCTGCATACGCGCATGTATGGAATTGATGGCGACCTACCCATGGAAGGCCCCACGACGCAAACGACTCAAGACATCCGACGCCCGCAGAGACGTCACCGGTGCACGCCCCAGGGCAGCGCGTACGGGTCTGCGCCAGCGTTGGGTGCGCGCGCCGAATTCGATTTCGCGGCGAGGCGCATCGGGAGGGGCATCCCGCGCGCCGCGTGCGGGTGTGCGGGCGCGGCGGCGACGAAGGCCGCAGTGCCGAGGAGGATCGCGAGCGTCGCGAGGAGGTTGAGCTGCATCTCGGCGGTGGTGGGGTGGGTGGGTGGGAGGAGGCCGAACCCGGATGGACTAGCGGAGGCGTCGAAAGCGCAGAGCGGCGGTGAGGACGGCTCGATGAGAGGTAGTGTCTCTGGATTCCCTCCCTCTCTGCCTACATGGAGCATTCGCTTATAAAACGGCACCCCAACGCAGTGCAGCCGCTCGGGGCGCGCACGCACGGGTGGATGACCTGATCGCGCACAGAGAGGGAGGAGGGCGCGGAAGTGATCGACGGTCGGCGGAGCGCACGCGCGCGGATCAGAGCACCTGCGCCTCAACTCAAGCCCACGATCCCCGAGCGCCGCTTGGTGTGCCTGGTCGTGGCTCTTCGCCCAGCTCCAGATTTTCTTCTGCTCTGGACGGGGCGAGGGGTACTATGGGCTTGCCTGAGGACGGACATGCCGGACGTCCCCGTCATGGTATGCCGCCAATCACCAAGCACGCGAGGTGCTTTCATCTTCGCTCGTATTCCTCAAGCACGCCGGGCCACTCACTCACTCACTCACTCACGTGCACTCGACTATGCTGCACCATCCCCTTGGCTTTCGACCCCATCCGACGCTCTCCTGAGGACCATCTCCAACTTCTCCCCGCACGGCGACACGCAGTCCGACCGCAGCGCCTTCCCCAAGTGCCAAGTCGCTCAGGCGCCCCGTCCACTTATCCAAAACCGCATGCTCCACCCCGATTTAGCCCCCCTCCCTTTGCTTCCGCCGTCCAACGTGACGTACACCCCCACCCACTGCCATCGGCGTTCGTGCGCCCATCGGCCCTACGCCCTCTTCGCCTCACCGTGGAACCCTCACACCGCCAGCTATCTTCTCAGCAACACTGCACGGCCGATGTCAAGAGTACAGTATGTACCTTCACGCGTCCTTCACGCGTCCAGAGTCGCTGCAGGTCTCAAGCAGAACATGTTTCGACCCCGGGACCCACGCCAGTACGGGCGCTCTGACAAGTTTCGCGCACCCCGACGGTCACGATCGCGATCGCTCACGACTGACAGAGGCTGACAGTACCCGAGTGCTCCCGCAGCCTGCAGGTTTCTCCCTCCAGCTGGCTATGGCCATACTCCCATGTGTTGCTCGACGCATGCACGGCAAGAGCGCATCGTGCAAGCTTTGGTGGTGAGAAGGGGTGTATGATTGTAGAAAAACGTGCGAGCTGGGTTCTAGTATCAGCCTAACAGCTTCCGACAGCTTCCGCACAGTCGATCCTGGGCCTCTGGGTCGCTTTGAGACCACCGGGACTACTTCATGCCGCAAGGGCTACTGGGCAGTGCGTCGCCTGATTTCTGAGCACTGAGATAGCCAGGCTGGCGGCGAAGTCGGCCTCCTCTTTATAACCCCATGCTGCAATGTTGTGTCTAGGCGGTCCTTTTACGTTGCCCTAGAGGCACTTCTAGGCATACCGCGCCCAGAACCCAGTTTGCCGCGGTAGATGTGCCGTTCTTCAGACGTTGTCTGCGAAATAGGCGGCGCAGATACGTCGCGAACGATGATACAATGATAACCGGATAGATTGATAGATTGGAACATCCCAGTAAAGATAGATACACTCGAATCAGGCTACGAAGACGAAAGGTAAGAGCCAAAGCGAGACGAGCGACGAAGAGTAAAATAGCGATGTGATGTGATGTGTTCGACACTGAACCAACTGCCCACAGAAGATGCGTCAGCCTCAACCCTTCTCTGGAAGGAAAGGTAGGTTACTTACCAAAACGGTGCCGGGGTATATCGGACGATAGGTACAGATGGACCAAGCACCTATAGGAGGGCGGGGATGGGGGAGCAGCCAAGGGTGAGGAGGCCATCGTCTACGAAAGGCGATATCAGTATGCAGTAACCACGAGTACTTTCATTGCACTCGACGTACTGAAGGAGTTGCCGTCGCAGCAAACAGGCATCGACGTGCTGAAAAGCAGGGTTTGACTGAGCATACAGCCTACCAAGACGCGTCCCACAAATCCACGTACCAGCTCGGGTTGCCGCCCACGCTACCAGTGTTGATCGGCGTGCACGACACACCAACGCTCGAAGAAGAGTCCACGTCCCCAGTCTGGAGAGACTTCAAGAGACTCGAGATGATATCCGAGCTTGCGGGCTGGACGTCGTTACAGCAGTGCATAGAGCCGCTCGAGCACTGCGAGCTCTGTGAGTACGAGGGCATGGCGGAGGCAGCACTGATGAGGGCCAGGGCAACCGTAGTGAGGGTAGTGAAGAACTGCATAGTGGTAATAAGCGGGAAGATGGGTGCGTAAGGAGGCACAAGAAGATGGGCAGCGAGGACGACGAAGGAGGGGTGGACGGTCTCGGAGATCCGGCTGTCTTTACCTTTATAGGCGTTGACAGGATGCGAGGTTGAAGTTGTCGCAAACCCTTTGGAAGACCTCGCGGCGTGTGGTCTTCACACCCAAGTTGGTTGTTGGACGCGGGCGATTGCGGTGAACACTGTGAAATGGGTGAGCAGTCGATTTCGATCGAGCTCTGCCATCGGTCACAATGTATTATTAGAGGCTCCGAGTCCATGTCCCTCTGCGCTATGAGATATTAATATGTTATAAGAACCTTAGAGCGCGACTCTACGTCTGTGAGGTGCTGTGTCTGCAACATAGATTGCCGCGATGAAGCTCAGAGCAGCTGGCTCCGTCTGCGAACCTAGTGACCTGCCAAATCGAGAGCATGTTGGTAAACGCCACGATGGCGCGTTGCACGTGCCTCTGACCGAGTCTGACGCCCTCTGATCGCGTGCGTGAAGCGGCCAACCCTGCTCTTTATCGTGTTCGGATGAAGTTGACACTCGACCATGCATCGGCTACTCCGGTCGTGGTCTGTTCACTGCGCTCACGCGCGGGACGGGATCCACTCGTCGCCTGTAGATTGCACAGTCAATTGACCACCACCAAGCTGCCACATATGGTATAATCGCTCACTCGTTGCAGCAAGCTTCTCTGGTCCATCTGAGCTAGAGGTGCGTAGAGAGACTGGGACATCTCTCCACTGATCGTTCTCCGCAGTGGCTCGGTTTACAGAGAAAAATTTAAGCCGAGGACTGCACTGACAGGATGTGAAGCACTGGAGCTCTCCGACGCTGTTCGGCGATACTGTGACACGGTTTGTGCCCCAAGAGGAACCGTTCACATCCATCACCGCTGCCCTCGCACTCGGATGCTTCGTGGCGGCAGTACGCTCTCTCTTTCTGCGCCCTTCTGGCTCCTCCGCTGTCGACGTTTCTCTCCGCCGCTCGGGCCCGTCCCACCGCGTCTCCGCCAGAACACCGCGGCTTCTCACACGTCCTCCTTTCAGCCAGTCGGTGTCCTCCTTTGGCTCGCCTCCCTGACATATGGCCCGCGTATTCCCAGCACGAGTCGCGTTTGTTCGCCGAGGCTCTCTTTTGCCACCCAGTGCCAAGCTTCGCGTAGCAATCAAACGATTCTAGGCCTCAGGTCTCCCCTCCGAGCTCGTCTGCACGCTCTCCGGACGCTCATAAATACCGGACGCTCGCTCTCGAGAACGCTATCGCTCGTCGACCTACGCCTTCCGTACTCGCCAGCGACTCGTCCTCTCTTTTTCCCTCTCGCTCTTTCCGAAGCTTTCTCTGCTCCACCCCACGCTCTTTCCAGCTCTTCACAATGCAGTTCAAGCAGTCCCTCCTTGCCGCCGTCTCCCTCGCCCTTCTCGCGGCCAGCGTCCCCATCGACGTCCTCGACCTCCTCAGCGGATGCCCTGGTGTCCCCGGTGTACCTTCTGTCCCCGGTGTACCTGCTGTTCCCGGCGTTCCTGGCGTCCCCGGCCAAGATTCCCCCTTGCCCGGCCTGCCCGAGATACCTGGTGTCCCGTCCGGCGTTCTTGGGGTCATCCCCTCCGCCTCCGCTTCCATTTCTGTGGGCGGCGTCCCCACTGATGTGCCGGGCGTCCCTAACGTCCCGGGCATTCCCAACGTCCCAGGTGTTCCTGCTGTTCCCGGTGTCCCTGCCGTCCCCGGACTTCCCAACGTCCCCGGCGGCTCTGACCCCTCCGTCCCGCCGCTGAGCTCCATCCTCTCCTCCGCGACCAACGCGGTGCCCACCGGCGCAGTGCCCACCTCGATTCCCCCCGTGTCGCCTACCAGCATCTCCGTCGGCATCAGCGTGGGCGGGAATGGCCCCGAGCCTTCCCTCCCTGGCGTGCCCCCGGTGGCCACCATGACCGCACTCCCCACCTCCGTCGTGCCCACCATCCCTGCGATCCCTGCGGCACCGACTCCCCAGCCCGGCCACCCTAGCAACCCGCCCCGTCCCAACCCCCAGCCCCAGCCCGCGCCCTCTGGTCCACCGGCTGCTCCTGGGTCCGGCAGCAGCAGCAGCACCAACTACGACGACAAGTGCGACACCGGCCCCGTTCAGTGCTGCAACCAGGTCATGGACCCGAAGAACAAGAACCACACGACCGCGTTGCAAACTCTGGGCTTGAACGTCGAGCAGCTCGACGGCATGGTTGGCACTAACTGCACGCCGATCTCTGTCCTCGGTGCGGGGGGCAACAAGTGGTAAGTCCCAGTATCCTCTAAATCCGGTGGGGCATCGTTAGTAACCACTGTTCTGCGCCGTCCAGCTCGGCCACGCCGGTCTGCTGCTCGAACACCTCGGAGGGTACGTCCCCCTACTTCTGATCTCCCCCGTTGGTGCTAACCCGCAGTCGCAGGTGGTGTCATCAACATGGGTTGCATCCCAATCGTTCTCTAAGGGGTTTTCCAGTCCGTGGCGCCCCGTACCAGGACGGTAGCTTTCGTGGACATTTCTGAGACGTGAAACCCGGACCAGAACAATACGCTCTGCGCATATGCATACCCTTCTGTAGCAGCTTTCCTGGTATACTTCATCCTCTCCTACTGTAATGCGGTGCTTTCTGGCTTTCTGTGTCGCGCTCAATTTCGCGTAATCCAGCATAATTTGTCCCCAACCCACCATGACACCCGAAAGGCGTGGGATCGAGTGGCCGCTGGAAGGGAGACATTGAAAACAAGCCCTTGAACGTTACGAGACTCAACATACGCTGCTCGGTTCCGGCATGTGCTAGGGACACAGTGATCGTCGATAGCGAACCACCTCAGATTCGTTCCCGAAGAGGGAGGCATCGGTCCAAGTAAGGCAAGTGCTGTGGTTCGCTGTCCAACCGTCTCCACCGTCTCTCTTCACACCCTCTCACAGAACATGAACTCGGAGAAGACCGGTCTATAAGTGGTGCGATTCATGGTCTCGCGACGATCCCAGTTGACCTTCTTCTCTCCCTCTCGCTCCTTTTGCCCACGCTCGTCCGCATCGCCCAGCTATCCATCCCTCTCTTTCAACGCCCGACCCACAACGCTCGTCTCCAACCACTCACAGCACCGATGCGTCTCCAGCTCTCCTTCGTCGTCACCGCCGCGCTTGCGCTCCTCACGGTCGCAAAGCCCCACGAGCCGCGCTGCGACTCCGATACCACCCAGGTCGCGCCCAGCACGCCCGCATACACCCACACCCACAAGCCCCAGCCCACGCCCACGTACACGCCCCCCGCGACATGGACGCGCACACGAGCGCAGCCGCATACATCAACGGTGACCACGACCGACTGGGAGCCCCAGCCGACGGTCACCGTGACCTGGACCGCGACCACAACGCGCACGGCGACGCAGACGGAGACTCTCACGACCAGTGTCGTGGGCGGACACCCCCACCACTGGTCCTCGTCCATCACTGGGTCCATCACCGTCGTCGGCACCCCTGCGCCGACTGTGCACACTCATAGCATTGCAACGCCGTCTCCCACGGGGAGCGGCAGCCCCGGCGCGGGTGCTGGCTCTGGCGCGATCCCTCCGGGAGAGTGCAACACTGGCTCCATCCAGTGCTGCGACCAGGTCCAGGATGCAAAGTCCGAGCAGATGAGCGGCATTATGTCGTCTCTCGGCATTGACCCGCTCAGTATTACTGGCCTGGCTGGCACGTCATGTTCGCCTATCGACATTCTGGCTCTCGGCGGTGGAGACAGCTGGTAAGTTGTCTTTGTACGTTTCCGTGGATTTGCGTTGAATATATGCGCGCATAATTAGCACGCAGATGCCGGTTTGCTGCAACAACAACACGTACCGTAAGTTCATGTCCTTACGGACAGAAAAACACGGACTGATACGGCGTATGCGACTTTCCAGAGGGCTTAATCAACATCGGCTGCGTTCCGATTCTCTTGCAGATGTGAAGATGACCGGATTTCTGTGACTTCGTGATGGTGAGCACCTTTTCAAACCTGTGCATTCACGCTTGCTCACCGTGCCTTAGGTTGGACTTCGTTCTCTCTATGTCGGACATCTTCTGTATCGCTAGCTGGTCCTTTTTCCTTCTTAGCCGTCGCCTGTTATTGTTCTTCGCTTTCTTCCAGGCTCGACGTCATATCACTACCTCTACCTCCTTCCTATGCGACCCTCTTCGCGCTACTTGCAATTTTGAATGTCTGGGAAACGACGCATACACGGTTGGAACAAATGAAATCAGGCTCTAAGCATGTAGCGATTAGTAGGGTTACAGTCTATCTAAAACGTGTGTCTCAGTTACTCGCATGTCTGCGGGAACTCTCTGAAGCATGCGTACCTTGAACTGGATGCATGCGGATACTGAAGTACTGAAGTGTGCGTCAAAGAGTCCTAATATTGCACTGGATACTGGATGGAGATGTGGTAAGGGATTGCACGCACAGTGGTCTGTGCATAGGACTCCTGACGGGCTATTGATTGTTGCCGGATATCACTACGCAGCTTCGGCTGCAGCACTGACATAGTTTAGTATCGCCAAAGGTAAAAGCCAACAAATTCCCTTTATTCACCAAGCTCAACGTCACGTCTCCGCGATATCGTACATCATGAATCCACGACTCGGACTTAAAGCCTCTCAAGCCTCCTACCCAAAGTAGCGCTGCCCGTGGTGGGAGAGGAAGACGCCGTTGTCGGCAGGCGTCAGGCCGTCGATGATCTGCAGCTGCGCGCGCACCGACTCCGCCGGGGTCTCGAGCCTGACCGGGAAGCCCTTCCTGTTCATCTCTTCCACGCCCCGCACGACCATCTCGTGCGCCGCCGGGTCGCCTGCCAGACCGCGGAGTGTCAGCCAGAACCTCTGCCCAATCCGAGTCACCCCCCTCCGTCGCAGCGGGGTCCCGAGCACTCACCTTCCGGGCCCATCGTCCCGCTCGTGTCCACCACGCCCGGACACACCGACGCGACGACGAACCGGCCCGCGCCGTTCTCGTTCTCCTCCGTGTTCGCGCCGAGCTTGACCGCCCACTGCGTGGCGACCATGAGCGCGGCGGCCTTGCTCGCGGCGTACGCGGCCATGTGCGTCGCGCGCGCGGCGAGGACTGCGCGCGGGTCCGCGCCCGTCGTGCTCACTACGACGATCTTCTTCGTCGGCGCGGGGGAGGCGCGGAGGAGCGGGAGGAAGGCGGCGAGGGCGTGGATGAGGCCGAGGGTGTTCACTTTGTACTGGGGGAATGGAGAGAAAGAGAGAGAGAGAGAAGTGGTTGCGTGAGTGATGCTGTCGGGCGAGGGAGAGGGAGAGAGGGGGGCGTACGGCAGTGATGAAGTCCGTGTCGAGCTCGTCGAGGTCCTTACTGCACAGAGGACGCGTTGAGCTCCATACCGAGGCTGAAACACAGCACTCGTGCATCGAGCGACTTACAAATCCTCGTAGCGGCGGTACACCACCGCAGGGTCCATGAGCGCCGCGTTATGGATCAGACAGTCCAGTGTGCCGCCTGTCACGGCCGCCACCTCGCCGGCCGCACGCTGCGCATTGTGTCCATCATCAGCATTCAACACGCAAGCGGGAAGAAGGGCGGGGACTCGGGGCGAGACGCACCTCCATCGCCTTGTGGTCCGTCACGTCGGCTTCGACGACGTGCACGTTCCCCAGGCCCTGGATGGCGGCGGAGAGGTGCACGCTCTTTTGCCTGTCGCGCACGACCGCGAAGACGCGCGTATCTCCGCGTGCAGCCTGTCGCGGTGTGCGTTTGGAGGTCGAGTACTGATAAGTTCCGCGGGGTGACTAGTATTCGCGAAAGGCGGGACTCACGAGCTGTCGGACGAATTCGAGGCCGATGCCCCGCGAGGCACCAACCACGGCGTATGTGCACGTCATCTTTGGCGAGTTCGGCTTGGCGCTGCAAGAGATTCAGGATTCAGGCGGTGCGTTGTCGTCAAATTGGAGTGAGGATCGCAGTCCCCGAGTTCAGATCCCATTTTATGTTCAGATAGGCCGCCTTGCACGGCCAACTCGGTCGCGTCACCAGCACCACCAACCACGCCGGGGCGCACTGCCGAGCTCGACCGAGCGCGCCTGCGCCAGAGTGGTGTATCGTCCGCGAAGGACAGCGACGGAGAGCGGGCTATAGCCTATAGCATATACATCATCCACGAGAAGCAACAGCAGTGCGCTGCAGCAGGGGATCCGCCGCTAGACGACGTACATACACAGGCCATGTTTGGAAGGTTGTTTGGGGAAGTAAGTTCGAGAATCAATGGCACGGTGGTAGTGTGCGTTCACAGCTGCCAACACTGCTCAGTGCTCGCCTACACTAGCGATACATGGTGTGGTACGGCTTTCGCCTGTAGCACATAAGACACCGTAGAGCATCAGCTTGGTGGATGGACCACACCTGGCACGGGAACAATCTACGTACTTTGATTCCCATGTCAAAGGGGTTTGCGCGAACTTCTGGATCCAGAATTGGCGCGAGACTTGCAAGCAATAAGGCCTCGCTTCGGGCACTACCAGCATAAGCATAGCGGATAGCACATATGGCACACAATTCGGTCTTCATCTAGCTCCATAATCCAGACTTGTGAGACCCCTTGAATTCGAACCTTGTATAGATCAGAGCAATGAAGTATCTAGCGTTCAAGTTCTCGGTGTTACTGAGAGCCAATATAGCTGGAACTTCAAACAAGCATAGGTGACCATCAGTCCCTAGTCGATTCAAGGCATTCAAAAAATCTTCGTAGCAAGCAGATGCTTCAATCTGACCAGGAGCAACAGTATGGGCAAGTTGGGCGAGGATGATGGACGTGGTGTGTCCGGACCAAGCCTGGCGGCTACAGCGCGGGCGGTACAGGCGAAAAGCGCCGAGAGCGGGTCTATTAACGCGTGACGTCACGCGTCAATAGCGTTCCCGTGGCTAACAGAGGATTAGACGCTCTTCATCCTCCAAGTTAGTTGCTCCTGGCAAGCATCACTGTCTTCTTACAATGAGAGCGCGCTTTATGGCGCCATCATGGTACTCCTAGTAAAAGTCAACGGACTAGCACCTAAAGAGTACAAACCGACGTAATACCGCTCCATTGGAGAAGTGCCAAGCTGAAGTAAGCTCTCCGTCTTCTGAAGTCGCATCTGCGGAACCCACATATTTCTCATGCCTTAGCGATGAAGACCGGTCACGGCGACGCGCGAATTGCGCGTCCAGTCCTCTGCCTCCCTTTTTCCATTGATATCACAGCCGTCCATGAAACATCGCATTTTTCTCTGCAAGAACACCCCGTGATACTACTCTAGTATCAGAACGACCTGGCTGGGGAACGATGAGCGCCGAGTGACGCGAATGAATTGCAGATGGAGCAGTGACCACTGACGTTCGACAGTTCGACTGGAACTCCGCCTCCGGTCTCACGAGTTCGTCATCTTCACAGTCGACCACACCGGTCATTTGTAGGCGAAGACGCTGAACTGAGACGCTGAGGGTCACGGTCTGCGCGCTCCACGCTGGTCTTCTACAGGTCTTCCGTCTGATCATTTCCAGTCCGATGCCAGGGAGATCAGAACCTCGGCAAGCATAGAATGACCACACTATGTTCGTAAATGTCTATCGATGTACCATGTCCAGACATGCCTTGGAAGATGTCTCAGCGCCAGGCACCAACTTCTTGAACTTCTCCCCGTGAGGGCCCCGCTCATGCATCGTATCTGACAGACTTCGGAGTGGTGGGTACCGCCGCCTCCCCCAGAGGTGGCTGTATATAAGCTGCCGATGCTGACTGCACGGTTCTTCGCCGCCCCTCTTCCCTAACACAACCCATGATTGTTCCTCTCGTCATCTTCATTGTCATCAACATCGCCTGGGAAGTGTTCAAATGGGTGTATACCCCCAGGCCTCCTCTCGATAACCTCCACAGGTCCACCTTCGCCTTCTTGGTTCACCGGTGCGTCGGTCCACGTGTTCTCCATGCGCGGGCTTCCTCGGGCGCACTTACCTTGTGGTGTGTTCTCTAGGACATCTGCTGCAGTTGTACGACAAGCAAGGCTGGGACTTCCATCGCGATCTACGCATGAAGTATGGAGCTGTGTCTATGCTACAGGGCATGTTCGGCGTTAGTATTGCTCGACGAGCGAGCAACGTCCTGAACCCGGTCTGACGCTATCTATATTCCTGCAGAAACCAATGCTATGCGTGTACGATCCGCTAGCCATGCATTACATTGTGCTCAAAGAACAGCACATCTTCGAAGAGATGGAATGGTTCCTCGAGTACGCAGCTCACAGGCGCCTTAACATGACTAGGTTCTTGTCCTCACCAGACATGCACCAGCTTCGCGCACTGACACCTTGGGTCCTGGGATAGTTGCTACCACTGGCACGTACATTGTGTTTTCTCCCTTGTACACACCTCCTAACAAGTCCCGCTCGACAGGCGAAACACATCGGAAGCAACGCAAACTCCTGAACCCTGTGTTCTCGACGAAAAACCTCCGTCGGCTCACGCCTGTCTTCTACGAAGTCGTCAACCGAGTCAGTCTGGCAATCAGATCTTCAGCTCACCTAACGTTCACTCAGTCGGTGTATGTGTGTCTCAGCTCAGGGATGCAATCAAGACCGAAGTAGACTCTGGAGTACCGGACGTAGACATGGCAAGATTCATGGGCCGCGCTGCACTCGAGCTCGTCGGGAAAGCCACTCTCGGGCACTCGTTCGACCCGTTGACGGAGGAGCGGTACGATCCCTATGCAGAAGCTGTGAAGTCCTACGTGTGAGTGTCCTGAATCTCTGTATACAATGCCGCTACTCACGACCATGCCCGACATATGTAGCCCTGCTATGTCTGATCTGAGCCAATACCTTCCACTATATCGCATCCTGAGGCCTCTAATACCAGGCTTTCTGCGTCGATCGCTGATGGACCTGTTGCCTTCGCGGCGTGTCAAGCGCTTTCTCAACGTCATCGACACCATGCACTCTAGCGCTATGCACATCTACACTGAGAAGAAACGCGAGGCTGACTCGCTAGGCGCAAGTAAAGGCCCCGACTCGGACGACGAGAAGGCAAAGGATCTCATCACAATCCTTCGTGGGTCACCATCGTGCTTTGACTTCGAATGTCTGTACAGTCATTCATCGCCACATGCCAGTCCGCGCGAATGCAGGAGCGTCCGAAGAGGACATGCTACCTGAGGAAGAGCTCGTCTCCCAGCTTTCGTACGCATCTTGCAAGACGTGACAAGCGAGCACACGACTTATTCGCTTCTCAGAATTCTGGTGTTCGTGGCTACAGACACCAGCTCCAACGCCCTCACCCTCATCCTCGAGCACCTTGCGGAGAATCCCCAAGTACAAGACAAACTACGTGCAGAACTCCTCGCCGCAAAGAGCCAAAACGAACATGGTCAGATTCCGTTCGATGAGCTGATGTCGCTGCCCTACCTCGAAGCCGTGGTTCGAGAGACGCTCAGAGTGTACGCCTCCTTCGAACTCGCCGTGCTCTTGAAATCCTCACCATCCCAACAGTAATGTCCCGGCTCCGCTTCGTCTACGAGAGTACGTACCGCATAAGTTCCATCCGCCGCGGCTGACGCATCGTCCTACCAGAGCGCGAGCCGACACAGTGCTCCCGCTGTCGAAACCCATCCAAGGCAAAGACGGCTCGATGATCGAGTCGGTCCCTGTACCCAAAGGCACGCTCGTCTTCGTCGCCGTCCAAGCAATCAACAGTCTGCGAAGACCTCTGGGGCCCGGACGCGCGGGAGTGGCGCCCCGAGCGCTGGCTCGAACCGCTCCCGGAATCTGTCACGGAAGCGAAGATACCCGGAGTGTACTCCAACCTGTGAGCCTCTCTACGAGATTGGTCCCTTCCTGCGACTGCGAGATAACGTCTGTTGCGGCACAGGATGACATTTTGGGGTGGCGGCCGCTCCTGCATGTGAGTCTGAGCATCGCGGTATCTCGCCAAGTGTGATACTGACGCCGAAGCCGCTCCAGCGGGTTCAAGTTCTCTCAGCTCGAGATCAGTACGTTTGAAACCTCACCGCGAAGGAGCGCGCCACTGAGCTCTTGTACAGAAACCGTCCTCGCAGAGCTCCTTCCCACCTTCAAGTTCGAGAAGACCGACGCGCCTGTGGTGTGGAATCTCGCCGAAGTCGTCCATCCCACTGTCGGCACCGGCTCACTGCAGGCCTGCGTATCCGATGAAGGTGACACGAGTCGATTCTCAAGCGGGTGCAATGAACGCATAGTGATTGTGATTGCTCTCAATGCCTACCATGGCGCGCAAAGCTTGTGGCGTCGACGATGCATCGTTCTTGATAGTGCATTGAAATATGTATGATGACGTTCATCGTGTACAGACCATATGATTCAAACGCGTACATTCAAACATGAGCCTGCTAAGTATAATGTCGCGACTCGGGCCGTCCCAGCTATGCGCATGCATGTTCACAGACCGATGGGAAGAGAAATCGGCAGCGACGTCGGGAGGGAGATGGGCAAAGAGGTTGGGACCGAAATCGGCAATGAAGTAGGCAGCGAGATTGGCAGCGACGTGGGAATAGAAACGGGCAGCGACGTGGGGATGGTAGTCGGGATCGAACTAGAAGGAGACGCCGAGCTCGAAATTGGAAGAGACGTCGGGATAGATATGGGCAAGGACGTCGGGATCGAAATGGGGAGCGACGTCGGCAACGAGATGGGCAGCGACGTCGGCAACGAGATGGGCAGCGACGTCGGCAACGAAATGGGCAGAGACGTCGGCAGCGAGATGGGCAGAGACGTCGGTAACGATATCGGGAGGCTCAGAGAGTCCGCACTCGGCGTCGCAGCCGCACTCTCAACGAGACCCAACGGAAGCGAGATCGGGATGGGGAGCCCGAGCAGGCCGCCAGACGTTGTCGGGGTAGGAGTGGGAGTAGGATCGCCTCCTAGCCCCAGAGGCAACGAGATCGGGATGGGAAGCCCGAGCAGGCCGCCGCTAGACGAAGTGGGGGTGGGGTCCCCTCCAAGTCCCAGAGGGAGCGAGATTGGGATGGGGAGCCCGAGCAGGCCGCCGCTGGATGACGTCGGAGCAGGGTCCCCTCCAAGTCCCAGAGGCAAAGAGATTGGAATGGGGAGCCCGAGCAGGCCGCCGCTGGATGACGTCGGAGCAGGGTCCCCTCCCAATCCCAGAGGCAAGGAAATTGGGATTGGCAGCCCGAGCAAGCCACCAGACGACGTCGGGGAAGGGTCTCCACCCAATCCCAGCGGCAGGGAGATCGGCAAAGGGAGAGAGATCGGAAGGGGTGGGAGGATAGTCGGGAGCGGGAGAGGAACTGAAATCGTCGGGAGCAAAGTGACCTCCTGGCAGCCTTCAGCGAGGACGCCCACTGAGCGCAAAGCCGTCAGCACCATATCTCTGTGAAGCTGAAAGACGCAAATGACTCACAGACGGTCTCCTGGCAGCACATCGCGGTTCCTCCCATCAAGCTGTCAGGTACCGTTGATCAGAACTCGACCGACGACAAGGCTCAAAGTGCATCGCCTACCATTGGTTGAACAAGATGTTGAGGTCGTCCGCTTGACTACAGAGCAAGCCAGCACGCGGACCGAGCGTCGGGATCGGCAGCGGGGCCGAAATAGGCAGGATGTCGAGCAGCGAGGTGAACGAGTCCGGAATGACCGGGAGCGTAAGGACCTGCTGGCAGCATTCTACGCTGAACAGACAGTCCTCGATAGGGATCGTCGCCGGCGGATCGTCCCTCGCACGCAGCTGCGACTGGTCGCGCACCACAGGAGGCGGAGTGATCACCGGCTCGGGAGGCGGCATGGGCTTGGCCCACACTCCCTGGAGGAGCGTCGACGAGGTGAGCGCGGCCGCGAAGGCGAGAACCGAGAGGGTACGCATTTCTGGTAAATGTGTGCCCGTGAGTAGAGACTCGAAGTCTTCTGGGGCCGTCGAAGGAGAGTGTGTCTCCTTTTATCGTCCTCAAAGGACTCGACCATGCGAAGCCAAGTCTGACGGATGACAGCTTGTTCCTCTTCATCCTGCGGATGGGCACACGATGCTTGAGAACGCCGCTGCGAAGATCGTCGCAATTGAGGGCTGCTGTTCGTTTCTCCACCAGTGACATGCGAGAGTGGCTGACGTGCAGCCGCGAAGATGCTCGCGAAGTAGCGGGCAAAACATAAGGGGAATGATGCGAATGAATGGCTTGGATTCAAACCAAGGCAAAAGTCAGGGAGAATTAAGGGCAACACTGCAATAGACATGAGCTGTTACGGCACGCATGACCACACACCTCTCAAGCGATACTCGGACGCTCTTCTCTTCCACAGGTCTCCGATCATGCAAACGTCAATTCGATAGAGCAGAATTTCATCGTCTGTGGGAGCCGCATGCTCTGCGGGGAGTGCAGCGCTTCCAGAGGTGCTGCGTGCGTGAAAGCGCGGCCCCTCTTGCGCGGAGAGGGTGATCCTGTGTCGTTCCGGAGGCCGAGGAACACCCCCGCAGAACGGCGCAGGGGCAGGGCGTTCCGTCGCTGCTCAGGGAGATCTGTTAAACAAGGACAGGTCTTCGAATTTGTCCGTGGGTAGCTTGGCCAAGACGTTCGGAGGCGCATGACTCGCCAAATGCGAAGCTACGTCTGCTTGTTGGACACGCTCTATATCTGAACGGAAGATTTAGTACGGCTCGCGATTGTCGCATGATCGGCAGGATAGAAGCAGCACGGATGCGCCTGAATTATCAGTGTACGGAAGGGCCTCCAGCTGAGAGCCGCGTTATTGACAACAACCACCATGGGCAGAGGGACCTACCATACGGAGACGCATGACAGCGTCGGGATCAGAGCGGACGACGGGCCTCGGAAATTGAGGAACCCACGCACACACACCGCGGTCCTGCAAGGACGGAAGGAAAGCGCGGCGCATGAGCGGGCCAAGTGACGATTAGGGGTGCTCGACATGCGATGCAATCAGCCTCCGACCTGAACAGCATTGCCCATGCCAATATACATGGCAATCCAGCTGGGACTTGTTCTCCCTAGGGGAGCAATGTTGCTCATGAGACACACGCTGAGAAAGCATGAGCTAGATAGCGCGGAAGAGAAGCGAACAAAAGTACTCAGCAACAGGGGTCGCGACAACCGCTAGAACGGCCGCGCCCCATATCGGATCTCACGCCCTTCCGTTTAATTTTCGGAGCATCTGGCCGTGTATGTTCGCAATCATGCGAGCACAGCTCGCACAGACAAAAAGAGGCAGAGATACAGCCCAAGCCGTCGTGCTGTACCTAGTGAGAGCAGCGCTTTTTGAACAGATGACGAGGGCCCCGGGTGCAGTGCATAGGTTGTTTGAGACGTCGTGCAGTCGACAGAAGTCGATCTGGGACCCTAACCCTGCGACGGAGCTCCTAACGCGGCAATGCTCAGCCTCCAGATGACAGCTTGGTAGGTAGCAGAGGTCGGATTCTTTGCTAGAGCGAGGGAACTCGAGTGTATAGGCCTCGGGTAGGTCATAGGCGAGCTACAATGTGTGAAAAAAATACATTCTCCTGGAAGACATGAGCACTATCCGCATCATAGGGATTGAAAACCTACCTCGAATATGATTCATCCCATAGCGCCACTTGCGATGTCCTGTCCCTCCTCCTCCACCTCGAACGCGCAGCAGAACGTCTTCTGGTCGAGCAAGATCATCCCCTTGCCATCCGGCGCCCACCGCAAGTCGCGCGTCTCAAACTTCTCTACAAGCGTCCAAAACACCGTCAGCACCTGACAAACCGCAAACGCGCCGACGGGATACAACCCAGCCCCCGACGACGAGCGGATAGAAAGATGACTCACGAGCAGGCACACCGACGCACTCTGCCACCTCCGTATCCTCCTCCTCCCCAGTGCCACCCTCCGTGACCCACTCGTCACTCCAGAGATACACGCTCTGGCTCCCGCAAGCGACCGCGAGACGGCCAGCGCGCGCCGGCTCGGGGTTCCACCGCGCCGCCGTCACAGGCTGTGCTTTGCAACAGGACACTGCGCACGGCGCGGCACGAGGGGCTCGCTCGACGTCGACGTTGACCGTGACGCGGACGCGGACGGATCAGACGAGGGCATCGGGAAGTCGTATAGCAAGACCGCTGTAGGCGCAGAGGCGGAGCGCACCAGCAACAGATTGCCAGTGGTGTTGAACGCCAACTGCGTCGCTCCTGCTGCGGAGCGCGCGGTCGCGGATGGCGCGCTGCTTCCAGCTGACCGTGCTCCCGGGGCTGGTCTGGCAGGCTTCGTGCGCATTTGGGAAGCGGTCGTTGCGAGGGTGAAAGGAGCCTGTATGCGCTCGTCTGTGCGGGAGGAATCAGCCGTGTGATGATGCTACAGATGACTGACAGAGCCGTACATGATAGGAATCCTCTCCCGTGAGTCGCTTCAAGCCACCCCGACGGCTCGCGCCACACATTCTACACTCCCGCTCTTTAGTCACGCTGCCGATGTCATACAGCAGAGCTATACACACCACGCCTGCCGGTATCCGCGTCGGCAGCTCCAGTGTTGCTATCGGGTTCCAAGTAAGACTTTCCAGTATGTGTACCTGCGCCCGTCCGATCAGCACGGCTCTACGACAACATGGCTTATTAGACCTGCCTTGTCGTCAGATCCCGCGACTGCAAGGAACTTCCCCGACGGATGCCATGACACCATGCGAATCCCGAAGCCAGGGTCAGGGTCAGGTGAGAATGTCCCAAGGACGTTGCCTGCGAGTGACACGATGTAGAGCTTGTACTGGAACGCTGAAGGTCAGCTGCGGTGAGCCATAAAACATAAGACTGGAATGTACTTCAAGAGGACCTTCCCATACCGCCAGGTAGTTGCCAGTGGGCGACAACGACACAGAGGAGAGTGAGCTAGTTGGAAGAGGGAAATGCTGCACCATTGACAGCGGTTACGAGGGTATCACGACATATGCCAGGATAGAAACACGCACCCGGACAAGACGGTACGCCTCTTGGGCATCGTACACGCCAAGCGTGTCCTTGGACTTGTGTCTTTCCGCAAGGACGAAATACCGGGCGTCTTGGCGGAACGCATAGCCTGTCCGTCCGTGCGACGCGGGATGAGCATGGTTATCATCGGGCCATTTTCTGTCAGAGCGCATTTGCAAGCAGTCCACGCTGCTTAGTTTGAAACCAGACCGGTTCCCAGTCTCAACAGGTGGAGGCAGTGCTGAACGTGCAAAGGTAGAGAGATTCGCGCCTGCGCCGGGCATGACTGCCCCGGTCGCCCGTAGACTCTTCTCCAGCGCGATCAAACACGCTGAGCCCCAACCAGAAAAGCGTGTTTAGTAGGTCGGAACTCCGCTCGGTGCCGAAGCGAGCACGAGCGTGAGTCGGCCTGAGGGACAATGGCTCTAAGTCCTCCGTGGTCTCCCGCGAATGTATGGCTCTATCAAGGTCACAGCGCCCTGCAGATCACCATACTACGTCCCGCAGGTGCCCCAGTGTAAAGATTCGGAGCCCCATATGGAGGCTAACGCACATAACATCAACACGCCCCATAGCGAGCACGAGCGGCAGTGGAGGACTTCAGACCTCTGGCCAGAGAGACTCCAGTGCAGAGCTCCGATAGGATTGACCGCGATCACTCAATTCGGCACAGCGCGTGATTCTCTCGCAAATGCGCTCTATCATCAGCACTGTAATTGAGACGCACCACGATCGGGATGTATGGGGTATTGAACATGGGTCGCAGTGCCCGTGACGAGCGACCACATAGTCACCCTGAGCTGCAAATCCGCCGCGTCCACACGTTCGTTTATGATCAATTGATTGAGACGAGCAAATCGGACTCACGCCCCATTCCGAGAAACAGAGAATTGTGCGACCATCCGGGGCCCACTCCGCCCTGACGAGACCCTCAGGAGCCGGCCTCTATCCGCGCGCTCCATGTCTCGTCTCTGAGCTTGAAGACGGAGACGACGCCGGTCTTTGCGCACGCGCCAAACACATACTCAGAGTCGCATGACCACCCAGCGTGTGTGATCCACGCGGTTTCATCCGTCTTGGGTCTGAGGGACGACGGCCCGGCAGCAGCAGCGGCAGCGTTCGCGAGCGCGGCAGAGGTGGGCGAGCGCGAGGTGTCGATGAGCCAGGTGCGGGCGATCTGGAAGGAGTCGGAGCGGCGGATGATGAGACGGTCTTCGACGGCAGTAAGCAAAAAGTGTGTTCCGGGGCTGAAGTGGACGAGGGACGCTGTCTGGTTGTAGATCTCTGTAAAGTCCATGTTCAACGTTAACTTGGAGGTGATGGTGGTTGCGGAAAGAGACGCCCAAGCGCGACGCGACGCGATCGAGATCTGCTACTGTACGTTCGCGGATCCCGACCCGCGCGGACTGGCGGACTCGGTGACGGAGGACACGGCTCCGAACACTCTGTGCTCTTGACACACTCTCTGCGATAACCAGAAGTGCCTGATATTGCTGCGTGCTCATCTCTCGCATGAATCAGCAATATCCACGGTCGTGACAGCTCCATCTGGTCCGTGGAAACTTGAACATCCAGGCCAGCACGGTTCAAGCGCTCGCTATGTTCAGCTTCGCCGCACTGGCTGCGAGGCACTTGGTGCCATGTTAAGCACCGTGCTCGATCATGCATACGCCCGTTCTTGTGTAGTATTACTTGACCGCATCTTCCATGGCAAGGTCTCAACATTGGCGTTTCGTGCGGTAACAACATTCCGTGAATCGGTCTGCTCAATAAGCAACACGGCTACGTAGCAGCCGTGAAATGCAACGGAAGCGGTGTCCAGACACCCATTTAGGCAGCCTCGGCCTAAGCGAGTATGCTAGACATCGCCGCCGCAGTTATCAAGTGATTCGCTGGGGCGTGGATGGATTGCAGAGGATGACATATTGCAGGATGGATGCGATACCCATCCACCAATAAGACTCCAACGTGGGACCGGAAGTCAACCATGCAGATGGATGCATTATCCGATGCAAACACTATCAACAGTGGCCGGGCCACAGAACCACAGCATGCGCGTGAGCTTATCCGTGATTATTAAGATATATGCAATCAATGACATGTGCCAATGGCAGCGTCTGCTACATCCCAGCCTCGAGGTCCATATTGTTGTCCGAACCGGAGACATCGTGGGTGGCACTCCTGAGTCCTCAGTGAGTGCGCTTGTGCTAACTCAGATTTGCTCCTATGTGCTGTCACTTGGGTTCACTTATATCGGCGCAATGCCTGGTCAGCAACGCACTAGATAGCATACGGAACGGCCACGGGTTTCTGGCAATGATCTCATATACGAGTGCGCAGAGATCGCACTAGCCGAACTCTGGTGGTGCGATCTCTCGCATGGTGGTCCGGACGGCGAGATGCTCTGGCCACGAATTCGGTCGGGCGAGTAGACAGCGGCAAAGACATCCGGACCTATGACGGACCGAGGGTAGAGATGGGATGGGAGGTGTTAAAGTGCTACAGGCGACGGTCGAGCGTCGGGACGCGCCATCCTCCGCCGTCGAGGACGGGAGGGATGTCCATTTCGGGTAAGCGGACCGCGCGCACCCATCCGACGGGAGCGCATCAAATTATTCATGCGTCCTTGTGGCGGTGCCGGCGACAATCCGCGGCCCCTGGTCCATCTCTCTTCTGGATCTCAACTCTCTTTTCGCGGCCTCTTCTTTGCGTCTGTGAACGAAGACGGCGCGCATGACCAAGGCGGCGACATTCCCTTGGCGCAACCTCGTATGCGAGCGGGGCTCCGTGGCAAGCGAAGAACCACTGTGCGTTCTCCAAGGCGAACGGAGCGGGGTGGTGGTCGTGATAAAGGATGTTTATCGACCTGCGTGTACTGTAATAGCCGGTCACCGAGCCGTGGTTGCGTCAGACAGACGGAGGAGATGGGAGAGGCTGACAAACCGGAGGCTGGACTGGAGCGATGGACGGGAGCGGAGTGGCGTGGTCGATGCCCGAAATGGCAAGCGAGCAGGAACACGCTGGATCCGTCTGGGAGGCGATCTCTCGCTCTCGTCTGCACGCTCGGTCACGCTTAATGGGTTGTTCCCCCGAACGCTCGGTGGGCTGACGCGACCGTGCTGAGTGCTCCGCTGGGCCAAGCGCGATGCTCCCGGACTGCTGATCCATGTCCCAGCTCCCAGGTCCATATATTATACCCCGTCGCTCCATTCCGGTCCCCTCAGCCCGTCTGTTCGCTCTTATTCCCTTCTTCTTCTTCTTCTCCTCCTCGTCCGCTGCTGCGTGTTCTCCCGCATCATGACTTCCACACCCTCTGTCGCCCGCTCGTCCACCAAAAACAGGCCGCTGGAACCCTACACGCACGATCCTTCAACGGAGGTCAGCTCGAGGTCTTCGACTATCGTCGATCCCGTTGACAGGCCTCAGGGCCCCAGCAATTCAGAAGACGATGATGACATCAATTCGCAATTCGAGCACGAAGCCTACGGGCCAGCACCGGGCGAGAAGCCCGTCGATCCCTTCGAAGTCACCATGCCTCCGACAGACCCGGAGAACCCCAAGTCATGGGCACGGCCATATAGATGGTATATCACGATGCTCTCAGCAATGCTCGTCTTGAACGCGTACGTGATCTCCATGCACTGGATCATCCCAAAGTACGAGCCTTACATGTCGCTTCTAGAACCTTCGCATCCTCAGCACCGGAGGGAATCATTCCTCAAATGATGGAGCAGTTCACATTCGGTGAAGAAGTCGCGACGCTCACCATCGCCCTCTTCGTCGCCGGCTACTGCGTCGGCCCGCTAGTCTGGGGTCCCCTGTCCGAGCAGATCGGGCGGAAACCCGTATTCTTGATCTCGTTCCTGGTCTACACTGGTTTTCAAGTCGGATGCGCGCTCTCACCAAATACCGCGTCCATCCTCATCTTCCGCTTCCTTGGTGGCACCTTTGCTGCGGCGCCTCTCGCCAACAGCGGGTACGTAATTCCTCCATTTGCTCCTTCGCTGCCTTCCAGCAATTCATTGAACTCACTCGTGCAGTGCCGTCATGTCTGATATTTGGGACGCGGATACTCGCGGAAAGGCGCTCGCTTTGTTCACTCTGGCGCCCTTTGCTGGCCCCACTCTCGGTCCGACCGTCAGTGGGTTCATGGCTGTATCTGGTGTCTCCTGGCGCTGGGTGTACTGGTTGCTCACGTTCTTCGCTGGTGCTTGTCTCGTCGCGACTGCTCTAACGCTTCCTGAGACTTACATGTACGCATATCTGCTTCATTTCCTTTCGCGACGATACTCACATCATTGCACAGTCCCGTCCTTCTGCTCAGGCGCGCGCAGAGGCTCCGGAAGGAGACTGGAGATGACCGCTACTGGGCACCTCTTGAGCGGCAACAAGATGTCCTTCGGCCAGCGCGTGAAGCACGTTTTGGGTCGTCCGTTCATCATCCTCGCGCGTGAGCCCATGCTCATCGCGATCACCCTCTACATGAGCGTATGTAGCATTTCATCCAGGAACATCCAGGAACGTGTCGAACTTGCAAACTGAAATGGCCTCCTTCAGTTCATCTACGGTTGCTATCTACCTGCTCTTTGAGGCTTACCCGATCGTCTTCACTGAGGGCCACCACTTCAACATGGGCTTCACCGGCCTCACCTTCCTGCCCATCTTCATCGGCGGCGTCCTCGGCGTCATCTCCTACCTCATCTACTTCAACCCGCGGTACGAGCGTGCCATCGCCGCCTTCGCGCCGCACCCCGTGCCCCCCGAGTACCGCCTCGAGCTCTGCCTCTGGGCCGGCGCCCATGTTCGCCATCTCGTTCTTCTGGTTCGGCTGGACGTCCTACCCGTGGATCTCCTACTGGGCGCCGCTCATGGCGGGCGTGCCCCTCGGCACGTCCATCGTCTTCCTCTTCCTCGGGCTGTTCAACTACGTCATCGACGCGTACCTCTTCGTCGCCGCCTCCGCGCTCTCGTCCATGACCGTCGTGCGTTCGCTCTTCGGCGCGGGCTTCCCGCTCTTCGCGACGCAGATGTACGACACCCTCAACCCGCGCTGGGCGAGCACGCTCCTCGGCTGCATCGCCGTCCTCATGGCGCCCATCCCCTTCGTCCTCCGTGCGTACGGCCACCACATCCGCCGCAAGAGCAAGTACTCGCCCACCGGCAACCTGCCGCACAAGCCGCCCGTGAAGGACGAGAAGAAGGGCGAGCAGGCGGTCTGAACGCCCGCCGCGCTCGTCTCAGCGACCGTGTCGCACGGCTGCACTTTCCCCGATGCCCCGCCCTCGCATGGGCGAGGGCGTCCGGCGTCAGTGTCGGAGGGCCAACGGGCAGGTTATATTTTTGATGCATCCGCCTCCGACGAATGCTTGGTTTCACCACAATCCCTCATCTTGCTATCCCACACCTCACTCGCATAGGCTAGAACAGATCCCGCACACGACCGAACTCATCTCTAGGTCCCATTGTCTCTCCTTACGACACCTCCATGCCGCATTTATCGCTTTACTATAATCTGCTTGGGTTAACCTGCTGTAGCATCACCTAGTACTATCGTCATACCTAGCTGCCTGTCCATAGACATTCCAGTACTGGTAAACATTCGAATAGAAAGAACTTTAAACACACCTTGCCGCGCGCGAATGAACAACGAACATGCACCAGATACGCGCTTCGCCCTGACGTGTGGAACGTCGCCACTCTTCCACGACACAGCGCAAGTGTAACATTTGTAACAAGCACACTTCTTCAGCACGGCTCATCTCGCCGAACACCTCCTGACATCATCATGACCACTCCGCACCCGCAGGTGAACCAGCCAGCACGCCGCCCAAGCCTCGCACCCGAAGCATGCCAGTCTAGGCCCTCCATCAAACCGCCCACCGAGCAATCCCCGCCCCCACCTCGCAACCGCTGACCGGCAGCGTGTCGAAGGCGCCCTGTTCGCGGACAAGGTTGAGTTAGCCTTTGAACGTCATATGTCATGCCGGCAGCCCGAGGATGATCACTCCCACAGGCACGACATGATGCCCTCGAGAGGAGCCGGGCGGGAATACATACCCACCAGCGCCGAGCTCAGCTCGCTGGCCTGTCGTCGGTACCGCACGATGCGCGCCTGGGTAGGAGCATGACGTCTCAGCGTCCATGCCAATGCATTGAGGAGGAGCGACGGGCACGTCACTCACCCATCTCCGACGGTGTCAGCCGCTGGGGGCAGCGTTGCGAGCTGGACCTAAGTCAGCGTTGTAAGAGGGGAAGTGTGCGGCCGCAAGGATGGTTGAGAGCATAGTGGTCGTCGTGGATGTCGACGGCCCTGACAGGGCGTCGCGTCGTAATATCATGTCCGCTAGAGGACTCGTCAAGGTCGTGTAGTAGTTCTGTAAAACGGGGGGGCGCAGTCCCAGAGAGCGAGCGGCGGCGAGTCGCAGAAACCTCGACGGTCTGCCGAGCCACACACGCACACTCGGGTCTTATATACGCACCAAGCCGCCAGAGCAGCAGAGCGTACACACGCACACACCGAGGCGATCTCTCCGGATGATGACAGCCACACTTCCTCGGACCGCACATGCCCCGCTCGGGCACGCCCATCGTGAGCCTTGATCTCTGCCCCAGATCGCCACCTCAGGAAACACGAATCTCGCAAGCTGTAGCCAGCACGCCGGCGGCACAATGAATGAGTTCAAGACCTATGGAGCAAGAGCATCACAATGCGTGGCGCATAACGTCGATTGCCACGAAGTCGTGAACGCAAGCACACGCAACGAGGCGTTCCCGAGAGGTCGGTCTCTCTTGGACATGTTCGTCTTCCCGTGGTTCTCGATACAAACCTCCTCCCGGAAATGAGAGAGAGCCGCGCACGACGCGGAGCGCGGTTGGCCATGGGGACTGCCTCGTTGCACTCTCTATCAGCGGCCCGGACCTAGAGGGGATCAAAAGAAGTGCGGAGGAGTGAGCGGCGAGGGAACTGTCCTTTTTTTGCCTGAGCGCGCTGCAACAGAGAGGCCTGGAGAATCTAACGGGTGGCAGCGATGAGAAATGAGACATAACAGACCTCACTGGGTGCGCATTTGCTGCGGCAAACGAAGTCCGGTAGATTAGGAAGAGCTGGTACCCAGATATACCACATTTTGTCGACCACGCACTGGCATTTGACTACAGAGGCACACGACGTGTCAACGTTGCACCGGAAACCTAGAAACCAAGAGACAATATGGTATACTTGGAAGGAGGTATCCTGCTCCTGTCACGGCGGAGTTAATTCAGGCCGAAGGTGACGCCTCGCTACAATTAGCGGTCGACGTCGTTCGTGTAAGCAAGGGTTAGATCAACGTAACCGGAACAGCGCCTTGGCCACAACGGCTTACGCAGACGGTGTTCACCAAAAGCGGATGAAGGGCAGCTATGATACAGCGTTTATCGATATGGAGACCGCGCTCGGGGATTAACCTGTGAAGATAGCTTAAGCGGCAGCATTGAATGAGAACAAGGCTCTCAGACCATGTACTCACGTACATCAGACATCATATAATAATGTGACTCAACCTTCAGACGTATCCATCTGTGAGAGCGCAGGGTCTAGGACGTCATCAACGGGTGCGGAGCGTGGTTCAGTAGCGTCTTCAGAGGGCTCCTCTGCACGGCCCTTCCCGTTCGAGCCCATTTCGGGTCGCGATTGCGATTGCGATTGAGATTGTGCCTTCGTAACATTCGCTCGCTTCTTGCCACCACGACCTCGGCGGGACGAGCCGGAATGGGTGCCCATCACATGGTCCATCTGCGTCTTCACCTTCTTCGCGGTCGTGGTCTTCGACGTTGACGCAGCCTGCGCGTCAGGAGCTGCGCCGGCTCCTTTGGGCTTGAGTTCAATCTCCTTGAACCGTATGCGCCGCTCCGTGGTGGCGACGTGCACGAGGGGTTTCTTCCCTTGAGGATGATGCTGTTGAGGCTCATCTGGCATTGTTCTCTTGCATTAATCTCATAAGGCTCCGTGTGGGCGAGGGCACGCACCGCTCGCTTCAGTGAAGAGGAGTTCCGTTCCGAGCAAGGACTGGTGCTGGCCCTTGAGTTTCGTTCCGGAGAGTTGCAAGTACGGAGTGGGAGTGTCCAAGCCCTGTTATCACGCGCACTACGCATGTGAGCGGCGCATGTCTGCCTGCATGCGACGCACTCACGATGATACGGAACGTCGAAGAGCTCGGAACGAGAGTTAGGCTCGATGGTGCCTAGGTCTAGTGTGACATACTCGACCTCTTCTCCGGACTCGTACTCGTCGTCGGGTCCAAACGCTTCAACATGCTTGTATCCGGGAAACAAGGATGATCCTGACGCGGCCATATTCGATTGTGGTGATGGTGGTGGTCGAAGAGGAAGCGAACGAAAGCGAAATGTGAGACAAAGCCACAAACGCGTGCGGGCGCCTGTTGATGCTGGCCTTGACTGAATCCTTCGCGCGCTGCCGGGGCCGTCTCTTGACTTCTCTCCACCACCATCTCTCTCCGTCTCTCCGCAGGCGCACTCCCAGCTTCCATCTACTCCTACCGCTCCTCGTAACTACTCAACGCAATGTCTGGCCGTGGTAAGGGTGGCAAAGGCCTCGGAAAGTGCGTGTCCACAAGCTATGTGGCGTCATAGCCGCAACGTGTGGCTAAGGCCCAGAGAGTGCGAGGGTGTGTGCTGACATGTGCTCGCGACGTTAGGGGCGGCGCGAAGCGTCACCGCAAGATTCTCCGCGACAACATCCAGGGTATCACCAAGCCGGTACGTTCAACATTCCAACGCGCTATTTCGAGACATGGTAGGTCTCATCATGCTGTTCGACTACCGCAGGCTATCCGTCGTCTTGCCCGTCGTGGCGGTGTGAAGCGTATCTCTGGTCTTATCTACGAGGAGACCCGTGGTGTCCTCAAGATCTTCCTCGAGAACGTACGTCCTCGTGCCTTTGTCTTGCCATCCCGTTAGACTGACATTGGCCCTTTCAGGTTATCCGTGACTCTGTATGTCCTTTGTGCTATTGCGCAGGGTGCTGCGATAGCATGCTGATCAATCACTCTCCCTACAGGTCACGTACACCGAGCACGCCAAGAGGCAAGTCATTTGGTTTCGTTCTAGTTGACGCGCAGCCGATTGACCCCCTGTACAGGAAGACTGTCACGGCTCTCGACGTTGTGTACGCTCTCAAGCGCTCCGGCCGCACCCTCTACGGTTTCGGTGCCTAAACGTACATCGTCCCGTACGGCCGACCCCAGCCACACCGAGCGGTGGTCAGTCAGGACAAGATCTTGCTGCCGTGTCTGCCTTCTTACTTCCTATTGTTCCGGATCTGTACAAATAGTAGGAGTCAATGCCAATATGATTGTATGTTATGCATTATCTGGGTAGATGCGTGTGGTATGTGAATGGTGGTGAGTAGCCGTCTGTGGCTATAGGGCACACAAGAGCAAGCCGAGATGGGCAAGTCAAGAACTCTTGACGAATCGTCGGTAAATGTGTCGCCCCAACAGCGTGTCCCAAATCCTGCTCCTTTGAGGAATGTCGCCGCTGCCATAGGACAAGATACATGTGTAAGGGGAGACCCTCGTCTCCACAGCAAAGTGAACCCTGTGGGTATGCAGGATGACACATACGGCTGTGTGAAGCCAGCGATATGCTGCTGGCTCGAGAGCTGGAGAACTATCTATCTTTTGATAAGTTGAGAACATGTTGCTTGTAGTCGGGTAGAAAACTCACCGTTCAACAGCATCCGACAGTCAGGCTATGACGCGCTCTGTGCGGGGTCAGCAAGTTCAGCAGAGGGCTTGGACGGCTGTACACCTTTCCAACCCATGCAAACCCAGTAAGCCTCAGGCGACTCGGAGCGACTGGCTTTCGGCTTGTGATAGATGACAGTGGTTGAAATGCGGTATCAAGCACTCCTTGCGGAACTCGTTCGACTCCGGGTTCGCAAAGTGTTTCAACCTGCAACGACATCCTGCCCGTCAGCGACCGAGCACCACTCAGCCTCAACCACACCGAGACCAGAACGCACACAAGCACCCCGGCTCTCCGCCGCTTCTTCCCAAGCTCGCCAAACGGCCGCAGGTGGCGCTTCGTGAACTCGAACACGCTCTCCTGCAGCTGCAGGCTCGCGTGCGTGTCCGCCGTCGGGTTCCCCGTGAAGTTCGCCGCCATGTCGGACAGGATGACGTCCGCCTTGCCGTCCCCGCCCGCGCCGAGCATGAGCGAGTTGATGTGCGCCTCAGCTTCGGGAGAGAGGAAGTCCATCTGCACGGTCTGCACGCCCGGGATGGGCTCCATCCGCAGGAGGTCGACCGCGATGATGGTCCCCCGCCCGGGAGGGCGAGGAGCGTCCTCTGGAGCGTCGAGGTCAGGCGAGGTCGGGATAGTCAGTCCAGGTCCGCGTCCCTCTGTTCCTCCTCCCTCTTCTTCCCCTCCTTCATCTTCTTGCCCTTATTCCTCACGTCCTGCAGTGCCATTCGGATCCCTCAGCCGCACCTCGCTCAACGCCGACCGCTTCGAGGGCCCCGCAAGCGGCTGCGTATCCCAGTTCGCCCACCCGAGCTTCTCAGCCACGACCTGGCTCCATCCACCGGGCGCGGCGCCGAGGTCGATCACGGTGTTCACGTCGGCGCGCGGAGAGGAAATGGAACGTCTCGTCGAGTTCGATGAGCTTGAACGCCGAGCGCGAGCGGTAAGCGCGCCGTGTACGACGTCCGGGCTTTCACGTATGGGTCTTTGGATTGTCGGGCGAGCCATGCGCGGGAGGACGCGGGGAGCTTGCTCGAGAAGAGAGCGCAGGTCGGCCGGAAGGGCATCATCAGGTCGTCAGCGTGCAACAGTGTGGCTCTGAGGTAGGCGCCCATAACAAATATCATGTACTGCAGAAAATGTGGGCGCTTCTCAGTTGTGATAGTCGACGACAACATATCCCGCGTATTGAATAGCTGTCGAGCGGACAATTCAAGGACGCGTACCCGTAGGGAATGAGATTACGGACGAGTTGCATTCCAACTCGATCTATACATACAACAAAGATCACACTTCTCCCTATGCCATGTCACCCCCGCGCGCCATTACGAGGACGCTTCCTGCTGCTTCGCAGCTTCCGCCGCGGAATGAGCAGCGCCATCAGCAGCAGCCGGGGCATCCGTCGGTGCTTCCTGAGCAGCAGCACCATCTGCAGGTTTCGCATTCTTGCCCTTGCCCGGAGGAGGCGGGTGGTAGACCTGTTCACATTAACTGGTGTAAGACGCGTGCTGGATTGGACACGGCGATGCGTACCTTCTTCTTTTTCGTCTTCTCCGGCTTAGCGTTGGGATCGGGGTAGGCCAGCTTCTCGACCTTCTGCCACTCCTCATCCTTCGCAAACGCCTCCCGGATCGGGGCCAAGAGACGGACGATCGCATCCGCAACGGCCGTCTTGAGGTCCTTCGGGTGCAGCTTCTTCTCCCTGTAGTCCTCCTTCAACTGCTCAAACGACGCGTAGTGGAGCGAGCCCCCGAACTTCCTCCTTCCTGAAGATCGAGAACACCGTGCCCTCCGGCGCGCCCTCGAGCACGAACGGCGTCTGGTCCCCGGTGGCCGCCGCGCCCTCGTCCGCGTCCGCGCCCGTCAGGCCCTTCTGGCGCTCGATGCCGGAGCTGGCTGATGGGGATGAGCACGGCCTCGACGAACGAGAGCACGCCGTTCTCCTCGACGTTGCCCTCCTCGCAGAACGCCTTCTTGATCTTGCTGCGCACGACCTCGGGCGCGTCGAGGAAGTCGATCTTGGAGTTGGGGTCCGAGGAGGACATCTTGCCCCCGCTGAGGCCGGGGACCATCGGGTTCATCAGATGCGCACGCTTCTTGTACCCAAGCCGGGGCAGGTAGAGCTCCGCGAAGGTGAAAATTTTGCGCTGCACGACGAGAATGAATTCCATTCAACGGGCTCTCGCAAACAAGAACGGAGGGAAGCATACCTGATCGACGCCGCCGAATTGGAAGTCGCAGTCGAGGTACTGCTCATCCAACGCCTGAAGCCCAGGGTAGAGCAGACCGCTCAGAAGCGGGCTCTCGACCTGCTTCACGACTTCCGCACCGGCCTTCTTCGCATCGTGCTCGGTGACGATCGCACACAGGCGGTAGTTATCGAGGTTGTACTCCTTCGTCAGCTGGTAGGACGAGCCCTCGACAAAGCGGAGGCGCGAGGTCGGGATGCCTAGCGAGGTGAAGACGGCGAGGAGGACCTTCTTGTAGTATTCTGTTCTGTGAGCGACGAGCTCGAGAGGCGCCTTGAGGTTGTCCAAGAAGGCGTGCACATCTGCGAATCGCGTGTTAGACAACCTACACCCCCGCAGTCGACGTCGGTCAGACCACTAGACATAAAGCTATCATTGCTCACCGGCAAGGAGAATAGTGACCTCGACGCCTGCGCGCAAGAAGTCCGCGATTTTCGTGAGGGGCACAAAGTACCCGATGTGTGCTGCACGGGCGGCTGCTTGAGCAAGCGAGCCTCACACGAGATCAGAATCAAGAGAGTTGCGCACGTCGTCCAGTAGGTGCGGTTCCTACGAGAGAATTTAGTATGGATTATATTCTGCAGCAGGGTCACTGAAACGCACCCCAGTAGCACTTTGGTGTCCGTCCCTCTGCGAGGATGCCCTTGATCAGATCACCGCCGAGGACCTCCTGCAGCCTGCGCGTGATGAGATCGTACTTTTCTTCGGCCGCGGAAGCCATTCTCGCTGGGTATGTGAGCAGGCGGGATGAATGAGAGAGAGAGGGAAAGATGGAGATATAGCAGTGCTCTTGAGGGAGTTCAGAGCTGCTCAGCCAATGCTCAGAGGCGAATCTCTTGATCTTTGACTCGATCTGGGCCACGTGGTGAGGTCGATCTCATTCCCAATCTGGAATTGGTGGCCAACGTCCACGATTCAGTCAGTGACCGCTCGCATGTAAGCACTCTGGTGAAGATGAGCAGTACTGTGAGATATGTATGATACACGGAGCATCCAGTCCACTATCTAGGAACCAATCGCACGTGTCCACACTCAATGCTGGGGCGTTTTGTACGAATCCCGCCTCCTGCTGCCGCTCGTCTCGATCCGGACATACTCACTCTCCTCTCGCCGCTCATCCTCCTCCTTGCGCACGCTCAGATACGCCTCGCCCAGTATCTGCAGCGCAACGGCGCGCAGCTGAGCTTTCGCCCTCGGGACGCTGGGATCCTCGAGGATGCGGTCGCAAGTCTCCCGCAAGACGGACTCGATCTCCAGTTTCGCGCCCTAAGACGGCAGGGTAGAGCAATCAGCTGAGTTCAATGGAAGTCAAGTTTATCGTACCTTGAACAAGGTCTGAACACCCTTCTCGGCAGCCTGCTCCTCTAGACGCTGCTTCTCTTCGGGCGTCAGGTTACCAGCCTGCTCAGCGGCCTGTATCTGCTCGAAGACGCTCTTCAACTCCATCGCCGCGCGCAATGTGGACACGCTATGCTAATTCAACACATGCCTTCTCAAAACGATGGTTTAAAAGACGTACGTCTCGCTGAATACATGGTACTTCCCCTGCACGTTGTGCAGCCAGCCACCCATGCCGAGGAACGTCTGATTTGACGCGAGGTAATGCTTCGCCTTCTGCGCGTAGACGAAGCCAATAGCATGCAAGAGATCCACGCCGAACGACTCCTTCTTTAGCTCCCTGTACGCGACGTCAGTCCCGGTAGCAGCCAAACGAATGAATGCGCGCCTACTCTGCTTCAAGCCTTGCAGATCGTCCTGAAGCTCTCAGGACACCTGCGGATCGTTCGGGCTGGCCGCAGGATTCCGTAAATATCGACAGATTTGCGGTCCAGATTCTCCACGAGCTTCTGTACACGCTCGGCCCTCGCAGCGGCTTTCTGTAGGCAACCGTGTCATAAACGATATACACGACCCCTCGTCGAGACCCGCTCACCTCTGCTGCAGCTTTGCGTGCCTTCTCCTCCCTGCGCGCCTTCTCTTCAGGGCTCAGGATCTCCCGTCCTTTCGCATCGCGCTGCACGTTCGCTTCCTCCTCCTCTTCCTCTTGTAGCGCCGCCTTCATGTCCCTTCGCTAAACTTATATGCCCAATGATAGGCACAAACCGCTCCCCTCCGAATATCGTGCTGAATATCTCCTCGGGGTCCATGAAGCCACCCTCCGGCGCGCTCTCCTTTGGCCCAAACTCGTTGTACTTTCGTCGCAAGTCAGGGTCAGAGAGCGTCTGGTACGCGATGGCGATCTCCTTGAACCTCTCCTCCGCATTGGGGTCGTCGCGATTCTTGTCGGGATGATGCTTGATTGCGAGTCGTCCTGCATACTGTTAGTACAATATGCCAGGGAAGGTCATAACTGCATACGCACTGTACGCCTTCTTGATGTCATCGGTCGTCGCGTCTACCGGTACACCCAAGAGGTCATAGTACCGCGTCTCGAGCGGCTTCTCCTGCGTGCCAATCTTACGCCCCTTCCGTCCGCCTGATGACGCCCCGCCTCCACTCCCGCTCGCGCCAACCGAGGTTCGACTATGGCTCGTGTAGTGGCTCGGGATCTGTGTGGGGTAGAAGGCGTGCGAGATGACGGTGCTGCAGTTGTAACAGCGCACGCTGAGCAGCGTCCCCGGGCGCGGCTGGGGTGACGGTACGGGGAACTCGAGCGCAGCAGAGCATTGCGCGCAGGTGGTGGGTATGTGGGGCACGAGAGGTCTTGACTGGATTGGTGCGCTCATGATGCAATTGCAGGCGTTTTGACCGGGTGCAGGGCGTGATTATCCGCTCTGCCTGAGTGAGAAAGTTTATGAAGCCGTCAGTGGCTTGAGGGTGAGCAGAAGAATGACAGAGTCGTGATAGGCCAGTCAGGCCGTGTCGGTCGTAAGAGATGGCGGTAAGAGGCAGAAAGACGAGGAGGACATCTCGCCTCCAGAGCTGTGTTCTCGTGCCACAGCGCGCCCGATCTGGCACTTGCAGGCGAGCGCCTACGCGCGTTAGTAGTACTCATCCCGCTACTACCACCCGCTGCTCAGGAACAACCTGTTCGTAGGTCTCCGGCTTGCTGAAGTTGCGAAGGTTAGTGCCAATACTGTATATACCGGGAATCATCATCTCAAACTCATGGTTGTGTTGTATCCCCAAGAAATTACATAGTATGACACAAGTACTGATCGTACAGTGCGGATCCTATCACTGGGAAAGCCAGCTACCGCGCTCACCCCCATCATGTACTCACCGTATATCTAGAGTTCACGGGCTTGTCAGAGCAGGCACTCTACATACCTCACGCTTCGATTGATAACCGGCAACATGCGAGCGACCATCTAGCTTCTCTGCACAGTGCTGCGGTAGGCCGCCGTCTCGCCGTCGACTCTGACCCTCTCATCCCCGGAGTCCGCCATGTCAACCCGCCCAGATCGCTGCTCAAAGTGCGGAGAGAACCCAGCTGGCGGCCTCAAAGCCTGCTCACAGTGCCACGGCGCTACGGGCATGTACTGCGTACGCCCCCCTTTGCTTCGGCTCTCGTGGCAGTCGAGCAGCGCATCTAACACCCACGTCCCCGGCGGCCCACAGTCCAAAGAATGCCAGGTTGCGCACTGGAAGCTGCACAAGAAGGTATGCCGCCCGCTTTTGGACGGCGAGGTGTGGGGGATCAAGATCCTCGACAACCGACACGCGCCCTGGTCGCGCCAGTTCCAGCACGTCCTCCTTAAACCATCGCACCCCGTTTTCACCGTCGGAGAGCTCTGTCCCGTCACCGACATCTGCGGGACGCCGCTCCTGATCTGGAGCGAACGGCTTCATGGCGGGAAACGGGCCCTGGACGACAACCAGCCTGCGGTATACCTGCGGATCGAGCCAGACAATGGATTCGCTCCTCTTGAGTATGTCCTGTCTCGGACGATAGTATCCGTGCGGCTGCTGACACGTCCCGAACAGCTGGCAGATGGATTCAAACGGGACCGTACGTTTAGTTACCGACTGCACAGCACAGCTGCCAGTCTCACTCACGTATCCGCGCTCTCTGCCCACAGTGCATCGTCGTGCGGAGGGACCGCAAGCTCCTCACCCTCGAGGCCATCGAGATCATCTACAAGTTCCACGCGCGCCTGATCAACGACATAAACTACGCCGAGGGCGAGCCGTTATGGGATCGGCCGCTGTCCCCAGAGTGGCTGCGCGAGTTCGCCGACGAGTACCGCGAGGAGCAAAAGCGCAAAGGCCGGCTGGGGTTTGACTTCTTTCCCTGAGCTCGACGGAATGCGACGATGCGGGCTTCAGATGCATGTACCTCATCGTAAGCCCAACTTAACTGTTCTCCTTCAGAAGGATTCCCATATACCTACTTGCGCGCCTGCAACACATCTCTCACAACACTCGAACTCGACCAAGCTTCAAGTCCAGCACATATTATATAAATCGGGTATGTACTTTACTGCGCGGCGTTCGTCACTCCAACATCGTTACAATACGTGAAGAAGCTCCTGGCATGAGCATCGTGATGGTCGTGACAGGGCTCCGGGAACTGGCTATTCATCCCGGAGCCCTCGGCTATACAGCAGCGCTATAGACAAGGTCATCAGCCCGTCGTCCTCTTTCTGCTGAATTTCAAGCATACACGTACGCGCAACATAAACCGCACGTCAAGCATGCACACAGAGCCGCCGCAGCGTCCACAATAGCTGCACGAGAGGTCAGCAATCGCATGAGGAGAGAGCGTGAGTCGGACGTACTCGTGAAGATGCAAGCGATGCAGTCGACGATGAGCGAGACGACGGTCATGATCGCGTCCGCGATGCACTCGAAGATGCCTTGGGTAACAGGTCAGTTCCTTCCCGCACTACTAGCTTGATCTTTCGGCGATGTGGCGCGCACCTAGTATACACGATATGATGATTCTGGTGGCAATCGCGCAACACGGTCAGTTCTCTGCCTCATGCCCCCAGAAGGTAAGAACAGACGTACCCCATATTGTACAAGCAAGATCGTGACGGACGAAGAAGAGGGGTATGGTTCTTGGTGATTGAGCTCCAGATCCCGGCTCGTTTATATGAGGCGGTGGGCGTTGTATCTCACGCCCCGGTGGTCAGCTGCAGTGACGTCGTTGCGCTCCTATACCTCTCCGAGCGCAGTTGTACGAAAATAAAGTCCAGTGCCAGCATGAGCGCCATTGAGCGGTGCCGGCCCCGAGGATGCCCACCTATGTCCACTGACCTCGCTCCACTCTCAGCGGCACTCACTGCACCTGCCAGGAACGGTCGTCCGCCACGGGCGCTTCTTGCAGCTCCACGAACTTCACTGGCACTTCTGTACAAGAAGTTAGATTCGTCGAGGCCCTCACTGTTACGTACTGCGTGGGACCGGGATTCCGTCAAGTCATGATGAATGTCCGGACATGGATTAGATGAAAGTCACTCGAATGCGCGCTACGTAGCTGGGAAGTGAACAGCGCCGCTTATACGCGAGGGCAAGTCAAGTCATCGTGTCACCGCGCTGCACGCACAAGGCTATCTTGGGCGCGCAGTCCAAGGTTGTTATTATTGTACTCGCGCTTCGTCGTCCGAAAGTGACTCTATACCGCTAATAGGCAGTACTCCTGGTGGATTGCTGCAATATCGAGATATGACTCTAGTATCTATGACCGTCATTCAAATATTCAAATTCGTTGCGGCGTATTCTCAGGAACGAACATGTATTCCGCTCGTACATTCGGTGGCGGGAGCCCTAGATGGCATGCAAGGTGCATATGGTGGACGGGATGCCGCTGCCGCGCAGCGTTGCAAGATGCAGTGCCGTGTTAGATCGTGATGCACTTCGAACTACGATACGTCCGGAGGGAGGCCTAGGACCCCCATTGAAGCAGCGGGACTGTCAATAATGGACACGACGATCTAATCTGCTCCAAGCGCCAGAGAATGGACGTACGTTCAGTAAGTAGCCTCAGTACAGCAGCAGCTGGCACCCCCGCATTCTATCAGTTCCTGGACCTGGCGAATCCTCAGGCTCATGGAGACGGGACTGGATCGAGGCTAGGCCATTCCGCCATACAAGGTGCCGGTGCAGGTCAAGACCGCATGTGAGACGATACGCCCTGGTTGGACAGACGCGGACACGGAACGCATTCGACGGTGCAGAGTTCAGTCAATCACACATACGTCCGACTGTCTGGCCATGCATGCCAGGGTAGTGTCAGGGTCCTCTGGTAGGTATACATCGGGGCACCCGACCAATCCCGCACGCGGGTCAGACATACCCACTGAGGCTGAGTAGGTTCTGTCCGACTAGCACTGGCAGCCTCTCGCCCGCTCCACATGGCTCGCACGGCAGGGCTGCAGAAGACCGTTTCACTGCATTGGGTGGACGGTCCACCATGGTAGAGCGAGGGGCGGCCTCCCGAGCTGAGAAGCTCGACGCGCGTCGGGGCTAGGGTGCGGCAATGCCAAAGGCCCGGTTCGCGCTGGCAGTCGCATGTGGACGTGGGCCCGCTTGGAAGTGTCGTGGATGTGTCGCCGTGCTCCCCACCCGGCGCGGGGCGTCCGCGAATCTCGGGCGTTATGAAGAGTCTAGCGGGCAGAAGCCTGCCACCACGAGCCGGCCGGGACGCGAGAGAAGGCCTCATCTGGGGCTGAATGGCGATGGTGGAGATTGCGTTTGGATCACGGACGGTCGATGATTCGTGCCATCGACGTGCGCCGGATTTAAAGAGCCAGCAGTCACATTCAATGCCGTACGGGGGAGGACGCGCGCAGAGAATCGCCGAAGCGAGTCCCCCGCATCGCGGGATTACCACGTTCCCGGGACTGCGCTCGCTGACGCCGGCGTATGTTGTAGGTCCACCGCGAGCACTGCACGCACATCCTGAGAGCGTTAGCCTGTTCGAGCAGCCGAACAAGAGTGGTCGGGCCAGGGCGCATCTCGAGTCCAAGCACGGTGTCCAAGCGGTGACGAGCGAGCGCGGGCCTGGCTGGCCATGCAGACGTAGCGCACAGCGAGCATCTAGCGTCGCTGCTGTCGAGATAGCCGTGTCAGGGACTGCGCATCTTGATATCGCCCACGGTCGGACAGCTGTCTGCGGAAGGTGCAATGAATGGAAGCCCCAGCCTCGAAAAGGGATGATTCCCTCTGCGCGCCCGACTTCGCGAAGCGGGCGCCTGCTGTGGCCGGGTACAGACCATCGCTCCGTATACATAAGATGCTCATGCCACTCGCTCAATGGCCCAATCGTCCACATCGCCGCTTTGTCTGCTGCTGCTGCTGCCGCCACGCACGCACGCACGTCCACCATGGATCAGAACAGCGGCCACGAAGCCCCCGCACCTTTCCCCATCCCGCATCCGTCTGCCCAAGAAGGGGCTCCAGCACCAGGTCCGGCCACATACGCCGCTGCCGCGAGTGAGCCACACGCGAGCCACGAGGACCTGCAGCACCAACCAGCATTGTCCGGAACGCAGACCACATCCTTCAGGAAGCCGGTCCCTTTGCCACCCGGTCCCATATTCGCGCCGCCCCCTGGACCAATGCACGACAGCCCAGAGCAGAACCCAGCGGGATCGCCGCCGCATACGCCCTCTATCTTGAGGATGCCCTCGCCCAACGCCGCTCAGGCACATCACGACCACAGCACCATCAACGCCATCGCGGGCCCGTCGAACCTCGCGAAGCAGAAGCAGGTCGCGTCCCCGAACCACTCTTCGGAGGAAGACAACGCGCAGACTCCGCAGAGCGAGCACTCGGCCGGCCGAACTCCTAGACCTGGTCCCCACAGGAGCGCGAGTGGCAATGGCCAGAGCTACGGCATGCCCAGTACTAGCTACGCCGGCCTCCCACCGTCCGCGCCCATCCAATACCCGACGAGGGCCGCAAGCATAGGACGCCCGCCGCAGCGGCAGTCGCGATCCATCATACTCACCGAGCCGCCGTTTCCTCCTCAAGGTGGGCAGGACCTAGCAGAGTTGAACCCAGCCGGGCTCATGTCGCAGCCCTCGGTCATAGACCACGTCGTGCCCACCTTGCCCCTCACCCCGCAAGCCCTCGGCACGAACGGTCTAGGACGCCGCGTGAGCGTCGCCGCGACCTCCCAGGCGACCCTCGCCAATGGCGAAAAGAAAGTGGAGGACCGGCTGCGGCCGACGCTGAAGGCTGCCATGGAGGAACGGGACCGGGTCGCTCTGAAAGGTGCGCGCACATCCATTGGTCGATCGGCCAGAACGTGCTCACCATCTCTGTCGAATCTCGCAGCGAAGGCGCATGCGTGGGCGTTGAACGTCGCCATTGGCGCGCAGGTCGTCCTCGGCGCACTAACCACCGGAGTCGCTGCAGCCACGAGCGGTCGTCAGGTGAGTTTCATCGCCATCATGGCCGACTTCTCCGCACTCACCTCGCACGCTCCGAACAGACTTCCATCGCGACTTCAGTCCTCGGCGGCATGTCGACGCTCGCTGCGTCCTACCTCGCGAAGGCGCGCGGGTCGGGGGAGCCCGAGGTGTCGTACATCAGGCTGCGGGACCTGGAGAGCTTCATCCGCGACTGCGAGGCGTACATGCTCGACAAGGGCAGCTACGCGGGCCACGAGTACGACAACAGGGTCGAGCGGTACCGACGGCGGTTCGAGGAGATCATGGGCAACGGATCGGGCGGAGTGGGCGACCAGGTGCAGTCGCAGTCCAGGGGCCAAGCGCAGGGCCAGTCGCATTTGCAGAGAGAGAAGATACCACCGGTGTAGTACTAGTAGACAGGAGTTGTGCGGACAGTCGAGTGATGGTACTTCGTCGTCGGAGGGTCATGGCCATGGGGCGGCTATTGTATGTTGGACTTACCTGTAATCGTTACGTACGTTTATGACAACCTCGCGGAATCGAGATCGCGCGTGTGAGGTTTGCATATCGATTAATCTCGCCAATTTGGTAGCGTGAGCCGGTCACTTGGTCGACGCAGGCCTTGTGGGATAGCCCAAGGTCCTCCGCGGGATCGACGAGAGGGTAGAGCGCGCTGCTTCATGTCACTGTCAGCATCTGCAGCTTGTGATTGAACCTTGCCATCGACATGTGCACCGAACACAGCCATGCAACAAGCACGACAAACACGCCGTTGTAGCAAGGATGGTGCAAATCGCGGAGAGAACGAGATCGTGGCGGGAACGAGGATCCTTCTCGCGTGCCGGCCTGCGGTGGGGAGTCACAGAGGGGCACAGTGCAGCCGATCGAGCAGCTTGGTGTACCCGCATATCCTCCTCGGCGTTGAACTCAATGAGACGTCCATTGTGATAGTCGTCGGAAGTAGCGCCAGCGATGTTTGTAAGCTTGGGCGGACCTTGGGGCGTAGTCAGCGTCGCTCCCACTGCGCCCGTCGAAGTCGATCGATACAGACCCAATTTGAACTGTACAGCTGGCTTGGTCAGCAGGTTCTTCTGCATCCCGACGTCGGACGCTTTGATGTCTCGCTACCGAGCGCTGGTAGGCCTGCTTGACTGACTCGGTGAGTCCCAGTTGACTCAATCCAAGGGTCCGTTGGTGTCACTGCTGAATCATGGGCAACGGTGTAGACGGGTTGTGGATGCCGATGAAGTTAAGGCCGGTTGGTATTGGTCTGCGGTGCATACGTCAAATTCGACATGCGTCCCGATAAGTAGCGGCTCCCAAGCTGAAATTGTTTCTGCATGTTGGAATGTTGTAAAAGTCATCAATTCATATCTGCGATGGGATGTCCTCGAGAAGTGAAACGTTTAGTGCTATCACCTACGGTCGTTACGTATCTGGCCATATCGGAGATGCCGCATGCCTGATGCACGCGCCGGTGCTCGAGAGTTCAATGTCGAGGCCGCGCATGTCCCAAGAGCACCGACTTCTGCGAGCGAGTTTTGGCATTGATTGCGCTCGTTGTGGCGAGAAGAGGAGGAAGAGAAGGATGGGGAGGGTGAGAGTTACTCCGAAGAGCCTCCGCGGGGCGTCGAGGATCTGAGATTAGTCAGAAAGTACGTAAAAGGAAACTCTCCTGTGCATCTCCCGCTCCTGAAGGTCTCTTCAGCGTACCTTATCCCGGCTGCCGTGCCCGGTGTGATGCCAAAACAGAGCAAGAATGGTCTGGAAGCGTTCCCCAGCCAATCGCGCACCTCGCGAGCTCGGTTGCCGCGATAAGTCATCCTTCTCCGCGCCCGGAAAATGACACAGCTTCACGGTTACCTTCTTCCTCGCGTCCCCAGAGCCGCAGAGCGCGCGCCGGGGGTGCTATAAAAGTTATCAGGACCGCCGCCCGTTCCTGCACGACCCACGACCCGCACGCTTTCACGAGTGTTTCTTTGACGACACAAACCCTCTTTCAGCCCTCCAGTGGCTTGAGCTAGAGCCGTCTTTGCGCACTCCTCGTAGTTTCCCGCTCCTCGAGGTCAATCTGAGTTTGTATACCCGTTCGTTCCACCCGCTCCAGTCAGACGTGATACGCGCAGGCCAAAAAGACATGCTCGCTCCACCAAGCTCGCGCCCCGCCCCTTCGACCGTTCTCTCCCCCGCGCAGACCCTCGTCGACGGTCGCGTCCCGCAGAAGTACTCGCCTGTACGGCGATACGTGCTCCTGCTCATCTTCTGCCTCGCGCAGTTCCTCGACGCGTTCAACAACTCCGCGCTCTTCTCGGCCATCCCGTCCCTGGTGATATCCTTGGACATGTCCGAGGCAGGAGTCGACCTGGATCATCAGCGCGTTCCAGCTCACGTTCGCGTCGTTCCTGCTCATTGTGAGTGCCGCTGGATTCATATTACAAACTGACGAGCCGCGCGCTGACTACGCGTATGTCGATAGAGCGGACGTATCAGCGACGTCTATAATCCAAGTGAGTGTTCGCAGTGCTTCCGAGGCTCCGGACCGTGAATTGACGCCTGCGCAGAATACGCCTTCATCGGCGGCGTCTCCGTACTAGGCATCTTCTCCATCGGCGCAGGCTTTGTCAACAGCAAGATCCCGCTCATTGTGCTTCGTGCGCTCAGTGGAATCGGTAAGGCAACTTCCCTGCCACGCGCGATGTCTCATCCATACTGACCGGATCGCCGACCTACAGCGGCGTCCATGACGATCCCCTCGGCCCTGACGCTCCTTGTCAACGTCTTCACGGAACCAAGCGAACAGGCGCGCGCCATTGGTGTCTTCGGTGGCTGCGGTGCTGTCGGAAACGGCAAGTCCTTCGTCTCGCCGTACAAACTTGCGTCGTGCTCACATTTCATGTGCAGTGCTCGGTCTGATCATCGGAGCCATCTTCGTCCAGTACGCGTCGTGGTCGTGGGTGTTCTGGTTTGTCGCGCTCGTCGCGCTGCCGATCGCCCTTGGCGTGCATCTTCCTTATTCCCGCCCAAGAGCCGCGCGTTGAAGACCTTGCAGGCCGCCGCGAGGCGCGCTGGAAGAGTTTGGACATCGTCGGCGTGTCCATCCTGACAGGTTCGCAGCAGCCCTTCCCCTAGCAGCCTTCGATGTGGCGCTGACGTAGTACGGGATGCAGCCGCGCTCATTCTGTTCATCTTCGCCATCACGTCCGGCACCACTTCCGGCTGGGGTTCTGCGACCGTCCTCGCGCCGCTCATCATCTCCGTCTTCATGGTCGCCGCGTTCTTCTACTACGAGACGACCATCCCCGCCGACAAGGCCGCGATCCCGCCCAAGACGTGGTTCCTCCCCAACTTCTCCGTCCTCTTCGGCACCGCGCTCCTGCCCTACTTCTGGTGGACCACGATCTTCACGATCTTCACGACGCTCTGGCAGGACATCTGGCACTGGTCCGTCATCTCGACCGCCATCCACATGCTGCCCATCGGCGTGCTCGCGTTCAGCATGAGCTTCACCGGCTCGCTCTCGCGGTTCATCAACCCGAAGTGGATCATCCTCTGCGGCGAGACGTTGTGCCTCATTGCCACGCTGCTCCTCGCGTTCGCCGACCGCCCTGACCGCTACTGGCCGTTCATCTTCCCGGCGTTCATCCTCGGCTCCGCGGGGGCGATGCTCACATACACGCACACCAAGTAAGTTCTGAACTACATCTGACCTGCTCTCGACGTGCCGCTCACCCCTCGGGCCTCGTAGCATCGCCATCTTTCCGCACCACTCCTGCGTCCATGGCTGGCACCGGTCGGTGCGATCTTCAACGGCGCGCTTCCAGCTCGGCTCTGCCGTCGGCATCTCCGCGGTCGGCTCGATCGAGTCAAGCGTCGAGGCGACGCACGGCGGACCGCAGTCGTACGCGGGCCGCCAGGCGGCGTTCTGGTTCCTTCTGGCGATCGTGGGCAGTCGAGCTGCTGTCGATGCTCGTGTTCTACCGTCGCAGCAAGGAGGGCGCCGCCCAGGAAGTGGACGTGAGCGCGAAGGAGAAGGCGCTAGAAGAGGTTTGTGCAGAGAAGCAGGTCGTCTTGAAGGACGAGGACGTGCAGAGGCCATCGAGCGACATGCGCGAGGAAGAGTTCACCACGATCCGCGAGGACGTGGTCAACGTGCACGGCGAGGCGAACGTCTAATTCGCCATTTTTTTCTGGGCTTCATTTGGTTTCTCATCATCGCTCTGCGGACTTTGATTTGGGCGTCGTTCTCTGCTTTCTGGGTTTTCGCTTCGCACCACGTTCGCGCATCTGCTACTAATAGTGCTTAGAGACTGCGCATAGATTTATCGGTAGACTACACTGCATTGTACGTTACGCGCATGTATCCATAGTTTCATCAGCTTCTAGAGGCAATACACGCACAGGTTCGGGTTGTTCACAAGGAGGAGATGACGTTCTGTTGATTGCCTTTTCCACTGTCTGTTGAATAGCCGCGGGCTCGGGGAAAAAGAGTCAAAGCAGTCAGTTAACTTCTCGCCACCTGAAGCCATGGCTTGACCCCATCACGAAGCTCATGCCAGGAATGCCGTGCAGGGTTGCGATGTTGCGGTCATGATAGCGAGGTATCAGCCTCGCATATCTAATCCTATTCGAGTCTGTGCCGCAGTTGCGATTCGGATGTGGCTTGAGCGAGTTCAACGATAAGATGCCTGGTGTGACTGGCACTCGACGCCTATCCATACATCCATCCATGAGGTCAGTACAACTGTATCTCGTACCGTCAATTCCACAACCGGTGAGCCAAACTGACGAGGGGATGCTCAGGGAAAATAGTCGAATCCCAGCCGACCTTGGCGCTTCACATTCTCTCCATAGTCGTCCGCGAACACGCCCAGCCGCTTCGGAGAGAGCGGCTCATCCCACAACGGTCTGCCCTCAGAACGTTCATCTTGGATGGTGTCGAGGAGATACACGTGGAAGTTGTAGATGATATCGATGGCTTGGAGGGTCAGGAGGTTGCGGTCCTTTCGTACAACGATGCACTGGACGGGATGTGTGTCAGCCTTGCCTAGTACCTAGCCATGGGTAATTTTGCAAGTACTGTCCCATTCTCGTCGGCCGGCCAGCTTTCGTAACGCAATGAGAAACCTGCGCAGATGCACTGGACGGGATGTGTGTCAGCCTTGCCTAGTACCTAGCCATGGGTAATTTTGCAAGTACTGTCCCATTCTCGTCGGCCGGCCAGCTTTCGTAACGCAATGAGAAACCTGCGCAGATGCACGCAAGAGAAACACGTACTGCATCGGCGCATACCCACTGGGTGTCCGGTTCGATCCGCAGGTACACCGCGGGCTGGTTGTCAACCAAGGGACGCTGCCCGCCATGAAAAGCGGCGTCCCGCAGAGGCCAAGACGGAACAGAGCTCTCACGACGGTGAAGACGGGGTGCGCGGGCTCCAGGAGGACGTGCTGGAAGGTGGCGCGACCAGGGCGCGCGTCGGTTCATGTCGAGGATCTCGATACCCCATACTTCGCCGTCAGAAAGCGGGTGACGCGTCTTCTCGTGCAGCTTCAGTGCGCAGCCTGGCATTCTTTCGACTGCGGTGCACGCGCAAGACACAGCGTGGGTGTGCATCATATGTGAGAATCGCAGCTCGGGTGTGAGAACGAGGCGAGGCTAGACGTACTACACAGTACACGCCTGTCGCACCATGGCATTCTGAACAGGCTCGGAGAGGGCCCTCAGGCGGGCATCCTCCGCGTTTAAGTAGAGCAATGGTCCGCCCGAATGGACATTGCGGACGGGTACTGGTACAGGATGACAGTAAGTACCAACAGCAACAACGCTAACCATTGAGATCTGAGGCACTGACCTCTGAGCACGGCCGGGGGGAAGTTTCCGGATCCCTCGCATGATGCCGTTGCCTGAGCTGCGATCAAGTCAGTTCAGAAGAACGCCTGTTCTGACAGGGAGTGTGCTTCTGGAGCGTCATGAGACTGGGAGTATACATTATACTACCTGGTCCATCAAGCATACACAACGACGCTCAACGAAGCGCTTTGGGACACGATATATCCACGATTTGGGATACAGTTCTTTGACCTCTTGAGCAGGCAGACAACATGAATTCGGGATATGGTCAGGTGCAGCCACTCATTCTCGAGCTCGCTGGTGGACACCGGGAGAAGTACGAAGAAGTACTGGTACGCGTAGACGCTCGCCATGGGCAGGTCACCTCAGTCGCAACTTCGACAGCATGTCCAATGTCAAGTCGAACGTTCCACAACACGCCTCAAACAGATGCAGTACACCCATAGTACATCATTTTTCGTTCGCCATTCCCATGAAAACAACAGGGAACAACGCGTACGGTACGCAACGATAGACACAGAACAACACACCGCAAAACCCCTACGTACGATATGTACCGCGATTAGCGTACACTTTCTATGTACCAGAAACACTATTTACCGGAATTATACGGAGGGACGGAGACAGAGAGCGCGAAGTGGAGAGGTAGACGTATGCGAAGTGGAGGTATGTGGGTGCAGAAGGCGAGGGGAGAGAAGCGGAGACAGGTGCGAACGCTATTAGGACATACACACAGACGGGCGGTGTCCGAAGGACGCTGGACGCATAGATAATATAGCACTGGGGATAGTTACGGTAGAGGCGACACGACAAGAGGCCCAAGATTGGCAGCGGGCCACAGCAGCGCGTTACCGGCTCGACGTGCGCATGTCGATCTCAGGTCATGCTCCCCTTCGTATGGCTGCGCTCCTCCATGTCCACCTCCGACTGGCGCAGGCGAGCGGCGCGGCTGCAGGGGCACGTCCGTCGCGGGGTTGATCGGCGCGGCGCGGCGGCCCGCGAGGACCTTCATCCAGGTCGGCACGATGCTGCCCGGGGGGATGACCCACACCTCCGCGGCCTCGTAGTTGGGCGGGGCGAGGCGGCCGCGCGTGGCCTTGGTGAGCAGCCAGGCGCTGCCGTTGATGAGCACGTAGGAGATGATGCCTGCAATGACGCCGTATGCGATGTTGTAGGAGAGCGGGATGATGATGATCGTAAGGAACGCGGGGACGGCGTCGCCGATGTAGTCCCAGTTGATTTCGCGACGCTGGAGAGGAGCAAAGGAATGTCAGTATCAGAGGGAACATATCATGCAAGCTGAACACGTACTTCCTGATCATGAGCGAACCGACGATGACCAGCGCACCACCGGTGGCCCAGGGCGGGATGGACGCAAAGATGGGCGCGAAGAACACGGAGATGAAGAACATGAGACCCGTGATCATCGCGGTGATGCCGGTCTTGCCACCCTCGGAAATACCGGTCGCGGACTCGATGAACGCGGTGACGGGGGAGGTACCCATGAGCGCACCCATAGAGATCGAGAATGCGTCAACACAGTACGCGATCGTCGAGTTCTCAAAGTCAAGCGTGACGGGGTCGCGAAGGCCCGCAAACTTGGCCATCGAGTACAGTGTACCGGTCGTGTCGAGGATATCGACGTAGAGGAAGGTGATGAGCGCGTACCACACCTTACCGTTGCCGTAGTTGTACTGTGCGATTGAAGTCAGAGCTGGAACGATAACTGGGCAATATTGCGACTTACGTCGAGTGCGTTTCCGATGTGCTTGAGCGGCCAGAAGGTGACGACTTGCTTGAAGAAGTCGAACATAGCATCGCCGGCCTCAGTGTGCGGGAAGTAGGTAACCGACGTAGGACGGGGCCATGAAATGATCGACGTGATGGCGATACCAATCAAAATCGCTGCCTTGATGCGGTACAGCATCAAAAACACTGTCAGCACACTACAGAATGCGATGCGTCAGACATATTCTCGTGAGGATGCACAAAGCTAGATCCTCACCCGCCGACGAAGATACCGAGCCACATAGTGGGGTTGCGCATGACCTTGGTGCCGCAGTAATTGGGCAAGGTAGGGTCAATGTAATCTGACACGACGCAACGGTTAGCATGGCCAGTGCGGTCAGTAGTGAGAGCATCCTCGTACCATCGGCCAAACAACCGCCCAGACCGACGAAATTGGTCGTGTCACCGCCAATGACGCCGAGGCCGCTTGGCGCTGATGAACATGTGAGCACTCGGGCTAACTATATGGGGGAGCTGAAGGGACGTACAAAGGCCGACGAAGGCAATGAAGAGACCGATACCGGCGCCAACAGCCATGACAAGGGACTGCGGCATGATACGAGCGAGCCATTGACGGAGACCGAGAAGAGAGAGGATCAAGAAGATCCAGCCCTCCATGAAGACGGCAGCGAGGGCCTCCCTATATGAGATGAAGCCAGTGCCGTGGAAGCCGACCACCGAATATGTGAACTAGGCATGACGGTCGTATTAGAAAGCGTATGTGAAGACGTCAAGAAAACGAGCGGTCACTCACGTAGGCATTGAGGCCCAAACCAGGAGCCATGCCGACGGGCAAGTTGGCGAGGAGACCCATAAGGAACGACGAAAGCGCCGAGATGGCGGCCGTGGTGGTGATGAGGTCGCGCTGGACCTCGGCAACACACAGGGTGTAGTCGGGGTCGTTGGCGCAGCCATCATTTGTGGGGCAGACGCAGGTTCCTCCCGAGTCCTGCAGGATGGAGGCATTGACGGAGATCTAAGGGAGTGTGTTCAGCACAGAGTCGTGTTCGGACGTGAAATAACTGACGATGTACGCCATCGCAGCCTGTCAAAAGGACGTCGGTGAGTACTCGCGTGAGCGCCTGATACATGACTGTGTAACTCACCCAGGTCGTCAAACCTGCACGGATCTCCGTCTGTGACGAATCAGTAGGTGGACGAGACGTCTGTCGGTGAGGAAGCGTACCAAGAACCGTGACCCTTCGCGCTCCTTGGGGTGCCCGGAGCCCTCCAGACGGAAGTGCCTCCCGACGAAGGAGTCGGCGACCTAGAGAGCGGTGAACACCATATCCCAATCAGACCACAAGGCGAAAAAACATACGACTGCGTTTATTCTGTCCACGATGCCCACCATGGCGGAGGCGTGATGAGGTGGTGGCGAGAGAAGGCGGAAGAGGGTGGGCGGGTGCGGCGGAGGGGAGAGGACATTTTATCGGGGAGAGTCGATAACGCACGCAGACAAACATTTGCCGAGATCCACTACAGTCGGAGTTTCCCTTTCTCCCCGCGATTGCAATTTGGTAAGACGAGCGATAGCCACCAACCAACAGGCGCCCGTGCCCATCACCGCCACAGCCGTCCCGTTCGTCTTCCTCGCGTGTTCTTGCCGACCCCGCAATCAACCTCGTCATCCTCCAGCGCAAGTCGTCGTCCAACATCCTCAGCACACACGCACCGTCTTTTGACCGCTCTGGCCGCCGTAAACACGGAAGAGAAAAAACTACGAGGACGAAACGGGCCCGATCGTCTCTGGGTGGGATCGAGATCGCGATCGCTGGCGAATTCCGGGCTGGGCGTAATTGGGTATGTGCGCCTTCCAGCTTATCCGTTCCTGGCGCTCCTCCACACTCTGACAGCTCCTCCCGCCTTGCAGCACGATAAGTAAGTAACAGCACACGCCCTCCACCTCCTGCCCAAGATACCATCTGCCAAACATTCAGTGGCACTCGCGCACAATCTTCGACTGCCTGTCGCACGGCTATTAAACCGCTTTCCGCCCTCATCTCTGGCGCCATGCATCTGTCTCCCATTCGCGTGTATTCTCATGCGCCCTCAATGGAAGTCGGACTTTGGGCTTCCAACTGACCGCTCATCCGTATGCAGCACACGAGGTCGTCTCAACTCTCCCAGGCGAACGCCCGCCAGCCGCAGGTGTCGTGTGGTCGTGCCTTTTGATGCGACGGCGCGGCCGTGATCGTCCGCATCTTTAGGCGCGCGCCATCACCAAGACGAGCTGCTAGAACTCCTGGCGATGCATGCTACGACAATTTCCCCGCGACGCTGCTGACGACGTGCAGATGGTTTTGTGGCGCCGGAAACGCTTCATTGCACCTGTTTCTCGACTATCCAAGTGTCGAAGCGGGGGAAGCGCAAGGCCATCTTCTTCTGGTGCTGATATTGATTACTGCGAGCATGCGGTCTCAAATTCCCAACAGATCGAGGAGAACACTGCTAAGTTCAAACCTACCCCGCTACTTATTCGAGCACGACACATGTGCAAGGAGCGATTTCCAGACAGTGAACCACTCTTTATGTGCATGCCCGCCTCATCGTCAGGACACCGACAATCACAAAAGCGACATCCGCCATCGCGTCCGCCACCAACTTCCAAGGACGCCTCCGATCACCTCGTCTCGACACCGTCGAAATCCAGACTCACTGCCCAACATTCTCATGAGGCACTCTCCGCGTGTACGGGTACTTGGCTCTCCGGTACGTCCCCACCTCGCAATGTACGTGCGGAGCTGACTTGATTCCGTCTGGGGAACGGAAGATCTGAGCGAACCCGAAGGTCGTGCTGGACGTGCCTTCGTTGCCTGACGATGTCGGTGAGGACGGGTGCCTGGCCGAGTGCTCCTCGCCGCCCATGTCGCGTTCGTTCCCAGGAAAATGGTAGATGTGTGCGAGTTCATGTCTTCTTGGGACAGCCTCGAACACGACCGATCGCGCGCAGGGGACGACCGTTGATCGAGGAAGGGTACGTCGCATGTGTTCTCTCTCATGGGTAGTACATGTACCCCTCTACGCCCTGTCCCGTGAATGATCTGTTGGCATCTACAAGCCCGTGAAGTTGCGAGGGAGAGGCTGAGGCTACCCCATGTTGTCCTTGTCTCCATCTCATCGGGTCTTCTTGGCATCGTTCGCAACTGCAGTCACGTCTGGAATGCGTCTAGTCTCATATGCATTCAATCATGCGACTACTTTTTCACAGGTTCTCGCTAGGCCTCAGCGCAATCCGCCCGGGCTAAGTACGTCCACTACATCCATCAATCACGCTGGACCGCTACCTCACACCGCAGCAGAGTGCATACAGGACAGCGGTACTGGCAGAACGCCGCCGCGTTCCAGAAGTTGAGCCTACCTGCGCATGACTCACGCGTAGGTCGACAATTCGTGTACCATCACTGGGCAAACACTAGATCCAGCGTATCTGGACGGAGCCTGACAAAGTGAACGGGCGAACGAAGGGGGGCAGTTCAGGAAAATGCACCCACAGCTAGGTCTCACAGATATAGAGCCGTCTAAGCAAAGGCCGTAGACATCAAGGTACACTTTGCGAACGTTCACCTGTTCATCCTTTCCACAGCCGCGCGCCCTCGGGCGTTGGCATGAAGATCCTCGTCATACTCGTCCATAGGTCAAACATTCTAAGAGGCTCGTCGGGTATCCGTGATCATATGTGCTTGGTGTATCAATGGTCTCCATGAGAGAACATACAACAAGCAGTCTCGAGGCTCAAATGGTGGCTTAATCACAACATCGACGGCGTCCCGTCGTGAGAAGCAGGCAGTCGGAGGTTGAATGCTATCATTCTGATTCAGGTGGCTATCAGTCCCATCATGTCTGCCCCATCGCTCCTGTAAACTACTAGACTAGTGTGGCTTTGGGTAAGTCGTTGTATTCATTGGCAACGCCACATACCTGAGACTCACGGTCAGTACACGTTAACGTTCACGGTCTGCCAGAGAATCGCGCGTGAGCGCAGTGAAGCCGGGAACTCGGATATGTGGCTGCTCACTGCCGATAGAGCACAGCTGCTCTCGTTCGGAGAGCCCCCAAAGGAATACGCCACACTCTCTCACGTCTGGCGGAAAAACGAGCAGTCGTTCTGGCACGTCCGCAATATCGCCCGCAGATGCGCGCACACGGGCGAGAGCCCGCGGGACCTGGTCTCGGACAAGATCAGGAAGTGCTGCGCATGCATGTGGGCCGAGGCGCACGGCTTCAAACTGCTCTGGATCGACACTTGCTGCATCAACAAGGCGAGCAGCACGGAGCTCTCGGAGGCGATCAACTCGATGTTTGCCTGGTACGCTCGCGCGACGGTGTGCTATGCCTACCTGCACGACGTCGACGATGCGAAGCCCGCCGAAGGATCCTCCTTCGCGCAAAGTGCCTGGTTCACACGGGGTTGGACCTTGCAGGAGCTCATCGCGCCCATCAATGTCATCTTCCTGTCTCGATCATGGACGCCTGTCGCGTCGAAGCACACCGTTGTAAAACTCTTGCAGAAAATCACCGGCATCGACGCCGGTGTACTCCGGGGCCACCGAAGATTGCAAGATGTCAGCGTGGCACGGAGAATGAGCTGGGCAGCCACGCGGCAAACGACACGACTGGAAGACCGAGCGTACTGTCTCATGGGCATCTTCGACGTGAAGATGCCGACTATATATGGGGAAGGCGCTGAAGCCTTCATCCGATTACAAGAAGAGATCATCAAGAGGACAGCCGATCTCTCTATACTTGCATGGGGACCGCAACGGGACCTCTTCGAGGTGGCAGTAGGTTACCGCACGGGCATATACCCCACACCAGACGATGATATGGATCTCAGGCAGTCCTGCTTACTCGCGCAAGGCCCGGAGGAGTTTGCGGGGGCTAGGGACGTAAAGCCCTTTCCCCTCGATTCCTTAGCTAAGACATTCAATCTGACTATGAAGCGACCTCAGCTGCAAGTGTCAAGCTACGGTGTGCAGATACACTTTCCTATCATCGAATATCAAAACTTCTGTGTATTGGCGGTCCTCCCATGCAAGCAAGGTCATGCATTCGTCGCCTTGATACTCCGCTCCCAAGGTCCAAGCCCACCAACAAGCGTCGGCACATATTCCCAGACCCTTGTCCACATATCGGCGACTTCCCCAAAGGGCACTGGCTTTGCTGCACGATCTGGGTAAGCCATAGGATACGTTCGTCGCTGGCCGGTTCATCAACGTTATCGCGCAGGAACCCTGGCGGCACAAGCAGTGCTGCGTTTCTGCAGGAGTATCGTGCACGCTGTGCCCTTGTTTATGAACCCCTGGATCTCGAACGTTGCATTCAGCGCCCTATTCGAGAATCGGAGGTTGAATGGACCCCTATCCTCCAATGGTATGAAATCTTCATCGCCTATAGACTGTCACATATCCTCGTGTGGTTCCCTCCCAGACCATCGAGACCGTCCAGGAAGGCCTTCATGGCGCCCTGCAAATTCATTATTACATCGTGGACTTTCAGTGGACTCGAACGGGCGAACTACCGCTTACTCTTCCCCATGTCCTTGCCGACATTCTACGAGATGACCCCCGGAAAGCAGCTGTGCTTCGTCTTTACCAAAGTTGTCCACGCAACTAATCCACACCATTACTCTGCCTTTGCCGTGCACATCGCTGCGGACTCTTGGCGTGACGATGGCGCGAGAGGGAATGCCTACTTCGCAGCGCGCGGTGAAAACGAATCGCAGAGGCAGGCTGCTATATGGTGCATGGTCAACTTCTGTCCGCCGGCAAGATATTACAGGGCGCACAACCGAGCCATGGAGGTGGCAGACTGGATCGCGACGGAGTGGAACAAACGGCGTCCTGCAGAAGTAGGTACGTATTGGCACATGGTGCTAGTGAATGTCCACATTCTCTTGCTTGTCTATAGGCGCATGGCAATGAGTAGGAGTGACTGAGATCATCTCTTGTCGTCTAGATTCCGGGTACACGGTTACATACCAGCCTTTGAATGTCTGGCGCAACCAGTGTCAGCGGTCCTACGTCGATACGTGGGATCCGTATGGCAGCAGGACATTCAGGGACACACATTCGAATACCTGTGTTCGTGTGAAGTTCACACAACTGTGCAGCTTCCCGGGTAGCGCAGATACACATGAACGAATCCAGGACATCTATTCTGTGGACCTGGCGATACGACTCCCATCTGACCCGGATGACGAGAGCGGCAGGTTGAGCCCTAGTTACCAGTCGAGCAGCTCATTGAATGAAGAGGACCCTTCAAGCACGCCATTACCAGAGCGTCTATCGATGTACCGTCAGTAGGATTGGAGGTCGGCTCTGACATGGAGAGATCTCAGGGAGACACGGACTGGTAGACACATTGGATTTTATGCTTGGGGACATTTAGAAACACGAATGACTGTCTGTTCTCACATTCAATGATACATGCGCATTGTATACTACTTCAAGAGGTCCGCGTTCGTCCGAGCCCTTCCTATATTTTGCTGTACTAGATTCTATCCTTCATCTATGGTTTGGTCCATATTCTGCAAGTCACGATCGAAATCGTGTTTTAACCCATCACGCTAGCCAACAGGGCCATACGGATCTGTCGAATGAGCCTGTCAGTCCAGCACGAGAGATTAAGACAAGCGTGGACGTACGAAGAGTCCGTAGCGCATTTGCCGGAAGTAGACAGCGCGGCGCGAGTCGAAGTCGACATCGGGATCGATTTCTAAGTTCCACGTGAGTACCTGAGACGCTCGTTCATGACTAGAGCAGCATACCGTTGACGCGAGGGAGGGGATGCATGACAATCATTTCTTCCTTCGCACGCGAGAGAACGGCATGGTCGATGCGGTAGGCATCCTTCACCGCCAACCACTCTGACTCGTTCGTGAAGCGTTCCTTCTGCAGCCGTGTGACGTAGAGGACGTCGGTCTCCGCAAGTACCTCCTCAAGAGATTCGCATTGGTACACAGGGATACCGGCCTTCCGTGCGGCAGAGACGACGCTGGCGGGCATCGCGAGGGACGGCGGCGAGACAAAGTTGAGCCGGACGGAGTATAGCGAAAGGAGTGTGACGAGGCTGTGGACCGTGCGGCCGTTCTTGAGGTCACCGAGCATAGTGATCGTCCTGCCGTTGACGGTACCAAGCTCGGAACGAATGGTATAGACGTCCAGGAGCGCCTGTACGATGTGATTAGTATCAATGCACCGCTCAGATTCGATGTGACACTCACTTGCGAGGGGTGCTCTCCGATTCCGTCTCCAGCGTTGAGGATAGGAACAGGGGAGAACTTGGCCGCGAGCTGGGAGCTGCCCACTTCAGGATGACGGATCACAATGGCATCGGCATAACAGCCGAGGGTACGAATAGTGTCGGGAAGGCTCTCGCCCTTGAGGACAGACGACGAGTCAACGTGTACGTTGACAACCTCACCACCGCACCGCTTCATGGCTGTGTCAAACGAGGACGACGTACGTGTCGACGGCTCATAGAACAGCGTAGCGAGGACCTTGCCCTTGAGAATGTCGAGCGTACCGTTTCTCTCGACCTGCAGCTGCATCTCGTGTGCAAGGGTGAAGAGGTCGTGGAGGTCACGGTGGCTGAACTGCTTGACGCTGAGGATATGACGCCTGTGGAAGGACGGGTGTGGCAAGAGGTGGGTGAAGATCTGCGGGCTGGTAACCGGTCCTTGGATGGGGGCAAGAGCCGTGGATGAGACGGCGGTGGTGGATGGCGTCTGCTGAGCCAACGGCACGGCATCGGCAACAGCTTTGGCAGCAGCAGGAGGGATCTCAGGACGCGCACCAGTAACCGACGCTCGCCTGTCAGCAGGAGGGTGAAGCGTGGTGCTGGACACGTCCTTGCCCAGAGGCGCGCCCGAAAGCTCGCCATCGAGGTAGGCGGTTTGCCCGTGGATCTGTACCCGGTGCACAGCGCCATTGACAACGGTTCCTTCCAGAGGAGACCACGAATGCTCGCGCTTGCGGAACTGGTACTTGCGGCCAACAACGATCTCGACGTTCGTATGACCCTGCTCGGGCAAAGCGAAGATACGTAGGGGATTGTCGTGGAGCCGAAGACGTATGTCGTCGAGAGTGAGGCGGCCGTCTGCTACAGCTCCAAGTAGGAGGGGCAAGGCCTCTTCAATACCAGAAGACGCAGATGCCTCCTTACCGAGCTGCTTCGCGAGCTCGTACGGAACACGGCCCACAGAGAAGACGTCAATGGCGTCAAGGTGATTCCACAAGTACTTCTGGTCCTCAGCCGTAGGCAGGCAGGTGACGCCAGGGAACTGCTCCTTCGTGAAGAAAAGCGAGTAGACAGTGACGTCGCAGGTGACCTTGAGCTTCTTGGCTTTGCTGAGCGAGATCAGAAGCATGTCCTCCTTAGTTTGGACGTTGGTAACGTGTAACGAGCTGTTGTGGAGGTCGGCGAGGAGTAGAATGGGAGCGAGGTTGGCTCCACGAGCATCTGTGAAGATAGGCTTGTCGACGGGCCACGACGCGAAGTGAGCAGCGGCCGCAGGGATCTGGCTCTCAGGATCGCCGTAGCGGAACGGAACGAAGAGCGACTTGACGTCTGCCTCGAGCTCCTCGTCAATATCCTTGATGTTGGAAGCCGACGCAGTGATGCTGAACGCATAGTTGCAGTACGCTTGGCCAGCGATGTTGCCCGCAGCCTTGTCCAGAGACGCCCTGTTCGTGATCTTGCTGTTCAGCCCGACAGGCAGGATGAGCGCTGTGGCGAAACCACCGCTGAGAGACGCCTTCGTGGCAGTGACGATCTCCTCGCCCGAGAGGGAGAGATCAGGAACGTAGCTGGCGATGTTCACGAGACCAGGGAAGATGTGGGTCTCGTGGGACGTCTTGAAGTCAACGGGGGACACCTCGAGAGGCATCTTGCGAACGAGAGCCTCGAATAGAAGCTTCGCGATCTTGACGTTCGTAATGAGCGGGACTGCGAAGTCGACAGCCATACGACGCGTGCGGTAACCCTTGCTGGCGTAACTGGCGGGGCGTCGGTAGTGGTTCTTCGAGGGCAGGTTGATGTACATGTCGATCAGGTTGTTCGCCAGATGCTGCGTGAGCGAGTACTCCGACTTCTCTCCGCTGTCCTCGGGAAGAATCTCCAGGTACTGCGTCACAGAAAGGCCGTCAGTAACGTCGTGAAGCAGAGTGGGCTAGCCACGAACCTTGCAAGGCACGCCATGCTCGGTGAAGAAGTCAGCGGTACCAGAGGTACCGAAGATGTTGTAGCCAGCGGCGCGCAGGCGCTGCACGGACGGCAGGATCTCGAGCTTCTCCTTGTAGCTGCCAATGGAGAACAGGATGTTCTTCTTCGGCAGAACAATGCCCGTCGAGATGAGAGCCTTGAGGTACGCCTCATACTTGTCCCTTCCGAAGCATGCCACCTCTCCGGTAGATGCCATCTCGACGCCCAAAACGGGGTCTGCGCCAGAGAGCCGACTGAAGCTGAACTGGGCGACCTTGACACCAACGTAGTCGGGCGGAAGCGGGACGTGAGGGTATGGCTCGACGGGGATGTTGAGCATGACCTTCGTGGCCAGCTCGATAGCATCGATACCCGTGGTCTTCGAGACGAAGGGGAAGGAACGCGCCGCACGGAGGTTGCACTCGATGACCTTAATCTCGTTGTTCTTCGCGATGAACTGGATGTTGTACGGCCCAGTCACGTTCAGCGCGTTGCCGATCTTCGCCGTCGCGTCCTCGATGCGGCGAACGGTCTCCGGGTCGAGGTCCTGGGGTGGGTGAATGAGCGTCGCGTCGCCGGAATGCACACCAGCGTTCTCGACGTGTTCAGAGATGTAGTGCATGATCATCTTGCCGTCCTTGGCCACCGCGTCCATCTCGATCTCCTTCGCGCCCTCGATGTACTTCGTGATGACAACAGGGTGCTCGCGCGAGACAGCAGTCGCTTGGGAAAGGTAGCTGTTGAGGTCGTTCTCGCTGAACACGACGTTCATTGCGGCACCAGAGAGAACGTAGGACGGGCGGACAAGCACCGGGTACCCGACCTTCTCGCAGAACGCGTGCGCCTCGTCGAAGCTCGACAGTTCCTTCCACAGGGGCTGGTCGACACCAATCTCGTCCAGCAAACGAGAGAACTTGAACCTGTTCTCCGCAGTGTCGATCATCTCGGGCGATGTTCCGTAGATCTTCACGTTCTGACGGTACAGCGGAAGCGCGATATTGTTGGGCGTCTGGCCGCCCATGGAAAGGATAACCCCGCGAGAGCGCTCGGTATCGTAGATGTCAAGGACGGTCTCCAGGCTGATGTTCTCGAAGTAGAGGCGATCCGCTTCGTCGTAGTCGGTACTGACAGTCTCGGGGTTGTAGTTGATCATAACCGTCGGAATGCCGTTCTCGCGCAGTGTACGAATGGCCCGGACAGCGCACCAGTCGAACTCTACGGATGAGCCAATGCGGTACACGCCGGAGCCCAGGACGATAACACCGCAGTCCTCGAATGTCACGTCGTGCTCGACGGCGTTATACGTCGTGTACAGGTAGTTCGTGAAGGCAGGGAACTCAGCTGCGACCGTATCAATCTGCTTGACGAATGGCGCGATGCCGTTCTCTTGGCGCAAACGACGCACGGCGAGCTCAGTGGTACCCATGGAGGTGGCGATCTGTCTGTCTGAGAAACCGAGCTGCTTAGCCTGCCTGAGGAGCTCAGGGCTAATAGACGCAGCGTTGCATTCACTAATGCGGAACAGTCAGCACATGTGAGTTAACGGGGAACGAAGGGTACGTACTTGAGAATTTGCTCCATCTTGTAGATCGACTCGAGCTTCGTCAAGAACCATTTGTCGATGTTGGTCATCTGCCAGATCTTCTCAACACTGTACCCGCGATGGAACGCGGTGTTGATGGCGAAGATGCGCTTGTCGGTTGGGTTCATGAGTTCTTCGTCGATGTCCTCCACGTAATCGTTCTACAGCAGCGCATAGCATCAGTACCGATACCATACGACCACAAGCCACGAGTTTACCTTTGCGAATCCAGAGAACTGGTCATCAATGGCCCGGATGGCTTTCTGAATCGTCTCCTGGAAGGAACGACCGATACTCATAACTTCGCCAACACTCTTCATGCTGCTGCTCAGCAGACGGCTGACACGGCTGAACTTTTTGAGATCCCAGCGCGGGATTTTGACGACCACGTAGTCCAAGCTGGGCTCGAAGCACGCGGATGTCACCTTGGTCACCGAGTTCTTGATCTCGTTCAGCGGGATGCCGAGACCGAGCTTGGCAGCGATGAATGCGAGAGGGTAGCCAGTCGCCTTGGACGCGAGAGCGGACGAACGCGAAAGACGGGCGTTGACCTGGTAGACAGTAAGCATCGCAAGTTTCTCGAAACGGGCTAAGCTGATTTACCTCGATGATGCAGTACTCTTTCGAGGTAGGGTTGAGCGCATACTGGATGTTGCACTCTCCAACGACGCCAAGGTGGCGAATGACGTTGATCGCAGTCGTGCGAAGCATGTTGTAGTCGCTATCCGAGAGCGTCTGGGACGGCGCGACGACGATCGAGTCTCCAGTATGGATACCGAGAGGATCAAAGTTCTATTCATTGCGGTTAGCGAATCACCCGTGTATGGTGCATCCGTACGACATACCTCCATGTTGCAGACTGTGATGCAGTTGTCGCGGCAGTCACGGACGACCTCGTACTCGATCTCCTTCCAGCCCTTCATGCTCTTTTCGACCAGCACTTGCGGGCTCGTCGCGAATGCCTTACTGCAGAGCGCCTTCAACTGGTCGTCGTTCTGCGCGAATCCGGAGCCGAGACCACCCAGAGCGTATGCGGCGCGTACAATGACCGGGTAGCCGATCGCATTCGCGGCAGCAACAGCTTCCTCCGTCGTGGTTGCCGTGCTCGATTGCGCACAGCGCTCACCGATTTCTGCCATGGCGCTGGCGAAGAGCTCACGGTCCTCGGTCATAATGATCGTGTCGATGGGCGTGCCGAGGACCTTGCACCCAAGGCTTTCGAACTCGTCCTTGAGCTTGATGCCGACGTTGAGCGCGGTTTGGCCGCCGAACGTGACGTAGATACCATCAGGCTTTTCGTACTTGATGATCTTGCGCACAAATTCGGGCGTGACGGGAAGGAAGTACACCTTGTCCGCGAGACCGCGAGAGGTAGCAATCGTCGCGATATTCGGATTTACGAGGATGGTGTAGATGCCCTCTTCCTTGAGCGCCTTGATGGCTTGAGAGCCCGAATAGTCGAATTCGCCAGCCTGGCCAATGGAAAGACCTCCCGAGCCGAGGATAAGCACCTTCTGCACGTTCGCGCGGGGCGTGCGCATGTTCGTTCTCCTCCTTCGTCCCCCCAGGCATCGAGATCGGGACTCCGCTTCCGGTCTTCGCGCAATCGACGATGTTCTGGATGAACACCTCGAAGAGGAACTCCGTGTCGCGCGGGCCAGGGGTCGACTCGGGATGGAATTGGACGGAGAAGAACGGTTTGTCAACGCAGTAGATGCCCTCGTTGCTGCCGTCGTTCGCGTTCTGGAAGAGCTCCTTCCAGCCTTCGGGGAGGGAGGCCGCCTCGACCTCGTAACCGTGATTCTGACTGGTGATGTAGCAGCGGCCGCTGAGCGCATCGGTGCAAGGAATGTTGTGACCGCGGTTTCCGTACTTCATCTTCGACGTCTTGGCGCCAGCCGCGAGCGCGAGCAATTGGTGTCCGAGACAGATACCGAAGATCGGTCGGTCCGACTTCTCCATGGCGCGCCTGAGGCGCTCGATGGTGGGCTTGACCATCGTCGGGTCACCGGGACCGTTGGAGACGAAGAGACCATCAAAGGGCTCCTCGGTGCTCGCGAGGTAGTCGTAATCCCACGGTACGACTTTGAGCTCTACGCCGCGATGCGTGAAGCAGCGAATCTGGTTGTACTTCATACCGACGTCAACTGCAATCACACGAAGAGGACGCGTCCCAGACGGATGCATTCTCGGCTCGGTCACCGGCTTGTAGAGACGCGGCTCCTTTGTCGAGACAACCGCGACGAGATTATCCTGATTGGGGTCATGGAACGGGACGTCCACATAGTCCTCGCGCCAGGACGCACCGGGCGGGGAGGGAGCACGGGACGCGGGAGTCGACGCCGGCATCAACGTCAAACGTCTGCCAGCAGGAGCGTCCTTTGCCCTGGCCAGGATCTTTCCCAGCATCGATCCCTTCTCCCGGATCTTTTTGGTCAGCGCACGGGTATCAACGCCGAAGATGGCAGGCACCCCGCTCTCCTTCAGCCATTGGCCCAGCGAAGAGCCTGCGAGAAAATGGCTGTAGTCCTCCGAGTACGAGCCCACGACCAGTCCGGCGACATGGATACGCGACGACTCGAAATCTTGAGGGATTTCGTCGACGGGGACCTCCTTAGGACGAGGGGGCACGCCGTAGTTTCCGATGAGAGGGTATGTCAGGATCAGGATCTGACCTTCGTACGATGGGTCGGTGAGAGACTCTGTGTAGCCGACCATGCCTGTAGCGAGATATATATGAATATGGCTTGCGCTGGAGACTGAAGCGAAAATTTGACATACCGGTCTGGAAGACGCATTCTCCTGCGATGCTCTTCCCCTCTGCGCCGAAACTTGATACCTCGGAAAGCGGTACCGTCTGCGAGCTCGAGCACAGAGTCTACTGAGCTTGTTTTCGTCTTGCACGGACGTGACTGCGATGGGAGACGCGGGAAAGCCATTGGGATAGTTGCTAGCCGAGCGAGCGAGGACGGGTCGAACAACGTTTGTGGTCTGTGCGGGGTTTGAGAGGGCCATGATGGCGAAACGAAGTGGATTGCGCGTCGTAGGTGGTGTGTTTTCGTGTCTCTTCCTCTTCGCTCGCTCGCGCCAACGAGTGGTCCGAGTTCGAGTGAAGAGGAAGAGAAAAAGAAACGCGGTACTCCGCATACGACTTAAAACCAGAGGAGCACGTCACGTGCCTTCCCTCAGGTCCTCAGAGGGAAGATCTGATCTCGGAGATCGCCGTACTATCCGCATTAATCTCCGGGCGCTAAGTGGCGTGCCCCACGTTCAGTCAACCCTCTTCATGCACAGTGGTCATCGATCGTCCGAGCTGGACTTACCACCGCTTGATCATGTCCTCATGAGCTTGCGGTGCTTGCGTTGAAGTTTCTATAGTCTCAAAGAGAATGCTCCTCTTGAGTTCTCAATACCTCTTCGATCGAGGCATGCGTCTGCATCGCTTGTGTCCTCGCAGCCTGATTCGGCGTCTACTACCAGTAGGGGGACCGTTGACAGTGAGCATTGCCCCATGCATTGCTTCACATGCACTTCGGTCGATTACAGTACATAAGCAAGCTCGACGTCGGATCCTGCACTCCATGACGATGCAGACATAGCCTAGGATCATCACACTACGGACAAGGCACCATAACTCGTGAGTGCAATGCTACCGAGTACTGCTACAGTCCTAACTCTCTGTTTTGTCTATATTGCCTAGCATGTGGCTCCTCACCACCGACCGGGCGGAACTCAAGTGGTTTGCGCGCCCGCCAGCAAAGTATGCCATCATATCTCACGTATGGGACAAGAACCCCTTGCCTAGGGAGCAATCGTTCTAAGAGGTTCAGCAGCTCAACTTCGAATGCGCCCGCTCCGGCGAGAATCCGCGGTCGTTCGTGTGCGAGAAAATCAAACGCTGTTGCATAATTGCCGAAGCGCACGGCTACAAGCTGTTGTGGATCGATACCTGCTGCATCAACCAAATGAGCAGCGCTGAGCTGTCGGAGGCCATCAACTCCATGTTCTCCTGGTACGCGAAGGCGGCGATCTGCTACGCATTCCTAAGCGACGTGGTCGACACCGAGGCGCCAGGATCGCCCAACTCATCATTCGCAGTAGCGAGTGGTTTAGGCGCGGATGGACCCTGCAAGAGCTCATTGCCCCCAGTGATGTCATCTTCCTTTCGCAGACGTAGATGCCGATAGCCTCGAAGCGCACTGTTGCACCGCTCCTGCAGGAGATTACAGGGATCGACGCAGGCAGTCCTCCTCGGCACGTTGCCATTGTACAAGGTCAGCGTCGCAAGGCGCTTGTCCTGGTCGTCCGGTAGGATCACCACGAGGGAGGAGGACGAGGCGTACTGCTTGATGGGCATCTTTGGCGTCCACCTTCCTACGATATATGGAGAAGGTCGGGAGGCCTTCATCCGACTACAGGAGGAAATTATGCGCCGCATCCCCGACACTACACTGCTGGTGTGGGGACCTCGTGGGGATGTCACGCAAGCGACGGTGGGCTACCGCTCTGTCTTTCCTACGTCACGGCGGGACGAGCTACATCGAAGAGTCGTGCCTCTTTGCCACGCGCCCATCGGCCTTCATCAACAATACCACCGACCTCGTACACGTTTCAAGCCGCGAGTTCGCAGCGGCGTTCGGCATCTCCCAGCACAGCGTCCACTTCACGGTCACCAGTCATGGCATCCAGGCTACTTGCCCAACTATCGCGTTCTCCAGTGGGTGCATCTTGCTCTTGCTACCGTGTCGCCAGAGACGAGACAACACCTACCTCTTCGTCGCCCTGCTCCTTCGAATACAAAGCGAGAATCCTCCTTACGGCATAGGTACGCGCCTCGTCTACGAGGAGCTATTCGTTGAAGATCCCACTCGAAACGTGAGTGTCATTCCTAACGACATCCAATACCTACTACTTATGACTGTAGTAGATTGAGGCCGGGCAGCACGTTCCTAGCTGGAAGCGGCAAACGCGGCTCGTCCCTTCCGATATCGACAGTCATACAGCCCGGTACGATATGTCCTACTTCCCGCTGGCTTCGACTTCTCTGTGTGCCAGCAACGTCCCTTGCGCCAAGCCGAGCCGTCTCTCAAACCTAAGTGGAGGCGAAGCTACATCGCATACCGCCACCAGCACATCCTCCGCATCACCCTTCCCTCTGAAGTCTCCTCCTCCTTATCTCCAGCTGTCTCGGGGCAAACATCGTCCCCAAACCAGTCCTATCATCTCCACTTCCCGAATTGGGTGGTCCACCGGCTCTCACAATATGACTTTGTACTGCCCGCGGAGATTCAACGTGGTCTCCTGGTGCTGAGCATTGGACAACAGACTTCGATTACCCTGCGTCGCCTCGAGACCAGCGAAGAGATTCGCTTGTCGCTTGGGGTCTTACAAACCATTCTCCACTGCCTTCCGCCTCTCGCCCCCGTCTTTCAAGCATGCTGTGGTGCACGGTACACCCATCCACGCAAGGTATCGTATCTTTGGACGCGCAGGCGAGTCATCATCAGAACACTTGTCGGCCTTCGTCTTCAAGGCTCACAGGCGGTTGTCACAGATGTCGGCCCTTACGCTTCAGAGCGCGGGCGAAAGCAGCTCCGGTAATCACACGTCTGCAGGAGACGCTCCACCCGTAGCGGACGGCGACAAGGAAGATCGATGGGTCGACTTGTGGTCACAGAACGGATGCAAGGGTCGCAAAGAGTTCCGTGCGAGCCAATGGACCATGTTGCTCACATTCACCCGGTTAGGCCACCGTCCCCGGATTGAGGACCTTGCTATGGCCCACGTTTATCTTGTGGACATCGACCTGCGCCATCACGCGGATGGGTAACGACTCGGAGCGATAGGTCAATACCATGCAGACCAGTACCGTCTGAGGAGTCGTTCAACAGCCAAGCAGATGTACGTTTAGTCCTCGAATGTCCCCATGTCGGCGACTGGTGCCCGGAATAGTGCATATCCGAGTCTCTGATCTCCACCTGAGGCGCCTGAGCTCGAAGCCGTCTGAAATGACGTGTGCTGCACACCCACATATAACAGCGCGAAGCACTCGACGCCCCGCTTGCCAGATGACGACGCAGAGGTGTTCTGTGCATACTATAGCGCTCGAAGTACCATGACGAGCTTGTGGCATAATCCCTCTTGAAGCTTGAAGCACTGGCAGACGAGATCAGCAGAACTGCCTCGGCTTGACGTGTGTTCCCTGGCACTCTAAGCCACTCGCGATCGGGCGTTCTACGTAGAAGGAAGCCGCAATGGGGCAGTATGAAACCTGGGACTTCTTGGACCCAAGCTCGAGCACCGCAGAGCGCCGCGAGAGATCGATCGCGAGACGGCCTTCGTTGGCGGTCTTCTGTGAGCTCGCGACGGTCTTCCTGGACCGTCTGATCAATTAGCGAGATCGAGCGCTGTATATGTGGCAATAACTTGCAAGCTCTCGTCGACCGGATCTACGCCGCAGCTTCCAGCTCGAAGCCGATCGTGTTTCGAGACGACCCGACGATCAGGCCGGTTGGAGTGGAAGAGCTGTGCTCGTTTTCTGCTGGACCTTCTGACAGCAGCGCGGATTCGTGGTTCTACTTACGCCCACATCGACTCGTCACAGCTCTGAGCTTCTGATGGCGTCATGTGCGATAGAGTCCCAAGAGGTACAGCGAGAGAGCTCGTGCAAGTGCTAATTCTGAACGCGTTTGCGTGGCGTTGACCGAGTTCAAATTCGCTTGGTTGGCCACACACTCAGGCTTGTAAGTTCTAACTCGGATGCGTAGAGTACCTTATGTCCCAGACCGTCCGCAATTTGTGGACTGAAGTGGCACACCTTTGCGAATCGTTTGGAGAAGTCTCCCAATAAAGCATCACCACCGGTAGGCATATGTGGCGCTTCCCCCGAACATGTCGCCGACGGCACTGGAAAGGCCAAGAGTATTACGCCCAGCTGACCAGGGCCGAGCTGAAGTGAGATTAGCGAGAACAGGAGAAGCATTGGCACGCGGTCCTTGGATGTACTATTATTCTTCCACAGCCTCGGTTGTGATCGAGGGTTGGACGTTGAGAGCATAGCGAGAGGATGGGACCCACGCGAAGGCCTGCTGGTAGAAACGGATCCCGCGCATATAGACAAAGCCATTGTACATCGGGCAAAAGGCGAGGCAACGGTTCCATGCATTCGAGCGAATGGTATCACGAAGCCTGATGAAGCTTAGACTTAAATGACGACGGGGCGAGGCGTGTGGTCACCCGGGTGCTGCAACATCGTAGTAGTATCAGGATGGTCATACCCTTTTCGATCCGGGGCGCAAATTCAGGGACACGCCAGCTGCAGGGAAATCTGCGTCTTCCCGAGCGTGTCGTGGCCATAGCTAGAGGTATGGCATCAGCGTGAATACTCTTCGGTCCGGTAGCGTGCGAAAGTATAGGAATTAGATGCAGAGAGCGGCACCGGAGCGAGGATGGTCAGCCATACAGGCGGCACCATGATATGTGAGTACATCATGCTCACTCCCAGTGACTCTCTCGACGCGTCCGCCGTTCCCTGGCGCGAGTAACGGGAGAAATTGGCGCCTTTCTGGAGAATTAACGTGCGGTTAATCGCCGTATCGACACGAACAGCGCGCGCGCGTTTTGCCGGGCCAAGTCGAGGATCTGATGCTGTGCCCGTGTGCACACGCCTCCATGTAGTACGTGACGTCGCAGACAGCTGGCAGGAAGAGAGGGCCAGAGAGCCCTATGCGGTCCCGGAGTCCGTCCCCGTCGCACCGATCACGTCCTACAGTCCCAAGATGGGATAGCGTTGGTCTTAATAGGTCAAGTCAGAGATGGGCATACGAGTATAATACGAACTTGCCATACGGACTCGACCTGTTCGTCGGCGAGATGCGCGCACCGTATTGGCGCAAACGCCCAAACCCGCGTCTGGATGTATAGTCCACGGATGGGCGCCAGTACTCGCAGTCATTTATCGAGAGAAGCACCGTTACGCTGGTGAGCGTGAGCCTGACGGAAAACCTGGGGACGAATGCTCGGCGCGCACGTATGCACATATTCATAGCACGATGCCTGTAAATGCGTTAGGGTACGAATCTTGAAAACCATATGGGCATGCCTGACTTACACGGCGGAGCTCGGTGTACGGTACTGTGTATTGTGGGCCAGGGTCATGGCGCACTTGTACGGTACACTAGCTCGTGAAAATGACGCAACGTTGATCTGCGTACGGACTCAGATCCCGCGCGCACGATCTTCCCGTGAAGGCGAGTGCACAAGCCAAACGCCGTTCCGCTATAGTCCAATACCGTGCTAGATCCAATGGGGGTCCATGTTGGCACATGGCAGATGCCACATAGCAGGCTGTCTATCTGCTGTTGGCGACCCATCTGAGACGGTTTGGGATCGCCGTGGCATGGGTCCAGGAAGGCATCTCCCGCGTAGGCGGCCAAAGCCGCAACGGTTTCAGACCAACGATCAAATACAGCTACATCAGTCCGATACACAGAGACGTTAGGCTGAATGACCTACGTTCACCGCGCTGTTACATCTTACTGCCAGCGACAGTCACAAGGGTCGGTCGAGCTTATCACAGACCTCGCTGCGGCCGCTCTCACATGCTCTGTCTCTGAGGGCTTGTCTCCGCAATCGAGCGTCGCAGAGCAGGGCAAGAATAGCCTGAGCATAGCACCCGATGTCGTGAATTGCAAGGTTGGGCCGCACACATGCCGCGTTCGGACACCAGCAGGGACCATGGCGGAGTATGCGAACGCACGGACTGCTGCCCGTCGTGAGCGTGGTTGGCCCCGGCCGGGTGCTTCCACCGGTCGCGGGCGTCCGGGATATGCCTGCGTGCTGTTCGAGACGCTGATAGACCTGAGGATGGCTTACTGTGCATACGCCCGCCTGAGACCCGCTCGCGGCCACGTTCTGGGGTGGGGCATACCGGCCAAGTTTCTTACGTCCGTCGGACGCCTAGCTCGCAAACATAGCCTGGACAACGAGCAGCGAAGCGGGCGAGGACGGTACCTGTGAGTCCATCCTCAGCGCGCCAACATGAACTTAGATGCCGTACTTACCGCATTACAGGAGCGCGCAGAACGTAGCATCTGACGACGGCGTCCCTTCCTGATCCGACGGAGGGTTCTCATTTCGCATTCAGGGTCTTCCCTGAGAGGCGTCGACGCTGGAAACACCGGCGAAATCCGTGTCGTGACGAAAGCGGAAGCTATAGAGAGAGGCGACGAGTAACTTGTTCACAGGGGGGCCGACTTGAACGCATGGACGACTCCTTCGTTTACGGCGGAGTTGATAAGGGAGGGCTTGTGGGCGTGCCGGACGAGGGAACGAGAGTATCGCGTACTTCGTCTGCGGGATGAGGTACGACATGGGCGATCCGGCTGGCGCGCACACGAGAATTTCACCGATGTTGTGCGTGCACCGTGTGTTTTGCAACATCCGGTAATCAGATTGTGGTCGGCCGCCCGTCCCATGTATCCATGTATCTCCCACTGCAGCTCCGACAACAGGCTGGGCATGCAGGCGAGATCGTCTGCTGATATCATGCGGCTAGTTCTATAGTAGAACCTAGGAACAAATTGGGTGACCGTGGTATCCTTGGCGGCGAGCTGCGCACATGTGTTATGAATATAGCAATTAAGATGGGCGCGCCGTAGCACGCAGTCAGCAGTATTTCAAAGTTCACCGTTCCGGGTCCCAACCGTCGCGTACCAGGGCTGCCCGGTATCTCGGTGCTGAGCGTACGCTCGCGACGGCATTCTTCTGTTTGGCGACAAACGACGGCGTTCCAGCGGGCTCTGCGGCATACACGATGAATACAAGCAGACCTACGCATGGTGTAGATGACGGCGGTGTCTTGCAACTTGCGATTCAACGCATGGAGGCGAAAGAGCGTCAGCCATGGTGACAGTCAAGCTCCCGCGAGAATGAATTTCGTGGGCGTAAGCGCGCATTAGCCGAGAGTAAGGCTGTGACGTGACCGGGTCACAGTGATTCCAAACTCAGCGAGGGTTCGTCTTCGCGGTCGGAGGCTCTCACTCAACCAGCCTGAGACTCCTTCGTCGTGTCCGCTGCCAATATCGTCGACGCTTTCACACTCGGATCGCTCTTTGCGCGTCCACCGCTCTATGGTGCAAATGTATTGCAGCGTGTAAGCAGATGCGTGCGCGATATCGCTGATTGCCACTACAGCTCAGGCCGTCGGCCTCGCGTGACTTTGTCGACAATTACAACCGGGCCATGTCATCATTCCGGCTCATACGCACAAACGGGGCAAGAAGATCAGAGTCGGAAAGCAGCCTGCCTCTCACGCAGACTCGGTGTAATCAATGAGCGGACGACGACCATGGTGACTCTTCGGGCCTGCGTTGCTGCGCGTCGTCGCTCGCGATAGGCAAACTCTCGCAGGGAGAGTGCCGGACAGTTTACAGTTCCTGGAACGGTTCTGGGAACCTACAAGCTTCCGCACGGAAGGGGACGATCCTTGGATCTGGCCACCGACCGACCCTCTCCTCTCGCCCTCCCGTCCCACGCTGTCCCTTTGGCGGACCATTTGCCCTCGTCGTTGCGCCGCGCACGCGTACTTCCGCCGCCGTGGCCGTGTGCGACCTGCATGGTTTCTCCACGAAGCGTGTCTGTGCGGCGGGCGCCGTGGGCAGTGGTGGCTCGGGAGCGGTGGCAGATGCGCGCGCGTTCTCTTCCATCTTGACCTTGGATCTCTCCCCCTCTCTTCTCGGCAAGAACGTGGCCCTGCATGGCCCTTCCTCATAGGCACCGAACCTCTGGAAGCAGGACGTCTGTGCCGAGCGTGGCAGGCGTGGATCCTGGGAGGATCCCTCCTCGCGAGATTTCGCCCTTGCCTCGCTCACGCGCACCCTGGAGCACCTCTCCAAGACTCTTCGACGACAAAGGCTCTTCACGGAAAACGACTGGCGAAGGTTCGCTTCCGCAGAGTGGTCATGAGGTTCTGCCGCCTCCACCGCAGTCCTGTTCAGAGCGGCAGGACGAAGAGAGCAGGACGGGTCCAGCGTGTTCGCATTCGGGAAGACGCTTCCTGTCCTTCTCAGGCATCCATCGACCCTTGCGGGGAATCAGTACCTTCCGGCGTACGCTCCGGAGGTCGTTCCTCGTTTCCTCTTTCTGATCTACTCGTCTCAGCTTCCCGCTTCCCGCCCATGCGCTGGGTTACGCAAATTCGGGGCCCCGTCCACGCGCCATCGTTCGGCGGTATTCGCTCACATTTTCTCTTGTTTCTTCTTGCTGCTGCTGCCTGAGGTCTCTACATGGTTTCCCAGTTCTCTTGCGATATAAATGGGACAGGAAGATGGGGCCTTCCTCTCATAGTCCCTCCTCTCCTTCTCTATTCGCCCCTCGCACAATCTCCATCATGCCCCACAGATCCTCCGCCTCCCAGGCGAGCGTATCAGCTTCCAGCTCATCGACCCTTGATACGAGCAAGAGAACGGCACCGTACTCCTTCCTAACCATGATTGGTACATCACACCATGCTCTTATTTTCCTTCATCGACATCCGCCCTGACTGATCCGCCCACATAGCACGCTCGTCTATACTCACCATGCTTCGGGCGACGATCACCGTCGGCTCGATATGCATCGAGGATTGCGACGACACCTTCTGCTTCGGTAACGAGAAGACGGGCGGGGCGGTCGTCCGCATCAAAGTGCATAGCGGCAAGTTCTGGACACGAGTATTTACGTGAGTGGCAATCTGCACGCCCGCTCGGTGGCCCCAAGACTGACCGCCTTCGCGTTCGATGCATACGCAGTTCGGGCGATCTGGGATGTGCGTCGTCAGACAGAGTTTGCCTTCAATTAGTCTCCTTTCTGACGGCTGGACCTGTCTTATCCTTACCAGTCAGCGAAGCCTACATGATCGGGGAGGTCGACATCGAGAACCTCAAGTCAATCATGGACGTGAGTGTCTCTGCATTGCACAGTTCAAATAGACCGCCCCCGTTTCTCACATGGTGCTCAGCTCTGGTTGGACAACCAATCGACGATCGCGTCCGCATCTTCGCTATACAGTCGTCTCCTCGCGGCCTTCTCCGGGCTTCGGAATGCCTTCTTTGGCCAGACGCGTTCCCGGGCGCGGCTCAACGTCATCGCGAGCTACGACCAGTCCAACGAGCTGTTCAAGGTGCGTGCGTCGCCGTGCCTGCCCAGCTCGGCCCGTCTCAACCATGTTTGTCCGCACCGCCCTTCCTCGGTTCCTCTTTCGGCGATTGGTAGGCTTTCCTTAGCAAGGAAATGATGTATTCCTGTGCGCTCTGGGACGAAGCAGAAGGCGGCGTGCGCGGCGACCTCATCGATGGGCCATCTCCGCTCGACCTCGAGAACGCGCAGAAGCGGAAAATACACCACGTGCTACGGACCGCCCGTGTCAAGCCTGGAGATCGCCTCCTCGAGTTCGGCACCGGCTGGGGCGCAATGGCGATAGAGGTGCGCCTATTCGGACCCTTTGCGTCGATTGAGGCTTGTACGGGAAATCTGCTTGCTGACACGGCGCGGGCGTTCTTGTCGATAGGCAGCCGCAACCTACGGATGCGAAGTTGACACCCTCACGCTCTCGATCGAGCAGAAGACCCTTGCGGAGGAGCGAATTCGCGAACGAGGATTGGTTGGTCGCGTGCGGGTGCACCTTATGGACTACCGGGACATCCCTGCAGAGTGGAAGCACACGTTTGACGCGTTTGTGAGCGTCGAGATGCTCGAGCACGTCGGTAGCAAGGTATTGTACCCGTTTGCTCCTTTAGACCGGAGCTAAAGATGTTCCCTGCATGCAGTACTACAGGAAATACTTTGAACTCGTCGACTTCGCGCTTAAGCCTACGACCGCAACTGCGGTGGTGACGTCCTCGACATTCCCAGAGGGTCGGTACACCGGATACCAGTACGTACTGTCTTTCCTTCTTGCATCTCGCCACGCTCCCTCCTTCCCACCTGCGGCTTCCTCTCAGATCTGAGATATCTGTGCCTGTTCGAAGTGATAGAGCGTGAGTGCTGACGGCGGCGATCTCTCGAAATAGGGCAGACGATTTTATGCGTCGCTATATGTGGCCAAACTCCTGCCTTCCCAGCGCAACCGTTCTAATCGATGCTGCATACGCCGCGTCGGGCGGCCGTTTTACGCTCGAGGCCGTAGAGAACCATGCACCACGTGAGTGCCGACTCCTGCGCTTCCCCTCCTCTATTCCTCTCTTTCTCCCCCAACACATCCTTCAGTCATTTCACTCCAAGTCTGCTCCTACTTACCGTCGCCATCACTTGCTTCCCCCTTCTCGTGTCTCCCTCCGCTCTTCTGCTCGCCTCCGCTGACTGACGAGACGCCCTCGTGCAGACTACCCACGCACCCTGCGGACGTGGGACCGCCGTTTGAAAGAGAACCTGCAGCAAGAAGCGATGACGGCACAGTACCCCGCGCTGCGGGACCGCGCGACGTATCGCTCGTTCCTGCGCAAGTGGGAGTACCTCTTCGCCTACGCCGGCGCGGGTTTTGCGAAGGGATACATCACTTGCCACATGCTGACGTTCGTGAGAGCGGTGAGTACGCTTCCCGACGCGCCTCTTGGCTGCCAGTACCGCACTCTTGCCCGCACCGGCCCCTCCACCGGGTCTTGTGATTCTCTGGCGTTGGTGCTACGAGCGTTTGACGGTCATCAGGGCGAGGAAGCAAGGGGCTTGGTGCAGTCGCGCATAGTTGAACCTGAGTGCTGACGCGGTGTATGTGGCTACAGAGCGATGTAACAGTCGCGTGCGACTAGCGACTCTCAAGCAGACGAAAGCTGCTCGGGCCCCGGTACGGCACACCGCGACAAGTTCTAGTTCGAGGTCGAGGCCTCGAAAGGAGGCTCGTGGCGGGACCCGAAAAAGAGCGAGAGAAATTTCGGGGAAGGTTGCGCCTTCTCATTATACTTATGACCTCAGCCCGAAGTTGTGGACACTGTCACTACGAGACGGCCGGCGATTTTTTTCACCATTCCCAGAACTACGTGTATAGTACCCGAATGTTGGGTCGACTGTGGGTCGTCCTGAGCAGTCTTTTAGCATCAGTGTGCGCAGTCCATTACAGGCTGCGTGTGGGAATACCAGTGTACACATTACTATGCAATAGAGCGTCACCTCACTCATCGTACTATCCGGCCCTTGGCAGAGCGTCAACGTACAAGGCGGCCCATTTGGTGAGCCGATGTTTACGCTGAAGTACTTTACCACAGTGATGTCCGTGTTGCTCTTCTTGCGCACTGCAGAGCGAAGTAGTGGCTCGGGTACTACTGACCCCGCTCTTTGTGGCCGCCAGCAAGATCGTCCGCCCAGCTCAATGATATGTAATCGGCTATGTTGATACAGAATCCGAGAAAATACTCCGAGAGGGCATGGCATACATAATACATAGCGAATGTATGAATAACACATATTTCACCCATCGAGCGGTAACTTCTATGCACTTTCCCGGTCTCAATACTACAATCATCGCTAAAGTCACTGAGGGTTCGACCCCTGCGGCGTCAGTAGGTTCTTGAAGCGTGATAGGGTCCGAAGCAGATCATGGAGGGCACGCAACGGCATCGAGATGACAACCCCAACCGGGACAGTGTGAAGCCAAGTTCACCGTAATGACCTGCATGCCGCGAGTGCAAGCAGTCGAATCACCGGATGCTCGGCGCTGAGGCTTAGCGAAACCTATGCATTCATAGGACGATCGTAGAATGGTAACAGCGTGAATGATATGGGTGGTAGTATAGTAGGTATTGCGGCGGCACGCACCATTTACTGATCCACGCCGGAAGGATGGATTGGCGTGTTCTCCCCTTGTATATGTTGAATGACGGGAGCATCAGGCGCATAGGATCCAGCCGGCCCTGGAGTGGCTGAGCTATCCAGAGTGGAAAGGACGGGAATCGGAACAATAGGAGGCGGGAGGCTGTTAGTAGGGCTCGGAGGAGGGGGTACTATGAATTCCCCCCTCCTCATTGTGAACGGGAAAGAGTGTACGTCGGCGTCTTTCCAAGCGGAATCCGCAATCGGGACGACGGATCCGCTGAGGCCTCTCCGAGGCCGATACAGGGTTGGCTGTGTGAGATCCACAGCGTGCCATAGTGTACATCGTCGTGGGTGCCCTACAGGAACTGTGGTGTCCACACGGGCGTGGGCCGTCACTCTCAAGCAATGGACAAGGAAACTAGCCTTGTTCCATTCAGGGCCGATCGGCAAGAGAAACTCGACTTGGACCGTACTTGACGAGGACGTGTCGCTGACTGTGATCTTCGCGGACGCGGTTCCTGCTTCTTGATTGATGCATGGTGCCATGACTGTTAGTTTCAAGATGAGGGTCAGCAGATGGCGCCATTGTTCACGGAACGCACTCACTGCTCCTGCAGACGTTATGTGACCGGAACTGAAAGATGTACGACTGAACGCTAGCCGTGATTACGATCTCGGATCGTCCAAACTGGACCACGTTCTGTGCCCAACGTATCGAGAGGCGGATCTCAATTGGAAACTTGAGTATCCTATCCTCCAAGTTGTTGATACCCGTGGATTGGATGGTAAAGTTGAGCGCAGAGGCCGAAGTCCTAATGCTCGGGTTCCAGGGCTCCGAACCGACTTCCGACAACAGCCACCCTGCCGCCAGCAGTGTTTTCTTGCACCAGGGTTCTATACGGACCATAACATCCCTCAAACGGTCCTCTTGGGGCACCATGTGTGCGCTTTTTGCGCCCCGTGTTAGCTGACCCACCGTATTCATGATGGGCTTGATGTCAAGCGTTCTGACGGAGACGGAGAGACTTGAGGTAATGGAAGGTGATTGCAACCATGCAGGAGCTGCATGTACTGGAGGCAAGATGATGATCCGCCGTTCTTCGTCAGAGGATCCAGTGACCGATAGCGGTGCTTTACGGCCACTGTCCAGACGTGACGCCCTCGTATAATTGCCGCCGGGTGCAGAAGGAAAGAGGATGAGGCCAATAGGCTCATTCCGCACTGTTCGACAACGGAGAAGAGCTATGACAACGTCCTCAGCGGCTCCCGGCTGTCCTCCGAGTCCATGGGGTCAGAACTCGCACTGCAGGTTGTGTAGTACAAGGCCACTCACAAACGATGAGGCTGAGGATTTCAGGCAGAGCAGGTCGATACGTGCGCCCTGCGGTGTGAATGAACAATGAAGGTCTGGCAGACGGCGTATACGGCGTGGCAACGATGGGATGGGCGTCGAGAAGACCTCCTCTGAAACAGTCACAACATCTCCGCCCTGGACAAACGCGGCCGGACTGTCGGCGAGCAGACCCCACGGTGACGGGGACTGCATGTAGCTGTTAGCGAACACCAGCGACTGCCACTGCGAGGCCTGCCCTTGTGCGTTGCTCGGATGATCCTGGGCCCGCGGCTGCCAACCTCCACCTGGAAAGTACCGCGGGCCCCAAGCAAAGATGCTCTGATCCGGGATGGTCTTCATGATTTCCTGCTGCAGGCGGACGAACGCGTTACGACCCTCGCCGTAGATGGTCGGCATGTAGACCCCAAAGATTCCGAGCAGCGAGTAGGCCTCGTCTTCCACGCGAGTCGTCTCGCGCTTTGAGGCCCATGACATGCGCCTCGCAACGCTGACAGAGTCCAGCGTCGAGGAGCCTATCAGGATGGCGACGTCGACTCCTGTGATGTCCTCCAGGAGCTTCGCCATCGACGACTTTGATCCAATTATGGTCCAGCGGCGGGTCAAAAACAGGACGTGCCTGGGCGCGACAAGCTCCTGCAGCGTCCACCCCCGGGTGTGCCATTTGCTCTTCCGAAGCATCGTCTCCAGTGGCTCTGATATCGTCCCGCTTTGCGCGTAGGGGACATCCTCAAGGTAGGCGTAGCAGATCGCGGCCTTGCTGTACCACTCAAACATCGAGTTGATCGCCTCAGAAAGCTCCGCGCTGCTCGCCTGATTGATACAGCACGAGTCGATCCACAGCAGCTTGTACCCATGTTCTCGGGCGATCCTGCACGCCCGTCTGATCTTGGATGAGAGTCCGGGATCTACCAGGATCGAGGGCCTTCCTTTACTACCGTAACGCTTTGCAGCATTGGCACGTGTGACAGCGTCCCGCCATAGCGCATTGACTTGATGGTACGATTGCTCGCCCGAGGGGCTCCATACGTGAGAGAGGATGGCGTAGCGCGTTGAACCAGGGTCTTGGACCCACACGAACCGTCCCGTGCTCGTGTTCATGAGTCGCATCCTACCATACTGTCAGGTCATCGATAATAAACCCAGGAGACGAGACAAGAGCGAACCTGGCCTCTGACGACTTCTCCAGATTCCCACCGTATCACCCGCCGCGTCACTCACAATGCCTCTGAATCCGTTCGAATTGCGTGGCCGGCCACCCCCCTGGCCTCCGCGAGCGCGAGCGCGAACAAGTATACCGTGGTTGGTGTTTGATTCTGAGTGCTGACCAGACCCATGGTGATTGTTTAGATAGCCACCGAAGCGGCTATGCATCGGCTTCTGCATCGCCCAACGCTCATACACGAGGCCTCACATCTTCCAGCCAACGTCGTGAAGTTGAAGCGCCTCCTGAGCGGACCTGATTCTCAGCCAAGCAGTTCGCAACAAACGCCTGTCTCCGTGCTCGTCGTAGTGAGTACTATACAATACCTGCCGCCCACACTCGCCAACAGCAGGAGAGTTCAGCGACAACGCGCTGCACATACAGTAAACCCCAGAATGAAAGAATACAACGGATACAATACAACGCCGTAGCAGGGCTACCACCGTAGGCAAGACGAGCAGGCGCGATCCCAGCACCCTAAACAGCCTCAAGTGAACGTAAACAAGGATTGAATATCGACAGCCCGTCCGTGAAGAGAGAACAGACGAGATCCGACACGTACCATGCACATATCTCCCCGCACCCACTTCTCCGCACCCCGCACAAGAGTGGCTCCCACCAGCGTCTTCCCCAAGCGCGGTCAAAGCCCCTGGCCAATCTCCAAGCTGCCACAGCATGCTCATGCACAGCAGAGCCACTTGCCCTCTCGCTCGAACCACACCTTTCCTTTGGGTAGGATGATCGTTCTGAGCGTGGGACACGCCTTGCCCCACGTCCGCGCAATCTCGCCCTCGTCCTCGATCGAGGCTGAGCCGGCGGCCATGAAGGTCAGATAGCGCAGGTCAGAGAACCTCGCAAGCGTCGGACTCGAGTCGTGTAGCGTTTGCTGCAACGGCGCGAATGGTCATCAGCGTCAGCGTACCCAATATGGAGCACAATTTGTATGTCCAAGGCACGCGCACTCACCCGGTCGAACATGGCCATGAGGACCACGACGTGAAGCGCCTCGAGATGCGGTAAGCGGTTCGCAATCTCTGGGAGGAGGATGTTGGGCGGCGTGTTGTCAAGCGACATGATGGTTAGTCGCTTGATTGGGTGCGTCGACAGCAATAGCGCGTCGAGCGGCAGGAAGCCGTCCTCTATGAACATTGAGAGAGAGATGCCTTCCAGTGGACGGCCGCGGACGACACTGGAGATGACGGCCGGACCGGCATGCACCGCGCGAAACATTCTGAGCAGAGGCATCGCACTGTCCGACAAGGTGAATGGCTGCTTCGTCTGGAAGCCGCGCAAGCAAAGCTCGAGCAAGTCGGGCTGCGTTTCGAGCACGGCGGCGAGCTGCGGATCACAGCGGATGGACGTGCCGAGAGTGCGTAGACGCGAGCGGCATCCGTGCAGCACCCACGCGAGGCTGTAGTGGTTGTCCTGTGGTGAGAGCTCGATGCTCAGATGGCGGAGGGAGGTGAGGTGGGTGAGGGTGTCGCGGAGGAGACGGAAGAGATTGGCGACGACTCGGTGGTTAGACCAGTCGATGCTCAGTTTGCGGACGTGGGCAGCGTACGCGGGGTTAGAACCAAGGACTTTGAGGCACGCGATGCAGCGGCGGATGGGCAGCTCGGGTATAATGCGGTAGAGGATGCGGGTGGCGATGGCGTTGAAGTGGGAGTTCACCCTGAGGAGGGAGGGGAGCTCGTGCACCTCCAGCTCTTGGAAGATGCAGTCCTGTATCTCGACCGGGAAGGCCATGAGGCGAAAATAGCCTGCCTTCATTTTCGCCTGTGCAAGAGGGCCGGGGTATAGAAAGAAGGGGGGTGCGAGGAGGGACAGACCGCTCAGCAGGGGAGGAAAGGCGAGGTGGTGGAGGACGATAAGCCTGAAGAGCTCACTTAACGGTGGAGAGTCGAGGCGAGAGTCGAGACGGCCAGAAGGTGCCAGTGGCTGAAGTCACGTCCGCACCCGGCACCAATTTCGGCAGTCACAGTACGAACCTCGAGGAACACGGTGCTTCAGCTTCAGGCTTGACCGGGCACCACCACCTTCTGCTCCCGGTAGGTGGGAGAGAAATCTCTCTCTTGACGGGGAATGACAGTGCTCTTCATGATGAGCTCGGTAGGCAGTCATACCAACCGTCAACTGAAGAAGTGCAAAGACAGCCCGAAGGACTACCACAATTTGATTCCGGGTGGCTGCTTCGCCCTCAGTATGGCGCAAGGTGGGCTGCACGCCATGTGCGCAAGCCTCGACACACGATACCCAACAGCACCCTGGATCCCGGAGCAACAAGCATAGCACACACATTCCTCGGGAATGAGCACGACAGTGAATCTGCCTGGAGTCCAAAAGTACGACGCTCTAAGCGGCCAAGTTGCCCAACTATCTCCTCCCGCCTCTTGGGTTACCACGAGGAAAGATCTTGGAAAGCGCTCTCTCAGCCACAGTCTCTCACTTATAAACACGAGCACAGGCAGTTAACTTCGACGACGAGACCGGCGTCACCAGAACGTACAGTACGAATCGGACCGCCCGAAGTATCACCGCTCTCACGAGGGTGCCCAAGATACTCTTCAAGTAGTACCGGACTCGCTGATTCCTACACTGTCCCATGTGAGCTATTTCGAGGACGAAGCAGCGAGTGTGTGTGCGTGTGCGTGTGCGAGATTCAACGGTGGCTGGGTGCTGACAGGTGCTGACCAGCATGGCCCAACCTCCGCAGTGCCGCGTCGGTGACTGCTGCACCCAGACAGCAGCCACGCTGCGATAACAACGTTGAAACACCCCGCACCCCGCACAGTGCACCCGCCCGCTCTCCTGCGCGACGATGGCAAACCCGAAGCCGCTCGTCTTCTACGACATACCCGGCGACGTCAAAGACACCGCATGGTCCCCCAACACCTGGCGCGTAAGGTAAGTCTCCCATCCACCCCAACCGCCTCAACCGTGCCACGCCCGCCGACCGACAGCCCCCCTCACGCCGCAGATACGCCCTCAACTACAAACAGCTCCCCTACACCACCACCTGGACCGAATACCCCTCCATCGCGCGCACCTGCCTCTCTCTCGGCGCAGGCCCAACCTCCACCTGGCCCTCCGGCGCGCCGATGTACACCCTCCCCGCGCTCTCCGACCCCTCCACGTCCCCGCCCACGGCGCTCGCCGGCTCGCTCGCCATCGCGCTCCACCTCGACCGCGCGTACCCAGACACGCCCCCCGTGGTGCCCGCGGGCACGGCGGCGCTGCAGGCGGCGTTCGAGGCGGCGTTCAACGCGGCGGTGAGCCCGCACGTGCAGATGCTCATCATGCCCGCCATGCTGGAGAAGCGGCGGCTGCACGAGGAGAGCAGGGGGTATTACAAGCGCGCGAGGGAGACGGAGTGGGGTGGGTCCATGGACGAGTGGGCCCCGTTTGGGACGGAGGTGCGGGAGGCGCACTGGAGAGGGCTCCGGGAAGGGTTGGGGGAGGTCAGGAGGTGGTTGGGGGACGGGAGGTTCTTCATGGGGGATACCCCGTCGTTCGCTGATTTCGTGGTTGCTGGGAGGTTGATGTGGATGAAGAAGATATTGGGCGAGGAAGATGCCGAGTGGAAGGCAGTCGAAGAGTGGCATGAGGGTCGGTGGGCAAAGCTCCTCCACGACTTGGAGGAATACACCCAGGTGGATCCGTAGAAGTGTACCTGTATGAGTGAGCATGAACATGGCTTCTGGACGCTCGACTCTTAAGGGACCTGAGATCAAATAGAGGTACATTATGTGATTATAGGTAGAAACGGCGGGTATGTGAACATTGCCTCTATATGATATGAGATATCCATACTCCCAAAGACCCAACGGACCCTCTCCGACCCTCACGCGGTCTTTTTCTTGCCCGCGAAGGTGTACGACTCAACCTCCGCCTCGGCGCGCAGGCCCTCCTGCTCCGCCTCCGCGATCATCCTGCGCTCCATCTTCTCGTACTCCTCCTTCGACAGGTTCAGCTTCTTCATCTTCGAGATGCGCGCGCGGTACTCCTGGTACTTCTTGTCCGTCCCGAACAGCCGGTCGCACCACCGGAACGACGTTGAGAAGTTGTTGACAAACGCCATGTGGTGGAAGTCGTGGTGCTCGGCGCCCGACCAGAACGGCAAGATGTGCTGGAGGGACCAGGGGAAGTCTGCGGAAGCGTTCAGCTGACAAAGCTCGTGTGAAGAACATGTGAGAGGAAAGGGGACGTACCGTAACCGCTGTGCGCATCAATGGCCTGGAAGAGACGGAGAGTGATCCAGACGTAGACCGTGAAGATGTGGAGGTCGCGGCGGAACCAGCAGTAGAGGAGCGGGCCAGCGATAGTGCCAGTGCCGAGAATCATGACCTCCGCCGGGTGCGCGTACTCTGCGGCGAGACCGAACGGCGCGGAGTACTTGTGGTGGATCTTGTGGATGTGCTTGTAGAGAGGACCCCAGTGGAGCGCCTGGTGCGCGAAGAAGTGGAACATGTCCTCGAAAACGAAGAAGAACGCGATCTGGAAGGCCTGCTGGCGCCAGTGAGGGAAGGGGACCTGCCAGGTGGCCATGCCGAACGCCTCAGCCAGGGGGTGGAAGAGCCAGATCTGATAGAGCGAGTCAGGAAATATAGATTGCGGAGGATGAGAGAGGACATACCACGGGGAGCTCGACCATGAAGTGGGAGAAGAGGACCTGCTTGGTGCATTCCCATTGCTCCTGGGCGGTCGGGACCTTGTTGGGCTGCAGTTTCCATTTCCTGAAGTAGGGGATCGCGTCGATGATGATCCAGGGGATGCAGCGACCAAAGTAGACGATCTACAGCACGACGAAATCAGCCCGACACGTCCAGGATATCGTTTCATGACCGTACGGACCTCGTGAAGCAGGAAACTCATGAGACCGGTGGCGATGACCGGGTTGCCGATCCAAAGGTACCAGTTGACCCACTGCGTCTCGAGCCAGTTGAGCTGAGAGAAGTCGGTGTTGGCGTAGAGCATGTCCGCCGTGGGGTGCACGGAAGCGGTCGAGTTCATGACGGGCAAGCGATCAGGGTCGTCGAGTTGGGCGTCAAGGTCAAGTCCGGCGAAAGGCCCCTGCAAGTAGCACAACCCAGGGAACGCTGAGGACTGAAAGGGAGAGGAGAGAGGAGAGAACCGCCGTGGCGACGGAGCTGGGAGGAGGCGTGGCTGGTTTTATTTTAAACGACGGTGTTCCCAGATTTTAGGCGGGGCCTGTAAAAGCGCGCGCGTTGTCGTACGACTCGCCTATACCTTTCTGCTCACGTGGCCTCTCCCATCGGCGCCGCCCCGATCCCCGCTTTCCTTGCCTCGCTCGTCGTCTGGCCGGCTCCAGCCATCGCTCGACCTCTCTTTCCTCGTCGTCCATGCTCCAGGTGGTATGATCTCGCAGTGTGGTCAGATGCGCGGCTCAGAAGAGGCGTGCACGAACAGGCTCGATCAGGAGTATTTGCAACGGACTCGTGCTGAAGCGCTCGTCGATTGCGGATACCGTACTCCCGCGACGCCCATTTTCAAGTTGCACTTGCTTCAAGTTTGTAGTTGTGGTGGTCTCGCACGCTTATGCTGAACGCTGGCTGCGTAATTGTTTCATGCGGAGCAGTCATATTCTAGTCAATTTCCACCGAATACCTGCACGCGCTCATCGACCATTTGGGGCGAAGCCGGCATGAAGACGAACGACGGCGGCCGCATTGGACAGTGGGCACCTCGTAACCGTGAGGTGAGGGGATCCAAAGTTGGACAGAGCAAACGCAATTGAAGTCCTTCGGGGCTTGGTCCTTGCACGTTCATCGCGACAACTTCTGGAAACTAGTCTGAGCAGTCCCTGTCACGTTGTATCTCCCGTAGTCAACACCGTAGCGGGCTTCAATATACATCTTCGGTGCACATGCGCTTTTGTCGAACGTACACATGAGAAACGCTCCCCATGGACACACATCATCAAGTTTACCTCACGCCGGAGGCAAGAACGCCGCCCACAAAACACAGCTGACCGCGCCCCATACCACGCTCCAGCCCACCCACCACCTGCCCATCCTCGGTCGCTCCACCAAAAGCCACGCCGCAGCCCAGTACGTCAACGGCATCGACGCCGCTTGTCTGAGCACGATCTGCGTATGCGATGCGAAGAGGAGCAGGAGGCACAGGACAAGCCCGTGAATGACATGCGGGACGATGGCTGGGGTGAGGAAGGGCGAGCGTCCGGCTTCGCGGGCGCCGCCAGCAGAACGACGTTCAGGAGCGGTGCTGGAGAAGAAAGCGAACAGACGCGGGAGGAATGCCAAGTGGGTGTATCGCAGCGTGAACGCGATTAGCAGGGCGAGCGGAGGGGTGCCGAGGAGGAAATTCGGGAGCTGCTGGACGGTCCAGTACCGCAGGAATCCGACGTTCCAGTATTTCGCCTGGACGTATCCGTAAATTGAAGGAGGGAAGCTCGCGCACCAGGAAGCTGGCGTAGCTTGCCCGCTGCAGAAGAGCTCGTAGGCGCGGTATTGATGGTAGACGAAGAAGGATACCGCACAGGAGCAGAGCATTACTGCGTAGAGAGCGCGTCCGAGGTGGAACTATGGACTGATATCAAGATGCGGTCAACTTTTGAGTAGTGAAAAGCACCAGTCACCTTTCGATAACTGATCAGAGGATCAATGACGAGCCCCCAGGCGATGAACCCACACAAGAAGATGCCATTGGAGCGAAACGTCGTCGCAGCCGCAAAGCAACATGTCGCAAGCATCCACTGCCTGCGAGCGCAGAACAACATGCCTATGAACGCATACAAGTCAGCAAAATGCTCGCCGCGGCCACATCCTAGGTTCACCTGAGTAGGAGAGGAACGTGAAGAACGGCTCGGTGTAGCCCGCGATGCGCAGCGTCGCAGGGCTGCTCGGGAGCAACGACAGTAACGACGCCAGGAACGCGATGTTTTGCGAGCCGAAGTGGGCCAACGTCAACTCGTAGAGGACCAGCGTCGAGGGCACAGACAGCAGCGACGCGGTCAGGCCCCCAAGCATAATATTCTCCCACTGGCGTGCTTCGTGTGCGCTATTATCTCCAGTCCCTTGCGAGGACAGCGAGTCCAAGACAGCCGCCGCGAACTTCATCACGTACGGCGCGCCCGGGAAGAACGCCCACTCGTGTTCGTAGACGTAGCCATCCCGCGCGATGTGTCCGAAATGTAACGCGTCCCAGCGCAGTAGTGCAGACGCAAGCGTGTGCCGGAATGAGAAGGTCGACGGCGGCGGCAGAACTACGTGTGGCGACGAGTCGAAGAGTGGGAGAGAGTGAGATGATGCGACGGTTAGCAAGAGAGTGAGCAAGGTGGCAAAGCAAGATAGGCCAGCCAAGTGTCGGCGGTGGTTGGAAGAGGAAGAGGTGGATGAGTCCATCTCTTAGGTGTCGAACGAATCTGTCCGAGCAGGGCTCACAATCCAAATATTTCGGTAGTAGAATTGGCCCTGGAGGCACAGTAGTGATGACCACGACCTTTCCGCCAAATGGTCGTCACCTGCCAAGGGAAATGGATGACACGCAAGATCAGTTGACTGCGTTCCAAAACATGGGAGAAACAAACCGTTGTAGAAGGTGTCCAAAGGTGTAACCTAGCTGCTGTTTCATAGGTATGGGTTCATGGTGGCTTCCAGCTGAGCTGCACCGTGTGGCCCTCGAGCGGCGGCGGCTTCTACTGAGTAAGTCAAAAAGTGGTTCAGTCCGGGCTCGAACCGGAGACCTCCTGTGAACACCATGTGAGACAGACGTGATAACCAACTACACCACTGAACCGCTTATTTGGGGTGCAGCACAATGTCCCCTGGTCGTGCTCATCGTGGATGTGAATCCGCCGCTACACAGTATAAGGTCGCGACGAACATCGAATTGCTCTCACTGAAATACAGTACCGTGGCAAAATACAAGTACAAGTACAGGAACATTGTTTCACCGCACCGGGTCGAGTCCATGACAAAGAGACATATCCAAAATCACCGTGGGCAACTCAATAGTTGAACCCCACCCGATCCCAGCCACCTTCCTCCTGACCCTCCTTCATCCACCCGACGCGATCAGCGGACAAGCCAGCAACACGGAATAAAGAGAGTGCCGTCGAGGACCTCGGCCCCCTCGAGCTCGGTGCCTGCAAAATGGCCTGCCTTGCGCATCCCGTACACTAGTGGCATCGTGCATGAGGGCCCGCTGAAGCTTGCAGACGTGTTCACCGGGATGTGTTATGGTCGTCTGGATGATCGGGAGCCACGGGTTGGGCGCAGGATCGTCCGGAGTAAGCGTCTTCTCCGCCGGTTTGGCGAGTCCTGCAGTAGATGGCGGGGCAGGCTTGGCCGTTGTAGCCTCGTAGAAGTCGCGAACGGGGAGCGCTGCACGTCCACAGGCAATGTACCATGCGATGCACACCGCAAAGTACGTGCGAAGAAAGAGCGCCATGACATGGGGAGGACAAGGACCGTGGCATACGTGGGCAAGAAGATGGACGAGGTCACGAGGTGCATGCTGTAGAACTGTGCACTGCTTAGCGTAATGTGACGACCCGGAGAAGCTCTGCGCTGACTCACTAAAAGAAGTCGGCGTTGAATTTCTTGGTTGCCGAACGCTCACGCCCTGCCCAGCCGCCAACGCCATATATGACGGCATTCATCCAGGCGATCTCTTCAATCTTCTGTTGAATCAGCTCTTTGGTCACACCGTCGCCAGTCAGGTCAGCCGCCCATTCTCCCGCGAGCTCAGCGAGTGCGTCACCAACGGCGTCATTGACACGCTCGAACGGAGACACGCCCTCGGGAGAAGGCAACCCAACCTTCTCGGCGGAGAACTTGGGGTCGGCGGTGATACGAGCGAGAATGCTGAGCGCGTGAACGCCTGGCTTGCGCTCCCCGTTGCCGGTGGTGCGCTCTCCACCAGTCGGACGGCGGCGAAGGGAGAGCGAAGGGATGAGTGCCGAAAGCCGTGAGACGGTGCCAGGGTTCGGTTCGTTCCCGCGCGCGAAGAGGGATTTCGGCAGCAGCTTCTTCCCTTGATCGGCATGGGTCGCAGCCTGGGCGAGACCTGCGGATACAGATGACAAGTAAGCTTAATGCGAACCAACCGCAACGTAAACAGACACACCCTCTGCGACCAGCCCGGTGAACCCAAACTCTAGCCCGCATCCGGCGTGAATCATAGGGTGGACAAGAGCGCCGTAGAATCGCAGGAGCATGTTAGGTTCGCCCTCTACGCCGTCGCCGCCAACGTTGGCGCGAGGTGAGAATACGAATTCATCGAAGACCTCCGCGATGCTCTTGCTGCGCAGCTGAGCCCGGAAGAACTCGAGGTACGAATTGTAGAAACTGTGCAGAAACTTCTCGTCAACCGCGGTTCCATGCAATCAATAATAGCGGTCACAAGACGCACTCTCGCTTCCCTAGATTGAGCCAGAACGATTTCTCGTCGATGGGCTCAGGAGCTGCGAACGCCGGCTTCATGTAGTCGACGTGCGTCTGGTAGGCGGCCTCGATCAGCGGCGCTCCTGCGCCCAACGCGTATATGGCGACGAGGTGGTGAGATGCATGGCTGGACATTTGTCGTCAACAACTCGCGCCACAGAAGAGGGTCACAGAGCCACTCACTTGTGAAAGCCGCGGTCGTTGAAGTAAGCATGCCACTTGACGTGGTTGTCTTTAAGGGCGTCGGCGAGCGCCTTACTCGACTCGTGCGTTATACCCGCCAAACGAGCCGGGACCTGCGGCGAAACAGGATGAGTCGGGAGAGGGAACAGTGCGTCGAGTTCGTCAGACTTGGGCGTGAACATGGTGGCGTACAGCACAGAGGATGAAGCGATGCACGATGACGACGTTGCGCTCAACCCCTGAGGGACCTCTTATACCTCACGAGCGATCGTCATAGTCTATGACCGCAGATGAGAACGCGCCAACCCCTAGTCACGAGAATGTCTCCGTCAAGTTGACCAGCCCAGAATGCCTCGTGAGACCAGGCATGAATGGGATCCGAGGGGTGCATGATCTAGACATTAGACATCATGAGCATGAGAACCTGCACTTGAGTAAGCATTCTCACTGGGAAGCAGACGGTGCGTATTAGTCTTGAAACCGGCGCGGCTCCATGTCAATCCGTGCTCCCATGACGGATAAACATGAGGGGCTAGTATCCAGTCTAAGAGTCATACGTGGCCATCGGCAGGACCTCGAGGCGCTGCGACTTCAGAGTCACAGCAGCTGCACTACCTTACAAGTTTCACGGTTACCAAGTCCAGTATCGGCATAGTCACCGAATACTGGGGATTGGCTATTCGATCATGCCCGATCAGCAGACGCTTGCAGCGCATGACCGTTTGACTACACACGGCGGCTCGGCGCTGAGTAACAACTCACGGATCTGAGATGTGCAGAAGACTGCGGATGCAATCAGCCAGACGACAACGAGGCTGATATTCCTTTCTATACGCGCGGAACAAGTTCTAAGATGCTGCCATATGAGTGATCAGCATGGACCTGCGGCAATAAAGTTGAACGTTCAAACTCACGATGCACTTGTTTGATCGCTTGGGTGGTGTACACGAGATCAAACCGTAAACTACAACTGCGCATACAATGCTCACACCGGCACAATCAACTCTTGCACACTTGCGCCCTTGATGCTTTCCAGATCCGAGTCGCTGGTCTTATCCACCGGTATTTCGACCTCGGCCTTCTCGGAGAACGTACCAAACACGTCGTCTTCGTCCACCTCGCCCAAGCCCGCGGGTGGGAACGCCTTGCTGAGGACGACGTGTACGAAGGCGCTGATAGCGAATCCGAGCGGCCACGCGAGGTCGTATACGTGTGTCCAGCCTTCCGAAACACCGATAGGCTGCGGCGAGACAGCGTTGATGAAGCCGGCTATGAAGAGGGGACGTCAATCGAGAGGAGGGCGAGGTGAAGATCGAGCACTCACGCATGAGAGGCCAGACGCCGAAAGCCCATGAGACCACCGCGCGGAAGTTGACGCCGTACGCGAAGTAGTAGATCGACCTCGAGTTGGGCATGTAGAGGTGCGACAACCTCAGCTTCTTGCGACGGAACGACGAGGTAATCGGAAACCATGACGCCCTGGGTATCAACCGGCGTGAGTGAATGTCAATCAAGCGTAAGAGAGCTGTACCGACCGTCAGAGGGCCAAGGAAGACGGCGAAAGAGCTGAGCACAGTCAGGAACACACTCGAACCCGTTAGCAACTTCCATGGACACATCGCGAGCCCGATAGCTGCAGTCAGGTATGAACCTCTGAGGCAGCCATGAGTGATTAGACCGGAGAGGACGTGATGGAGGCGCACCTGCGGATATTGATGTACTTTGGAAGCAATCCTGACATGTCGATACCACCAGAAACAGCATTTCCAGGGATGTTGATACCGAACTGCGACATCACGAACGCGCAGCCTGCGAAGAAACACGCAGCTCTCGCGCCAGGACCACCGTGCGTCTGGATCGCCTGGAGCAAGTCGTAAGGTGCCCACAAAAGACCTTCCTCTGGGTAGAAGTCCGCAGCGCAACTAGTGACGATGACGCCGAAGAGTGCGATGATGATCGAGCTGACCGGGACGATGACAAGCTGGCTAACGATCTGCGCGCGAGGATACGATGCGAAGCGAGTGTAGTCGCTCTGGTTGAGGATACCCGCGCAGATGCCGCCAATAGTAGAGCTGATGCCGTAGGCCATAGCCCACCCAAGGTTGGCTCCAGTAAGGGGTTCGACGTCACTGAACTGGCTGGGATGGCTAAGGAGCGGACCGCCGCCGCCCTCTTTGGCGATGGCCCACACAAAGATCGAGAATGTAGTGATGGTGATGATGATGCTGCCGATGAGGAAAGGCTTCCGGAAGTGCTCCGGGGGGAACCAGCATGAGGGGTACAGAGAGCGCAGCGAAGATGAGTATGCCAATGAGGTCGTTGGTTCTATCGCATTCAACGTGAGTTTACGAGTAATTCCACTGCTGTAAACTGTGGCATCCTCACTCGATGCCAGCGCTCTCCGGGAGCGTGTTCCTGAGTGTGTAGAAGCTTGGCCAAATGGCACCGATGACAACCTTCACCTGAAGTGGAGGACGTGAATATGCAACACAAGACGGCGCATGTTTTTAGAAGATTACTGACACTCATGCCTCCACTGTGACGAGCTTCAACGTCAGTTCGACATCAATCGCGTATGATGAACGACACTCACAAGACCAGTTGCACGCCATACCACACGATCGAAAGCAGGATGCGCATCAGCAACGGGAAGAAGCTCCCGAAGACGCCCCATACGAAGCGATTGTACACCGGGAAGCCGACGTGCCATTCAGCGCCGACGAAGCCGTTCGCGACCACAGCGCAGGCCACGATGAGCTGCCCTATGATAACCGAGATCATAGCCTGCCAGACATTGAGGCCGATTCCAAGTAGACTCGACGCGGTCGACCAGCCGCTGATGTTGAAGCCAGTCAAGAGCCAATAGCCAACGAACGACCAAGCGCCCCAAGTCCTCCGAGAAGGCGGCAGAGGGACGATGTCGCGGTTGACCCAAGCCGTCGCCTCACCCTCAAACTCGTTCTTGCGCTTGACCTGGAGTCTCCGCAGTAAGCTCGACATCGCTGCCACAGTTGCTTGCAAAGGCGTTCAGTACTCTTGTGCGGCAATCAAGCGGCAAGAGAGCCAGAACACCAGACGGTCCAGCTTATATGGCGGGGTATGATAAGGCGTACGCGACTTGCGGGCGAGGGTACTGAGTCTACTGATAACGAATTCACCATACTTCATTGGATTGTCTCCTGACGATAAAGCTTCCTGAGGGCTTGGTTCTGTCTTCAGGCACGGTGGTGTCCGCTGGAGCCCGCCAGCATCCGCGTTGACTCGGACATTGTAACCTATTGTAACCGGGAGCCTAACGCATGGACAGCTAGGTCGTGATGAGACCGAAACTCGCGATCAGGATCGAAGTATAAGCCGGACGCAACACAAGGTACGTACCCACAGGAGGCTCTGGAGGTGGTCTCCATCGGGGCCCGCCTCACGATAGACGGCCCGTGGCGCCTGCCTGCAAGTACGAGCTTCGGGATCCCGCATCCCTATCGTGTTGGCGCGGCGACGGAGTATATAGCCGCGGCAGGTTAGCGTACGAGATCACGGGTCCGGTGACTCGCACTTCAGAACATCTGGGTATGCTTCTATCATCCGAGAACGCAAACCTCACGCTTCTACTAGTAGGTAGAGCTTCACAAGGACGGTTGCGGGGAGTAGGCGTGAAAGGAACATCTTGGTTGCTTGGGCGGGGCTTGTAGTAAGTACATTTGTCCAGCGAAAGACGGGAGTCGGAGGAGTCCCAGTCACCCTTCGATACTTCAGTAATAAGTACTGCAGTAGGCGGCCGTCGCAAGCAATCTCCGGACACAGCCACAAAAAGCACTGGCTATATATATATTTATATACGTTTTAGCCGTTGACGGTTCAGTGGTGTAGTTGGTTATCACGTCTGTCTCACACGGTGCTCACAGGAGGTCTCCGGTTCGAGCCCGGACTGAACCACTTTTTCCACCACTCCCAGAGGGCGCCGTTGTCAACCCTTCGTCTCTTGTTTTCGGTTCCGCATTCTAAGTCATTATAAGGTGGTTACAGGGCCCTTGTTGCTTCTTTTCGATGGCAGTTGGGAATGCTCAGTTGTGCGCGCACTGATCATTAACTGTGCCTCCACCTCCACAGCCCATCGACACCCAACGAATTGGCAAGATGAGAATGTGACATCCGCTTTGGCTTGCAATCCGATATGGTGTAGTGGCTAACATTATCGCCTCTCACGCGATAGCCCGGGGTTCGATTCCCCGTGTCGGAATGTTTTTGTTTCTCGCTCCAACTGGGCCATACCATCCACATGCGGCACCCCATGCTTCGGTAAGCGCATCGTACATATATCATTTCTTCACGTTCAAGCAGTGGTACACAAGCACTAACAGTCTCCTAGTATTCGTCATGGTAGAACGCGTCGAAGTCCCAACTATCTCTCTCTTGTCCCTCCCTCATCCATCCCACCCTCTCCATGGACAACCCGGCGACGCGGACGAACAACGACCCGTCCACCCTCTCCGCGCCCTCCAAGTCCACGCCAAGCTTCTTCAGATGACCGGCCTCCGTCGCCCCATACAGCTCCGCAAAGTGCGCGAGCGACCGCTGCAGCTTGCAGAGATGGTCGTCGGGGTGCTCGAGCGTGCTTTGGAGGATGGCGAGCCACGGGCTCGGGGTGCGGTTCTCGCCGATGAGCGTGCCTTCCGCTGCGGGCTTGTGCGGGAGGGAGTCGGCTGGTGGGGTGGGCGTGGCCGTGACGTTGTCGTAGAAGGCGCCGAGGGGGAGCGGGGGGCGGCCGCGTGCGACGTACATGGCGACGGTGTTGAGCAGGTAGGTGCGCAGGAGGATGGAGATGGACGTCGGAGAAAGGTATGCGACAATGGATGGGAGGAAGAGCACAGACGTTACCAGGTGCAGGCTACGCACGTTAGACGATCAGCTTCAGAAAACGGGGAGGAGGTCACAGCGAGCAGACGTACAAGAAGAAATCGCCGTTGAAATTCCCCGACTTCGACTTCTTGCGGCCCGGCCCAGCCGCCGACGCCAAAGATGACCACGGCAGTCCAGAACAGCTCCTCGATCTTGCTCTCCACCTCCTCCGCGTTCGTACCGTCGACCGTCCACTCCTTCACGAGCTCGGTGAGCTCGTCACCACGCTCATGCAACAGGCGCTGCGACGAGTTGTCTTCCTCGCTTTCGATCGGAGGCGGGAACTTGATCGTCTTAGTACGACCAGTAGTCGTCGCGCATGACGCGCCCGATGATCGACAATGCGTGTGGGCCTTTAGTCGCCTTCGCGTCGTTGGATTGGCCCACGACGCGGTGGACTTGGTTAAGCACGAGGGAGGGTATCAAAGATGTGACGGCGGAGACGGCTGAATTGCCTAGGTCGGTCGTAGCTGCACCGACATACTGCAAGATAGAAGGCGGTGTCAGCGCCGGAGCGACAGGTGGATGGATGGCGGTCATTCCAAGTCCTATTAGCAGCATGTCCTCAGTAAGATACCGGCAAGAAAGCCGTGGAGGCATTCGCTCACCTTCAGACAGCTGCCCGAGCAGTCCGAATTCGCAGCCGTAGCCAACGTGAATCAGGCAGTGCAATTGACCGGCGAGGAATCGGTTGGCCATCTGCATGGGCGGCTCCCCGGGTGCCGGAGGCTCGATGTTTGCCTTCGGAGAGAATATGAACTCCTCAATGGTTGCGACGGCGCCTTGCGCTAGCAATTTGTCAGTGAAGAAATCGACATATGCTTTGTAGTATCTAGTGAAGCCGAAGTGAAAGACGCCTCGTCAGCGAGAGAATGTTGCATTGTCTCAGTTGAACGAACTTTTCGTCCCCAAGGTGCTCATGGAAGTTCTTCTCGGTGATGGGTTCCGTCGGCGGCAGGGCAGGACGCTGGTAAGACGTGTGGGTCCCATAGGCCGCCTCTATGTTTGGGCCGCTTGCGCCCAAGTGGTACAAGGCAAGGAGATGGTGAGACGCGTGGCTATGAGGAAACTCGTGAGTGAGGCTGATGACATCAGGGACGTGCAGAACGAACTTGTGGAAGCCCTTGTCATTGAAGAAGATGTGCCACCTGACGTGATTGTCTCTCAGGGTGTTCAAGAGCGTCGCAGTGGAATCGGGAGTCGCGCCGGGAAGACGTCTAGGACCCTGCCTCGAGGGTGCATGGGACGGGGTGGTGTAGAGTTTCTCCCACTTTCCTGCGAGGTGCTGTTCAGTCATGGTGTTAACGTTGTTCAGCTGCACGACAGGTGGTTGTGAGGAGAGCGTCGATTCTGCGGACGAGGGCACGGAGCACTGTATTTGTACTTTGTGTACGCTCGCTCTGCTTGTTGCGAATGACGTCAGGCAGCAGCTGAACCGACCACCTGCTAACGGCTGAGCTCCGTGAGTGGAAGGGGTGCAGAAAGAAAGTGGAACTACACTTACTTCTTGCACAGCACCGTCTCTCGACGACGTGGGACGGCACAAGCCACAGCGAGGAAGCAGCCTATGAGCACCGGCTCTTACTCATCGTCACACACTTCCAGACAGTTAGAGTTCCCGCCATGCCGAGGCAAGTGGAGCAAGCTGGAATGCAGCAAGTCGAGCTACATACGCGCACGCCTCATCACTGACGAGGAGTTGTAGCGTACTATGACTTCATGGCAGAGCCGCAGAATCGAGCACCCACTCTCATCTCCGACTGCCAGACGCCGATGAGCCTGAACAAGCCGCCAGCAGCATACGGTGCATACCTACACACGAAATACCGGAATTCATGGCTGCGGAGAAGTCCAACTGGTGAGGCCTTGGCAGCACTACGTCGGAAGAGACATGTATAGAGAGGGTTTACCGCGACTGTACTCGCATGTAGAAGGAAGGAACGCATTGTATCTATCACTGTTCATGCTCGAAGCATATGTAGATACACTATGAATGCCCAGGGGTTGAGACAGACGAGTACTGATTCGACTATTAACCAAAACGACGTACATATTTACCAAACCGGCCCCAGCCCCGCCCCAGCAGCGCCCGGTGCCCAGTCCAAAGACCAGCTCAACGCAGAGAGTCCTACGAAGCGCGCGGCCCCTTGCCCTCGTCCGCCTGCGCGCGCGTCGGCGTGGGCGGGAACGCAAACGAGCTCCCGATCGGGCTCCAGCCCTCCTCGCCCCGCTCCTCCGACCGAATGAGGCTCGCGATGCTCGCCGTATGTCGGTGGCTCTTCTTCGCAGGCGACGCGCGCCCGTTCGACTTGATCAGCGGCGCGGCGGACGACGGCTGCTCGGGCACGACCGGCGAGCGGTACGTGATGTCCATCTCCTCGTCCGACTCGCGGTCCGAGAGCTCCTCGAGGCCGTACGCCTCCGCGTCCCGCATGATCGCGCCGTTCGCGCGCGAGCTGCGTCCACGTCCGCGCGGCTCCTCAAGATCGTAGATCTCGTACTTGCTCCGATACGACGCAGCGCTTGAGTCCGCCGGGGGGAGCGGTGGCGGCAGCACCCTTCAGCTCCTCGGGCATCAACAGATAGAAGAAGGCAACCGCGAGGCAAGAGCCGCCGACGACGTCGACGAGGTAGTGGTGCGTGAGGTACATGGTCGCCCAGTACAGCACAGCCGCGTAGCCAAACACCCATTTGGTTGTCCACGGGAAGAAGTGCGAGATGAAAAGCGCTTCCATTGTCGCCGACGCAGCGTGAAGAGAGGGGAACGCCCCGAAGACCAAGGGCGAGTTCGAAAACGCCGTGGTGTACCCACTCGAGTGGAACAGCTTGTCGATCCGTGCAAGACCGCCAGGCGAACCTCGAATCGTGTAGTCCGCGGGGGTGAGCCCGTAGATGAGCTCGTACCATGGAGCAGCGCAAGGGAAGATGATCTGGATGAGCACGCCGGTGAGATTCATGTATCCAAACGCGCTCGCCCAGAAGTGGAGGGCCTCCTTCGGACGGAAGAGCCAGATGAATGCCGCGACGATGAACGGGATGATGTAGTGTCCGACTCCGTACGGGACCCACGCGATGATGTCCAGAATCGGATGCGTGAAACGCGTGAGGATGTCCGAGACGTTCGCGCCATAGAGTACGGACTCGAGCGTGGGGAGGAGCACGACGGACGGTGTTGGCCTGTACTCGGTCGGGATGAATTTTGAGGAGTAGAAGCTGAGGAGATAGAGGAAGATGGGGCCCGCGGGGACGAAGAACTGCGACGTGAAGGGTATAAGAAGCGCGATGGCGTAGAGTATGGGTATCAGGAGCTTGAGCGGGAAGCCGGGGACCTGCATTATGGTGAGCCAGAATGTGGCGAGCACGAGGTGGAAGATGTAGATGCAGTCGGAAAGCGTCCACTTGTGTTGCTTCAGACGGTTGAGGGTATCGCTGGGCGAGAGGGACTTGTCTAACCGTCCGACTGCAGCAACGAACGCTGCACCGACCCGCCTCAACGGCTGCATGACTGCCATCCTGAGGTTCTGCTAAGTCTTCAATTCACATCAGGCAAGCTTGTTCGTGTAACACAAGCTATACTGGCTCACCTCGAGTACGATAGCAAACCGCGTAACAGCAAGAAACCAATTAGCGTGTCCGTCTGCCCGCAACCCAGTACTCTCCCTGGACCAGCACGTTCGCTCGGACCCAAACCAAACAAGTCCAGTCGCCTACAGCTGTCGGACGCAGAGCCGTCCCGGTCGTGAACGGCGAGAAAGTCGCTAGCGTCGAGGGGTTCGTGGTGGATGAGAAGAAGCCGAGGGCGCTCGTTTCGGAGGCCGACGCGCAACGCTCCCGACGTCGGCGCGGGCCGAGTGACATTTGGTGGTGGCTGCTCTTTCCCTCGTACTCTCATGCACTGCGTCTTCAAACCCGCCAGAATATCTTCGTGACACTCCCTGTATACCTTCTCTGATACTATTAAGCTACTAGCCACGCGGATGGGCTTTCTCTCTCAGGTCACCGTCAGCACCATCGGGCTCGGCAGTAAAGCCATCCTCAATTCCTACTGTTCCTCTGTAACCGTAAATGGTCTACATAATCTGCTCAGAGCCCTCGAGAGCGAGGAGCGTCATCATGGGCGCGGAATCGTGACCAGTGAGTATATGCTTTTCTGCTTGTCGGCGTCTTGATCGTTAACGTGGCCGCAGTGTCGAACCATATTTCTACGTGAGTTTCTCCCGCTGCACCGACGGCCGAACCGAGGACCGACGCCAGAACCATGGTGCAGACTAGACGATCCCGTTGCATGGGGTGTGCTCCCTGCGCGATTCTACCGCGACTCGCGCATGACGAGATGGACACTCGGTGCCTCGGACATCATGTTCACAAATCCGTACGTGCTCAGCCTCCTTCTATAGCCGCTTATAAAAATGCTCAACCCCGCCATCACATTGTTCACGGTCGCCAGATAGTGTTTTCTCCACGTTCTTCCGCCTCGGCCAAGTCATCGAGACGTTCCGCGGCAAGGGTATATTTCAGCCCGCCATAGACACTGCCATAGACAAGCTGAACCACGGCGAATGGGTGTGTTGTGCTCAATCCGTCAGCGGCGTGGACGTCTTGGTTGACATGATATTGCTCTCTGAAAGATTCATCTGTTCGGCGAGGGAAAAGTGAACCAAGAGTCAAGCAACCCCGAAAGCCCGACCGCTGCTCAGCTTCTGCGGTTCAAATGGGGAATGTGCGTGCACACTCGCTTTCGCTACACGAGGCTCGTGCTGACTATGCGCAATTAGTGGTCGAATCATGATGGAGGCGCAAAAGCCTCCAATCATTATACCGATGTGGCTGACGGGTGAGCCAGTTTCATCTGCGTCACAACGCTTCGTCACTCAATGCTCGAATTACCAGGTTTTGACAAGCTCATGCCAGAAGGCCGACCATTTCCTTACAAGTTCTTCCCGAAGCCAGGCGCTGCGCTCAGCATCACATTCGGCGAACCTGTGCCTACCAAAGACGTCCAAGACGCTCTAAAGTCACTAGTCCATGACGGGCGCCTTCCCGATGCTCCTCAGAGCTCGAACGGCGGCCTGGCAGACTCATCACGACCCCGAGAAGAAGAGCACAGCGGAGCCGTTGCCGAGCAGGGCTGGCTGGGGGAACCGGTGTCGCATGCGGTCGAGATACGAAGCAGAGCATCAGGTGCTGTAGAGGATGCGGAGTTGGCACTGGAGATCGCACGAGTGAGGAGCGCGGTTACTGCTGTCATCCAACGTGAGGTGGAGGCTTTAGGGAGACGAGTACTTGGCAAGGACCGTTGACGAGATTTCTCTACCACGTACTTGTCCTAATGCAAGTATGGTCGCAGTACCGTCAAGTCGCACCTCTCTAGCAGAACTTACTGTATTTGCCTTTCGAGCGTCGAAGGATGCGTTCAAGACTGCAGGTCGTTGGCAGGTTGTTGGCCAAATTGTTGGGTAGGGGTCGCGCGGACCAAAAAGCTGCCCGGAGTGAGGCTCGAACTCACGACCTCAGGATTGCCCACTCATAAGTGGTCATACAGCAGTATGAGACCTGCGCTCTAGCCAACTGAGCCATCCAGGCGTTGACGGCGGCCGTTGCCTTCGAGCTCCAATTGTTTGGGGGAACGCTGTGAAGTACAGTTCTCTTGCTTGGTGGCAAGCCCGTTTGATGCTGCTCCCTTCCCCCAGCCTGCGCGACCAGTGAGCCAGCTGTACTACAAAGAGTCGAGTACGGTCCGCGCCTTTTCCTTTTGTGTAGTCCACCATCTACGCACTACTCAAAGGAGTTATACCAGCCACTGCACGATATTGCATCGATTGCTTCTCATGCGATAGCAGTTTTAAATCCCTATTCAACCCGTTCGCGATCACCATGAAGCTCTCCGCTGCGTTCAGCCTCCTAGCGGATTTGCGGTTCGCGATCCGCGCTGCCTTCGTGCCGACTCTGTCTGCCATATTCAAGTCGCCGCTGCTGCTTATACGCCCGAGGGAGGTGTCGCGGATTTTTATGTCGCATGTCTGGACGGTCTTCGGAAACGGCGTCGACGAGAACGCGCGCCCAGTGAAGCAGTCCCTGATTCCAGGAAATGCGTATGGAGTCGTCCTTGACCTCGGCGCAGGTAATTCGTGTGGCTAGTTTCGTGTATCTAAGTTTGCTGAAGATTCTCTTGCCGTTATGTAGGTCATGGACACACGCTGTTCTACCTCGACCATTCCAAGGTCACTAAATACGTCGCGCTCGAGCCGAACCAGCTCATGCATGGCGAGATTCCGCACCCTTGCCGCATCGAAGGGTTACACAGAGGACACAGGCAACCTCCTCATCCTCCCGTACGGCGCCGAAGAAATCTCGCTCATTACCTCCGCACTCGGTGGCCGGCACACTGTGGACACCATCATCTCCATCCTCACCATCTGCTCTATCCCGGAACCTGAACGCACGATGGCCGCGCTCGTAGATGAGGTGCTCAGACCCGGGGGCACGCTGCTCCTGTACGAGCACGTCCTGAGCCCGCGGCCGGACGTCGCCTGGTGGCAGCGGTTCTGGACGCCGTTGTGGGCGCGGGCCTTTGACGGGTGTCGTCTCGATCGCCCGACGCACCTCTGGATTGCGAACATGGACGTATGGGCAGAGAAGGAGGTGTGGACCAAGGAGGGGGAGCCCGAAGAACATTTGTTCTGGCACCAGGTCGGGCGTTTCGTAAAGAAAGCGTGAACATGATGGCGGCGCTCCAAGTACTTAATGGGCCTCATCACCGACATTCGCTTGCACGTCTGGTGGTGTGTACGAAATATGTGTATGTCAAGTCCGACGCTCTGGATCAAAGGGTAGAATGTGACGAAGTACGAATGGGAGGCAGTGCAAACTCTGAACGATGAACTACAACGATATGGCGAGTATCCGACAGTCTGGATACGGAGTGATCGCGACGCGACGCGTGGCTTGGTGGCGTGGAGTCGCCTGTGGCTTGCGCCGTCGCTTCAGCACCGTCTCTCAATTGATTGCACACAGCTCTGCAGCAGCGCGCGTTTCGACGACTCTGCAGTGCCGCCTACGAACGCGGATATCAGAGACAGAAGGTCACGGACAGCCATGTCCGAGCCTTGCGCCGGGCCCACAGAGACAAGTACAAAATGCGCGCGCCCTCCAGCCATGTGCCCGCAGCAACGTTCCCCGCTCATTTCGTGACGACCAGCCCCGGACCTGTCGACCGGTGTGGTCTTGGCTTCCATCCTTGGCAGAACCTGAGAAGAGCGCGGTATCGGCGCGAATCAATTTCCTGCGTTTTCGGTCAGGGTCCAATAGCCTGAGGGCCTGTCGTACGCCACGCTTCTGGCAAGTGTCCGCTCCCTTCCCCAATTCTCTTCCCTCTCTCCCTTTGTGGCTCTTCTCTCTTCTATGGCCTACGAAAGCGAGAAAGCTGACAGTGCCAATGCGAGCAGAGTCATGATTGATGAGGAGCGCGGGTATGCACTGCATCTCCCAGACGAGATGGAAACACAGCGCTTACATCCAGAGTTCAGCCATGGGACCACCGTGGCCGCGACCGATGGCATTGAGGCCAGTCACTCGCAGAGCACATACAGGGCCGCGTACGGCTATGCAACAGACCGGGTACAAGAGTTCTGGGACCGCCTCCGAGGCAAAGGTCGTAGGAAGATCGGCTGGGGTGAGAGCCTCCGGAATATAGCCACTTCTTCTGGTGCGTTTGCAACGATGCTGAGCAGTGAACAATATTGCTCAGTCAGGCACGATCTGAAGTCCTGAATGTGTTTCTGCCTGTTTATTCCGCTCGCCTGGGCTTCGCACTGGGAGATGGTACAGTGGGGTCATGACACGACCTTCGCCCGTAGGTCTCCATCTCTCGTGCCCTTTCTGCCTGGCTGATTGCACATGCCAGTCTGCTTCCTCGCAATTATACCCCTCGAATGCATCTTTGACTGGGGTGGCGAGCAAATGGCTTTGTACCTCGGCAAGGATCTAGGAGACCTGCTCATCATCACGCTGAACAAGTAGGTCCACCCATTCTATTAACGAGGCGAGTAGTAATGACCTGCATTCAGTGCCGTTGAAGCGGTATTGGCCATCATCCTATTAGTTCATTGCGAGTATGTACACTCCAGCACATCTCATCGTGCTACACTGCGGGAGCGCTAATCGTGTATGGCTACCTCGCGTACAGACTCCAACTGCTGCAGTCAAGCATTGTCGGTGCGTATGAGTTCCTGCTTGTAGCATACTCTCATAATTAATGAGGTTGCGCTTACCTGTTCGCATATAGGTGTCGTGATCCTCCATTTGCTGCTCATCCCCGGAACAGCCTTCCTTGTCGGTGGCTACAATATCCGACAACAAATGCTGCATCCTCATCACAGCGAATTGAACCACTCGCTTCTCATGATTGGGTGCGACTCTATGCTGATATCGCAGACTCCGCACTGACAATCTTACCTTCAGCGTTCTCGCCACGCTCCTGCCAACGGCGTTCTTCGCAGCCCTCGACCGAGGCGCTTCGGCGGTGACCGCAGGGGGTTCTGAGACGGGCTCTAGCCTGGTCAACGATGCGACCCGCGATCAGCTTCTCCGCATGAGTCGTGGCATCGCTATCATGCTCTTGATCGTGTACGTCCACCGATATCATCTGCAGCTTGTCATGATCTTTGACCTGTGCCATAGATACATTGCATCTCGCATCTATTTGCACAATCCACCTGGAGAGAACAATGCACTCATGGTACCCGAGGACGCCCCCGCTGAGCTCCATCACGAAGAGAAGCATCTGCTCGAGGAAGAGCCTGTCGTTAACCCATGGGCGTGCATGCTGCTCCTCGTGATCACTGTGGGCCTGATGGCCCCCACCGCCGAATTCGTAAGCCCTCTTGGTCGCCTGCAACGTTCGGTCCTAACGCACGCGTGCGCAGCTGGTGGAAAGTATCGACGAAGTCCGAGAAACCAGCGGCATCCAGACTGAATGGTTCGGCATGATCTTGCTCCCAATCGTCTCCTTCTCTGCAGACGGCGCGGTCGCCATCCTCTTCTTCTTCCAATCCATATACGATCACTTGACAGGCAAGGAGATCCTCGTGCCCTCGATGCTGGCGCGTGGCCGTGCCATCGATCTCAGCATCCAGTTCACGCTCTGGTGGATGCCCTTCCTCGTGTTGTTGGGCTGGTGGACGAACAAGCCCATGCACCTGATGTTCGGTGCGTGTTTCCTGCCTTTCCGTCACTTCTGTGGCGGATCCACCAGTGTAAGTAGCTGATTGTGGATGCAGACTACTTCGAGGTGGCAGTTATTGCTCGGTTCCTGCTTCCTGGTGAACTACGTCACGGCGGATTCCAAAACAAATTGGGTCGAGGTGAGATCCGGCGCGGTACCTCTGTTCGCACAACAAGTTCTGACCTGCCTGCTATAGGGCCTAATCATGGTCGTATTCTACATCATGATTGTACGTACCAATCGCGACGCATTACTGAGTTCTGTAGATATGCTCACCTGCCGCACGTTCCAGGCTCTTGTCACCTGGTTCTATCCGGGACAACCCGAGGCGGACTTCATGCTCGCTTGTAAGGAAACCGTCGCTGAAGCAGTCGCGCGAGGTGCCGAGGGCGAAGGCGAGGCCGCGCTCGCTGCTCGCGCAGCTGCCGTCCTCGCTCGTGTAATCTGATTCTCTCTCACCTCAACGCATTCCTCACCCTGGACTCTATAGTACATCTGATCTCGACACATTGCCATATTGGCTTGCACATCCAACACTCTGCGTCATCCTTGCCTTCCCGTCTCTGCCGCATCGCTATCCTCGCATTGTACTTATTATAACCCCTCACGCACCTGCATTGCTCTCGCATTCCTGATAGAATATGCCTATCTCTCAAATCAAAGTCCGAGTACTTGGGCGTTGGCAAATGGACATGGTAGCTTTCAAGGGCGCCTTCTTGCCCGATTCTGTTCTTGGATAAAGGCTAGCTAGCGCCTAGCACACTCGCGACCACAAACATGAGGTATGTGATAATAGCTATGTCGGCTTGGAATCCGGGGCTACTGGAGCTGAACACCGGATACTTACTACAGGCACCATGATATAGCACTTCACCCGCATTCAGCGGCCGTCTGCCTGACCGACTCGGCGCGCCAGCACTCCATTTACCGCATGCCTCCCAGGAAGTGGCCTGTACCTGTCAAAGAGATTCATGGAAGCGCACCACGTTCTCAAGAGCGCCGAACAGGCCACTGCAAGGGTATCTCTGGGGGCGATATCCTCTCCACACTCTGCATCGCTCTCGAGCTGTATAGGCAGCAACTTCTCACTGAAGTGAAGCTTCATGTTCTGCGAAAGCGTATTCTTGCCTCCGCTCCCCACCTTGGAGACTGATATGCCGCCCGATGCACAGTGCCCTCCAGCTACGTTGAGGCATTTGGCTGAGGAGAGGCGTACTCGCTGTGGCCCAAAGCCACACATGAATGTCGCTTGTACATCGCGAGGCCTACACCGGCGTGCCGCAGTGCGAGCATCAGTCATATAAAACAGAATTGACGGACAGACATCAGAGGTCGCTTCGTCCTCCACTTTATTGCTAGGGTCGCTCTGCATCTCAATGGCTCAAGCCGCGAACCAGGCAGATTCTACTAGAGACATCGAGAGCGGGTGAGTCTTGATCATTGCGCTGGCAATTCTACTCATTCACCCAACCTCGATTGTGAGGACTGGTTCCGCTACTCCTGTCGCGGAAACTGGAGCAGGTGATGCCAACCGCAAGCTATCTTGGACACGGCGTAGTGTGTTAGTACTGCAGCCCTGGTGTAAGCCCTCATGCCACTACCCGAGCCATGCGCTGATACTTGGACGCCCCGCCATCATCAGGGCTCAGCGCGTTGCTCGTATTTATTCCCTTCGCTTGGGCCTCGCACTGGCTGGTCGATACATGGGGCCACGAAGTCGAGTTTGTCCGTGAGTGCGCCCGCTGCAGCCCCATATGATGCCCCCGCCAACGGATGCCCTCCCCGCTTCCGCAGTGTGCTTCATAGCCATCATCCCGCTGCAGAACATCTTCGAGCTCTGCGGAGAGCAGCTGGCAGAGCATACCGGGAAGGATCTCGGGGAGTTCATCTGCATCACGTTCAAGAAGTAGGCTCGCCCTCGTCCGCATGATGTGCGCGAGGACGCTGACAAGCTGGACTCTGCAGTTGCGTTGAGGCCACCCTCGCATTGATCTTGCTGCGGAATTGCCAGTGCGTGTGCTCTCTTCAGGAACCCTCCGCTCGACTGACAAGCCCTGCTGGAAACAGTCTACGCCTCCTGCAGTCAACGATCGTCGGTACGTCCAATAGTCTTCGGACAGTTAAGGCAGAGATATCTAAATCGTGGTCAGGCGTCGTTGTTCTTCACCTGCTCCTCGTTCAAGGCATGACTTTCCTCATAGGAGGCAGTCAGACGCGCAAACAGACTTTGAACGACCATCATGTCTCCGTGAATCCTTCCTTGCTGATGGTCGGGTGAGTGAGCTGACTATCGTTTAAGAAGAAGCGTAGTGATGACCTTCGTCCTCCATAGGGTCCTATCCATAGTCGTTCCGACTGCCTTCTTCGCATCGCTGGATCGCGGGCATGATACCTCGCCTCTGGACTCTCCTATGTTCTCACCACTTGTAGGTGACGTTCTACGTGACAGCGTCCTCAAGATGAGCCGTGCAATTGCTATCATGCTGTTTTGTGTGTGAGTCGTCAATCACCTCAATTCACCTTTTCAGGGCCCACAAAGAAGATGTTGAGACTCACTCGCTTGACCTATCCCATTGGCAGATATGTGGCATCTCGCATATACAGACACGTCCCATGGCCACCAACCGTCGAGTGGTTCTCGTCACTGGCTCACCCGTCGTCTCTTCGAACCTGTCTGCTTGCCACAGAAAAGCCTCCGAATAAGGCCTGCGGGTACGTCCGCCACTTCCGAGCAGACGCAGGAGACACCCATTGCCGAATCCGCCAAGGTCCCTCTTGCCGCCCTCGCTGTCTTCATTGTCGTCTCAATCGCCGTCATGTGTGTCACGGCTGAATTTGTGAGTATCGAGACATACCGATGAACTGAACCCTTCCTAACCGCCAACCCAGCTGGTTGAGAGCATCGACCCGGTACGAGAACGTTCGGGCATTCCAGCAGAGTGCGTGAAACGTCCCTGAATTGTCCGTAGCCTTGCACCCAGCTAACTGCGGCTATTGCTATGCGGTTGATTCAGATGGTTTGGGCTGGTACTTACTGCCTCTAGTATCATTTCTTCCGGAAGCGGCTCTCGCAATCATCAGTTTCATCCCCACTCGGAAGCACAAATCGGACGTTCCTGACACAATGGCGAGGGGCACTCCGATCGACTTGAGCATCCAATTCACCCTTTGGTGGATGCCCTTGGTCATCCTCGTCGGGTGGTGGACCGGCAAGCCAATCCATCTATTATTCGGTAAGTCCATGCCACTTCATACGCACTCCTCGAGAAAGGTGTCTGACACCGACCCCTATGGGAAGATTATTTCGAGGTCGCTCTTTTGCTTGGGACCTGCATCCTCGTTAACTACGTGACGGCCGACGGGGAGACCAATTTTGCAGAGGTGCGCCCGCCGTTTTGACCTACTACCGATTGTCTGCACCTATTTGGCTGAATGACGTTGTGCGCCGTCGCATAGGGCTTCACCATGTTCACCTTCTATGCAATGCTCGTAAGCCCTCCCTTCCTATCAGTCAGTACAAACGCGCTCAAACGGACGACCAGGCGACAGCTACATGGTTCTACCCAGGTCAACCTCAGGTTGCATTTTTGCTCAGCTGCCCGGGATCTGTTGCAGAGGCGGTAGCAAGCGGCGTTGAAAACACTCTTGCCCTGCTGTAAGTTGTTTGCCCTATGTTGCTAACTTGGAGGGTATCTCGAGGAGCTGGACACTCCAGATGGATATACCCACCGAGACCCACCGATGTCGTAATTCCTGCTGCTCTGTTGCTACCGTCATGAGTCCCACGTACAATAGTAGTCTGGTAATATCTGCCGATGCATGTTTGATGGATTCGCTTCGACTCACAGCTCGTACTCGATGATATCCCGGGTCAGTGCATCAGCCTGGTCATGATGAATGAGAATGAGAACGACTCCTGCGCGTGCGCGCGCTTCCAGATGATGATGTCACGCGGTGTGCTTGGGCACGCGCCTGAGGCGCATTGAAGACGTCCAGCCGAGTATCCGAGTCTGCACCGTGCCACCACCGCCTCTCCTCACTGCGCTCGGAGTCCCTGTACAACCTCCTACTTCTGGTCCAGAGTTCAATACAACCATTGTCTGGCTTGATAGCTAGTCTGGGCCGACCTACTAGTAGCAGTAGCTGCCGTAGCTCCCTTACAGACTGCTTCTCCGACCTGCGACGCTCCTGATCTTCAGCCACAATCCAACGCATTCCCTCAACACTTCTCGGATCCCAGACTACGCCATCCAAACAGGTTCTGAGCGATCTACCGTACTTGCCACGAAGCACATTACTGCCCCCATTATGTCGCAATCACAGGACAAGGCCAACGCGCCCATTAATGTCAAGCTTCTCCTCATCGGTAATTCCTCCGTAGGCAAGAGCAGTCTGCTCCTGCGCTTCTCCGACGAACAGTGGTTGCCGGAGGACGAGTCCAGTGCGACCATTGGTGTTGACTTCCGGGTGAGTTCTCTGTTCGGCGGTCGAGCCGCAGCAACGTAAAGCTGATAACCTGCCCGTTTGCTCTCCAGGTACACAAGATGGAGATGAAGGGCAAGAAGGTCAAGCTGAGCATATGGGTGCGCCTCACGCCGCACACCCCGCGGTTCATGCTCTGAGCTACATTGTGCGTGCAGGACACCGCGGGACAGGAACGTTTCCGGACAATCACATCCTCGTACTACCGAGGCGCGCAGGGCATCATCCTCGTGTACGACGTCGCGAACCGCGAGTCTTTCGAAGCGCTGCCGAAGTGGTTCTCTGAGCTGGAGACATACGTCTCAGGCTCGGTAGTCAAGATCATCGTCGGTAACAAGGTAGATAAGGTACGCATCCTAGGTATACCAATAGCCACTGCCGGACCTGTTTGACACATGCCGTCTGTTTAGGAGTACTCTCGCCAAGTGCCTACGGCTGAAGGCGAAGCCTTCGCCAAGCGCATGGGTGCCCTCTTCATAGAAGCCTCTGCAAAGACTGCCGTCGGCGTCGAAGAAGCCTTCCGGGATGTCGTTGAGCGCATACTAGACACCCCCGAGCTGTGGCAGTCCGGCTCCCGACCAGGCGCAGGTAACCGCAGCGCTGGTGGTGCGAGGCGTAACAGGGACGACGAGGATGATATGCCAGGAAGCATTGATCTCAGGCAGGAGCCGGACGAGGCGGAGGGCGGTGGCTGCTCAGTGCTGAGCGGGGTTACGTTCGGACGACATCATTCGCCGTCCTCATGCTGAGATTTCTGGGTTACGACTCGCGACGAGAGATTTGATGATTATAGGTTTCGGTCATGCCCTTGCTTACTGGTAGTGTTGGTAGTCTACGACTCTACGTGCGGACTTTCATGAGATGCACGTAGATATACTCGTATTACGTCGATAGACTCGATACCCTTCTTTATGACGGGAAACTCGCAGGTACCTTGTCTGGTCCTAACTAGGGGGTTTTATAAGCGCTAATACAGCGTGCTTGGATGGCTCAGTTGGTTAGAGCGCAGGTCTCATACGGCTGTATGACCACCACGTGGTGGGTAATCCTGAGGTCGTGAGTTCGATCCTCACTCCGAGCATCGCGGATGCAGAATTACTTTTTTGCCCGTTCGGGATGCCTCTTTCTGTTCATCACCGCAGAATCACTCTATTCTAGATTTTTGTTTGCCTAAATTCTGTTATTCAACACTAGACACACACTGGAGTCGCCGAACGTCCCACGTTGGATCCCCTTGTCACAACGGCTACCAGACGTCCTCTGTGTCGGATGTGATTCTCCCCAGAGTGCTTCCGTTGGTGTGAATGAGACGCGGGCGGAGTCAACCAGCGTGGGTGAAGGGCGCGTGCGGCCACACCCAGGCGAGATAGGTTCAGTTTGTAAGAGAGTAACCAACGTCTCCGTTCACGCTCTCTTGCAACCGCACGATCCGCTCAAGCATCCTCCTCCCGCGCTCGTCCAGCGTCCGCGCGAACCGCTCCTCTTTCATCCAGCTCAGGCCGTGCTGGAGGATGTTCCGCGCACGCGCCGCGCCCCCGTGCACCTCGCCCATGCACGCGTGCAGCGTGATGCGCGGCTGGTGCGCGTCGTACGTCGCGCAGTGCAGGATGTTGTTGTTGTAGAAGACGGTCTCGCCGGGCTGGAGGACGACTTGCACAGCGCCGGGCATCGCGAGTGGGTCTTTGGGCGGGTCGAGCTGTGCAGGAGTGCGCGCGCTGCTCAGGGCGTGCGGGGGACCTTGTGGGAGCCTGGGACGACGTACAGGCAGGAGTCCGTGCGGAGTGCGCTGTGGAACAGGTTCAGCATGAGGTGGCGAGCTGAGCCGCCGCGAGAGAACCTACGTATTCCATTGAGTCTTGTCGAGAGTCAGCGCATGGGGCCGTCCGAGGGAGATAGCTGGGCACTCACGCCATGGTGCCATATCTTGAGGGCTTCACGCTCTTCCTCTTCGGTGGCGTCCTCGCGGACATCGTCTCTGTGCCATCGGAGGGCGAAGGAGTTCGAGGTCGGGTTGATCAGCAAGTTGAACAGTTCTGCGATGATCAAGCGACATGGCCTCTTTCAATTGTGCGCAAACGTATGTGCGTATGTCACTACAGACTCACCCATCTGCAAGCCGTCTTCCTGGCATCCGAGCAGCTCCTTCACGACATTCACGAGTGCGTCGGACGTGTACCACCGCGCGAACGCAGGCTCACCCAGGTCGGGATGCATGACATGCTGCACGCCCCACGAGTCGGGGTCGCCATCGCCATACGGCGGGAACTGCCGTCCGACGGTGCGTCGATGCGGCCACTCTCCCGACCGGGTGCGCGCGATGGCGCGCGCGCAGGCAGCCTCGAGTTCCTCCAAGTGTGCGGGCGGGACGAGGCCGGGGACGATCACGTACCCTTGCTCGTCGTACTGTTCCTTCAATGAAGGAGACATGGTGGTTTGGAGATGAGTTGCGGATGCGATAAGCTTGGTTTGATAGGCATGTGCGATCCAGCGGGGCAGCTGACCATTGGCATCAGCACCGTTTCTGTCCAGACCCTCTCATCGGCGAGGGCGGTCGACAGTCCCCCGGCCAGGGACGTGTATCGCATGATGTCTCTGTTAGAGGTGTGCTGCAAGATCCTACCGCGACGGTGCAGCTTGCACAGACATGGATTTCACGATTCTCCTGCTACAGCGACTTCGTTGATTCTGAGGACTCACTTCCCGGCGTCACGCAAACAATGACTTAAACGCCTGGTAAGAGATGTATGGCATTTTCACTCGTCTGAGTACAGATGAGGAGAGCTTTCGAACGTGCCAGCGTGATATACAAGATCAGAGGTTGTTGGCGAGAGTCAAGAGCATGAGCCATTGCATTTGCAAGCCTGAGGCCATCAGCCACATTGTAACCGATTAGGCGAATAGGCGCCCCTGCCTTAGCCACACACGTCGTTCACCCGTCCTCGAGCTCGAGCCACCCTTGTTCTGAACTTTCATCTTGCATTCACTCGACCTTTCAGCTTCAGCACCGACACGCCTCCAGAGTACCAGTGCGGGGGCTGGTGACCCTTGCAATAGCTGGTAAGCACACAGTCCATCCTGACTACACCTACACAAGGCCTTGGCCATGCGGACAACGCGCGGGTGACCGGCCGCACATGCCAGGGATCGCACGTCTGCAGTATAAATGCCCTTACACGCTCAAGACCCCGTACTTACATACAGCGTTGTACAGTCAAGCCGGCACCATGAGCGTTGCATTGGGCAATAGTTCGAGCTCGAACAGCACCTCCGTCACCACCTCTGCGAAAGACGAAGAGGCAGCCTTCACCCGCGCCACCGAGAAACTGTTGAACATCGGAGCCGTACCGGTTGCGCACTACCTGCAAGAGCCCGTCTTCGTTGCTCCTCCACAGCTGCTACCTGTGACGACGTCTCACCCAGTCCAACCGGCTGCACCTCAGGAAGCTGTCCCGGAGACCATCACTCGAGCTGTTGCTCGTTTACACCAGGCGTGTCAGCAGACGTTCGGTAGCACAGAGGCCCTCAAGGTTCGATTTTGAGGAGGATGCAGCTGGAAACGGTGAACATATTCCTCTTGTTGATTATATGCGCCATACCTGACCTGCTACAGGTAAACGATGCAAGCTCACCATCACCCGCCCCAACGGTACTTCGCGTATGTATACATCTCCTCTGGCATTCCAGCGCAAGTACGATGCCAAGGCGCATGTGGCTACGGTTGCGATCGAGAACGGTGCTATCGACTTCATAGGTTCAGGTGAGGGCAAGGGCACGCCGGAGGTCATGCCTGCGCCACCAACGGCCGAGGAGCCGGAATCTGCCTCGACTTTGATTGAAGCGGACGAGTCCGTGAAGGCCATTGAACAGACCTGTGTGGACTGGACGAATGGCCGTGTCAAACCGTTCTGGCTCATAATTCAACGAATCGAAATTTGGGAGAAGTACGTCTGCTGAATTAGCTATGATCGAAGGACCGGCCTCTGACCATTATTGATGTGCAGCCCAAGGTTGCGCGCTGCGTATACGTCCTTGGTCCGCGGAATTCCAGAGTATGGTCTGTGGGCACCGTCCACAACTTCTCCCGCCGAGGCAAAGAAGGCTTGCGCAGAAGCTGCCCTCGCCGATGGCGTCCTAGACTATATACGAAGTTGGTCGCCAAACGCATCAGATATGGCGGTGGATGAGCCCGCATCGGAGTCCCCCAACTCGACCATCACCTTGCAGCAATTCTTCGACACTCTCCCAAAGCCCTTTCCTGAACAAGTGGCAGGGCAGACTGCTGTGGATATTAATGGTCCCGCATGGTTGAACACGACGATACAGTCTGCTCGTGGTGGGAAGATAGTGCCGAACTTCATATGGACGGTAGATCCAAAGTTTGGATGTACGTGTCCATGTATACTCTTGGCTTTCTGAAAGGCTGACTTCTCTTCTAGTCCACGGTTGTCTTCTCCGTCTGGAACGTCCCGGTGAGGTCAAGTCCTACCTCGTTGACGCGCGCTTCTCGAAGCGCGCTGAGGCGAAAGCTGCTGTATGTCTTCTCGCGATGTCGGAGGGCGTCGGCGACTACATCCGTGGCGTGGCCAAAGCCGTCGAAGATAGGCTGCCAGCTCCGATGCGGAAGTACGTCGCCGAAGTCCTGACGCCTACTCTGAATGCCGAGTATCGCAAAGCGCACGGACCCGGCATTCAGCCGCAGGTAGAGTACGACATGGATCTTGACGGTCAGTCTCTTCTCTTTCTCTTCCCCTGGCTTGGCCCGCTGAGAGATTCGCAGCGTGCGGAGCTACGATGACCATCGAGCTCGGTCCGTCGCCGACACCTGAGCAGGTGCGGAAGTACACCGTGCCTGCTGAGTATCGCAACCGGAACGACGCAAAGCTCGCTGTGATTGCGCATGCCGTTGAGCAGGGGGCAATCGAGTTTCTTCGCTTCAAGGGTAGGCCTCCGCCGCCAGGGTACATCCCTTACTACGCGCAGCAGTATGAGAACAACTATGCAAACCGGAAGCGAAAGAACTGGGATGGCGGAGGTGGGGACTACGCTGGTCCCAACGGTAGCGGCGGTGGCTGGCAGAACAACAAACGACCGCGTTTCAATGGCGGCGGTGCCGGAGGGGGCGGATACGGTAACTACAACGGTGCGCCTGGTGGTGGGTTCGCACAGCAAGGGAACCAGCATCAACACCCGCGAGCTGGGTGGAACGGGCAGAAGAAGCATCAGAACTGGCGATCCAACGCTCCTGGCGCTGGCTACTTCCAGCCGGGCCCCAGGAACGTCGGTGGTCCTCCGCCGCACATGCCTGCCGCCCCCGCGCCGTATCCGGCCGGCGGCGGCGGCGCGCCCATGCCCCCTCAACATGCTCCTGCTCCGTATGCGTACCCTATGGGAGGCATGCAGCCCCCACAGGCTTCTTACTACCCTGTTCCACAGCAACAACCGCCGTATCCAGGCGCCGTGCAGCCGCAAGTCGCGCAGTATGGCGCGCCGAACCCTGCCGTGGGTGCCTTTCAGCCCTACTATCCTCAGCCGCCCGTGCCTGCTCCCCCTCCAGGTGCCGTGAACACACCTACGCCCTTCCAGTATACTTACGGCGGTGGCTACCCGACTATTCCCGTGCAAGGTCAGACTCCTGGGTTCCCACCGTACCCGTCCAGCTACTCCCCAGTACCCTCCAGCACCCCAACAGCCAGCGTATTACCCTCCTAACGGTACTGCTGCACATGTCCCAGCAGCGCACGTCCCTATGGTCCCACCTACTGCACAATATCCGCCTGCTCCAGGTGTACAGCCAAACAACCACATGCACGTCCCTCCGGCAAATCAGTATCAGCCACCGGCACAACCCACTCCTCCGCCTCCGCCGGCAGTCCAGCCGCCCTATCCTCCATCGCAACCCCCACCACCCCCGCCTACCGTACAACCTCCACCTCCTCCGCAGCCAACCCCGCCGAAGACTGCACCTCCCCCTCCGCCGCCGCCACCGCCGACGACAGTCCCTCCAGGTCCTGCCACGAATGGCGCAGCTACGAAAGACAAGGGCAAGTCTCGGCCTACGCCACCTGCACCCACTCCTCGTGCCTCCGGGAAAGGCACGACTGTCCATGTAGATCCCGGACCGAAGTCTAACGTTGCCGCGTTGTACGGTACGTCTCCTCTCGCCAGTACGCAGTCTGCGCAGGCAGCATCTCACGATTCGACTCCTCACCGCTCATAGACCACTGTCGCAACGCCGGCATGCCCGATCCGCAGTTCCACAGCGAGATCGTGAAGGGCGAGAAGGCGGGCGAACCGAAGCATAACGTGTGGGTCATCATCGGCAAGACCAAGTTCGAGCTCCCCGTCACGTTCCCCAGCCTGAGTCAGGGCCAGGAGAAGGTGGCGAAGAAGGTGCTCGACCAGCTCCGCCAGACAAAGCCGGACAAGGCTTCGCGATCGAAGCAACCGTCGTGAGCCATACCGGTCGCTTCGCGCCTGCGCGCAAGTGTCCGCGTTCTCTTGGTATCGCTTCTCGTATACTCTATGCTGCTCGTCTCGCCGTCCGGGCTCTATTTTACCCTCTACACCGCCTCGCGGTACGGTATTCTTCCTTCCGTCACGCTCGTAATGTTTTCTTTCGCTGTATCGTGCATGCTTTGTCGCCGAATCCAATGCTAGCAACCGTCCTGTTCGTTCACTGCGCTCTTCGATCCTTCCCGGTGACACGTGCCCTCAGCGCGCTGATAGCACGCCTCTCCGCAGGCTGTTGGCGACTCGCTGTAGGGAACGATGCATACATAGTTGCCTTGGAGGTGCCCTCCCTTTCCTGCTTGCGAGTGAGTGATGGGCAGCGGACACGTGGGCTTGATAGATAGAGCGTCGGCGGTTTGTGCGTTGTCGCCCTCTATATCGGTCCCTCGTCCTTGCAATCTCGTATCGGACTCGTGTTATCCGTTCGACACCGGAGTACATACACTAGTAGGCTCCTGGGAGGCCGCAGCGGCGTGTGTTGGGCATGCTTCTTGACTTCGAAGCGAAAGGCAATCCCATCCCGCTGTACGCTTTCTGCACCGGACCGCTACTGTATGTGCAGGTTGGGTTCAGGAGGTCTTCTCTTGCTTTTCCCAGCGTAACCTGTTATCCCTCTCACCAGTGTAGGCACAGGAGTCGTTTTGGTCAGTAGGTCCTTTTCTCTCGCTTGGTTTCACATGGATGTCGGACGATGGGTCGAGGATGTGTAGAGAGGCCGGTGAATATCGGTCTCCTGAAGGTCAAGAGACGGTATCGCTACCTGTTTCTCGTACAATTCTCTGTTTCATTGATCAGGATGCCGTCTGCACCCATGGTTTCTTGTGCGCATGTACGTACGTAGGTACCGTTCTGTCATACCAGTGCCTGTTTCCAGCGGCCCTTCCCATTACATACCCAGTCAATGCGATACCCTGTTACGCCGTCGTTCCATTCACTCTAGGCCCTCATTCTCGTGCACCTTGAAGTAGTAGTCCAACTGCATCGACAGTATCGTAGCCCAGGACAATGAGCTATTCATGCATGCGTGAACCCCGCGGTTCACCGTTTCTCTCAGTCTGTGCACTTATGTACTCCGGGCGTCTGCACAGCGGGTGTGGCATGTTTGTTCTGCCATTCGGCCAAGTCCGGATGTGGCATCGCGGTTTCACCACTTCGCGTCAGATTCGCGTTTGGATCGTGGCGTTTCCGTCTCGTATTTGTATATGCTCTGCCCGCGCGCGCGAGTCAATTAGTAGGCTCACTTGCACGGATCTTCGAGGTACATACATACATGCTATCGGCAGCATCGCAAACGATCTTGGGAGCTTGGCTTGTTTGCCCCTCACTTGACCTGTGGGTTGATCACGATTTCTCGCGCTGTCGCGACACTCGCCCCTTTGAGGAGTGCGATTGCGTGATTCGTGAGCACGTCATGTCCGCTACTGTCCACCAGCACCGCTCTTAAAGCTGCCCATCGTCGGCCGAGCGGACGTCTGCCTCGTACAGTATCCGCCCCTCCCGCCGCCGCCAGATGTCTACCCAACGCTTCTACAAGTAAGTGCAGAGACGCCGGCGAGGTCGTGCATCTCCCGGCGGAAGACTTCCCTCGGAGCTTCCGAAACAACGGCCGCGGGTGTTGTACTGATGCCGAGCGGTCTGTTTACAATAGAGAGCCCGAGTTCGAGACTCTCCAGCTTCACGCTGGCCAGGAACCTGATCCTGCGACGAACGCGCGTGCTCCGCCAATCTACGCCAGTACCAGCTTCGGCTTCAACAACTCCCAGGTACAGTCGACGCTCGTTTCTCTCCAGCTCGCGTCCTGAATCTGATCGCAAATCGTCCACTATAGCATGGCGCGGACCTGTTCGGTCTGAGGTCTGTGCCTCCGAGTCCAGCTTCCATCAAACGCGGACACTGACGCTAAGCCTTAAACAGGGCGTTGGGCAACATCTACTCCCGTATTGGCAACCCCACTGTGGTACGTTTGATTTCTTTTGGGTCCGTAGAAAACGCGACCTCTTATGAATCGGGAAATCAGGATGTCTTTGAAAAACGGATCGCTGCCTTGGAAGGCGGCGCCGCTGCAGTTGCCGCGTCTAGTGGCCAATCTGCGCAATTCATGGCAGGTCGCGGCTATTGCCAAGGCTGGCGACAACATTGTCTCTACGTAAGTCCAGGCGCCATGGGCGGAAGCGATGGAGAGCAAGTAGTTCTGACGTGATGTCACCTTCTAGATCCTATCTCTATGGCGGAGTGCGTTATAGTAACCCATAGCTGTTGTATCGCGGCCGCAACTGACATCGACTTGTTTCGATAAGACGTACAACCAGTTCAAGGGTAAGGATCATACCACTTACCCAACCGTCGCGTATCTCACTCCTTGGTAGTGTTCTTGAAGCGCTTCGGCATCAGCGTCAAGTTTGTGAACAGCCCCGAGCCTGAGGCTTTCGCTGCAGCTATCGATGAGAACACGAAGGCAATATACGTCGAGAGTATCGGCAACCCCAAGTACAACGTGTCGCCTCTGCCCGAGCTTGCGAAGGTGCTTTGAACGCTAACAGTCTCCATGTAATCAGCTGACACAGTATTCAGGTTGCGCACAATCATGGTGTGCCCCTCATCGTCGACAACACGTTCGGCATGGGTGGTAAGGACGTCGCACGTTAGTCATTCAATCGGACATTCAACGATATATGCAGGTTACCTTGTCCGGCCCATCGAGCATGGTGCAGACATCGTGGTTCACAGCGCCACGAAATGGATTGGTGGTCCACGGAACCACGATCGGTGGTGTCGTCGTCGACTCCGGTATGTACACAGGGAACAATATTGCGCACTGCTCCTGACTCGGGAGTTTCTAGGCAAATTCGACTGGGCCAAGTCCGGTCGGTTCCCTGACTTCACCGAGCCCTCCGAAGGCTATCACGGCCTGAAGTTCAGCGAGACCTTCGGCCCCGTCGCATTTGCGGTCAAGGTCCGGGTAGAGGTCCTTCGCGACCTCGGCTCGGCGCTGAACCCCTTCGGCGCATTCCTCCTCCTGCAAGGCCTCGAGACGCTCAGCTTGCGCGCGCAGAGGCATTCAGATAACGCTCTGCTTCTCGCCCAGTACGCCTCTCAACTCCCTTCACAATTCACGCGTGTAACTGAGTACGTCTTACAGGTGGCTGGAGAAGCACCCCAAGGTCGCGTGGGTGTCTTACCTCGGCCTCGAGTCTCACCCTTACCACAAGGAGGCGGTCCGCCTCCTCCGCCCGAACGCGTTCGGCGGCATGCTCAGCTTCGGCGTCAAGGGTGACGCCAAGGTCGGCAGCGAGGTCGTGGACCGTCTCAGGCTGGCGAGCAACCTTGCCAACGTTGGTGAGTGGACTTCCCTTCCTACTCGTCGGATTGTACAGGACTGCGGCTGACGGCTCCATGCAGGCGATGCGAAGACGCTCGTCATCCACCCCGCGACTACCACGCACCAGCAGCTCACGGACGAGGAGCAGCTCGCATCGGGCGTCACCCCTGACCTCATTCGCGTATGTCTTCTTGCCCCGCCCTTCAATCTCCTCTGAAGCTGACGGATTCTGCTCCATTCAGGTGTCCGTCGGCATCGAGAACATCGCGGACATCATTGCGGACTTCGACCACGCGCTTCAGGTCGTTCCCTGAACGTGGGATCCACTCGGGGTAAAAGCACGGTACTAGTACGGCGGGATATCAGGCGGTGTATGTAATGATATGATACCAGAAGTGCTCAAATCTATCTGTAACGAATTCTTGGTCTATAGTGAATACCTCGCTATCATGTCTTGACCGTGCGTAGTGCACAAGGCTTAGTGCCGGAGTGTCTGGGACAAGTTCTGGTGAAACCCAAGCGCCCGTTGCATTTTCGACCCATACCACCACTTCCGATTCATCTCACCTGCTGCTTCATGCAGCAACCGCAGTTGCTGTGATACTATTAGCGTTCGGCTTGAGCGGGTCTATACCGTGCGTCTCACGCAATAACAACCGTGGCAACACCGGTCGATCTTGGTAACACAGAGAAGGGATTGCTGCAACAGAAGTTCTCTGACCCCTTGCACAGACAATAAGCGTGGACCATTCAACAGTTTCCCGTGGAGGTGGCAGTTCGAGCCCGAGAGATGCTCGGCTATGCGTCGAGGACCCACTACTTCATTTACAAGCGCAGCAGCATCGGGGACTAGGCATTCATCGAATGCGGCTCGGCTCCTTCTTCGCTGCAAGTGAGCATTTGCTTATAAGGCCCAGCCGAGCCTTTGTCCTTGTCTTCACGGGGCGAGCAACTCATCTACTTGCACAAACTCCAGTGATATAGCTACAGTATGCTGAACAATTAGCGAATGAACCCCAGTGATCTTGTCTGGCCGCGGCGAACTGCCACTCCCGCCACTTTCACACAAATTGCAACGGCTTCCCGAGCTGCTTCGCACTCAGTGCTTGTCATCCAGACTTCACGCTCACGAACACTTCTGTGTCGCCCTGCTACGCTTCTCCCTTGGAGCTAGTACAATAAGCTCTCAAACGTTGACTCAGCATGTTTCTCAAGGACGCCGAGGACCCCATTGGTGCATAGTTTCGATGCCAAGCACCCGACGTCTCCGTGAGCCTCAGCAGGTACGTGCAGGGTAACATTGCTATCGCGCTCCTCCCGCCTGACGAACCCGTGATGGCAGATGTGGGCTAGCTCTCACCAAGCAATGAATGGGGAACCACCGAGCGCGAGCGAATCGCCCGTCTCCTCGCGGCAGCAGACTTGGCTACGCCCTTCGTATCTACGTTGTCAGTCAAGCAGTGCAGATCTTTCCCTCGAATACAATACTGCGCAGAACAACATCGCACCTTCTCCACCACGACACATTCACGACACTCGCACATGGTGTGGGTCTGCGATGCCGGCCCCGTCCCCATCGCCTTGGCCTGTGACGCGGAGCTCCGCCGACGACCTCATCCGCGCCAGGATGCTCGCGAACCTCTCCTATAAGAACGAGTCGTGCTGCGCTGCAAAGTGCTAGTGACCAACGTGCCCTCAAGACATCTGCCAGTATGATCCCACCAAAGCCAGTCAACAACTTCTACAAGTACGTCTATCATGCTGGGAGTGCTCCTTGTGTGTACCTGATTGGATGCCTCCCAGGGAGCCCGAGTTTGAGACTATTCAGCTGCATGCTGGATACGAACCAGATATCGCGACGAACGCTCGTGCTCCTCCGATCTACGCGAGCACGAGCTATGTGTTCAAGAACTCCAAGGTCATCTTCTTTCCACCCGTTTGGTGTGACCCCTAGACTCACGCACTCACCACAGCATGGAGCTGATCTCTTTGGGCTGAGGTGAGCATCCGCTCCCTTCGCTGCCCACGATGTTGATTGACATCCGACGTCTATACAGAACAACTGGCAACATCTACTCCCGCATGGGCAACCCAACCGTCGTACGTACAGATTCGGTGGATGCCGCATGTGTCTCCTCATGATGACCGTCCTCGCAGAACATCTTCGAGCGGCGCATGGCAGCTCTTGAGGGTGGAATTGCCGCCGTCGCCACGTCTAGTGGTCATGCAGCGCAGTTCATGGCAATCGCTGCTATCGCTAGGGCGGGAGATAACCTCGTTACATCGTGAGTTTTGTTGCAGCGTAGGGAGCTCGCGACTCACCTTGCTTGGTTCTCAGATCTTACCTGTATGGCGGAGTAAGTCATTCTCTGCCTCGCAGAAGTCCGGAGAAAGTATCTTACCTGCCGCATGTAGACGTACAACCAGTTCAAAGGTGGCTCCCGAGAGCGTTGTAGAGTTCAACTAGCCATTCTCACTGCCTTCTCCAGTCTTCCTAAAGAAGTTCGACATCACCATGAAGTTCGTGCAGAGCGAGGACCCAGCGGACTTCGCGGCTGCCATAGACGAGAAGACGAAAGGCATCTACGTAGAGAGCATCGGAAACCCCAAGAACACCGTCGCACCCCTCCCGGAACTGGCCAAGGTTAGTCTCTTTGACGCGCTCCCGGGCTACTCATCCTTCGGGGCTGAGCATGCGTGCAGGTGGCGCACGACAATGGTATCCCTCTGCTTGTAGACAACACCTTTGGCATGGGAGGTGCGCTCGTATGCTCTGATTCAATGCTTCCCCGCTAACGGATCGCACAGGCTATCTCGTCCGGCCCATCGAGCTCGGCGCCGACATAGTTACTCACAGCGCCACCAAGTGGGTGGGCGGGCACGGCACCGTCCTCGGCGGCGTCGTGATCGACGGCGGTACGCAGCACCCCCTCCCTCCCCACAACTCCCCTCCGTGTCCCGCGCGCTGACCCACGCATCCACACCGCACCCCCAGGCAAGTTCGACTGGGCAAAGTCCGGGAAGTTCCCGGAGTTCACGGAGCCCGCGGAGGGCTACCACGGCATGCGGTTCGTCGAGACGTTCGGCGACGCCGTCTTCGCGGTCAAGTGCCGCCTGGACGTGATGCGCGACCTCGGGCCCGCGATGGACCCCTTCCCCGCGTTCCTCCTCCTGATGGGCATCGAGACGCTCAGTCTGCGGGCGCAGAGGCACTCCGACAACGCCCTCGCCCTCGCCAAGTACGTCGCGCTCGTATCTCGCTGTCACGTACCTTCCCTCGTGGTGCGCATCTGACATGCGTCGTTGAGGTGGCTCGAGACGCACCCGAAGGTCGCGTGGGTGTCTCTACCTCGGCCTTGAGACGCACCCGTCGCACAAAGAGGCGCTGCGCCTCTTGCGTCCCAACGCCTTCGGCGGCATGCTCAACTTCGGCATCAAGGGCGACGCCGAGATTGGCAGCAAGGTCGTCGACGCCATGAAGCTTGCCAGCAACCTAGCCAACGTTGGTGAGTATCCGAAGACCCCTCTTACGCTTCAGAGCAGCCGCTCATGCCAATGGGGACACAGGGGACGCGAAGACCCTTGTCATCCATCCCGCTACAACCACACATCAGCAGCTCTCCGCGGAAGAGCAGGTCGCGTCCGGGGTGACTCCCGATCTCATCCGGGTGAGTGTCGCGTTGCTCGAATATGTTGTTGCTTGAACCTCACCTCAACACTGCCGGCTCTTCAACAGGTCTCCGTGGGCATCGAGAATATTTCGGACATCATCGCCGACTTTGAGAGCGCACTCAAGGTCGTCCCTTGAACCCACACGCGTTTTATATGCCAGGACACGAGGTTCCCGCCCCATTAGATCGAAGGTAACCGCGAAGTGTATTACGAGCCTGTACTTGTATCAGTCTAGGGGGGGTAAGCTGCATTACAATTATGAATTGAAGTGTCCCTTCCGCTTCCAACGCTTGGATGGCTCAGTTGGTTAGAGCGCAGGTCTCATACGTCTGTATGACCACCACACGGTGGGCAATCCTGAGGTCGTGAGTTCGATCCTCACTCCGAGCACTTTCTGTTCCCTTCAGCCACATGACAAGCAGCTGATCAGTGAAAGTCTCACTCCTGTCTTACCCGTGAATATTGAATGTCAAAGAGGGCATCCGGTAAAGTTGTCGGCTGCGGTTAACCGTCCTTCGCTTGAAAAAAGATGGGCGTTGCTCAGTGTACATACATAAGTGCGCAGCAATGATCGAAAAGACGGCTGGAAATTCGCATCTAATGCATCCAAAATCATTCTTCTCGGCAAGGGATGCTCGGAGTGAGGATCGAACTCACGACCTCAGGATTGCCCACCGTGTGGTGGTCATACAGACGTATGAGACCTGCGCTCTAACCAACTGAGCCATCCAAGCACGTGGGCCAGTTTCTCAAAGACGGCGATATAACCAGGTACCGGTGTTCGGACATTCTCCGGGATCGCAGCTTGCGTCTAGGCAATGGAGAGTTCATACAGCACAGTGCAGTACGTGCATGCGCGCTGGTCGATGACCGGGCACAAATGAGGAGTACAGTAGGACAGTCTTGTTGCAATGTCTGAACGTGGGATGGGATAGTATGTGAATATGAGACAGCGGCTGTCTATCGGGCGCCCGTTGACAAGCGATAATGGGTATGTACTGCACAGCCATAGTTGGCCGGCCAACGCAACGCAAGTGGCGCATGTTGCAATTGGCCTTGTACATAAGATGTTGTGTAGTTGCCTGCAGGCAAGAAGGGCATAACCCACTTATCTTCGGTGTAAGCGTGCTCCGTCAGATAGCAGGAAAGGAGGGTGTGCGAGCTCGAAATGGGGGGACCCCAGCTCGTGTGATACACGCATAAAGTCATGTCGGTGGCGTGCTGCGACCGGACTCTCACTACAATTACACGCCCGATAGCGACCGTTCGGACGCTGTCGCAAGAAGTGAGATCGTCGCCGGACAGGCACCGGAGCACAGCAGAGCTCATCAGCCCCGCTGAGGCTGCCTAGCTGAGCAGATAGGGCGACGGCAGGTGACCGTTGGAAAGCGGGGGCAGGAGAGGGACGGAGGCCAATAGCAGGATGCTCTGAATCGGAGGGAGTCATATGGGCGCCTGTTTGTGCGGGGTTGCGCGTCGCGATGGGTGGGGAGCGTGTGAAGGGCGAGTGACGGGGCTGTTGCGGAACCATTTTGGGCGTTGGTTATGCCAAATAAGGGTTGCCAGCGTCGTGCAGCGTCGCGTGGCGCGGGGTAGCGCAGAGTAGATAAGACCGGGACACTCGCAGCCCGCTCCTTTCCTCCCATCCCCCATCTCCCCCTCTTCGCCGTTGGGGAGCTTCCTATCCACCACCCGCCCCGTCCCACCCGTCTCTCGTCTCTCCTTCACCATGCGTCGTTTGTTCGTCGCTGCCCTCGCCGCCGCCGGCCTCGCCGGTGTGCTCGCTCATGACTCCCACCACGTCTCGCGTCGCAAGACTCTCAGCTTCGGCCCTGTTCTCCCTCATGCGGCCTACCACACCAACCCGGTGTACCACGCCAGCCTACTCCGCGCCTCGTCCGATCCCTTCGAGGTCGCGCGCGTCTTCGTCGAGGACCTCGTTCGTGGTATCCCCGGCAGTGACTTTGTCATCCGCAAGGACTCGTATACCGACGAGGCCACTGGCGTGACGCACGTCTACGTCCGCCAATATATCAACGGTATCGAGGTTGCCGATGGTGACATTAACGTCAACATCAAGGACGGTGTCGTCCTCTCTTACGGTGACTCGGTGAGTACATCATTACCATATTTCCTCGCCGCTCGCGCATCGACTAACATCGCCCTCTCGTAGTTCTACCGCGCCAAGGACACTGTAGATGTGTTCGGTATGGCCAGCGGCTCCTCAGATCCTCACTCGGAGTACTGCGAGTCGCTCGAGGCTGCCATTGCCGACCAGTTGAAGCATCACGATGTTCACCAGGCCGGCGAGCGCTCCAACGCCCTTGAGCAGCTTGCGTACCTGCACGAGTGGAACTGCAAGTACGTAGACGCCCCGGAGTTCATGGCGGACCGCCCCGATTTCGCGTCTGCCGAGGACGCCGCGTCTGGGGATATCAACCGCGCGCTTCTACAGTTCATGCTTGCTGCGACCCCGAACGCCGAGCTTGAGGCGCAGATTCTGGAGGACCCCAGGAAATTCCTTCCCGAGATGCGTGTCTCGTTCCAGCACCATCACCACACCAACCAGCCGTTCTTCACGGTTGAGAACGTGCCCGACACTGTCAACCCTGTCAAGGGACGTCTTGCGTTTGTCCAGGTACCTGAGGGCGACGCGACCAAGCTTCAGTTGGTGTACAAGGTATGTGTCTTTGAGGCTGACGTCGAGACATTGCTAACCTCCGTCATCAGTTCGAGGTCGAGATGCAGGACAACTGGTACGAGGCTGCGGTCTCCGCTGAGATGCCGCACCGCATCATCTCCGTCGTTGACTGGGCAAACGACTCGCCTGTTCCCCTTGCTCCTGTTCCCAAGGAGCCTGAAGCCGCCACGTACCGCGTGTTTGGCTGGGGTATCAACGACCCCTCGGTCGGTGAGCGCTCTATCCAGAAGGAGAACTTCGACTCGCTCGCGTCTCCTCTCGGCTGGCACGCGCTGCCCTACGCGAACGACCCATCGTCATCGTACATCCGCGTCAAGGACGCGTCGAAGATCCGCAATACGACGACGACCTGGGGCAACAACGTCTTCGCTCACGAAGATTGGGAGGGCCGCAACAATTGGGTGAATAACTACCGCCCGGATGCTGGCCCGAGCAAGGTCTTCGACTTTGTCTATGAGCCTAAGAAGACGGACACCGAGGACGCGCTCGAGGAGGCCCAGAAGTACATCAACGCGACGGTGACCCAGTTGTTCTACACTTCGAACATGGTGCACGATCTGTACTACCGCTACGGCTTCAACGAGGTCGCGGGTAACTTCCAGCAGTACAACTTTGGCCGCGGTGGTGAGGAGAACGACGCTGTGATCGCGAACGCCCAGGACGGTAGCGGTTACAATAACGCCAACTTCATGACGCCGCCTGACGGTCAGAATGGCCGTTGCCGTATGTACCTCTGGAACACCGCCAACCCCTACCGTGACGGTGACCTTGAGGCTGGCATCGTCATTCACGAGCTTACTCACGGTTTGAGCATCCGTCTCACGGGTGGTCCTGCCAACTCCGGCTGTCTCGGCTGGGGCGAGTCTGGCGGTATGGGCGAAGGCTGGGGTGGTAAGCAGTCACAGTTCTCGTTGCTACAGCAGCATGTGGTCTAACAGGTATTTCAGACTTCTTGGCGACTACTATCCGTAGCAACAAGAACTATTCCGACTACGCCATGGGTTCTTGGGCTGCGAACATGGAGAAGGTATTCGCAACTACCCCTACTCTCTTAACCAGACCATCAACCCGTCCACCTATGCCACGCTCGACAAGCCCGGTTACTGGGGCGTCCACGCAATCGGCGAGGTCTGGGCTCAGATCCTCTGGGTCGTCTCCCAGAAGCTCATCGAGAAGCACGGCTTCACCGAGGACCTCTTCCCGCCCAAGCCGCTCGAGGACGGCACGATCCCCGAGGGCGACTTCTACCGCAAGGCAGAGTACGCGTCCGACGGCACCCGCAAGCCGCTCGTGCCCAAGCACGGCAACTCGCTCATCGTGCAGCTCGTCCTCGACGGCATGAAGCTCCAACCCTGCCGCCCGTCCTTCTTCGACGCGCGTGACGCGATCATCGCGGCCGACAAGACTCTCACCGGTGGCGAGAACTTCTGCGAGCTCTGGGAGGGCTTCGCGTCCCGTGGGCTTGGTGTCGACGCTGCCGTCAAGGGTCGCACGCCGTGGGGCGGAGGAGTTCGCACCAACGGCTACGCCGTCCCGACCGAGTGCCAGAAGGGCGACGTGCCGCCTCCCGCGGATCCCGCGCCGGGCGACGGTGATGACGACGGTGATGACGACGACTGGCCGTGGCTGCAGTGGGTCGTCGAGAAGACGACCGTCTTCTCGTGGTCGTGGCCGCTCTGAGGACCTTGCGCATGCCTAGAGCGTACTATGCCTGCACGCACGCATCCCTTAGACGTGTTCGTTCGTTTGTCTGTGCGTACCCCGTTGCTGTCTTCGTGGGCCGGCAGGGGCGATGTCGAGAGACGGAGTGTGATACGGCTCGAGGCGATCGTTGTACACTAGATGCACCCCCCTATTTCTCGCTCTCTCTTCTCTACACACGGATGGATTCTGTACTATCATTGGGTTATACATCATACTCTAATACGTTCCCGCGTGTGAATCGGTCCCAATGGGTTTGACGAGCATCGAACAGGTCATCGTGTCGATGCGGTAGGCGCTTCACTTCCTGCATCGGTATTGATACACCGTTCTGATGCCACTGTCAACCTCAACGTGTGATGGGTAGAACAAGAAGGTGGACGGTGTCTACTATCCGATGAGGGTTACCATGCAGGCTATGCCCACCACCACCCTTTGTCCGCACATTCTGACTTCAAGCGAGGCCTTTCTAGATCGATCTAGGGAGGGTGCTAAGTACATGATACTACTAGTACCAGCACTTGCAGTGATGGCTTGCAGCGCCTTTCGAAGGAACGGCGTCGTGGGCTTGTCCGAGTCTCAAGGAGTCGAGCTGCCGATCCCGGTCCCGATCCCGAGTATCCTCTGGACAGGTGGTGCAATAACTGGTTCAGACGCACAGCTACTACAGCTCGCTGCTAACGTGGTCCTTCTGTGGACTCGGACTACTTGCAGTACTGTCTGTACCCAGGCGATCGAGCGAGTCCCGATCTACCGTCGCGTACAGTGTACCAGGCTGGCAGCTCCCACGTTGAACATCTCAGCTGTACCTAGAGCGCCGCTCCACCGCGCGACTGCCACTTGTCCGAGCACTGCTTATCGTGCAGGTGAGCGTGCATGCTTTATAGTACTGTGCCAGGTTGATCATGTCTTTGAGCAGAGCACCTCGCGATCGCCCGCTCGCGTTGATCGACAAAGAGTCACATACTGTCAGCGCGGACACCGCGCTGAACGGGGTTCACTGGTGCTACTACAGAACGGTAACCGGGGATAGCCCGGGGCTCGCTCTGCTCGATACTTATAGATGTATGGGCGTCTGCGTCTCTACGCCGCATTTGGTGCCTCGAGGCTCTCCAGCCGGCTCCTTCCACTGCACTAAGGCTGTTACTTGACCGCTGCCATTTTCGACGTGTGAAGGCGCCGTCCCAGCGTCCTACGTACCGCCTCGGAAGAACCGCTCTGACGTCCCTCGGACAGCGATGCCCTGCGATGCTCCGCTGCTTCTCTACGATAGATTACTATGCGGTGCACCACCGCCCGTGTGGTTCTGGCAATGGCAATGGCTACGCGACCCGCGGGTGCCTTATCAGCTCCTGCACTCCTCGCAGGGCTGGTGTGCTCCGCGGGTGGTGCGGTTTGGACTGCTTCTTTCCTTCCTCGGCGACGTTAGGAACTGCGTGGGAGGATCATTGAACCCGTGTCAGTCGGTCATACTCTGCGCTCTTGCATCGGATGAGGCCATCCACGGAGTCAATCATCACTGCCTCCGCTGCATGGAGACCCTGCCATGGATTTCCCTGGACGCCCTAGCAAACTTGCTCCTATAAGATGGCGACGCGGTCCTATCTGGGTAGCAGGACACACATTGCACTCTTCGACCCTCCCTCGCCCCTACTCGTCCCTCGGCCTCACAACTTCCGCTCCGCTCCACCCGGAGTCCTCCACCACATACACCACCTTCCCACATACACCATGGTGAACGACGCATTCATCCCCTTGAACCTCCCCGTCAACGCCATGCTGTCCTTGTCAGCATCCACCGACGGCGCGCTGCAGTTCCATCTGAACGGCCTGCAGCAATACCTCGGGGGCACCCAGGCGTCCCAAGATGCATCCAACTCGCTCGCGCTCCTGGTGCAGCATATGAACCAGCTGTGCGCGAACCAGCAGGCGGCGCTCGAGCAGGCGCAGCGCGCCAGCGAAATGATGCTGCAACAGCAGCGCATGCTGACCGCCGCCACGTTGCGCAGGTGAGCTTCCATCGCAGCTTCCTCAGGGTTGACCTCCACCCGTGGGTAGTGTAGACGGAGCGACTCACTGCGCGTTGCCTTGCAGCGAGTTGAGGACGTTCAACAGCATGTCGTCACAGTGGAAGCCCCTGCCGCTGCCCGACGGCAGTCCGTTCCCCGCGAACGTGCGTTTCCCCCGGAACATCCGGGACCTCAAGGATGCCATGTCGAGTACGCGTCCTCGTCACTCGCGTTCTGCGCCGCACGATGCTGACGGGCCGCCGATCGTCTAGATGAGGAGATCTGTGCGCTTGCGCAGCTGTACGAGATCGAGACCAAGGATACCGACAGGCGGCTGAGAGACCACCTCGCCGTCTTCATCGCCGGCCTGCGCGCGTAGACGCGCCTTCTCCTTTGGCCCTCGGCCCCGAGCACTCACCAGACTTTGTCGCGGACATCACATCACTATCCATGCGTTTTGCATCCCACCTGTATCCATATACCCCTCCACATGTGCTCCCGTTTGGTTGTAGAGCTATAATGTGTTACGTTACGCTGCACATATTCCTCCGTATCGCTGTAGATAATGATGAAGAAGAGCTTCTTGTCGAGTAGTATCCAGCAGTCATATACCCAGACTATCAATGGACATACGCAGCGGCGTTGTCTGACATTCTCATGGCCATCGTGTGATACTGTGGGATGTTCGGGAGGGACTTATATTGCTGAATATCTGGCATCTGGCCAAGACAGCAAGACGATGGGGGTGGCAGGTAGTAAGTAGGTAGTTCAAAGGATGGCTCCCTGTCAGTATGGGACAGACGATCCTATGGTAATCGCGTAGAACGAAATCTGGATGAGCAATACCGAACTACCCGACATCTGACCAACGTAGCAAGCGGGAGAGATTCTTCTATGCTACAGTGGGTCGTTGCGTCGGAATGTCCGGGATTACGGTGCGGAGAGCAGAGAGCAGGCTAGGGTCACAGTACTATGTACAATAAAGATACAGCAGGTGGCACGCATTGTCCTTGCTACGGTATACCATCGCGAATGAGTAGCGGGCGGACGAGCGGAGAGCGAGATAGCGTAAGTATAAACAATATAGCACAGCACAGCACAGTCCGGACAACTTCATCAATGTCGTCGTCGTCGTTCGTCGTCGTTCGTCGTTCGTCGTCGTCGTGAGACGTGAGACGTGTCGTTTAGGTGATGGGAGGGCTCCTCCAACCCCCGTTACACCAGGGGATCTCGTTGCGGCGGATCGGCTTTCCGTTCCAGTCGCGCGGCGTGACGTAGGTTGGGATACCACCGCGCGGACCGGTGGGCGCGTTCCCCGCAGCCCTCTTCGGAGACGGGGTCGCAGGAGCGGCGGGGACAGCCCCTGCAAAGCCGCGTACGGCGGCGTTCGACGAGGTCGCGCCCGCGGCGTTCTCGCCCTGGGCCGCCTCCTGCGCGGCGCCATGCTCAGAGGGCTCGGGGGACGTCTCTTCCTCCCTCGCCGCCTCGTTGTATTCCTCTGCGAGGTCGACTCCCGAGTCGCTCGCGTGGTCTTCGTTGGCGGAGGGGATGTCCACCGGCGGCACGTTCTCGTCGTTCTCGTCGCTTTCGTAGTCCATCAACTCGTCGGTCTCGCCGCGAGCTTCGTCGTCCGTGTTGTAGCCTTCGCCCTCGTCGGCGCCGAGGCTCGAAGCGTGAGCCGACGACTCGTCGTCCCCCGGCTGGGTACTGTACCGAGGGCTCGACGGCACCGCAGTCTCGTCGTAGATCCCCGCGTTATACGGGATCTCCGGGCTCCCGTCGTACTGCCCAGCATTATACGGAATTTCAGGGCTTATGCCGCAGGAGGGGGAGTGGCTGGGTTGGAACGAATCGTCGTCGTCGTCGTCGTCGTTCCTGACGCGCCTGCGCTTCGCCTGGGCTAGGCGTGCCCTCGACTTCGTACTCGCTCGGGGACGGCGGGTGTTGCTCGCGGCGGCGCTTGGCGCGCGTGAGGGCATGCGCGAGGGGCGAGGTCGGCGGGAGGCTCGACCGGTCGAAGTACGACAGGGTATCGGACGGACGCGAGTTGTCCACGGCCATGGGCATCCTGAGAGCAGTCAGCATGAGAACGGGTCGGTCGAAGGCAGCGGAGAGACTCACTCTTGAGCGTGGGCCCCTGCGGCGGGGTCGTAGACGTACTGCCCGGGGTGGCCGGTGGGGACAGCCTGAGGCCGGTTCTCGTCGACATAGCTATCCTCTTCGAAAGGAGGCAGCTCGATCTCCGCCGCGCGCTCCTTGATCCTCCGCATCAGGCGCTGCCCCGCAATACGCGTGATATGCTGCGACAGCTGGCGGTACATCTTCTCGACCGCGTTCAGGTCGTGGTCGACCAGGATGCCGATGGCGACGATGTTCGTGATCTCGTTGCGGGCCCCGGATGCTTTCTCGAACAGCTCCTTCGCGTCGCTTTGGAATCTGCGACCCCATCTCTTCCAGCCATTCCCGTGACTCCGGGTTGGAAGGCGGGTAGGTGTATTCCACGCCCGTGTCCTGGTCTCGGGACGGGTCCTCCTCGACCTCACGCACCTCCTCGATCTCATGCATCTCCTCGACCGCACGCACCTCCTCGAACGCATACATCTCATCGTCCTCAGGATTCGTAATCGGAGCCCGAGTCCATAGGCGTAGGGATCGGAGGCCTGCTGAAGTCAGCTACGGAATGCTGAGGTAAGCGACCTCGGGCGACTAAGGGGAAGCAGAGGAGAGAAGCGTACCAGGAACGAGACGGCCGAGCGGCACGCGAGTTGGGCGACCGTACGGGGACGCGGCGACCGAGTCGCCGCCGTTGACAGAGCGGTCAACGCTCTTGCCTTTGTTGAGGATACAAGTCGGCCGATCCTCAGGAAGAGAGAGGTCGGCAGGGTTGGGCGGGGGAGACCCAACCTCGGTCGGGACGGGGCTCTGCGGCCCCATCTCCTTCCTAGCCATCGCGGACGATGTCCTCTTTGTGCGGGTTGTAGCCCTTGATGGCCTTCAGCGCCGGCCTTGCCAACCCCTTATCGATCCCCGTGCGCACCACGATACCCTTCTCCGTGGCCGCAACGCGCAGGCTGCGGTGCTTGCGCGGGATGGGGATGACGTCCCTGCCGGCGAAGATCTGCTCGAGCATTTGCTCACGGGGAAGGTTGGAGGGGACCGCGACGATCTGCGCAATGCGTTTGATGGTGCCTGTGTCCGCGACCTCCAGATCCGCACGCTTCAACGTACCCATCTCGCGAGGGAGGACGTTGGGCTTCACGCCCAGGTCTTGAACGGGTACGCGGGCGTCGCTAGGCCGGCTGGCAAAAGGAGCCTCTTCGTCAGCAGACGAGAGGAGAGAGGAGCTCGACTCGGGGTGGGAGAAGGACGAGGACGGAACGGCATTGGCCGTTGCGGGAACGGCATTGGAGGTCGTCGCAACGGATGCGTTGGCGATACTCGAGTGCAGGGGATATGGCGAGGGACGATTCAGAGTGGAAGGCTGAGAGGACGATGGCGTCACAGTAAAGATTCCGAGTGTGTTCTGTCGCTGAAGGCGCGACATCGTTGCGGATGGGAATACCGAGTTTCGCAAGACAAAGTCAATTCAAGTTGCAGTAGCGGGTAGACAAAGGCAGAGGGAGGGGAGGGGAAGAGAGAGACGCGGGTGGTGGTGGTAAGAGGCCAAAGGATGGTTTGGCCACCTTGGCCTGTGCGCGTTGGATTTGAAGGACGAGTGGCGTGCGGTGGACGGGGGGCCCTTTGTTCGTTCTTGTCGATTGCCCCGATTCGGACGTCGGGTGTCGCGGGCGCTTCCTTAGCCACAGGACCTCGTGACCTGCAACCAGCACCTCCTCGCGCTTCCTCATGCTCTTTCGCCTCTGCAAAGTGCAATTTAGGAGCACCTGCAGCACTTCTGTGAGTTTACGCCAGCTTATGGCCCATATTTTGCGCCTGGTAGCGAGTTTCTCCTCAATTCGCGCGCAGAGTGAGAGGGGCGTCAATCACGGTTGAGCGCCTCGCCGGTGATGGCCTAGGCACAAATGCCCATCGATCCTCTCAACTCGCTCGACTCAGCTGCAGCGAACTGCGAGCGCAGGACTGTCCCAGATGTACGCCTTGCAGAACCGTTGCTTTGAGGTCGGTTCTGGGATCATGTCGGGCACGCATTAATTGACTGGCATAAACAAGCACAGGCACATCTGGTACATACTGTTACTGATACAACGTTCGGAAGCCGACATCCATACAGACCGGGAGAAGCGAGAGGAAGGAAAAGGAGCGTACTAGCGGTAGGCCCCAGGGCGAGGAGCACTAGCGGTAGGCTTCGAGCTCCTCGCCCTCTGGCGGCTGCGGAACATAGGTGTTCTGGGCGGTCATAACCAGCGGATTCGTCAACTGCTCCGCTTGAGGTCCTGCGTATTCGAATGTCAGCATCAGCTTTCCTCCTCAGCATGCGCATTGAACTGACCCAAACTGTCGACGAAGCAATTCATCGAGGAGCGCATCCTTGCGCTCCTTCCAGCACTTCTCCTCATGCCGAAGTACGCGGAGCTCTTCGAGAAGCGCTTCGTGCTGTTCAAGGACCCACTTGTGCTTCGCCTTCATGAGCATGTACCGCACTTGCGTATGCGAGCGGCCCATGATAAGTCCCTGTTACGGGATCTGCCAGGCGCTGTATATGCTCTGGCAACTCGTCCTCGGGATCGTACTCGAAAAGCTCCTCGTCGGTGTACTGTCGGATCGGCGTTGGGGGCAGCCGCGAGGCAAAGCTACTGCCTTCGATGGGTGACAACCGAAACTCGTCGTCATCTCCGTGCGCGTCGACCTTGAACTGCGAAGAGTAGCCGGGGTAGTCTGATGCTTGGGCCTGGGACTGGGCTGCGAGGTCGGGCTCTTCGCGCTTGCGCTTGCGATTTCCACCGCGGCCGGGGAGCGGGGGAGAGATGTTGTGCTGGATGCGCATGTGTTTGGCGAGCGCGTCGGAGCGCGTGAAGGACTTGTCGCATTCTGGTCGCGACGTGGGGTGAGATGCCACTCATAGGGGTGGTGTATGCGAGCTTACCTGGTCGGGGGCATGTGAAGGGCTTTTCGCCGGTGTGCGAGCGGATGTGCGAAATGAGGGCAAAGCGCGAGGTCTGGGCGATACCGCGACGGACGCATCCGGCCCATTCGCAGGTGTAGTTGGACTTGTGCACACCGATGTGGTCTGTCAAAGATCTGTAAGGCATCTTAGTCACCGAATATCAAGGAATGCTACTCACCGCCGTGTATGTGTTCTATAAGCGTCGGGAGATGATCAAAGACTTTGCCACAGTCCTCCCACTGGCAAGTCATTGTGTCTGGCTCCGGCTCTTCTACGGCCATAGCGACCTCCGCGGTCACTGGAGAGCCCGGTCTCGAGGCGGACGCGCCGTATTCTGCGCCCTCGCCATAGGAGCCAAACTCCTCGTCACTGGAAGACTCTGAGATGCCACCGGAGGACGGCAGACTTGGTGAAGGCGAGGGGCTGAACTGGCTGCGCGCCATCGGTGTGTTGGTATGCCTAGGATGAAAACTGGCGGGATGGCCGTCGGTGTATGCGTTGTCGGCGTCGAAGTTGTCGTTGAGCAAGGCCGAAGCAGGGAACGTGCAAGCAATATCGCGCTTGTCGAACGGTTTGGCGTTGTGGCTCCGGGCGCTAGCGCGTGCGCGTATCAGTCAACGCTCACGGCCACAGGCGTTCACTTGCTCTTCCCTTCAACCACGACGACCTCTGAGCTCGGGATCTCTATCTCCCTCTGCAGCTGTTTCAAAAACACGTAGACGTAGAACTCTGCAACATCTGTCTTTTGCTCTGCTGATTCGTGCGCTCGCTGCAAATATATATCATACAAGTTTTCGCAACCACCAACATGTCCACCTCTCCATTCGCAACATATCCAGGTTCCGGAACGCTCCTTCATCCCTGCAAACAGCCAATCGTCCGGGAATCGTGGAGGAGCAACCTCAGCTAGAGGTACAGGTGCCAAGCGCGGCCGTAAACCCAAGAATGCGAACCCAGACAGACCACGTACACCGTCGCTGTCCCAGCCATCAGGTAGCCAGTGGGGCGACTCTCAGCAAGCAGGGAGCTCTTCTCAGGCTGTTGCAGGTCCAAGCACCCCCAGTGCGGCTGCCTCGCCCAGCTGCGTCCACTCAGGAAGGCCAGGCAGGGCCGTCAGAAGGTCTCAGCCTGCCCGGCGTGCAGCCTGCGGCAGGAACGCCTGGTCCCGGTGGAGAAGAGCCTCCCAATGCGGCGACGACGACCCCCGCAGTGCCTGGGCAACAAGGAGCAGAAGAGGAGGTTGATGGAGAAGACGAGCTCCTCCCCGCGATGGCGGACGATGACTACTCCGCGCAACTGTCATGGCAGAGCCAGTCGAAAGACAACCTCAAGTGCGTATTTGCGCACTTGCTAGCGAGTCGACAGTTGTTGATGTCCACGGCATCTCTCTCAGGGTTCTCATGGATAACCTGAGTCCTGCGCAATACGACCGTTTTGAGGCGTACCGTAGGTATGCACTGTCAAAGCAGGCCGTGAGGAAGGTCCGTATTGTGCACGGATGCGCAACTCTAGTTTCGGACAAATGCTGACCGAACGATCTACTTCAGGTCATCCAGCAATCTACCGGCCAGCAGGTCTCCCTCCCAGTAGCGCAAATCATCGCTGGTTTCTCCAAGGTGTTCGTGGGCGAGATCGTCGAGAAAGGTGGGTCTAGCAGGAAGTTCGGGCGCCTTATCCTTGACCGAACGCTCATTTCCCCTCTTACAGCGCGCAAAGTGCAAGAACGACGCGGGGAGACCGGTCCATTGAGCCCAGACCACCTGCGCGAGGCATACCGAATGTACCAGAACGAGACGGGGAGGGTCGGGGCTGCACGACCGCTTCGGGGAAAGCGCCTCTTCACGCGTTGATGATGATCGCGAGGAGGACGGAGGCACTCACGATGTTGCCGGAGGTCGCAATGACGGTGGTGGCGCTGGGTCATGGCGTTAGGAGAGTGATAGAGTGATATACCTAGTGAGTTGCATATCTGTGCTACGAGTGAGTTGACTGGGGGCCTGCAACTTCTTGCTCAAATGATCTAGAATGAGTACGCTGACCGCACTGTGATAGGTGTTGTTACCGTGTATGATACGAGCCTGCGTCCGAGTCTATTCCATATGTTGCTTAGGGGATCTGCAATAAATGCCCGATCGGCATTTCGAGCCTGATTCGAAGGACGTGTCCGTGGGATGCTGCCTAACATGTCTTCGTCGCTGCAGCAGGTTTGCGGTGTTGTCAAGGTTCAGCTCCTGCGCAAGAATCTTCATGGCAACAAGACGGGCGCAGACTACTCAGAGCACCGTCGGCGCAAAGCTTCACGGTATGCAGGTGGTGGGTACTCTCAGCCTCCTTCAGCACGATTGACCGGAACCCGTTAGCGCGCGCCCTCGTCCCGGGCATCAACACGTCCTGGGGTCCGCTGCTACGAGTTCGCCACACGCGGCAAGATCGAATAATCCAGCACAACCAGTAGTACGCGCACAAGAATGGACGCCGACACGGGTGCGCGTATGACGTCTAACACGCGTCGTGCGTCGTAGGACATTGGCCGCACGACGAGCGAATGATGTCGATGGCGTCTCTCGCGGCGTCGATCTGAAACTAGCGGGTTGCTGCGTGGGCATCCGTCCCTAATACCGTCCCAACCGTGTCCCTGCATACTGTGCCCTGCGCCCGGAACCTAGACTCGGCGACAATCCGTTGCATTGCACGACATTGCATCGAGCGGGTGTCCGACGCGTTGGGGCCCGGGGGTGGGGGGATCTTTGCCAAATGGATTTACGAGCGGGTGGGGAAGGTCATGCTAGTCGTCGCTTCAGCGTCCTCTGGAAGGTTCGCCTTAGGGGTCATCGTCCTACGCGATGCTGCACAGACGCTAATGTCTCGTCCGCCAGGCCAGACCCTGAGTGCGTCGGATGGCGAGCCACGGGAGACATCTGTGCTTGTACGCTTGTGGCACCAGAACCCGGGGTAACGGCCAGTAGGTTACTCAGAGCGGCCCTATGGACTGGTACGTCTTCCCGAGGCGCTGGTATACCTCTACGCTCAATTAGCTCTCTATGTCGTCTAGTACCTGCGGTAGAATGCACACCGCGTCATCTGCATGTATCCAACCATGCGTGTAGACGGTGCTTTCTGCGCGGATCGACATCGCCCCATAGAACTTTCGAACGGTTCCTATTACCCTGATGCAGACATGGAGTACGGATTCGCAGACATGAGATACTGTATCGTGCTTCCTCGCTTTGGGCCACTTCCTGGTGAATCCACCATCATTACAGCACACGAGTGCCGTCCCTGACGATCAGTAGAATGTGAAGGAAGACGTACCATGGACGGACGCTTCCCGCTCCCGACATACCGCCCGACATGTCTCGCAACATACGATCACGCTGGCCTGACAATCAAAGGGACAGAGCCGTCGCTCTGCCCCAGACGATCGCTGCTGTACTGGCATCAACGAGGCCTAGACCAATGCACCAACGCGCAGCACGATTAAACGGGCTCCAAGCTGCGCCTTTCCACACCTCAGGACGCCCGAAACGGCTTCCAGCATGCAGGAACGCGGTACAGTGCTGGGCGCTGGCCCACGACGGCACTCGGTGTTTCAACGCCCTTCCTGCGCAGCGCAGCAAAGGCGGGGATGGTATGTCATGTCGTTCTCATTCTCGCCGTTTCTACCCTTGCGTCATGGGGAACGACGCTGGGCCTGTGTTGTGTTGGCCTGTTAGCATTCGTCGGACATCGTGGACCATGGGTTGCTCGCTCGGTCTGTTAGTGTCGCTCTCGTCATGACGCCCGAGTCGTCGTCCCAAGAATGCCTGCGGATCGACTACCTATATGGAACTACCTTTGCCAAGATCGGTCGACGAGAACCCTGGAGTCCCATGCGCCGACCTTAAAAATGGTGAGTAGCTTGTGAATATGATCGTTGGCCATTGTACGCGGGCGGGATTGATCAAGGCACGACCTGTGTCAACAACGTCCTGGATCTAGGTTAGACTACCCATCGCGACTCGAATCCTTAGCCTGCAGCTGCGCGTGCGATACGGGGGGTTCGAGGTGCCTGCACGCGCGAGTCTCCTTTGTTCAGGAATGTCAGCAGTCCACATTGAGTACGCCCACAAACTCCGAGCCCGCTATTCGAGCGTGCTTATGCAACGATTGTCAGGACTCAGACCATTCAGGCAAGTGTTTCAGGGAGGAAAGATGCTGACTTGACCCCGACAAACATATGTTGCATTCTTACACGCCTCATTAAGGCCGACGCCTACGCTGCAACCGTCCTACGGACCTTCTCGCTCGAAGTTTCACACGACAGGTGCCCGTTTGCAACGGACGACGCACCGATCGATCGTCGTCGAGCAGAGGGGCATCTGTCGTCGTGGGTCGCGACCGTGCATCCAGGGGCTACATCTCGGGTACAGTGACGACGACTCCGGCTGTCCAAGCAGCGGAGGCTGGGCGCTGCGCTGGACCCGAAGGTGTCCACATGGACCTCCCGCTACGAAACGCAACGGTGGGTAGGGAAAAGGAGGACATGTCGTCACACCATGGTTAGCCTGGCCAGACGCATGCGCGAATCGCTACCGATGGTTCGATGGAGGCATTTGCGTAAGACATCGGTATTCCCATCTCACTGTGGTGGTGTTGAGGGTGTTGAGGCGGCTTGGCGATTGTGTTGGGAACCACATCTCGGCACGCCCAGGAGCAGGGAGAACAGTTTCGTATGTCAGGAAGAACATAGCAACGCATTCCCATGATGAGCGCTTGCGTATGAGTGCACATGCACCCCAACCCCTTTCAATACGAGACCCTGAGCGCAGGCGGGTATCGCGCGTCCCCAGCCCACGTCGGCGCCCGTCCCAGCTGCAGGCCAGAGCGACCTCTGGAGTCGGGAGCGGACGAGAAGGAGGGCGGGAGATTACCACATATGGCAACCCCCAAGGCGACCCATACGCTCGGTCTGCTTCGGGACCGAGGGAGCACAGCCACGAAGCTGGAAGCTTCAGGCAAAACTCTCGTGCGCACCTTCCGCCCGTCCCTTGGAGCGTCGAGCGTCCGGTGCTTTAGCCCTCCGGATGACTTCCGAGGACCAACAGAGCCACACAGCGCGCGGCCATACGACGCTGTCAGCCTGTGAGCATCCGCACGGCATCAGCGCAGTCTCACCTCAGCAGCACCTCTCACCCCTTGGAGTCCCCTGGGCGCGCGAAGTTGCGAGCGGAGCGGGTCCAACCGTCCAGGAGGCACGGTTCCTGTACACCGTCGAACGTCCTCGTCAACTGAGGCCTTCAATTACCAGGTGGTGCTCCCTGAGAGCTAGGCCTGATCGGGCGATGCCTGGTCGAAATCGAAAGGCGGGCGACCAGATTGGGTTTGTGGCGGCACTGGCGGGCGAGGGCGGGATCTCGTCGCCACCCAAGCGGATGGAGATCGACGCGTCCTGGACCAAGGGTCGGGGCCGTCGCTGGGTGATCGCCGATCGGCGTGCTCGTATTGGATCAGGACCCCGGGCGCGGTCCTGAGTGCCATGCTTGCATATTCAACGCCTTGTGTGCCGCAGCTGCTTACTTAGGCTGGGCGTTGGCATTACAGGGGACCAACCGAAGCCCTCCCATTGGACGAGCCCCACAATTGAATGCCTGTTCGATGGTCGCACAACGACGCCCATTGGCCAGGATGATGTCGGCCCAAGACGCTGCCAGTCTGATCGTCTACACCCGCAGCCCCATCCCGACGCGAGCCTCAACGTATACGCCTTCCACAGCAGCGACGAATAGCAGACCGCCTTCTCCATATACCCACTCCTCCCAGCTACTAATAAGCTGAGACACAGACGTCCAGATCGGCGAAGCACTCCCGGCAGCCTTGATCACGATTGAATAGAGCGGTGGCACGTTGGGCTCGTGCTGCGGCGTCGGTAAGCGAGAGGTGAGGTGGCGACGCCCCGCCCGCCCGAAACCAGCTAGGGGAAATTGTTCAACGTCGGCGCTGCGATCTCGACGTCAGCAGCTTCTTGCTTTCGTCCGCGGCGAGAGGAGGCGACCATGGAGTCCATCTCGCGTCTGTACTTTCCGCCTGCTTTCCGATGCGGGGAGGATGCCGGTTGGGTCGCTACGTCTATTAGCAGCTGTGCTAACATGAGTGATCCGAGCTTCTGATTCGTCCGGGGCGGATGATACAACGCCACTCTTGTAAGTAAGTGCGGCGTAAGCGCGAGATCTACAGCAGGCGAACTTGCCTTTCCGGACTTGATGTGGCCATCTGTAAGAACCTATCATGGGAGCGCATGTCAGAGGTCACACCATGAGAGTCCATCGACACACCCACGCATTACGATGAGGGTCACGCCACCTCTATTGCACGACGCAAGCAGTTGCAAGAAGCGCACTGCGGGTACGGGACGGCCTAAGGATAGACGAAGTCGCGAAACGCGCAACGGAGCGCCCGTACGGAGAGTATGGATCCGGGGTCGCTTACGTTTGCCGTCCGTGTGCACTTGCAAGTTGCAAAATGCATACATCCACAACATAGGAGTCGCAGCAGCACCGCCTGCCGTACGCGCCCGCCGCCGCCCGTCGCGACGCTTGCGTATGCACCAACGCATGCAACGGGGTGCGTCGTGGACGCTGCGGACGGCGCGTCGTGTGATCAAATTCGAGCCCTGTGTGCGTGGAAGTACTCTTCAAGCTGGAGCTCGCGCTGCTCATGTGTTCAGGGGCGAGGAGGGACGCGTACGCGCCTCATGTTCGAGGGTGTGCTTCGAGTCGGAGGATGTTTGGCCGCGAGATTCGACAAGTTGCACACTCGGGGCCAAAGCTGTGCGGGACGATGGTACACGTACCACGCCAGGCGCAGCGAGGTCGAGATTCGGCGAGATTGCTGCGAGTTCTGGCGTAAAGTTGATTTGGAGCTGATTTGCGCATCTGTCAAAACCTGTGCAAATCGCCGTGTGCTGAGCGGGGAGAAGGTTAACAGCTGCTGCGTCGCGTAAGGAGTAAGTACAACGCCACACTGGCGTTGAATAGACTAAAGTTCGTCCGGCGCCTAACGCTGAAGAGCGAGAACATTCACACTGGTCGTGCGAGTCATGAGACTGCATAACGAAAGCCAGGACGTCCCAGAGATATCGAGCCTCAGAACATGAGGCATCAATCAGCATCTTGACGAGCCATGTCCGCCCACGATGACTGAGCAACGCTGACGAGAGGCATAGCGCCCGAGGTCCTACGGGCGCCTACCTGACCATCTTGCGGGAAAGGACTCGTATCCAACACGGGCTCGTGGGCTCATAACGCTGACGACCAGCCGAAGCGGACAGCAAAATCCGCGGAGTAGGACCCTGTAGGGTCTCAGGACGCCCTTGAACAGCGGCTATGGCATCCCGAGCCCGCCCTGTCATCCTGACGCGTTCGGACGCAGTTCGAGCCACGTCTCCTCGCGGGACGTGGGCGCGGGACATCCGTCCGGCCTGAAGCCCATTGATCGGGGTCTTCACGCAGAGAGGTTCGCGATCTATAGCAGATGTGAAAGACGGGTTCGAATAAGGAATGAGGTATGCAGGATTGGGGTGTGGAGGGAGAAGGATGACGCGCCAGTCAGGCCCTGTAAGAACGAAGACACGGCCTTGAGTGAAATCTTGGAGAAGCCGACCAGCGAAGCCCGTGTCGACGCCGTCCGCATCGGTCGGTCGGTCGGTCGGTCGGTCGAGCGCGCAGAGACGCAGCGACGTCACGGGCTGCGCGTGGATTCGTGCGGAATGCGCCGACGATGACAGATGGGCCCGACAGAGATGCCAGAGTGCGAGCGACGCGTCTCACGGCGTCTTGGGGCGGCGCGCGACGCTCTGGCTGAACTGGCTCCCGCGGCGGCCGGGGTCGCGATATGCCACGGTTTGGCGTACGGATTGACAGACCATCTTGAAACAAGAAGGGTATCAGGACGGTTATGTATGTTCACGGAGGGAACGGCCCATTGCAGGAAGACGAACGTTGTCCACTGCCATAGATCGGTCGCGCACTTCGCACGTCCATTGATACGTTGGAAGGACAAAGGGTCACCGATAGTACTGCAGGATCAACCGTCTGCCCGCTACAACCTCTTTTCAGTCAGGCTGAAACAACAGAAGCATGAACCCACTCACCACTCGCATGCGAATGTGCTCCAAACCGCGCTCACATTCGTGGTTTGCTGCACAGCACTAAAGAGGTGTCCGAATAGCGAGAGTGGTCGACACCAAGAATGATGTTATGATGAGCTAGTGAGAGTGATGCCGACCGAAATGAAGTGCCAGTAACCACAGGCAGCTCCAGACGCTTGAACAGTGAAAACACATCTTCCCCCAGATGGAGGCTTGGTCGGACGGGCACCGACGGGCAGCATGAGGACATGTGCGGCGTTATGGCGAGCTCGCCCACAAACACGCGTCACTGTCACTCGATTTCCGAATTGCAAGCTGCACAAGATGAATGCTCTAAGGAAAAGAAAGACGCACCGGTGATGGCGCAGCAGCGCAAAGAGTTCATCCTCGGCCATTTCATCTCAGTTCGCCAGGACTGGCTTGGTAATCACTGACAAAGTACGGATGTGCTGGGCAATTCGGGGTCCTCGCGAAGGTCATTCCTGCGTTGGATGCGGAGTCAGGATGAATTGGACGAGAGACTTCGCTCCGGGGATTCTCGTTCTCCTTGCAGTTGACTCCAGTCCGACATGGACCTCGACAGAATGTCGAGATCCGTCCGGAATGAAAACAAAACATAGGCGCAACCCCGAATGGGCGAAGTCGGAATTCCATTGCACGAGCACTGCACCTAGAATGGACATGGGCCCCGACGGTTGTACGGCGCTGCACTGCCGAACAAGATATGTCAGCCTAAGGGTCGTCGGGGATTTGCGCAAGGGACATTCACTGTGACACAGAAACCCACTCCCTGACATCTCCATCCAGCATTTCGTGACATAGTGTCCAGCGAAGCGCGTACGGGAGCCCAAACCACGACCGGAGCGAAGAGAACCGCGGTACCCTCTCGCACGCAATAACATCAATCCTAGAAGACGGTGCTACGGGCCCGAGCCCGCGCGTTCCCTGCGACGAACAGCACATACGCATACACACAGGCACGCGAACTCACCGGGAGACTACGTACGCCCGAACCGAACGCGGGCTCGGATTCGGACATGGGAAGACGAACCTGAACTCTGCCCCCGCGTCCCGTCCGACACCCTCCGCATCCTGAGCGCCTCGGGCGTGCAGCCTCTCATTGCAGCGAGGCGCTCGAGGCTGACGCGCGCCTGCACGCCTAGAACTGAAATTCGGCGAATCCTCGCAGGGAGGACGTCACACCGCCAGCGTCCTGCGCCTAGCGATGCATGCTGAGTGAACTCCACAAGTGCGCGTAGACCGTACTGCAGTCGGACAAATGGCGACGTTCGTGGCGTTTGCAAATCCGCGCTCCATCCGGGGATAGGCTGACGGCGCGGCGCAGTATGCCTTCTCAGCTTCTTAGCAAAGGCTTGAATGCGGAGGTGGTCATGTCCGGGTGGTGAGTAAGCTGGAAGGCACTCTGCGAAGCTGGAAGAGTAAGCATGGGCCGCTGAGGGAAAGGCTTACTGCCAAATGTGGTCCTGCTGTGCGCACGGACGATGCAACACCGACTTCGCAACTTGTGAGTGCTTGTGGTTCCAACTTCCAAGCACTGCTGTTGCTGCGCCGTGTCTGCATGTCAGAAGGATGTCGTCTTCGGTTATCCAGGTAGCCGAGTGCCGGTATGAGGCGGTCGTACAGTATAGCAGTAGCTATAGGCGGACAAGGTTGGCAGGTTCTGACAGCTGAATGGATATCCAGGGCAGCAAGACACGAGAGTCGCGGCCGGTCAGCAACGAGGCAACGTAACTACGCTCGCATGCAGGACCGTACCGACGACAGAACCTCAGCTCAGATGACGTCGCCAAAGAGCGATACATCTGTAGGGAACGCAAGACAGAATCAGCCAAATACCGGGCGAATCACGTACATGCAGGATCCGTACGCACGCGTCCGAGGATTGCCGGGTTCGTGAGTAAGGCATCGTGAGATGCGGCGTGCGCAAAAGGGAATGAGTAGAAGCCGAAGTCGCTCCGCACGCAAGCGTTGCTGGCGGTTGACAGCCAAATCCTAAGGGTAGACAAAGCAGTGCCCGGTGTGTCTGAACCACGAATCTTGGCGTCCAGTCTAGACACCAGATAGTATACGCCGCTACCGACCGGAGATAGCAACTCTACACGACCACAGCAGCCGCTAGCAGCCAGAACTTCCAAGTCTCGACCTGAGCAGATTCCAGACTGAGCAGTTAGCATTCAGCAATAGCAGCAGCCCAGAGTGGCACAGCCGAGCATCCAGCCCTCGATCCAGCCTAGATGACCGACCCAGCAATAGCGCAGGCTGTGCTTCGCTGTGTGCGTGATGTTGGAGTGCGAATGGGGCACGTAGTAGTGCACACGGCGAGGCAGGCTTCGCTGTCGGGTAAGCGTTCGTGCGACGTCGCGGTGTTGGTCGGACGATGGACCACGGAGGCAATCAACCTGCAGCGCCTGTCGCGAATCGCGATGTCAGGCCACCCCTTGTGCACGAGGCAAAGCAAGGCTAGGATGTCGAAAGACGAGTATACGCGAGTACACACGGTGTCTAGGGGGAGCATGCAGGGAAGTCATCGTCGACTCGCGCGGTCTCGCGCTTTCTGACCATGGAGCCCGACTCGCTCGCACATGGACGGACGAGCGTCGAGTGGCAATGGCAAGAGCGCGCCAAGTTCATTTCCAACGCGCCCACCTGTTAGCGCCAACGTCGCTCGATCAGGCCCGACGACCTGGCCAACCAATAGGACTTCCCAGAAACAGCCAGCCTATCCCAGCACGCCGGTACCGGTTGCCGTCCCATCACTGACATAAGCGGCCCCCACTCGCTCCCGGGTTCAGCCGTCCTCGTCAGATCAGATCTCTGGGTTGCCCCATTTCGGGCGGGCGCATCGCCCCGAACGGAAGGCGCGCGCGCGCTCTTTGTACCGGCACCGAAAGTGGGAGTCTGGCGACGGCTGGGTACGGTGTGGCGGAGGTGGCCCCGCGTCAACGTTCATCTACTTCGCGAACGCGTTTGAGCGCTGCCTGGTCCAGATGACGCTTGCGATGGGCATGTTCTTTGCTGACCATCAGGAACAATGGAGCAGGCTTAGGTCAAGGTGCAATGCAACACGTCGCAAGTCTTCGGAATGTCGATTCCTTTGCTAGTAGTAGACGTCGGAGGCGTGTCACCGGTGACCACGAACCCGCCGACGTGTATGTTCAGGTGAGTTGGTACGCAATTTTGGACGGTGTCTACGTGGACTAAACCAAACATGTGCAGTAAGTACCCTCCTTGCCGCGACAGGACCTGCAGCCCCCGACTACCCTGTAACACCAAGCTGGTCGGTAGTGGCCATCGGCCGCCGCCCAGCCTGTGACAACTTCCAGCAGCGGGGGAGAAAAGCCTCCATCCCGCGGTCTTGACCCCGCCCTCCACGCTCATACGGCATTCCAGCACACGACAACGGAGGCGTTTCACCCCCTTCGGGACCCGACGCCAAAAGGAGCAATCCTGACGTTGTCGCGGGCGAGTCTGCAGCAGCTGTGCCACCCCCGAGCCCGGGCGCATCCTCGGCCCACAGATGTGGCAAAACCCTCGCCGAATGCAGCAGCAGTCGCGCCTGCGCTCGGAAGCAATTGCGCTGCTGCAAGTACTGTATCGCGTCCCAACGCCCGCCTTTGGCCCGCCGTCGCCGTCGCCTTCGCCGTCACCGGCGTTCTGCGATGTGCTTCCCGCCGAGTGCTTCGGTCTGCCGATTATGGGGGCTGGTAATAGAGTTAGGCTTTGCTCCTCATTTGGGGATCTTGCTTCGACGCGGCTGTACGGCGGCTGCAGTGCTCATGCACCATCCGGCCACGGAGAAGCGTCCATGACGTCGCTGCGAATGCCGGAGCGAGGGACGCGCCGCTCTATTCGACAATTTCTATGCGTTCTTCGTAGCAGCTCGAAGGTGGTTACTGCGGCGTTCATCTAGTCTGTTCATTCACAGTTCACTCTTTCGAGGGAATCAGCTGAACTCGTGGGCTCTCAGACTCGTCGAACGTGCCCAAAGCCTCTTTCTGTCGGCGCGTGGTCCACTGCTATCGCAAGGCTGGATGTTCCGAGGAGAGCACTGCGTGTTGTCATCTGTCAGAACGACAGATTCGGCAATGACGACGACGGTCATATGTCGAAATCACCGCCGCGCTGATCTCAGGTCTCGAGACGTCATCAGGCACCGACCGTCCGACCGTCGACAACAGCGACCGCGTCCCGTGTTCCTCAGGACCTTCTGCTCTGTTCTGCTGCGATCAAGTACTCATTTGAGTATCAAGTGCGGCACAGGTATGCGCTCGCCCTCGTCACGCCGCCAGACTCACAATACTGACGTGAACGCATTGCTCGCTCGTCTGTCACGGTTTCGGCGCCGCGCGTATGTACCGTAGATGTGACTGCCCTGCCGGCGACGCACACGAGGTTCACGAGCCTGAGCACGATCGCCATCAAGGCGTTACTTACAGCCAGCCCCCAGCTGCTGATGGCGATGACCGCGGCGACGCGCAACATGCAGCCCGCCGTGGCGTCGAGCACCCTTCGCGACGCGCTGCTGAAGCTGAAGCTCGGCATCGGTCTCGACGGAAACGGACGGCGGTGGCGGGGGAGCTGAGGGCACTCGGACGGCGGTGGCGGCACACTGCGATCAGGATATGAGTCTGAGTCCGGCTCGTCGATGGGCGATGGGCGATGGGCGATTGTCGATCGTGCATCTGCATCAGCTCGATGCAGGAGGCTGTCAATGGGAAGCGTGCACTCGAGTTGATCGATGCGGACAGCCTGAGTGGTTCATTGGCGTTTGGCGAGTAAAGTGAGTACAGTTAGGCGTTGGATAGAGTGACTGGCGCTGTCAGATGTCGTCGTCGATCGTGCACTATTTACTGCTACTTACCGGCCGGGAGATATGTTTCTTCGGAGGTTGGCCGACCGTGCGTCGCGACCGCTGATCAGTCGTGTAATATGATTGATGTCGAGTATACGTACTGTATGGGTGGATGTCATCGCACAGTGCAAACAGTATCTACGCGCGCGGACAATGGATGAGTTGACCACCGCACCACCACTGGCACTTCTCCTCGTTTCCGACGAGTGACAGCCTGCGTGGACGGAGCAAGGAGGTTGGACTTGGACGTACGTACGGAAAGCCGTCGCGATCGATCCTGACCGCCCTCGACGGTCACACTCACACCCACGATTGCAACCGCAACCGCACCCAGTCCGACTCGACGCTAGTCTCTCACAGAATTCAGGCAAGCGCGACGGTACCTACTATGCAGCTGATGGCGCATCTCGGGAGCAGGGCCGGACATCCGACTTCAGGCTACATGTACAGTAGCGCTAGCGTCGGTGTGTGCTGCAACTAATGCAATGCTCATAGACGATTGGGGTATTGCAGCATGATGCATGCCCCGGTGGTCAGAACGGTCCAACTTCGCGGCCCACTGGCAGATGGAGCGAACCGCCAGTGTTCAAGTCAAACGTCCGCTGCCAGTTTTAGTGCACGCGACGCGACGACCCGCCCTCACCTCGTACTCGGCACTACTTAGCTAAGTACTAGTGCTTGCAGGGAAACAGGGAAGCACACCGTCAAGATCGCAGGCTATACGTACCCCCGGACGCGACGGGACGGCCAGTCAAGCCAGTCACTGGCAAGACTCATTGAACTGGGGCGGCGGCGATCGGTTCGCGCGATCGTCGACGGTCACACCCTACCAACAACCCACCCACCACCCACCGATCGCAACGAACTGCGAAAGAGCATGCATGTCATACGTGATTTTCCAAGCCCGATGAAGCCTTGCAAGCCCAAGCGCGCGCGTCAGCGCATGTAGTACAATGTAATACATACACAGAGCACACACACCATACCGCCCGCGAGCCGAACAGCCTGAGAGATCGGCGGTGCCCGCAGCGGACATCCTCCCGCCCCGCGCGCGTCGCGGCAGTGTCCGCTTCCAATTCGAAGCGGGGGCCTGTCCGACGTCGCAGGGAGAGCGCTGCATGTGATCATATGATACATACATACATGCATACGAAGGAGGGGCGTGCGCGTAGGATGTGTGGGCGCGTGCGTGTGGTGCGGATGAAGCATCCGCGGCGGGTGCGACGCTCGCATGCGGAGGCCTATTAGCTAGGGAATGCGGCAGCGCAAGATGTCCGGACGTTGGGGGGCGCGGGCGGGCGGCAAGCGCGGAAGCAGATGCGCGGGTCCTGTACGTAGCTGGGACTGTTACAGCGCGCCTCTGGGCTGTGCCTGTTGTACTGTACCTACCTACCAATGATGAGCTCGAATATGCATGTCGGCGACGACGGCCGCCCATGAGTACTTATGCACGTCGTCGGACGGGTGGGTTCCTGATCCTGACCGCTCGGAGGCAGCGGATGATCAGCGGAAGCGGCGATTGGCTGGCCAGCGGCAGGGCCCTGTACTGTCCATGTAGTGTACTGTGCTGTATCAGTGTATATGCGAAGACGCGCTACGCTGGCTTGGCTTGGCTTGTCAGGTAGAGGTTCGGAGGCGGTGTGCGGAGTGTGCGGTTTCGTCGGACGGGCGAGCGTGTGCGCGGACGGGTGGGCCCCTAGGCCTGTCCACGCCGCGTGGTTGCCCACTCGCTATTCGCCATCGAGTCGCATCGCATGTAGGAGGTGCGCTGTGGACATGCAAGGACAAGGTGATAGATCGACGAAGAGCAGGCAGGGGGGCCGAGGCCCTCGAGCTCTCGAGCCCCGTGAAGTCCGGAAGGTGAGGCTGCGAGCTTAGCAGACGTGCGTGCGCGCGCGCGGCGGGACGCGACGCTCTGGACGGCGGTCGGGGCGAGACTTGCGGGGTGGAAGGGAAAGCTGTGCGGTCCGTCCGCCTATTCTGGGCAACTGGAGCGTGGTGTGTACCTAGCTGGGATTGGAAGCCCGCTTGGAGGGGCTTGGGAATTAAGCCGCGAGTAATACTGTAACACTGGCAGTACTACGTAGTGACGCCGGACGGTGTGCACCCGAGTGCGAGTGGTGCGGATGTCGATGGCGTTACGGATATGCGAGGACTGCCTCGGGGTATGGTGCAGCTGGCGGACGGGAGGACCTACCTACCGCGTGCGCGTGCGCGTGTGCGTGTGGATGCGCAGCGGGAGGCCGGTGCGGTCCGCGTGCGCGCACATTGAGAGGGCTGGTGAAGCAGTGCGACGTCGGCCGGGGCATCGCAAGCACCAAGCACGTAGTATACGTACGCACGTCGCAGCTGACGCGTCCGGACGGAGTGGGCGAGAGCGAATGGGACGAAAGCGGATCTCAGTACCGGCTGCGGTCGAGTCGACGACACGCACGCGGCTCGGGACGGTTCGAGCGCGGGCTGGTGATATGAGAAATCTCATGAATTGAGAGAGGCATCGTCCGCGGTGTGTGTGTGTACAGTCATACTGTGCAGTACGGGATGGGACAGGGAAGGTGACGACGGGGGACACCGCCTCGGGATCGCGAATCGGACGCAAGCACGACGTCGGGGCGGGAGGAGTTGTATACAGTAGTGCTGAGTGAGCAGCGACGTGGCGGACGCCGGAACCGGAGGGCGTTGCAACAGAGCTACTGTAGCGTGCGGCGTACGGGCGAGGGGAGCTCGAGTCGGGCGGGAGGTCTGCGCCTGTGAGAGAGCGAGGGAGTCTGGCGGAGTGTGCCTCGGAAGCAGGCCGTTGCCGAGGCAGGCAGGCTGGAGGCGCCCGTGCCGAGTCGTCGGGTCGGCAGGAAAGGGTGCCGGGGGGGGGGGGAGGAGGAGGGGGGGAGTGTCAGGGGGAGTGTGGGTGTGGTGATGGGTGGCCCGATTTGGGAAGGGGTCTTCGGGGGGAGGAGCGTATATTACGGATGCGGGCCCAGCGCGGATCTGAAATCCCAATCCCCCCCTCAGCTCAGCCTCGAGCTCATCTCCTCCTCCTCCTCATCCTCATCCTCCACGACGCCCTCCTCGTCGCTTCCCTCGCTCTCTCGCTCTCTCTCGCTCAACGCGTACTCCTCATAGACCGCTCTTGCATTCATAGACTCCTCGTCGGCTCTCCCAGTTCGCCTCACGACCGATCTCGCACGACTCCACCACCAACTACCGCTCCATCCCTCTCAACCAACATCCTCCCTCCGCCGCCTTGTCCATCATGGCCACGGCGCAGCCCATATCGTTCTCCCCCGCGGACACCCAGGACTTCACCATGGGCACCGGCTCCTTCACCGGCACCCCTGGCTCCTTCAACCCCTCCTCGTACCGCAACTTCATCGGCTCCCCATTCTCCTTCCGTGCCGGCTCCTTTGGCAGCAGATTCTACCCTGGCATGTCCCCAGGACAGCTCCTTGGCCCATTAGAGTGAGTACATCATTGTTTGATTCACATCCTGGGCGGGCAATGCGCGCAAGTGCACAGAGGATCCTTTGGCGCCTTCTCTCGCTTTCAGCGGATTCTGTATAAATAAGTGATCGCCACGGACGCCGCTTGCGCATCAACGCTGTTTGTGCTCAGGCGAAATCTCTGTCAAACATACCTCCTCGCTCTTGAATCACTCCGTATATGCGCTTTTCCTGATGCGCTGTTACTGACTAATCCTTCACCAGCCCCAACGACTTCAAGTTTGGTAAAATGTCCTCATCAATAGAGAGCGACCGGGGGTCGATAGTGAACGCCCTCCACGTCTTCGACCGTCAGGACGAACTTGTAAGTGCCCCACAAGATGAGGCCTTACGAAGCATACCTAACGGAATCATGGACCAGGCTCGCGATTACACTTGCTGTGGACTGAACCTGAACGACCTCCACGCACTAGTAGACCATTTTGAGGAGTGCCATGTAGTCGTCCTCGATCCCTACGCGCCACAACAACCCCTTCCCCAGACGTCTGCGACGTCGAACCTCTCTTCTGCGCCACAGGCTGTAGCGTCCTACTTCCCCGACTCGAACGGTGTTCCGTCCGGCTCTCATCAACAGCCCGCGCAGTCCCAACAGTCAATATCCTACCAAGGCTTTGATCCTGACGACATGGAGATGGATATGGACCAGAACGCGAGCGCCCCGTCCTCCGGAGCGCCCTCGCCCCCCGATACGCCCGTCTCCACGCCTCTCTCCTCGTACCCCTCGTACTCCCACTCTGCCCTCCATCGCCCGCTCTCGCCCACCCGAGCCAACCTGCCTCGCCCATATCTGCGTTCGATACTACCACTGTTCTCCCCTCCCGTGCCCACCACGTCAGTGGTTTCCGCACCTCGGTCGGCGGTTCGTCTGGGGCGAACGCGGCGCGCGCTGAGGACGCCTTCAACGCGTACGCGGGTTACTCTGACTATTCGAGTCTCCTCCCGGGCGCGGCTCCCCTTGGCGGCGGCGCGAACGCAATGTTCATGCAGCAGCAAAACCAGTTGTCGAACATGTCCCTTGGACCCTTGAACGCGAACGGTAGCCAGGCGGCGTGTGCGCCTACAGCGCTTCTCCTCTCTGGCAGCGCTGCGAACACTCCCGACAGCACGCCCGCATCTTCCCGTGTTGCGTCCCCAACGCCGGGCAGCTCGACGACTTATCGCAATGTCGCCCCATCAGGCTCGCAGAATGCCCAGACTTCAACATCTGGCGCTTCCTCGTCCAATGCGGCATCGAGCTCAAATAACGCGATGGCGACCGCCCGGGCATCGACGACTCTCTCGCGCCCCGCGTCGTCCCTGCTGCTCTCGAAGCCGTTCCGGTGCCCGAAGCCGAATTGCAACAAGAGCTACAAGCAGGCGAACGGTCTCAAGTACCACATGACGCACGGCTCGTGCAACTTTGCGCCGCCGAAGGACCTGGAGCACCTCCAGGAGCTGCTCGCGAGCAAGCGCAGCGAGAAGGCGGCGAAGCAGGGCGAGAACAATGAGGCTGAGGTCACGCTCAGCGATGCAGAACTCCGGGAGGTCGAGAAGGAGGCTGAGAGGCGGTTGAGGCCGTACGCGTGCGGCGTCGGCGACTGCCAGCGGCGGTACAAGAACATGAACGGGCTGCGTAAGTAATCTGATATCACGTCCGGTCGAAGTCCTGAGCTGACATCGTCATCATCATCGCACAGGGTATCACTACCAGCACTCGGGCGACCACGGCGCCATCGGCCTCGCGCTGCTCGCAAGCGGGCAGCACGAGTGCCTCCAACACAATAAGAACCACTCCCGCAACGCGACGCCCTCGCAGTCGTCGTCCGCATCGCAGTCGCAGGCGCAGAGCGCCCCCAGGACGCCGACGACGCCTTCGAGCCAGGCCTCGTTCGCGCAGCAGCAGCAGGCGGCGTTCGCACAGCCGCCGAGCTACCAGAGCGCGACTGCGAACCCGCCGACGTACGCATACCAGCCGAGCGCGGCGAGTCAGCAGTACGCGCAGGCGCAGGCGCAGTACGCGCAGTCCCAGCAGCCGAGCCAGTACGCGGCGACGCAGGGTTATTCGATGAGCATGCAGCAATGATCGCTGTTTCGTCGGTTCCTGTTTGGCTGCGCGATCCCGTGTCTTTTGTCTACATTAGATTCTCACCGCTCTCCACGTCCGTCACTCTCAACCCCTCGCACCCGCCGCGCTTCCGCGCGGGGGACGTGCCGGGGCCAAAAGTACCGACAAAGCGCGCGTCAGCGGCGTACATAATACTTTGTCTCTTCGTTTTCCTTTCTCACTCTTCTTGTGTGTCTCACTGTCACCCCCAGCTTGTGCTCGACGTCCCTACTCCATGTTTTCTCTGTCTCTCTCCTCGTGTATAATGTCATGCCATAGTCTGCCGTATCGCGTCCCCGTCTCTTTTCTTCTTGACCCTCTCTCTCCTCTCTCTTCTATCGTATATACATACAGCGGTCGCGTTCCGTCCTCTTTGCTCTCGTCCCGCTCGACGCTCACATATCCAGGTCGAGCACGATGGTGTGTGTCCTCCCATCCCCTCACCCCGGTTCCTCCCCCCGTGTACCCCCCGTAATATCCCTCCTCCTCTCCTCCCGTACTCCCCACCATCACCCACTCACAACACCATCATCGTCATCGTCACCGTCCTCTTCTGTGTCCCATGTTTTCTGCCCTGCTGGTTCTCCCTCGGAGCTCTCGAGTATAATACTAGTGTGTCCACTACCCCGTACCCCGTACCAGCCTCAACGCGCCCTCGGGCTTCGTCCCTCCCTCCCTCCCGATGCGGTGCGGCACGCCTGGTTTCCCAAAAGTACATATCGTCGTCATACTGCATACACTTCGCCTCGCCGCTACATCACCACCATATCACCACCACCACCACCACCACCACCACCAAAAGTAGGGTACACGCCTCGCCGCTACGATTTACGACCACACGCCGCGAACGACCGGGTCTGATTCTTCAGTACTGTACTGTACGTGTGTATGTACGTACGTAGCACGCGCGGAACGACGACTGGTCTCGTTTGTGTACGCACGCGCACGCACGCTGTCGAATGCATACAGGTGTACTGGTAATGCATTAATGTGTCGACCTCGAGTGGGGTGGGCTTCGAATTCTTTGAATGTGAATGCGTGCGCAATGGAGTCCGAGTCCGAGTCCGAATGCGTGCGTGCGAGCGTGTTCCCGCGGGTGCTCTGGATGCGTCACCCTCCTATAGCTTGTTTGCGATGGAAGAAGCCTCGGGGGAAGCGCCAGTACAGTATGACCACCCCGCGGAGTCGACGGTCGTGGGTTGTCCGTTGACCGTCGTCCGTCGGCGATGTGGTGTACTGTACTGTACTGTACTGTGCTGCACATGTACTGTACCCGTGCACCCGTGCACCCGTGCGCCCGTGTCGGCACCACTTGCGTCCCGTTTCCGCTTTCCGACGCGAGAGGGGACCCGGCTTGGAATTTCCTGGAAGTTGGCCCGGACAGGCAGCTCGCGCCTCGCGCCTCTCCACCGACGCTCCGCGCTGGCGCCGCCGCGACGTGCGCTCGCGTACCTTCCCGCGCTGCTCTCGTACTTACCGACTTATCGTCGTTCACTTGGCGTCCCGTGCGGCGGGCGCGCGGTCGACCGGTCGTGATCATGGCATGGCATGGCATGGCATGGCGTGTGGCTGCGTCGTTTGCGTCATCGTCATCGTCTCGTCCCCTTCCGCCTCCTCCCATGCGTACTACGCGTTATCAGCCCACTCCCCAGCGAGGGAGTCGGCGCCCCTGTGGCCGGGGGCCTGAACGCCGGCTCGCGCTAGTTCGTGCGGGGTGCGAGCCGCCGGCTTGCCCTTCTACGGCGTTGGAGATCGAGCGCGAGGGGTCGGCGCGTCGAGATTCTGACAGACTGTAATATTAATCATAACAGAGTGGACTGGCCGGGATGGTTCTGCGGACTGTGTGGACTGGAACATTCAAGCTTGCTCGACGGGCGTGCCAGGGCGACCCGTCCGTCCATCAGCCTGCGCGCGTTCCGTGAGCCGTAAGACAGAAGCCTCGTCTTCGGTCCCCGCCCCCTCGCTGTCCCTCTGCTGCCCCTCTGCTGCAGGAAGAAGCGGTCGGAGGCGTGGCTTGTATGGCGTCGGGGCCTCCATTGTGGGCCCGCGTTGCGAATGCAGAGGCACGCGCGAACGAATACGGCACCGGGGACTGTGCAAGCCCAAAGGGGCCCGGAGTGCCTCCTCTCGGGCTCGAGCCTTCTTAGGCGAGTCGGACGGAGGTGCTCGAGCCTTTGAGAGACGCCGTCTTGTCTTGTGTGGCACGTCTCTGTTCGGCTTCTGGGTGCGCTGCCGTCACCTGTCAGTCTCCTCGCACGTACAAGGATATCGCCTTGCCCTTCGCCGTCGCGCGTGTCGCGTCGCTTGCGAATGTTGAAGGACCGCGCTCTCGCGTGAATGGCGTCGAGGGCCTCGTGGCCACTTCAGACGGCATTCTCATGTCCTCTGCGGGCCCCGTGTGCATTGTCGGTCGATGGCGGTCGCTAGACGAGTTTGCCGCAGATCGATGGGCTCAGGCGGTAACCACACGTCTCCAGATTGGACGTATGTCGACCGGGCCGCGCGCGCTCGCACACGTACGGTCGAAAGATCCTGCTGCGCGCCAGACTTCACCATGCCAAGGTCACACCGGTACGGTGATCCTGAACGGTTGCCAGATAACGCCACCTGCGGTGAGTATGAACAACCCCACGCGGCGGCAGCCTCAGGATCCTGTGCGGCCACGGCGGCTAAGAACAAACTGAGCAACCACTTTGGCTGGTCCCTGCGGCGATGTGGCCCGCATCTCCGGGGATCAGCAAGCCGCTCGGGTACAGTGCGCACTGCGCGGGTCCCCTCGCAGGACGCCCATCTCGTCCCCATCGAATCGATGTCCGCGCGGCACGTACACGCTGGGGTGATCGCCAGGGAACGCGAACCAGTATAGTGACGGCATCGGCATCGGCCTCAGCCGCGCGCGGTGTGGTCCTTGAACGGCTGAAGCCTGAAGCTTGAGCGCGATGCCAGGCTCCCGCCCAGGCAGCTATCGTACGCCTCGCGATGTCTGCGCGGCGCAGGTGTGCACCTCAAAGAACATGCGTCGCGCTTACTGTGCAACGTGTTTCGACGCGTGCCCCGATGGTGAGAAGGACGCACCTGCAATGCGGATCACGAGACCAAGCAAGACCCCAGGTGGTAGTCCCACACAACCAGCAGCACACAGTGGTCATCGAAGAGCTCCAGAAGACGGCGCGGAAGTTGAGTCAGATGAGAGCGGTCCCAGTGTGAGGCCGAGAGAGCGTGAGCTCTTTGGAGTCAAGTGGACATGCCATCTCCGGCGACAGTATGAACGTCCGTCACGCATGGGGCAGCGTAGCAGAGGAGAAGGACGAGTGGTACTCCCCGAGCGCCTCGCTCCGAAGGGAGAAGGCTCATCTCGGGAGCGGAATGGGGAACATGGGAGGGGTGGGGACGCGCGGACATGGGAACGTATGACCACGCGTGGCGTCGTTCGTACACCCAAGCACTGGTTTGCGCGAAGCCTAGATATGAATAGCGTTTGAGGGGGAGGTGAGGAGGGCTCCTCGCCCACTGCACCGGAAACTATCAGGGAACGCGAGAGTCTCGGGCGCAGCACTCTGAGTGTGCGACACTGTGTACAGCAAGGAGTAACAAATGCCGAGTTGTCGCCAGACCTGCGTGGAGTCAAATGGACAAGGCTGGGCCGTACGAATTTAGCATAGGCGAGCGTCGTCCGACAGTGTTGAGCAGGTGCGGAATGGAAGAGCGCCATGACAGGTTGCCGCAGTGAGTCCGAGCACAGTAGAAGCAAGTGCATCGTTCAGAAGTAGCCGTGACCGCACCGTTCCGGTCAAGACGTGAGAAATAGGGACCAAGGAGCTCTCGTTGAGGGCACATGGGGCGAAGGAGGGTGAATTGATAGGTCGAGGGATTGGAAGCAGATGGAGGACCGTATCGAAAACGCGACTGGAACGAGAACGAACGTAGTCAGCACATTCGGTTTGATGAGATGGAGCTGTGCCATATGGTCTTCTATCATGTCGGATGATGTTGGTTCACTTCATGTAGATATCTAGTCGCGCAGCCCCGCAGTGAGAGAGGCCGTCGAGGCTTCCATCATAGCTGATGCGACTGGACCGGAGCAATAGATACCCCTGCCTGCTGTGTCGAAGAGTCTGTGAAGCATCGGTGTGGATATTGAGTTGAGTGATTTCACGAAGCGACTGCGACAAGGCACTATGAGCAGGGCAACAGGACAATGCACGTGTTGGCGAAGCGTGAACTCATTATAGCAGGAGTCAACTTCCAAATGGGCTGCAAGGTACCCACGATGGACTGCTATGCCAAACCATCGGTTAGAAGTATTGACGGTGTTTCATACCGACTACGTGCCTTTAGATGACCAACTTGCGGACCTCGCTCTCAAGGGAGGAGCTGATGTTGAAGTAGTTCAGTGGACATCATCCGACGGAATAAACGGACGCGTTCATGGAAAGCGATGTTAGAGTTGTTCTTGACCCATCAAGAATATGAGATCGAGGGCTGGCGAAGACGTATTGAAGGAACAATGAAAGATTAATAATGAACTAGGAGGGCCGCACTCACCGGATTGAGAAAACATCAAGGCTCGAAGGGCAGTCATATCCATGTCAGATGAATGACTCGGTCACAACAGGCAAAAGGACTGAGGGTAACTGGCGCGAATGAGGCGAGGCTAATATGAAAAGCCGCACGCGTTCTACCGCAGTTCGGGCCTGAACGTTTGGAACACGGTATGTTGGCGACTATACCATGATAGCAGCCCATTGAAAAGCAGCTCTTGAATGCGAAACGGACGAATTCGGAGTGGAACGTCTGAAGCTCAATAACCTGTGCGAGACGGAGTCTCGGGAAGGGAGTGGTTGGAGTATGAAACAGGCTCAGCAAACGGTATATCTCGAGGCAACAAAATTGCGCCAGCAGTTATCGTGGTAGCTGGTGTTCGCATAGGCTCACTCGCGGAGGAATATGGGAGGGATGGTGGTGGTGGTGGAATAAGAACAGAAAATTTCAGCGGCGCAGGGCTTCTCTGCGCGCGTACGCCAGCAGGCGAGGCGTCGGCAGTCTCCGGCGCTGCCTTTTCGGGAAGAAAGTGCATCGTTCGTAGTTCGTCTCGACTCTTGTTGCCGCCGCACAACTTGGGCCTCAATCACATTGCAGGCTCTCGCGTGCAATCAAAGCGCTCTTAGAGCTTAGGTATACTGTGGCTCAGGTCTGATAGGAACTTCGGCACGCCTCGCCATGAAGGTCATGAGCTGTCGTTGTGTAAGTATCGCGATGGAGTCATTTGACATCGATGACTGATTGGCTACTTGTCCTGCAGATGCGTCAATCATTGGCATTGCTCCGTAGCCAGGGAAATCGCTTCAACAGTCCATCACTTGTGACTTTATGCCCTGCACTGATCGTTCTGCTGGACTAGCCCTAAGCCTCTCCTGGCCATCCGGCTCAGTGACAGCTACAAGCGTTAGCAGTTCTCTTTTCGCTCGCGTAACCGTGACGCGATAGGCCCGACAAGCGATTTCGTCCTCTTCCGGCTGCTAACCCTGTGCATCGGGAATATATGCGTGAGATGGAGAGCGCGAGCGGCCGGTTCATGCAGAGCGCCTCGCACTCTGCCCGAGCATCTCCGACGCTGCTTCGACCGAGCCATTCGTCAAGTCTCCCGCATCTTGGCATCTTGACTCCTGTGGATGGTTGGAAAGTTGTGAGCGATTCCCAGCTAGCTCTGTGCGACGAGATACATTATGTCAAGTACTCGCTAATGCTTTCACCAGTAGGCAGGTTGTCAGCACCGGCCATTTGCGAAGTTGCATCCGGCTGGTTGTACTAGCGCCGAAGCACGCTTCTCAGGAGGAAGTCGCTACTGAAGCCTTCTTCTTCCCATGCACCTGCTGCCAGTACAATGAAACGTGACCACTCGGGGACTTTCGTGCCCTCGATTGCACATGAGTATGGTGCCATACCTTCCCTCAGCCCGGCCGGTCACGAATGCAGAGAAGCACACGTATGCTGTCGAGCGCCCTCTTGGATACTGATCCCACCAAGGATTCACTCCCTCGTGCAGGCAACCCAATGCGCAACTCCAACGGGTCTCTACGGAAGAGTTCGTCACGACGTAGACCTAATTCCAGCGTGTCCCCGATGTTAGCTGAAGCGCGAGAGACACATCGTCAACGGTGAATGCCCGGTGTTCCCTTATTCTCCATACATTTGCTATGAGACATACTCGGGTGGGTCGCTTGCTCCCATCCGATTCTCTCCACAAGCACGCCATGACTCTGCAGCCGTGCAGGAGGATGGGCGTCCGAGTCGACCATGTTGCTATAAAAGCGGGATCACTTGAGGTTGATTCGGCAGTATCGAGACAGCACGACAATGCTTCCCCCATCAGTCTGCCACCAACTTTCTACAAGTGAGTGTCATTCCGTACAATGGTACTTCGAATACCCATCTCACTTGACTGCAGGGAGCCAGAGTTCGAAACTCTCCAATTGCACGCCGGTCAGGAGATCGACTCGGCTACAAATGCCCGTGCACCGCCCATCTACGCCAGTACAAGCTTTGTCTTTAATAACTCCAAGGTAGCTAACCTACACGCATGGATTTGCTCCTTCATCTAAACTGAACACTCGGCGGATAGCATGGAGCAGACCTGTTCGGCTTGAGGTAGGATACTCCGTTCCGCTGGCAATGCCTATTCTCAAACCTCATCCTCAGGTCTCTGGGTAACATTTACTCGCGGATGGGTAACCCAACAGTGGTACGTTGAGCTCAGAGTCTATCAGAAGCACAGCAGTGGACAATGATTGCACCATCTACAGAGCGTCTTTGAGAGACGCATGGCCGCACTCGAGGGCGGAGTAGCTGCTGTCGCTGCGTCAAGTGGGCATGCTGCACAGTTCATGGCTATTGCTGCCATTTGCCGTGCAGGTGACAATATTATCTCATCGTAAGTACCATCATGTGCGACCCTTCCACCTCGACTCACACTTTCGCATGCATCTAGGTCATACTTGTACGGCGGAGTAAGTTGACTATTTCTCATGAATTTACCACCACTGACTATACCGCCGCGCTCCTGAAGACGTACAACCAATTCAAGGGTAAGCCTCATTCGGTGTGTTAACTTCCGGTAGACCGTGACTCACACAGGATCATGTAGTATTCCTCAAAAAGTTCGATATCTCCGTGAAGTTCGTGCAAAGTCTGGAACCAGAGGCTTTCGCAGCGGCCATTGACGACAAGACAAAAGCGATCTATGTTGAGAGTATCGGCAACCCCAAGAACACTGTCGCGCCGCTTCCCGAGATTGCTAAGGTGTGTCCTCATAGTAGTCGACATGAGTCGACGCGTGCCTCAGGCCTAGTGCAGATTGCCCATGACAATGGTATTCCGCTGATCGTAGACAACACGTTTGGTATCGGGGGTGAGTGAGGCAGCGTTTATGCACATTTCTTCAGCTCAATGTTCTCGCCGTTTGGAATTAGGCTATCTGATCCGGCCCATCGACCTCGGAGCAGACATCGTAACTCACAGCGCGACTAAGTGGATCGGCGGTCACGGCACCGTGCTGGGCGGAGTAGTCATTGACGGCGGTACGTATATCTGCCGCTATGATAGGACTCAGCACCTTTAGAAGTTGACATGGTTCCACCCTTAGGCAAGTTTGACTGGGCGGCGTCGGGCAAGTTCCCTGACTTCACAGAGCCTGCTGAGGGATACCACGGCCTGCGCTTTGTCGAGACCTTCGGGCGGGCCGTGCTAGCGGTCAAAGTACGCCTCGACGTCCTCCGCGACATGGGCCCCGCCATGGATCCGTTTGCTGCGTTCCTCCTCCTGCAAGGGCTTGAGACGCTCAGCCTGCGGGCGCAGAGGCACTCTGATAACGCGCTTGAGCTGGCGCGGTACGTGGCACTTTTGCTGGGACTATCCGTCTGCAGGCTGACGATGACCATGTCAGATGGCTCGAGAAGCACCCGAAGGTCGCCTGGGTCTCTTACCTTGGGCTCGAGTCTCACGAATCCTACAAGGAGGCCCTGCGTCTTCTGCGTCCGAATGCGTTCGGCGGCATGCTCACCTTCGGGGTGAAGGGCGATGCTCAGATCGGCAGCCAGGTCGTCGACAAGATGAAGCTGGCGAGCAACCTGGCTAATGTCGGTACGTTGACGTCCACTCTTGAATCCATGAGGGCAATGCCATTGATACTAAGGTATGATGGTTGGCGAACAGGTGATGCGAAGACTCTTGTCATTCACCCTGCAAGCACTACTCACCAACAGTTGACTGCTGAAGAACAACTCGCATCCGGCGTGACACCCGACCTTATTCGAGTACGTCAGCATTGTGAGCTATACCTCGGTTTACCATTGACCTCCGCTTTCATGAAAGGTCTCTGTCGGGATTGAAAACATCTCGGACATCATTGCAGACTTTGACAACTGCACTCAAAGTCGTCCCGTGAGGGTCTCGTGAAGAGCACTACAGATGGATTGCGAGAGATATGAGCAGATAGGGATGGATACATCAGCACGTCAGTAGCCATATGGAGACAAAGATGACCAAATATCACAAGGAGAGAGGGCCCGCACGATCCTGGCATAGAATGCATGTAAAAAGGAGAGGTGGGAGAGCGTGATGAATAGAGGATCGATGAAGGAGTGGATGTAGGCCAGGTATAAGACTATGGAAGTCACGGGCTGGGGTAAAGAGGCAGTGGGAGAAGTGGTAACGGTATTGTGCCAGGACGCTCAACGCTCTTGAGAGCGGCGGGAGGGGAAGAATAACTCAAATAATGATAACCTTGGTGACAGCCTTGCAGCAGTCACTGGATCTCGAGAGAGACCTCATAGCCATCCGCCGGCACCAGGCCTTCAGCGGAGTAGTAGTCCTCCTGCGGGAGGACGACCTTGGAGACGACCTTGATTTCGAAGAGCGCAAGCTCCGACGGGTCCGCCTCCTCACGGGCGTAAAAGACGTCGTTCACAGCGTCGTAGCTTAGCTCGGCCTCAGTGGGAAGGCTATGCAGAGAACGGACGTCGCGATTAGCCACCGGCCACACCTTGGGTTTTCACAGGGAGACGCACCACTTGGCCACCTTGAGTTCGTCCACAGCTTCAGCGCGAACGGACGCGGCCTTTCTTGACATTTTCGTTGTCGGAGTCCACCTAGGGTCGATTCGGTGTCGTGAGAGGAATGGGAATCGTTGGAGATGATGTCGCCATCGCCTTGCAGGCGAGAGAGACCGTCTTCGAATTGAGTGAGGAGAGGGACGCAGAGATCCTCGGGAAGGGGGTCGAGGGTGCGCTGGAGAACAAAGTCAGTGCGCCGCCGAGGGGATCGGAAGCGGTGTGGCTAAGACAAACCGGGAGACTCTGGCGAGGAGTGCGCTTGCGCATCTCCTGGCGCGTACGACGACGGCGGAGACGGTTAGAGTTGGCACGGATTACCCCGGGCTTCGAGAGCTTGGAGAAAGTGGATTTGACCTTTGAGGCCATAGTACCAAGTCGCCCACCATTGGCGACAGCAGAGGAAAAGACAACGGTGAAAGTGACCATGGTGGAGGACTGTCGCAGGACTGTCACGGGCGAGGGGAAAGTAGTGGTCCGAGAGGTACCTGGAAGAGAGCGAAAGCGGGGGCAGGGGCGCTTTTATGAGGTCAGGGATCGGAGGACAAATCTAGGTGAGGCCAATCTCGGGAAACCCCGTCACAGTTTGAATGTCAGCGCGTCGAATGGCACAATCGTCAACAAAGAACAATGGCGCTGGCCAATAGGCAGGCTGATCTCGTGTTGCAGCTCCGCAATAGGCATAGGCCTCAAATTCACTGGTGCTGCGACTGCGCACGGGGCCGCATGTCCCCCATTGAAGTGGCGGTGACAATAAGTCTTCTTCTGCATTTTGCCCTAGGGCAACAATAAGCGCTTCTACAGCAGAATGTTAGATCAGGGAAAACAGAACATACGTGGCAAGGGTGGCCGTGATGCGGTGGCCGCAAAAGACACTCAACCATGCCCAGACATGATTCCTTTGTCTAGATCACGGGGCTTATCACAGTCATAACATGCGCATAACACGATGCTGCGTGTGGCCCAGAGCCATAATTTCTGAATTTCCTTTCCTGTGCTTTGTTGATAGCACAATGTCTGAGGTCGGGGCAAATGAATAGAGCTAAGATAACTCGGACTTTGTGACCTGCTTGTATGGGCGATGTGCAATATCGCGGCTCATGACGCGGTGGAGATCATAAATTGCATATCATCGTCAGCAAAAGGAGGATTCGGGATGCGAGCAAGACTGACTAGTGATTGTTATTGTGCTCCGCGTTTGGGCGCGACACGAACGTTGTGGCTAACCGAGATTTTATTTGACAAGCGCTCGTCAGAGACGCCGCCTCACAAAGATAAACAAGTACAACGTCCTCCACCGCTCGAATGATTCCGACTCGAACTCAAGACTGTGAAGTAGTGTGACCTAGTAGCTGACCAGCAACAGCCTGTCGTACGACAAGGCAGACAATTGAGTTGACTTGTGCGATCGGGGTGAGAGGAAGTGTCGATAACTCTAGGTCCGCTTGAAATAATCATGCCAAGTCAACAGTTGTTACTACTACACAGATCGGAGCCGCGGAGTCCTTTCAAATCATCGTCGTATCTAACCTCCCTCGTAACCGTTACAGTGATTTTCGGAAACTCAATAGGTCGGGCGTTCCAACGGACCTGAAATTTGTCCATATGAGCTCAATGAGCTAGGAGTTGCGCTCATGATGTACATATCCGGACTGCTTCTCACCGACATGTGCTGTCCTTGGCTGACTCTGCGATTCCGAGAGTTGAACATGCCGGTGGTTGGAGACGTCCGTGCGTGCACCTGTACCAATGTCCGGTTGGCTTCGCAGACAATGAGAGGCTGGTCACAGCCGCTGAGACTTTGTCGGGAGTTCAGCCTATCAAACGGGCGGGAGAAAAGTCTAGTTATCGGCGATTGGAACTGGAATCTACCCACTGGCTAAGAAGCGATACGACGTATACTGGAAGGCATGATGAGTGCCCGTTTGCGGACAGGGTCAATTAGGAACGTACAGTTGGTGGCAACTACCTCCACGGAGATGCTGACAAGGCTCGTTGGCCATAGCACAACCTAGGCCCAACATATCGCGGTGAGCCGTGAGGGTGGCCCATATTGGATTATATAACTCACGAATATCAACTGAGAATAGGACTTGTGATCCTGCCGAGTCATCATCAACAAACCAAACACATTGCAAATGTAGCGGGAATCACTTGCCCGACGAGCACTCCTATGAATCGGACGATTAGATGCTCGATACATGATCAGGCAGGGAGGCTTACCTGTGTTGAACGTGTACAGGATCAACAGCGCAATGATGTGGTCGGTTCTGGCTACAGTTCAGCTCACTGTTCTCGCTGCTAGACATGGTGCTGTAGAACGCTTACCTGGTAAACCCTGTACGACTGCGCCATAGGTACCAGATCAAGGCTCCGGCAAGCAATCCACTCGCGAGCATCACCATAGCGGAGTGTGCACAAATGAGCCACTGTTGCGAAGTGCAACACATCAATGAAGGTCTGCAAAGATGCGCGCAATTGAGCTCACGCGGATATAACTGATCAATCGTTCGGTTCTTGGCATATATCTGGAAGAGAACGCCCGGATATGTGAGTTGCAGCTAACGGAACGGGCGGAATATGACCGACAGCAAGACCGACGAGGCTAGCCACATCGGGATAAGTGAGAAATTGGCGGTTCGAACCAGCAGATATACGGTTACTCACCGATGACAGTTCCTACACCCCATAGTCAGTGATGCGTTGAGTCGACGAGAAAGACAGCACGCTCACCTAACTGTCCCGCAGTGAGAATGCCCTACCATTCATGGGTGATCAGTCGTGAGATAGCTGTAGTTTCGAATGTATGGGGCCTCACCACGAGGATCGCAATGAAGCACCCGTATGTGGGCCACACTGCCGCAACAACATGTAAGCACGGGGCTTGGGCAGACGCGGTGGGCCCCCTTACATCGTGACACTCTCCGAGCGAATATGCTTCGGTATTGTCAAATCATGGATGATCGGGTTTCTGCGACAGGCTACATACCTATGCGTAGTGCAAAAGATCGCAGCCTAAAACGATGACAATACGAGAGATTTGATGAGCGAATCACGTCCGGTGAACATCACATGTACCCACCGAGAAAACGCTCAGGATCTGCCAGTTTCCCTTCAGTACGTGCACTTTCAATCTCGTCTCGGATGGTGAGCTCCGAGCTCTCCGTGTGCTTACGTTCAATGACCTGCGCGTGACATTTAAGCAACCCTTACACGGGTAACACCCTCAGAAGGTAAACGCACCATCCGCGTTGAACAGGGAATCCCATCGACATGGCGTCGCCAATGAGCAAAGCATAGCTAGCATTTCGATTTAGCAGAGACGTCGCGGAGACAATAGTGCTCTGCCACGAACTTTGCATGCATACATAGACCGCAATGAACGGTTTGGAGCGCCCTATGCCATGATTGGTCGTGCATACGAGATGGCATCTGACTAGCACGTACAATACGACAGCGACCTACACCAGGTGATGTCAATGACACTGAGATGTTCATAGAGCCTCTTAGTAGCTTACCATAACCTTGAGTACGCGAGACCGTTCCTTCGCCTCCGTGCAATAGAACATGTACGCCTGGTGAGTAGACACACCATAGAACCTATGCATCCGAAAAGGTCAGTCCGTGATGCGCCTCGCGCTCCCGGCGCGCTTACATCAGGCCTAGGAAGGTGCTGATGAGCAACGCGGCAAGGTCCGCCGTGCGCCCACCCGGATGCTGGGAGAAGACGAGGTGTGCATCGGTCGAGTTGGTCAGAGTCGCCATGGGGGTTGTAGGTTGTACCGGGCACGGAGCCCAGCACACCTATATACATCTTGATCGCCGCGAGTAATAGCAGTAGCGCACTAGGATGAGATGGCGAGATAAGCGGGAGTAGCCACGCTCGGTATGGGGAATCCAGGGATGGTATTAGTCTGGCACATGTTCGCATGTGCTTCGTAGGGCCGTCTGCTATTACTTGAACGCCTACTGCACATAGATTAGAGGACATGCATATGGCGGAGAAGCGGTGGCTCACTACGCGTCGCGTGAGATGTCCCAGCTATGGAGACTGTCCTGGGAGCGTTATAGCGTCACCTGAGCTCACCTACGAAGGAGAAGTACTGGTAACAGTATTCCGTTTACCACCACGGCATATGTGCGCCATCTGCCAGATACGCTGCCCCAATGAAGGTGAGTCCAGAGATGCCGCACTTGCCTCAGATAGGTAAGTGGTAAGATCCCACTACCCGGCCAAATACAGGGCGACGATATGGAGGCATGCGGCGTTGTGCTGCAGATGACACGCCTCGAACGAGGGCGACCGCGTAGTTCAGGCGGAAATCTCCGGCATTTTGCGCGTCCTGGTAGCTAGAACTTGACAGATGGTGTGAGCGGAGATGCACAAGTCAAAGTATCCAGCTCACCGCAAGATGAAGTCTACTCGGTCTGCCAAGCCTGGGCCGGGTCAAGAAACTTCGCAGCCCTCTATGAAGACAACAAAAAGGAATGCATGGGTCGGATTAGAGGCTATGTAACATGGAGTCTAGCTATACCGATACAGATACAGCAAGCCATCAGTACATCTCGTCCGTGGGAACTCGTGAATGCCGTCGCAGACGTAGATGGGGAACATCTCTCGATACCGAACGAACTCAAGAACAAAACGTGGAGCATACATAAACACCAATCCCCAGGTCAGCGACGTGGAAAGCCACGGCACGCAGCTTACAGTGCACGGCGGGCACCCAGACGCGACGCGCCCCACTTCTTCTGGGGCTGAACAGTCGTGAACCCGTCAGGTGTCCTTCGGCGCCTCCTCCTTGGGGGCAGGAGCAGAAGTGGGCGTGGCGGGAGTAGCGGGAGTGGATGGCCTGACAGGGGTAGCCTCGCCGGAGGCCGTACCCTCCTTGCCAGCAGTGCGCGAACGCCAGGCTGAACCAGCACCGAATGCACCAGGACGATACTTCCCGGGCGCAGGGCTCTCCGACCTGGGAGGCGTGGCGACGCCAGCGCGCGCAGGCGGCGCTGCAGCGCTGGGAGCGCCCGACCGACGCCATACACCCGCTTCGGGAGCAGCAGGAGCAGCCGCAGGGCGAGCCGAAGCGGCGGCGGCCTCTTGCGCCTTGCGCTCGGCTCGCCTGCGGAGGGCCTCCTCCTCGCGCTGCTGCTGGCGCCGCGCGGCCTCCAAAGCGGCCTGGCGTTCCGCTTCCCTCTCCTTGCGAATAGCCTCGCGACGCTCCTCCTCTTCGCGCTTCTTCTGCTCCTCCAGGGCGCGCGCGGCGGCCTCCTCCTCCTCTCTGCGCCTCTGCTCGGCAAGACGCTCTGCACACAATAGATGTTAGCATACGCACAAAGCGCAAGAGGAGCAGAGGGTACGAACCTGCTTCCAAGCGGGCCTCCTCCTCCTCCTTCTCCCGACGGATACGCTCCTCCTCCTCTTGCCGCAGACGTTCCTCCTCGCGAGCCTTGAGGACGGCAGCACGTCGCTTCGCCTTCTCCTCCTCCATCTTCTTCTGGGCCAGCTCCTTCTTCTTGGCCAGCTCCTCTCCTCTCCGAGCAGTGATCGTCTGCTTCATCTGGTTGTAATCCTCGACCATGCGCGCAAGACGGTGCTTGGTCTCGATGTCCTGCTGGAACGCCGCCCGGTGAGCCTCCAGACGCGCCTTCTGCGCGGTCTCGAAGACGGCACGGTCGTCCGCTTGCTGCTGCTCGTAGTCCTTGGCGAGGAGAGGACGCTCCTCCTTGCGGTAGGCACGCTCAATGTGATCCATGCGCTTGGCGAGCACGCGCATACGCTCGTTGAGCTCCTTCTTCTCCTTCTCGAGCTGCTCGACCTGGAGACGCATGAGGTTGTCGGTGCTGAGGCTCTCGACGTCCTACAACCTGTGGTGAGTCGCATATACGGTACTCTATACCAGGTGTGCATACCTTGATGTCGACCTTGAGAGTACCCTTCTCCTTCAAGCTCTGGGCCAGCTTCTTCGCCTCCTCGGCACGGATGCTCTCAATCTCCTTCCGCGCACGCTCGAGCTCCTGGTTGCGGAGCTTCTGAGCAGCAAGACGAGCCTCCTCCTCTTGTCTGCGGCGCATCTCCTCGGCGCGGCGGCTTGCCTCCTCTCTGTCCTTGCGGACGGAGAGCTCGGCGAGCAGCTCGCGACGACGCGCAACGAGGGCGCGGCGGATTTGCAGCGCCTTGCGCTCGGCCTGCGCAGCGGTGACGAGGGCGGCGAACTTCGCCTGCTGCTCCTCCTCGGTGGGCGCAGCAGGGGGGTAGAGGGTCGTGAGGGAGTTGTGGAGGGTGAGCGCGATATTACCGAGGCGAGTACGAACAAACTCCGAGGTGGAGGGCTGGACGGCGTTGACGTTAGCGATCGAGGTCGAAGAGCTGGGATCCTCGACAGAGGCGAAGGGGCTGTCGTTGAAGGTCAAGCTGCCTGCGGCGTGGTCAACGCGGACGTTCAGCTCTCCACGGCGAGCGCAACCCATGACATAGGCCTCGATCTGCTCGTCATCGTAAGAGCCGGTACCCTCGACGGCAACCTCCTTCAAAGGTACAACGAGCTCAAGCAGCTTGGTGATCTTGATCGAGCTGTAAACCTGCGAAAGCTGAGAGAGAAGGCGGGAGAGCAGAGCATGCTGGAGAAGAGGGACATAGGAAGCATAAGACGAGTCGGCTGCAAGAGACTTCAAGAGGGGAGCAACAGAGGAGCACAGAGTGAGAGGATCGAACGTGACTTCAAGAACATTGTACAACGACTTGACGACTTCCGGCGAGAGCTTGAGGACGTTCCGCGAGAGCTGCCAATCAACGTCAGTAACGGGGTCGCGGACACGACGGTAGATATACACACAGCCTCACGCAGTAGCCCAGCTCTCGTGGGCGTCTTCGTGAGCCCGAGGAGCGATGACAGGCGAGCATTCTTGCCTTTAGCGCTCTCTTCGCCGTCGTCGGCCTGGGTGCCAACGGGAACGGCAAGAGCGCTGACAAGGACCTGGCCGGCAAGTCTGCGCAACTCCTCCTCGGACTTGCCACCCATGGCCATCACGACGGCGTAGTAACGGCCCCATGCTGCGGCGTGGTACAAAGAGTTCCCGCTCATGAGGAAGATTTTGGTCAGCTTCTCGTAGTAGTTCGCCATCATGGCGGGCCGGGGGGCCTTCTTCGCCATGGTAAGGAGGTTGTGGACATCCTCTACAGAGCGGAAGGCTTCCTGCCAGAGCTCAAGCTCGACCGAGGTGTTGAGCTGAGCGAAACGGGTGTCCAAGTGGTGTTGGAGGGTATCGGGATCCGAGAGGTTGATGGCATGGGGTTGGTGCGAATACTTCGCGACGTTGGAGAGGTGCAAGCGGAGGGTCTCGCACAAGCGGCGGAACTCCACCTTGCGCTGGTGTTTGAGACAGAACTTGAACGCTTGCTGGGCGATTTGCTACACGGCACGGAGGTTACGTCATGAAGACATGGGTGAGCCTGTGTAAAACGAACCTGGTAGATAGTCTCCAGCCGGGCGTTGTTCTTGAGAGTCTCAAGGGCGGTGCGGTAGCTCTCCCAGAGGAACTTCAGCCAGGGAGTGACAAGCGCACGATCGGTTCTGTCCTTGCTCTGGTCTCCGCTGACCGCACCAAGGAGGATGCTCTCCGGAGTCTCACTGGCCTCCAGATCATCGACATCGAGAGCGACGGCCTGGTCGGCCTTTTGCTGGGCCTCCTGGACCTTCGCATCGGCGAGCTGGATGAATCGGTTGATGACCGTCTCGATGGACGCTACGCTCGTGTTCTGGGCGATGTTTTTGTACTGCATGAGACCTTCCTTCGCCGTGCGGCCCTTGCGCAGCTCAACGCAGAGCTCGATAAAGCGGATCATGATAGGCTCCAGAGACGTCAGGGGAGTCGAGCGGAATCGTTTCGAGGAGAACATCTCCGTGAGTGATTGCAGGGCGGCGTGGGTCTGACCGACGGAGACGAGGCCCTCTGCCTGCTTGAGGACCGTCTCAGGCTTGGTGAATGGCGCCATGATGGGCGATTTTTGACGTAGGAGTCGTCGAGAGCGTCGAGGACGGCGAGGAAGGCGGGGAGGTCGACGACTGCAGCGGCGGAGCAAAAAGTTGCAGGCTGAAGGCAGTTCAGACTCAGTCCCAGTCACATGCCGCGGGCCCGCGAGACAAGGTTTGTGTTGTTGAAACTCCGATTACTAACAGGCGCTGTCCTAGTTCAGTCGGTGTTACACCCAAAGCGGCATCTTACTTAGAACCCACGAGTCGCTGTCGGGCATGTGTCTCTACGACGGTAGAAGGACAAAAAATCGTAGCATGAACATGGTATGTCGTACATGCAGGTATATACAATATCAGTTGCGTCAAGCCTGAGCATTATCGTGAAGTCGTCACAAGTCGAACCATCCCGCCTTCGACATCTCTTCTGCCAGTCCCATCCAGCCTTTCCGCCGACCCTTCCTGCCCGCTAGCTCTGTGGCAAATCTGCACCGACGGCAGAGTCATAATTGAGCCATTGACAAGAGCTGCAGAGACACATGCCACGCACCTCAAGCATTCCTCAAGCCGCCATCGTCCCCGTTCTCGGTCACCATCCGATGCGGCAGCAGCATCACTCGACGCAGCGGACGGGGTATACGGTTCGCCAGGTAACAACCGCCGACTCAACGCCCACATCATGCCCGCCACAAAGGCGTCCTGAGCCCCCACCTCGTCCAGTATCTCGTTCTGCGCCCCCTGCGCGCGCGCCCGCGCAGCATCCAAGTTCGGGCGGACGCCCCCGCCATGGCCCGCGATCTGCGTTCCGTCAGAGTCGGACGAGTCTCCGTCGTCCCTGTTGGGGCTCCGGTACGTGGCGCGTTTGCCGTTCTTAGCGCGCTGCTTGAACGCGCGCGGGGTGTCGTCTTGCGGGCCTCCTCGTCCGGGCCTTTGGGGAGTCGAGGTGAGCAGATCGGCGGTGAACGTGCTGGACGACTCGGTGTGGTTACCGGCTCCGGCCCAGAAGTCGCTGCCCGTCCGTACGGATTGCATGTCCGCTTCATCCATACGGCCTCCGTTGGGGGATCCGATCCGCATCGAGGTAGGCTCGGGCAGCGGAGGAGGCGGGTTCGGTTCCACCCAGCCGGTGCTCTGGAAATATTCTCGGGTTGGGACTGACAGGACCGCCGCGCCCTCGCTGCCCCAGTGCGCTACGAGCAGTGCGTGTCGAGGAGCGATGCCCGTCAGAGAGAGGAGAAACGCTCGAGGGGAGGAGGCGTATTGGGGCGAATGCGCTCGCGCGTAGTGTTTATTCAGGAAGATGACGTCCGCATGCGGGATGAGCTACGTTGATCGTCGGACAGTGAGCCAGAATGTAACGCAGTCGTGACACTGATTCCTTACCGCTTCCACGCCTTGCCTTGCTCTGCGGCCGACATCGACACTGAAGACACAATGGCTGCGCCACTTGCGTTCGCGCGCGAGTCCGTCGAGGCCTACAATGTTGCTCAGAGTCGTCTTGACCGAGCGTCCCTCAAAGTGGATCCAGTCGATGGGTGCTGGGCTGTTCGTCGGAGGTCGTGGCGCCGACATGGATGCGCGAGGCTGCGAGTTGTTTACGGGCGCGAGAGTAGTTGTTGCCAGATGGAAGCTGCGTCGTAGCAGGCGGTGTGGAGGGAGCGTTGATGTAAGCGTAGTTCTCCTGGAACGAGCAGAGGCCCAAGGAGGGAAATGAACTCTTCGTGCGTGATGTCTGGTAGCGGATTGTTGTTGATCACAGTGCGACTATCTGTGTCATCTGCAGCACTTGTCAGAACACGGCCTGTACGATCCTGTAGCGCCGAGTCAGAACAGAATAGCAAAACTCTATACGCCACGCGCAGATGCGGAGTGACGTTCGGGGGCTAAGTCCTGCACAACAGTGGCTATCGACGATGCATCCGGCCGCGGATTTTCGCAAACAGACTGCACATCATGCCGCTAAACTTAGCAGAACAGATGCGCAGTCTATCCATGCAACATTCTGACTGACAATCGCACGGACCTGCGTGTAGTACCCATGCGCTGGGCACGCCGGCCTCTGGCCAGACTTTGCAGAACCTGGTGCTCACTCGTTCCTTCTCCAGATCGGTGATAATCATGCGGCCCTCCTCGTTCCCGCCAAGCGGGGCGACGAGCATCGCCTCCACGCTCGGAAACTGCGCGACGATGGACAGGCATGTGCTTGCGGACCCCCCGCGCACGCGCGAGACGGAGTGCGCGCGCACGACGGCGTTGGGCTCTGGGTGTGTGGGGAGGCCGAGGGTGTTCGTGAGGAAGAGCGTGCCGGACGCGACGACGCGCAGAGGGCGATGGAGTGCGGATGAGCCGGAGTCCTGGGTATCACGACGATGGCGGACCATGGCGAGCAGAAAGACGGTCCGTCGTTGACCGCGATCTGGAAAGGGCGGTGGTCGCCGTCGCGGACAGCGTCAAGGACGCTCGAGGTCACGCTCGTCGCGGCGCGTCGCGTGCAGGTCGGGCTCGGCGCTACAGTACCGCAGCTCTCTTCCTCTCGCCGCCATCATCTTCTGCGACTTCGTTTCCGTCTTCTCCAGCCTGCTGCAGCCATCGCCTTCGCCTCGTGTCGAGTACTGTTAAAGCTGACGGCCTCGAAGCATTTGCTGATTCCCCGCGCCCTCCGCTCAATCTGGCCCGCAATGTCTGGGCGTTACAGAGACAAAGGGCCCGCGAGCTCGAGCCGCCGCGGTTACTCTACCCGTGCCTGGGATGAAGACGAGAGGCATCGCGACGGTGAGGGCTACAGTGTGCCACCGTCTTCCAGGCGATCTCACCACGGTTCGTCCTTCTCCGTTCAGAGCCATAACATCCAACCCATCGTTCGAAGCAGACAGCCATCGCGGACGCCGCGACCTGACTCGCGAATATGAGCATCTGGAAGAGAGAGGCTCCAGCAGCTCTGGCTATGCTGGATGGCCTCCTCAGTTACCGGCCCAGGCGGACTTCTTACCGCCCCCGCCGAACTTCCCCCAATTCCCGCCCTTCCCGCCAGATTTTGCTCCTGTTCCGTCAGGTTTTGGCCAGGCCCTTCCTGTCCCACCAAAGTCCGCTCAGCTTCCCCCTCGCCCTCGCTGGGTGACGCGGGAGCGGGACAACCGCTCGGTGACGCGGGAGCGGGACGACCGCTCGGTGACGCGGGAGCGGGACGACCGCTCGGTGACGCCGCCGCCTCCACGCTCGCCTTCTCCAAACTACCTCGTCGTCGCAAAGCAAGCGCCCTCGCGGATATCCGCGCCGTCCGAACGCAGGAAGCTCCTCATCCTGGACCTCAACGGCACCCTCCTGCACCGCTCACCACATGTGCCCCGACCCAAAAACAGACACAACACCGACGAGCGTGCGCGCGACGAGCAGGGCAATTGGCTCCCCCGCCTCCGGCCTGTCCACCCGAGGCCGTACATGCGCGCCTTCCGCTCGTACCTATTCGCGCCGCAGACAAGGGAATGGCTCGATGTGATGGTTTGGTCGTCTGCGCAACCGCACAGCGTGGGCGATATGGTGGACAAGTGTTTCGGCGAAGACAAGGATCAGCTGCTTGCGGTTTGGGCGCGAGATACCCTCGGCCTGTCGAATGACCACTACCGTAAGCGTACGATCGGGTAGAAACGTCACGCGCAGTACTCATTGTCGTCTATATAGACCGTAAGGTGCAGACGGTGAAAGACCTCAACAAGCCATGGTCGCACTTTGCCTCGCGATCATCCGAAGCACCCTCGTCTCCACAGTCCTCTACCGCTAGCTCCCCCCGCTCACCCCCCGAATCATCAAGTCACTCTCGTCTTAGCGACGAAACGGCATCCGCCACGCCCCAAACACACTCTGCGCTCACGACCCTCCTCCTGGACGACTCCCCGCGCAAGGCAGAGCTGCAGCCGTTCAACCACGTCTGCATCGGGGAATACTCAGGGGAACGACGCGCGAAGGACCTCGAGAGTCTGCAGAAGGAACAAGAATGGAAATCTGCCGTCGAGGCCCGACAACTCCTCGACGCGCAGATGGCCGCCGACACCCAGGGCTCCGCCGCACCGGACGAGTCGCCCGAATCCCTCGCGCCTCAGGACCGCGAAGACCCCGTGCCCGACGCTTCTCTGAGTGCTGCGGCAGACCAATCCGCGCCTTGCCGCCGCCGACGTGGAGACGTCAAAGAAGCGGAAGCGCAAGGAGAAGAAGCTCCAGAAACGCGCGGCTCTCCTCGAGCAGCTGGAGGCAGGCGGAAAGCCGGACGTGTCCTACGATGAGACGCTGCTCGCGGTGGTTGGCGTGCTCGACGAGATCAAGTCGCAGGCGAACGTGGCGGCTTGGATCCGCTCGGGTGGGCTCTGGGGCCCGTTTGGGCCACCTATGGCCCGCTCTCCCGAGTTGAAACCCGACGCTGATGCTGGCGAGGACGATGTCCCGCCGAAGGACTCGACTCTATCACCTTCTGTCGTCGCAGCAGAGGAACAAGCGGCTCGATCTGATGACAGCGACCTCTCGGTCAAGGATACGCCCGCTGCCGAGCAGAATGCCCAAGCAGACTCGAATGACACCGGGAAGACCCAAGCAACGCAGGCGCAAGCGCCAGCGTATGCGGGATTCGAGCACGGGGGAGCAAGTCTCGAACGGCTTGGAAGTCGCGGACGTGGGGAACGACGAAGAGACCGTAGCGGCTGAACCGCCCACCGCAGGGGCGCAGGCTGGATCAGTCGAGGCTCCTCAGAAAATGTGGTTCGAAGATGAGGCCGTGGTCGAGTTCTGGGCGGCGCGTGGGCGGAAGGCGCTCGACGAGCTCGGGATTCCTGTCGAGCATGGGATTGAACGTTAGATAGACCTGGTCGTGAGTCGATCTTCCCGACAGTGCGCGAACACATCACTGAACTGAGATACTCATAGACCTAGACGACTCGCATACACACACGATTTCACATTGCTTTGTTTGCAAGATGCTCTGTAATGCAATGCACTCTCCGTCTTCCTCTTCCTGCATCGTGATACCGCCTGCCGTCCGATTGTCCTCGTCAACCTCGGAACTGCACACTGAATGGTCATACTTGTAGGAGGAGCGGTTCTTCTCTGACCCATCATGTTCATCAGTATCAGTGGTTCAGGTGAGCATAGGCCATGTTTGTCTCGAGCTTCTCTATGCCATGGTCTGCGCTAGAAGACCACATATGCCGAGCAGATGCGGAGCGGCTACGCAACGGGCCAACGTCGTCCTCTCGTCGGCGCGTGTCTGAACTGGAAGTCTCCCTGAGATGCGTTCGTGGGCGCACGGGGGGCATCGCTCTGCATCCGGAGGAGTGGAGCCTATTCCTTCATGACCTGTGGGTAAAGCCTGTGGCCCCCAAACAGGGACATCTTCGGGATCAAGGTACGGACGTTTTAGACTCCAGGCGGCACTGCGCGGGGCGCGGTACGACCCGTGGAACGTCACGCGGCTTCCCGACGTGAAGCAAGAAGTGCGTGGTCGCCATCCCCAAGATTAGTTCCGCGTTGAGCCTATACAATACTACGCTTCGTTCGCCGGAAGAATTTGGTGCGCCCGTCGCCTGGTTAGTCGATCGGGTGCACACCACGGCCAGAGCCAACGCCTTGCACCAACACACAGCGAGGCATGTATAAAGTCACTGTGGGGTAGGCATCGGTGGGAGAGCAGGCAGCTATTGCGAGATGCCATCCAAGCTGTACCTGATCATCGTCACAGCATTTGCTGCCATCGCGCTCGTCAACGGGCAGACGGCTGGCACAACTACCACCACTTGGGACTGGTACGTCCGTTGGCGCATGCATGGGCCCATTGACACATTTACTAGTATTGAGTATGCCAACAAAACAGCTGCGAACCCGCCTGCGGCTACACCTCAAACCTCTCCCCTGGTCAGCTCCTCCTTCCGAGTCCCCTCTTGATCCGGACATGCGCTTGTGCTGACTCCTCACCTATGTACATCCACCAGGTGCCCGGGGCCCCGTGCAGTCCTGCAACAAGAGCAACCAGCCCGCCGCCGCCGGCGCGCAGAACGCGTGCTTCGCGTCCTCCGGCAACCTCGCCTTCTCCTGCGACAAGTACCAGCCCATCATCGTGAACAGCACGTTCTCGTATGGCTTCGCGGGGCACGGTAACACCGCTACGTCCACCTGTAAGAGTCATTGCACCCATTTGGGTGGCGCAAGGCGTTCGATGCTGACCATGGCTGCGCTGGGGCGCAGGCTGCAAGTGTTACCAGTTTACGTGGACGTCTGGCGCAGGAGCGGGCAAGTCCATGATCGTGCAGGCGATCAATGCCGGAGGTATGCCGTCGCATTGGCTGGGTGACATACGCCGTACTCAACCGTAACGCAGGAATCACTGACACCGACTTTGACATATACGTGAGCATCTTCATGTCGTGACCTTTCTCGCACTGATTCACACAATCATGTACCGGCTCGTAGACTCCTGGTGGGGGTGTCGGAGGTGCGTCTATCCACTGGCAATTACCCGGTCTTACCTGGTTAACTGATCTCGCATCCAGATTACAACGCCTGCACGGCTCAATACGGTGCTCCTTCTGGTGGATGGGGACGGCAGTACGGAGGTTCGCCCGACTGCGAGTGGTGGTGACCTCCAGGTGCTGATAGACATGGTTCAGGAGTGACTTCCGACTCTCAATGCTCGCAACTTCCGTCCAACCTGCAGGCTGGCTGCCACTGGCGCTGGGAATGGTAAGACCATATATGCTGCCTTGCGTTGAGCCCTCGTCGCTGACTGCGAGGGCCCCCACAGGGCCGGCGGTGACGTGAACGAGTGGTACGTGACTCTCATCCGTTGTAGCGCGTTTACAGACAGACAGCTTAATGGGCGGGTTTTCCAGGCAAATCACATACAAGCAGGTCAACTTGCCCATCGCAACTCACCAGTCTCTCCGGCTGCACGCCTGCTGCTATCTGAGCGCACACATATACACGGCTCACTGTAAGAAACCGGTATATATGGAGCAATTCTGCGCTGTAGCCACAGCCGAGCTTTCTTCTCCGTATACATGAGTACCCACGATGCTCCGATATCCAAGCGTACAGTCCATGTTACACTACCATCCTATCTTCTCTTGCTGCCACCAGCCGCCGGCCTTCAGTCCAAAGTGATGTACAGGTGCTTGCTCGTCAACACTGCCGTCGCGCCCGGAATGATGACGATCGTTTGCGTGTTGTCGATGATCATAGCTGGGCCCTTCACGGTGTCTCCAACATGGAGGGACGTAAGCAAATAGACGGGCGTGTCGTCGACGCGTCCGACGCCATCAAAGTACACGCTGTACGTCGAGTCGGCCTTGGCTGGATCCACCGCGCGCTTCTCGATGCGCTCGACCTCCTTGAAGACGGATGGCCCGAGGGAGTCGAACGTCTTCCCGATCCCGCGGACCTTCACGTCGTCGACGATAATAGGCTTATTCTCGAGCAGGAACCCAAACTCCGCCTTGTAGACGCGCTTGAACGCCGCCTCAAAGTCCTCATCGTCGCCGTCGGACGCCGTCGGAAGGACCATGAGCGCAGGTATCCGTGCCCTCGAAGCGCATGTTCAGCATACGCTCCGTGTAGATACGGGAGTCTTCGAAGCCCTGATGACGCAGTTCCTCGCGAACCTGCGCGTCGAGTTTGTCGAGGCGGGCGCGGAGGACGCTGCGGTTCTCCTGGGTGTAGAATGTCGAAGACGGCTCCTGTAATTCATATGCGCTGACATCGATCTGAGCACAGTGTTCTGATGGCACATAGGCACCTGACTCACCGGTCCGCTAACGCAAGACCATACGCCGAGAGGATCGAGCTGTAGTGGTGAATGAGAATAGTCTTGATGCCGAGCAATTGGGCAATCTCGCAAGCATGCTGGCCTCCAGCACCTCCGAAACTGGCAAGACTGCAGCGGCAAACTCAGCTACGATACCATAACGCCGATAGGAGATTGCCCTACATATGCTTGGAGGTCGCATAACCTCGCGCTTCAGTCAGTGCACGGATAGGCCTGCACATCGTCTCGTTTGCAACCTTGATGAATCTGCTCGGCCGTCAGCGATACGATAAGCGACGGATCGGGGCATCCCGTACCCGTAGACAATCTCATCCAGTCCCATCTTCTTATCCTCGCTGACAGAGGCGTTGATTTCCGCCGCCAGCTTGTCAAAAGCCGAACGAGACGCCTCAACATCTAGAGGCTCTTTCTCCGACTGGCCGAAGATCTTCGGGAAGTAGTCTGGCACGAGACGGCCGAGAACAAGATTTGCATCTGTCACAGCCAACGGCCCTCCTTTACTAGACATGTTGTCAGACAAATCCCACGCACGTATCCGAGGTAATAACCCACCGGTAGCATGCAGGTCCTGGTTCGGCTCCTGCGCTGTGAGGTCCAGCCAAAAACAGCCCATTGCGGAATGTCAGGCAAGAGCCTCCACCGGCAGCGACGGTGTTGATGTCGAGCTGCGGAGACTGAATGGTTACGCCAGCAGTAGTTGTCTCGTAGACGACCTCATAACGGCCTGCGAATCGCGAGACGTCGGTGGACGTGCCGCCCACGTCAATACTGCAGTGAGCATCGTCGGTTGTAAATATGCGGTCATAGCGTAGAGTGACTATATGCGCACCCGATCACAGGGATCTTCCTCTCCTCGTCCCAGCTGGTCAGCGCGTAACCGACGACGCCTCCTGCTGGTCCGCTCAGGATACTCTTCAAGCCCGAGAAGTTGTTCAGGTCCAGCAGACCGCCATCGCTGCCCATAAACTCGACACGGGGACTCCGGACCTTCCCATCACGCAGCTTCTCGTCAAATCCAGAGAAGAACCCGTCGAGGTACTGTCTAAGCACCGGGGTCAAATACGCATCTGCTGTCGAGGAAACGCCCCGGGGAACCATCTTGATCATGGGCAACAGCTGCGAAGATGCAGAGACGTGCTGGAAGCCGAGCGTGCGCGCGAGCGCAGCCACCTGGAGCTCATGCTCAGGGTATGTGTATGAGTGGCAGAATACGATGGCAATGGAACGGTATCCTTCGTCGTAGAGCTTCTGCAGGTCTTCGCGTACCCGAACCAGGTCTACGGCATGTGTTCAGCGAGAGTTGCTCGAGTATATGCGCGCAAAGAGGTGCTCACCGGGTCGCTGCATGATCCTCACCGCCTCACCCGACAATCCCTGTACAACCTCACCCGGACCCTCTGCGTCGCCCTTTCCGTCCCACCCCTTCCCGCGATACCCCCGGATAATCTTCCCGTGCTCGTCAAACTTGATTGCATGCTCCTCCGCCTGCGGGTCGGACGTGTACCCCACCAGCGTCACGCGCTCGTCTACCTCAAGCACTTTAGAGTAGAGGGGAGGCGGCCGTCGGATATTCAGGTCGAAGATTTTGGGACGCGACTGGTTTCCGATGAGGAGCAAGTCCTTGAAGCCCCGCGTGATGAGCAGGGCGTGTTTGTGCCCTTTGCGCTCGAGAAGAGCGTTAGTTGCAACGGTCGTAGATAGACGGATGTAGTCTGCTCGGAAATCAGTGTATGTGCTTGACTGCGGAACGCATATACGCACCGATCTTGTCAGTGTTCAGGGTCGTCCCGCGCGGTATCTTCTCCCCCGTTGCAATCTCAAGCACCCTCCGGATGCCCTCTGTGGGCGCATCTCTATAATTTGCCGGGTCCTGGGACACTGTCAAGGTGCGCTTTGGTCAGATCGGATCCCGGCACACAGCAACATCTCGCCGAGCAGCTCGCGAGCATTACACCCCGCAATGAGGTCGCCCATCATGAAGAGTGCACTCACAGAGTTTCACCACGACCTCCTTACGCTCCTTCGGGTTCTCCGGGTCCGGGAACGAGGCATGGACATCGCAGAACGTCCCGCCCCTGTCCGCGCAGATCCGGATAGACCTGTCTGGTATCGTTCTTGCTGGCATGGTCGGCCGTCCACGTCGATATTCGGGCCTCTCAGAGAGCTTTAGAGGCGATGCGAACGAAGGTGAGGTGCGGAGGCGGACTGCCGTATCACGGCGTCCATGTCCATCCTGGGACTCGGAGTCATATGCGCATGTATGCGCCATCCCGGGCCTGGCTGCCGTTTGCGCGTCCTGGGCAGCGATAGCTTGAACCATGCCGGCGTATCGATGAGGAGAATGGCCAGCTTGCTATCATACTTAGGTTGTCATGAGCGTACTCGAGCAGATGTTGATAGTATTGCCGACCAGATCCGCATCCGTGCATGGCACATGAGCGATTCTACGACTCTCGAGGAGATTTGACACCGCATAGATACTATCTATATTCAAGATCGTCGTGCTTATAGCTCCAGTGCAGCAACCTCAACAGACATATCACCAAACGCACCAGGTCGGCAGTGAACATGGGAGTCATCCTAAGTGCCAGTGTACGGATAGCAACGATTCCATGTGCAGAACTGCAAACCAATTCCCGGTGATACGACATCAATTCGTAAACGTACGACGACAATGGAACAGAGAGGTATGCAGACTAGGGTAACTTCGGTGCCAACCGGGGGATGATGAGTGCGATATCGTCAGGCGCAGATGACGACAAGTGGCGACAGGAGGAAAACGTGCAGAGAACACTGAAAGCGACCAATATAATGTGGATACGATGTAGAGCTTTTCGGGGTAATCGAAGCATGCGGGGGTAACGTGCAGATCAGAAGGCAAGAGCATTCGCCAACACGCTTACTCCTCCCCTTCCTGGACCTCCTCCTCGTACTCAACCTCCTCCTCAACGCTAGAGGCGAATATGCATGTCAGCGTGAAGTAAGAGTACGACAAAATGGAGGAACGTACGTGGCATCCTGGTATTGCTGGTACTCCGCGACCAGATCCTGCATGTTGGACTCGGCCTCGGTGAACTCCATCTCGTCCATACCCTCCTGCGTGTACCAGTGCAAGAACGCCTTGCGCTTGAACATGGCGGTGAACTGGTCGCTGACACGCTTGAAGAGCTCCTGGATCGCCGTCGAGTTACCCAAGAACGTGACGGCCATCTTGAGGCCGCGGGGCGCGATGTCACACTGCGCAGTGAGGACGTTGTTGGGAATCCACTCGACGAAGTACGCAGAGTTCTTGTTCTGGACGTTCTGCATCTGCTCCTCGACCTCCTTCATTGAGACCTTGCCACGGAAGACAGCCGCGACAGTGAGGTAACGACCGTGCCTGGGGTCAGAGGCAGCCATCATGTTCTTGGCGTCGAACATCTGCTGCGTGAGCTCGGGAACGGTGACGGCGCGGTACTGCTGGCTTCCACGGGCAGTCAGGGGAGCGAAACCGGTCATGAAGAAGTGGAGACGGGGGAAGGGAACTGCAGCACAGCCATGTCAGCGCTGATCGACATTCAGAAGATACGGACGGTATACTTACCCATGTTGACAGCCAACTTCCTCAGATCCGAGTTGAGCTGACCAGGGAAACGCAAGCAAGTGGTGATACCGGACATGACGATGGACACGAGGTGGTTGAGGTCACCGTACGTAGGGGTCGTGAGCTTGAGTGTGCGGAAGCAGATGTCGTAAAGCGCCTCGTTGTCGATGCAGAACGTCTGGTCGGAGTTCTCGACAAGCTGGTGCACGGAGAGTGTCGCGTTGTAGGGCTCAACGACGGTGTCGGACACCTTCGGTGAGGGCACAACGGAGAAAGTGGCCATCATACGGTCGGGGTACTCTTCACGGATCTTGGAGATCAGAAGAGTACCCATACCGGCACCGGTACCACCACCCAACGAGTGGGTGATCTGGAAGCCTAGACAAAGAACGAGCATCAGCCCCGTGACATCGTGACAGACGCGTGACGGTCACGCCAACATCAACGCCAACTCACCCTGCAGGCAGTCGGTGCCCTCAGCCTCCTTGCGGACGACGTCGAGAACGGAGTCGACGAGCTCAGCACCCTCGGTGTAGTGACCCTTCGCCCAGTTGTTACCAGCTCCGCTCTGGCCAAAGACGAAGTTGTCGGGGCGGAAGAGGTTGCCAAGGGGGCCCGAGCGGACAGAGTCCATGGTTCCGGGCTCGAGATCAACGAGAACTGCACGGGGCACATACTTGTTCGCGCCGACTTCGTTGTAGTAGACGTTGATCCGCTCAAGCTGGAGGTCGTTGTTGCCCTTGTAGGTTCCATCCGACTCAATGCCGTGCTCATCAGGAGACGACCTCCCAGAATTTGGCACCTGTGAGCTGGTCAGACTACCGTATCCAGGCGCTGATCAATCGCGACGCCTCTCACCAATCTGGTTGCCGCACTGTACGGAAAACAACGGTTGGAATCCGTGTAGTATATCGAAAGACACGTCATGCTCACCTGGCCAGTCTGGAGGTGGACGATTTCACGCATTCTGTGAGACAACGTCAGCAAAGCTGCCATCAACGCGTCGCTCTAAAACTTCAGAGCTGCGTGTCGCTGTCATCTCGCCGCTGGACTCGAGGACGACGCAGCTTGAAGAGAGAGCACATAGACGCGAAAGACACGTACATGAGGGAATAGAACAGGAACTAGTCGGGGGTGGGTCGTTAAGAGGATGGGGTACCGGGGATGGACGAGGTCAAAACGGAAACGCCGTTGAGGTCTAGGGTGTCTATGTTGAGTCGGAGCTCGAATCGCTAAACTCAACGCGGTCTCCGCCACCGCCTGGCTGAATCGAAGCACGGCTCTTCCCTCTCCGCCGTCCACGCGCAAGCCCCATCGCGACAATTCTCATCTTACACGTGTCCTTCGCCCTTTGATACCGAGCACCGACACGACTCATCAGCTTACAGGCTTTGGCAAAGCTGCAAAAGGGCAGACGGTCTGCAGCCGGGTGTTTGGAATACGCGATCTTGCATATTAGACGCCCATACACTTCCGCCGTGCGTTTGCAACGCGGCCAACATGTGCATTTTGACGAAGCTCGATTCAGTTGTTTCAGCCAAGTGAAATGCACACAAAGATGTGAAGGAGTTCCATGATCATATCCTTCATCCGGGGCAAACGCCGTGGCGCTCCAATAGCAAGTGGTGCCAGTGAAGCTCCTTCCTCGGGTCCTCGACGAGCAGGACAAGTGCAGAGAGCGCAACAATAAATTAGATGCAAAGGTGGTCTACACTACTGATGCAATAACTCTACAGTATGCAATGCCCTATAGGTCCCTGAGAACAGTCCAATATGTGCAGCGAACGAGCGAAAGCGATCTACATGTACGAATACTACTCTCCATCCTCCTCTGCAGCCTCTAGCATCATATCTGGACAAGATCGTGAGCAACAGCCACGTGGAGAAGTATAATATACCACGCTGACCTTTCCACATAGAATTTTGCATTGACGACATCACGTCGTCCTCGTCTCCCACCCGCGATTCTCGTGACATCGAGGCATCCAGTCGACTGCGAGGTAGGTGAGTACAGCCAGGCAGGGCACCACACCATCGAACTCTACGCACCTGCTGCTCAAATCCACAGACCATGCGCTGACATCGCTTGTTCTCTGCCGTCGTTGTAGAGCACGGCGAGACGGGGTGTCTATAGCGAACGAGACGTCTGGAGACTGTAGGTTACCCGGCGAGAACGCCGAGGGGGTGTCCGAGTCTCCGAAGCGATGGACCGGTGTTTGCCCAGGCGATGTGATATCGCGAGTCGACATCGGAGGAGTGGCAGGGAAGTCGTCCACGATGATCGCGGGGATATCTGTGCAGGGTCAGTATCTAAGGTAGCGCGTGGAGAGCAGAGGGATTGACGGACCTGACTGAACCATGCCCAGATGTTGCATCCGGGCTTGCTCCCTCTGAGCGAGGTACCGCCGACGGTACAAGATCATCAACAACAAGGACTGCACCCGGTCAAAGTCGACTAGATCAGTGACGAGCTTGTTCGTCTCCGTACGCACGACAAGGTCTTTGAGGCTGCGAAGCGAGGTCAGTACACAAGCGCGAGGAGAGTGGCTGCAGAGAGTACGTACACAAGGGCCTCGCGATCCACGATGAGTTTGTGATGGGCCAAAAGCAGAAGCATGTTGGTGAACGAGATGCCTTTGCCGGGCTCATGGGATATGCGAGCTTCGTGGTATAACCGGTTGTACAGGTTCTTCCGCCGCTTGATGGCAGCACGATCGAGGCCGCTCAAGATATGCTCCACCTTGTTGAAATCGTAACCCTCGACTATCTTGTCAGGCAACGAATGACGGCCTTGGGGATCCTTCGCATATGCCATGATGTTGCGGACGGAGAACTCTGCCGGATAGATCCTGACTTCGAAGATACCACTCAATTTCTAGAACATATGTCAGCACGAGCCTCCAAATTACGGGATTGTGTATCGTACCCCGAAGAAGCGGACGAAGTTCGCGCGTTCCAGGTAGCCAGTCTTCGGGTTCGCGAACTCTGCCCAGACCTTCTTGAAGGCACGCATCTCCTCTCTCGTGATAGACTTCGCGCCGCCAGACATCTGGAAGACGTAGTAGAAGCTCTCGACGACCACACCAGTGAACAAGTTGGCGAAGATATACTGGGCGGATCAATCAGCATCGGGGCTCGGTCGTAAGTGAGTGTTGCTCACCATGCTCAGCAGATTCCAGGCAATGAAGAGACTGAATGCCCAGTAGACGCTGCCGCAATCGGTGTCGCCGTTGGCGTTGATCGTGCAGCGAGGGTAGTCCAGCGCGCTACATCGATTAAGGTCAATATCAGACGCATATAGTCAGGTTTTCAGAGAATTGCTTACAAGTCGTGCATATACTGGTTCCATCCCTCACTATGGCACCCGTCAGAACTGTTGAACTGTTTGCAGATAGCAAAGCAAAAACTCACCCTGTAGTCATGAAGGCTAACATGACCAATGCCTTCGACATGCTGGAGTAGTTCTCATTACGAGTCTCACCGGAGTTCCACTTGGTCATGCTGAAGACCTCGACGAAGAGGATGGCGAAGAACAGGAACAAGATTACCCATAGACTCAGCAGACTTAGAATGACCGGCAAACTCCCACTGGAACGGAAGTTAGCGTCCTACTCGACTTTCACAGACTTGCGACTTACACAGCAGTCTTGAACAACTTGTTGAGACTATTGACTCGCTGAACGAGCTTGAAGGCGATGCTGGTGATGAACAACTTCTGCAGCTGCTGGATGACGAAACCTCCGGTGTTGAAGCGGACAATGAGGGTAGTGAAGAGGCTACCGCCCGCGACCACGATATCGAAGATATTCCAGCCGTTCGCACTGTAGCTTGGCCATCCCAGTCCAAACAGCCTCACGAGGATGTCGATGACGTAGACAACAGTCACGAAAATGAAAAAGTCATCTGCAAAGGATGCATCAGCGGCAGGTAAGGCAACATTAGAAGCGAGTGGACGTACTGCGGAATTCGTCGAGGAAATGCTGCGGCGTGAAGGTTTGTGTCCTACGACAATAGGATCAGTCTCCACGGGGCTATGCCGTAACCGCTGAACACGTACATGAGCGCAATGACGTGCAAAGTGAACAGCACTGTCATCATGCGATGCCACCAGCCGTGCTTGTGAACTGCTCGATCATAACACCATTGCCTGACTGCCCACGTAGGCCTCGTCTTCGGACGCTTCGACGGCCGTTGCCTCTTGATAAGCTTCTGCAGATCAATCCACTCTCGTTGAGGTTGCGTGAGGAGAGCAGAACCAGTCTTCGACGTGAAGTTGCCGATGATGATACTACACGTTGTTGATGTTTAGCCATGACACAGGTTGAAGCCGAGCAGAGGAGGCTTACCTGACGAATAGCGTGAAGATAACAACGCCGCCCATCAAGTTGTAGATGAGGAAGAAGATGGAATTGCCTACAGACGCATTCGTTTGCGGCTGTTGTCCTTCCCCAGTCACGCTCATGGCGACACCCAGGACATCTATCCAGCCTTCGAGTGATACGATCTCGAAGAGGAATCAAGAGGGACTGCCGGAAGCTGTCAAATGAGAACGTCGTTGAGGGCGCCGGGTTGTCCCAAACTCTGGGGACGAGGTAGGTGAACGAGTTGCCATCGTTGACAACGCCTGTCGAGTACTCGTTTATGCAGTCGCCGATGCCGGACACAGGAGTCGTCATTGCACTCATTTCGTGACGCCAGCGAAGATGTTCAGACCCCACACAGCGTAGGGAATCATGTACAGGATCGCGAGCAAGGCAGCGTCCAAGATACGCGCAATGCCGGAGATGATGAGCGACTCGAAGGTAGACCGCATCTTGTCGACAAGGGTGATCAGCCGAAGTGCGCGCAAAGCCTTCAAGGACCGAGTAATCCTGCTGAGACCTCCGATGAAGATCAGGCCCGTGGTGGCGTTGATCAGGATGCCGACCAAGATGAAGAAGTCGAGGACATTCCAGATGCTGCGAATGTATGCGTTCGGGGTGAATAGGAATCCGTCCGCGATGATCTTGATGATGAACTCCAGGAGTAGGACGAGTGCAAACGAGCCTTCGGCGATGTCGAACCAAGTCCCTCGGAAGAAGCCATTCTGGGCATAGAAGTTGCGGCGGTAGATGGGCGTGGCGATGCTCTCCACCACAATGCCTCCAATGACCGTAAGCAATAGGAAGAGCTGGAAGATAGGATGGGCAATGGGTGAATGGGGCGTGCCGAAGATTCGCTCGCCACCTGCGGGTGCCACGAGCTTCTGGCACATCCTACGCAGCCAGTTCTTCTGCGAGAAGACCCAGAACGTCTTGTCATAGGTAGGATGATCACGAATGAAGTCAGCCTTTTGCGCACGACGTTCATATAGCGCATCATTCAACTCTTCGGCGTCTACGGCATCGTTGTTCAACGCAGCCAGTACTTCACTGTGCACCTATCAGTCACCGCTGCAGGTAGACATAGCATATACTCACAGATGCCTCTCAGTCTCCTCGTCAATCGGATCAGCAGCAGCGACCGACTCCCGGCGGGCATGTCTCAAAGTAGTGAGCGGTACGTCTCCCGCTGTGATCTCACCCGCAAAGAGGCGTTGCAGTCTCCGCAAGGTGGACTTCGCTGTGTACTGGCGAGCCGCAGTCCCACGCCGTGTCGCAGGGTCCTATGACAACGCTCAATACGTGCGAAGTGATCGAGCAGACTGAAACTCACAGCCGTTGGGTTTTCCTTCTTCGGAAGGCTATAGTCCTGCACAAGTGCCTTCTGCATCGGTAGGACCAAGTTGGAGGGCAGCTCTACTTCGATCGCCTTTGGTTGGGCCTTGAACCATCGGTATGGATTCAGCTTGCGAACCCACGCAGCGCGGACCTGCTGTGGTCTGTGAGATGCCCAGTAGTGGGACGCCTGTCTACTTCTCTTCGACTCCTCAGCGACATCGAAATTCTCGTTGATGACGGCAATGAACATCTGCAAGACGATGTCTACATAACGCATTAGCGCGGCCTGGATGGTACAGAGAGATAACACGCACAGTTCGCGAAGAACATCCAGCCAGCGATGAAGAGAACGACGATAGCAGATTGACGGAGGGGAACCTCGGGTACTGCAGCCGTATACAGCACATCCGTCCAGTTCTCAGACGAGAAGACTTGGTAGACGGCGAGGAACGAGTTGTACAAGGTCCCAAAGTCGATTGTGTCGCCAGCCTGAATGTCTCCTCCGACGAGTTGCACGACGAACAGCGCAGCGAGAAGGTTGATCTCAATCAGGAACAGAGACATGTTGGCTAAACCGTACATGTTTCCGAAGACGGCGAGCTAGAGGGTGCTCGTTAGCGGCGCATGCTACACAACAGGAGATGAACGAACCAATAGAGGCTTCATTCTTGGTATTTCCAGAATGACGCGGTAGAACCGCATCAACTGGAAAACGGTCAGCCACGGGTAGACCTTGGAGTTGTGGATCGCCGGAATCTGAATGATGCTTGAGCCAATCGCAAGCAACAAGTCAAGGACGTTCTGCCCGCGGTAGAAGAATTTACGCCAGTCAGGGAGATAGGTGAGGACCCGTATGACAATCTCGATGTCGAACATGATCGTGAGCGCCAGCTCGCCTTTGTCCAGAATCTCGGCATGCATGGAGGACATGTCAACTGTGCGCGTCGCTTGTAGAACAACTGACGCCAAAGCGAAGGCGACCCAGCACCACCGGATGCTCTCGTAGACGTCCCGGATGCGATTACGTCCAGCAACGCGGCGGCCATCCACCATTGACCACCCTTCCTCGTTCTCGTCAACAACCGGTGCCAAGCTATGAAAGAATTCAGTATAAGACTTTGTGCGATCTAAAGAGACTTACGGAGCAGCTCCGAAAGCACTCTTCTTAGTGTCCGAGCGGATGGCTGAGAACGTGTTGGTGATCACCGCAACGAACAAGTTAATGAGCCAGAAGTTGAGCACAATGATGCAGACGATGAAGAAGAAGCAGGACACGAAGAACTCAGGAGTCCATCATGTTGTACATGAGGCCTGACCACTGTGGAGACGTTAGATTTGACCGGGAGATGGCGGTAGAGCAGTACGAACCCCATTGGCGGAAGAGACGATGACGACCTGCAAGGCAGCATAATAGATCACATCGAAGCTCTCAAGGTCGGCCTTCAGGGCTTTGATCATTCTCCTGCATCATGATTGTGAGCGCGAGTAAGGAAGTCAAATGATTTTGGGCGTACTTTGCAAACTTGTCCTAGAGGACAGACAAATCCTTTGACTGCGGCGTTCTCTCCTTGTGGGTTGAGGTAACCAACAGGTTGTAAGGTGGTAGGATCAATGTAACCACCGCAGTATTGGCCTAGATCAATATCGTCTTCGCCCAGGGTAGGCACCAAGTGACATGTGCGACGGAATGAGCCCTTGAACGATTGGATGCCGATGATGCTATATAAGAACTGTGAGATGTCGGCAACGTAAAAGACTGTGGGTGTTACTAACGAGAAAATGACCATGGCGAACAGCACGAAGTAAGCAACGCTAGCCAGCAAAGGTCGAGCCGTTTTGAGAGAGCGCATGATAGTCTGCATCAAAGGTTCAGAACTCATACCCTAGACAGCCCCGCGGGAGAACTTACAGTAGTACCGGAAGTGATGGCCAGCAACCTCGCGGTTCGTAGCACACTCATGGCGCGAAAGATGCCAATGTGGTACTGGTTTCGCTCCACTCCAGCTGAGGCGAGTATAACGGTGATCCAGAAACTCGAGATAGCGACGAAGTCGATTCTAGTCCAGCTATGTCGAAGATAAGGGAGATTACGCTGGGTCTGACCTCTAGCGTCTTCAACACTGAGACGGAAAGGTAATGAGAGTGTGTCACTTGGATTGTCGGAGCGCAGCGCCTTGGAAAGGAATGTCGGTTCGGAGGGGTTCCGAATATGCGAGTGCATGTGTTGTGCTCCCGAAAGAGCCTTTTCTACCATGGGAGATTTGGATTGAACGGTATCGGAGCGTGAGCGAGAGGGAGTGCCCTTGCCAGCAGACTCGGATGTCGCTGGTTGAGGATTGGAGAGAGAATGGTGGGCAAGTGTAAATGGTCTGGCCAGGTTCTTCCTAATCTGCTTCAACCGCTGCGTCATGGTCTGACCGCGGTGCAGATGGGACTGATTATGGGAGCCTGTGAGAGAGGGAGTACGGGTAACATTGAAACTAGCTTCTGCAGCCGTGTTGGGCGGGCGCGTAATGTCAGGGTATGTCGCGAAGGGTGATTGAAAGAGCGTAGAGATGGGGACTTCCGGGTCCAGTAGAAATCCAGATACACATATTCGCGCGAAGGCTTCCAGACTGCGGGCTGGTCAGCTTCACTGACGATGAGTAGTCACGCGCAACTCACGTAAATAAGCAGAATAATACGAAAAGCACGTAGTCCTCCCATGCGTGGAAGTAACCTGCAACGGGCGGAGGTCTGTCGAACGGCCAATCCTCCGGCAGGGCGTGTGGTCTGGATGCTTGAATAGCGAGTACGAGACCATTGACAATGATGAGGAACAGGATGATAGGTTCGGTCCATCTGTAGAAAATGAGCATTGACCAGGATGCATGCATGGCGAGAGCAGACTCACGGGTACACAAGGAACTTATACATAGCAAGCCGTAGCTTACTGTGTGGACCGAGACACCCCAGAGTTCGTCCACGAATTGGTAGGGCCTTCGTCAAGTCCGGCAGTGCTTCGTCCTCTTCGGGTATCTCGTCTTCGTCTTCGTCCTTCTTTTCATCCCGCTCGTCAGGGTCAGCCAGTCGTACGTGATCGTCCAGTCCGAGCCCTCCGAAGTTGACGACGCGTAAAGACGCCCGCCGTAGGTTGCGCGAAACGGTCTTGAGCGTAGTACCAGTCTTCTTGAGGGGCGACGCGCCGTACCGCAGAGTTCTGCGCTTCGCACGTAACGACGCACCAGTTCTCTCCGCATCTACACTATCCCCTGCACCCCATTCTGTGCCTACGCCTTGCCGTGACATGTTGGACGTGAGGTGCGCTTCATCGTCGTCGCGTGTACTGTCCGTGGTATCTCCAGACTCCCGGAAATGAGATGAAATGAGCGAGGCCGAGGACTGGCCTGGCTGAGAAGCGGAGTATATTGCACCGGTGTCTTGATAGCGCATTTGGCCAGTACGATACGAGTAGTCGCGGAAGGGCGGCTGCTCATCAGTGGGCGAGAAGAAGGGATCCTCGTTTGAAACCCACGTCGCATTCCCTTCGCGTGAGGGACCTGCAACGGGCTCGTGATCGGAGGGCTGCAGGTTGTAACGTAGAGGGTCCTGGATGGTGTTCGCGCCTCCCCAGCTAGTTCGTCGCCGAGCAAGAGAGTCAGACGAGAGCGGCGTGGTTGGGCGAGAGGTACCGAGTCCGGCAGGCGTCCCAGTCAAATCTACAGCTGAAGAGGAGGACGAATGGCGCGACAAAGAAGATTGGTTTGCCTCCATGCAGGTCGAGATGGAGGGCTTCAGAAGAGCGCGCTGTGCATGACGGCGGCGATGGCGAGGCTACGGATAATATTGTCGGCGTTGAGACCGTTTCCTGCCACACCGCCCGGACAATTGGTAACTCCGACGAGCTGCGCCTCAACTGTCAACATGTTGATGGTGTGCCGTTCAGCGAAAGCGACGGTCGGACTGCGAATCTGGGGGTGAATGACTTGGTGCTGGATCCTTGTTTCTCTCAGACTTCTCTGCCTCGATAAGTCATAACTTCCCCACACACGACACTCAAACTCTCGGTCTTCGTCGTCGTCCTACAGGCGATTATGAACGGTTGGTAGAGTGATATTACGACATACCGACATGCCGTCCACGAACAGGACACCGTACGCTGCGACAGCTACCCCGGATCGGGCCAGCTTCGAGGCTGAAATACCTCTATCTCCACTCGTATCATACATACCAGCTCCCAACGCTGTACCTACTGGAACAAGGAAACGATGCTCTGGAATGATACAGCGAGTCGTCGACACATCTTGGAAGACGGTCGAGGCGAACATTGGCATGCTACTAGTAGCAGCATCGCAGCTATTCTTCTCCCTCATGAACGTGTGGGTCAAAAAGCTCAACAGCCTCGACCCTCCTGTGCCTGCGTTCGAGGTACGTTGATGAGTTACGCGCGCAGAACAGAGTATACTGACTGCCAATTCAGCTCATTTGGGTGCGGATGGTGAGTTTGGCAGAACTCAAGATTGTTGGGTCGCGTGCCTGAATTTGAAACTACTCGACTCAACAGTCAATTACTTGGATATGCTGTATCACGTACATGTGAGCGACACTGCAGTATCCCATGGCGACGTTTGAGCTTATACTGCCTGGAGGTTCATTGTCAAAGTTCCTGATCCTATCCTGGGACCCAAGGGGGTGCGCCTGCTCCTTGTCGCTCGTGGATTCTTCGGGTACGCGCTCTATCTACTCCGCTCAGTCATCTCCCAGTCAACTCATGCTCATGCCGATCCATGACTGCTCGTATCACAGCTTCTTTGGATTGTTCGGAGTCTATTACTCTCTGCAATACCTCTCTCTATCTGATGCAACTGTCTTGACGTTCCTTGCGCCCATGTGTACCGCTATCACTGGCGCCGTACTCCTACACGAACCCTTTTCCTGGCGCGAGGCGCTAGCAGGACGTGAGTGTATGCTCTCCCCATTCAAATGCTCAATATACTGACAGACTCTCACGTAGTGGCCAGTTTGGTTGGGGTAGTCTTGATTGCTCGCCCAGAATTTCTCTTCGGTCAGCGTCACCATACGGTACCTCCAATCGACATCGGGCATGTTGTAGAAGGCGTGCACAATGACGTAGGAGATGTCTCGACCGTGACGCCGGCTCAGCGAGTCGGTGCTGTAGGGTCAGTACCGCGGCTGGAACATTGCATGAACCAACTCATAAAAATGGCTCATTCCTCAGAGTCGCGTTGCTGGGCGTGTTGGGCGCGACGGGAGCTTGTGAGTAGACGGTGTATGCGCCTTCGCTACGTCAATGGTCATATCCTGACATCATACAGACACCTCTATCCGTGCGGTGGGCAAGCGCGCACATCCCCTTGCACAATCTCGTATCGTTCTCCTCCCAATGCGTCATAGTCGCTACCCTAGCGTACGTGATACATCACATTGACCGCATACAGCTCTCTGAACTTCTCGCAGAATGATTATCATGCGAACCCCCGTGGTTGTACCGATGAGGTGGGACTGGCTCTTGATGCTCCTCCTCATTGGTCTATTTGGCTTCGTCGCGCAGGTATGCCGTTTCCGAGTCACATTCTTTAAATCCCACTGATGAGGACGCGCAAGGTGCTACTCACCATGGGCCTACAACGCGAGACAGCCGGAAGGGGAACTATGGCTGTCTACGTCCAGGCAAGTACAAGTCTGCCCAACAAGATTGCAACACAGGCTGACGCGATGTCCAGATCATATTTGCAACGATTTTTGAGCGCGTCTTCTTCCACACATCGCCGTCGTTCTTGTCAGTAGTAGGCACGTTGATCATTCTGACGTCTGCTATCTACGTAGCGGTATGTGCAGGGCAGCTCTGCCATTACATCATCTTCTCACATGTGGTATCCTCGCAGCTCATCAAAGCGCGTTCGACGCAAGACACCCATGGCCAGGCCGAGGGCGCTGTGGCAGGAGACGACCCATCCGTCGAGGAAGGCCTGCTCGCGAACCACACGGACGAGCCATCGCAAGAGTCGAAGGACGTCGAGCTCACGTCTGTGACTGTGGCTCCGCGGAACGGCTTGATGGCCGAGATGAAGATTCGGACTTGACGAAAGCTTGAAGAACCTGTGTAACGTAACGGAACGACACATCGCTACTGCCCACTCGCATTCGGAATTGCTTGATTGCTGGCTACGTTTCGCCATGTCATTGTTCTTACACTAGACGACATTGTAGACTAAAAAATGCTAAACACCTTCATGTATCACTTTGGATTCATTTTGCATCGTATGTGTCCAAAACCGCAAATACGGGGATTGCTTGCAATCCAGATCACGCGTGGCTGCGCAGTGCGCACCGTCATGGGCGTCTAATTAGGTCGCCAGTGCGCGGGGAAGCTACCGTACACCGTAGCTGGTGTCACAACGACCACGACGACCATATCTCAGAGTCACATTGTGCTCGGACATTTGATTTCTCTCGCCTTTGTCTCTCTTTATCTGCTTCTCTGAAGACTCTGTCAAGGCCCGCCGGGTCCAGTAATGTCCAGCATGCAGCACCTCGGCAAGGGCATCGTCCGCGCAGCCAAAAACTACACGAAGGGATACTCTGATGTCCAAGCCAAGGTCCGCGATGCGACCTCGAACGACCCCTGGGGACCGTCGGGAACACAGATGAACGAGCTTGCCCAGCTTTCATACAATCAGTAAGTGGCCCAGCACGGGTGTTCACACGGAAGCGGGCGAGCCTCATCTCCGTGCAGGGACAGTTTCGTGGAGATCATGGAGATGCTGGACAAGCGGCTGAACGACAAGGGGAAGAATTGGCGGCACGTCTTTAAGGTGCGTCTTGGCGATTCTCTCTGTTGCCCGCTCCCCTTGCCGACTGAGGTGCGCCGCAGTCCCTGACTGTGCTCGACTACCTGCTGCACGCGGGATCGGAGAATGTCGTGGTCTACTTCCGGGACAACCTCTACGTGATCAAGACGTTGAAGGAGTTCCAATACATCGACGAGGAAGGAAAGGACCAGGGCGCGAATGTGCGCCAGAAGGCGAAGGACATCACGAATCTCCTTCAAGATGAATCCCGGCTGCGCCACGAACGGCGGGACCGTGCGATGATGCGGGATCGGATGATCAAGGGCAATAACGGAGTAGACGACGATAGCGAGAACTCGCGGAGGAGGTCGCAGAGCTTGCCTCCGAGGAGGCGGAACGGGACGAACCGCGAGGACGACGATCTGCGCAAGGCGCTTGAGGAGAGTAAGCGGACGGCAGCGGAGGAGGAGGCGCGGCAGCGTCTCACAGCGGAAGAGCGGGACATTCAGCAAGCAATCAAGCTGAGCGAGGAGGAGGAAGCGAAGCGTTTGAAGTCTCTACAGGACGCGAACGCTGCATCTTTGTTTGATGATGCTCAACAACAGTGAGTGATACACGGTTAGACGAGCAATGGTCATACTGACGAGATGGTGTGCAGAATGCCTCAGCAGACATCCACGAACCCATTCCCTCTTGTCGACACCGGTTTCCAGAACCAAAGCCAATTCCTCCAGCCGCAGTTCACCCAGATCCAGCCCCAATTCACGTCCTTCAACCCATACCAACAGCAGGCTCAGCAGGAAGCGATGCAGGTACGCCTCACCCATAGCTGTTTGGTGTTGTTCCGGACTTACAAGGGCATAGGCGGAATATCTGCGTCAGCAGCAGGAATGGCAGATGCAGCAACAGATGCAGGCTCAGCAATTGCAGCAGCAGCAGTTACAGCAGCAACAGCAAGAGGAATGGATGAGGCAACAGCAGATGCTCCAGCTCCAACAGCAGCAGCAGCAGCAATTCCTCATGCCCCAGCAGCCCATCATGCCTCAAGCGACCGGGTTTGGGTAAGTCATTCACCCCGATTGTGCGGCATTGTGCTTATCCCCCATTTTGCCGCTAGCTCGAACAACCCCTTCGCGCCGGCAATGTCGCTGTCTACATCCTCTCTTCCGTCGCAGACTGGTCCGCAGACCGCAAGTCCGGTGTCCTTCAATCTGCAGGGGACGTATTCGCAGCAACCGCAGTCCTCCCAGTCGCCACCACCCATGTCGCAATCTGCTCCACCTGGCAGACAGAATACGGTGCCAGCCGTCAAGACCCGCGCCGACGACGAGCACGCGAAACTGGCCAGCCTGTTCGCGAACCGGGAAGATGGTGTGGACACGTTCGGAAACTTTGGTGCTCTCAGGTTCGTTCTCTCAGCAACGAGTCCGATACCCCTTCTCGTGTCTGACCAACATCGCTATAGGTACGGGCAAGCAGCGGGCAAGTTCGTCGGGCAGCAGCAAACGGGACACAACCCTTTCGCGCAACAGCAGCAGCAGCAACAGCAGAGCAGCGAGCAGCCATTCTTCTCGATATAAGCCGCCTTCTTCTCTTTCATATAGCCGTTGTGCCATTGTTCGATTCTCGCGTCCGCGTCTCCGTGTCAGCTATGCCGTTACGGATGTCAAGATTCGGTCGCTAGTGATATACCCTTCGTACCTATGCTTCCCGTCTCGCGCGAGTTGGCACATGTGCGATTGTCTATGCTATCTTGTCTCTTACTCGAGCCTCGTCCGTGTACGAGTGGGATGGTTGTTTGCGTTCGGGGCTGGAAAGGCGGATGTTTTCGCGTCTGATGTAGGAGATGTTTTGGAGTAATGAAGTATGCTTGTAAATGTAGGCATCGTTTCTGACTGCCACGACCCAGACACACCCAGGCCGTTGTTTTCGCGGAGTTTGTGGGCACCTCCTTCTGTTCAGTCCATCGTGAAAATCAGTGAAATCTCGAGTACTTCCGGGCGCCCGTCTCCCAAACTACGATGGCGCTGTGGCTGTGCATCCCTTCTTTGAGAGGCATGCAAATCGTCTGAGCCGCAATGATCGAGGTTGAATCGCGCCAGCATCCATTCATCACAGACCTAGAAAGATTTACGCCTTGACAGGATACTACACAAGCGATGAATGAGTAGCCAATCTCGCTCCGCAACAATGGCGTTGCTTGAGCACGCCGAGACGATCTCCCAAGGCGCAGAAGCTGCAAGTAATCTCGCCCTTCTCGTAGTGATCTGCCGCTGACCTCTGCTTTATCTCTCTTCCCGATACAGAAAATCTACCGCGGACAGCTCCACCCTTCCTCTAGCAGTGAAGGGCCAGACGCGCCGCCCGTCCTGTTCAAATACAGGTTCCATAAGCAGTACCGACATCCGACGCTCGATGTATCTCTAACAAAGTCGCGAGTCGCGGGCGAGGCTCGTGCTCTGATCAAGTGCCTGAGGTACATTCGATCTCGACATCCCAACTTTTTGAGGAGTATGAAAGTTAAGGCTATGGTGATTGCAGATCTGGTGTGAACGTCCCATGGAATACGAATGGTCGATGCAGCAGAGGGTGTCATAGGCATCGAGTGGATCGAGGGAAAGAGCATCCGCTTCCTCCTAGGAGGCGGCGCGGAAGACGAAGAGGTGGTGGTGGACGACTCCGACGACACAGTAGAAGAAGAGGCCTCTCCAGGCGGAAGACCCGCTGCAGGAGTACGGACTCACAAAAGGTGAGCCTCTCGACGCACTTGGGCCCGCTAGGAGAGCTGAAGTAGTTCCACTCAGACGCGGTCATGCTAATGATCGGAAAGGAGATCGCGAAGATGCACAAGGCGGACATCATCCACGGCGACCTCACGACCTCGAATATGATGCTCCGCCATCCGTCGTCTCCGAAGGGTCTCCAGCTGGTACGTGACGCGCTCCACTTCTCTGGAACCGTTTTCGCTGATAGCTCTGCCTCTAGGTGCTCATTGACTTTGGCCTGTCATATACCTCGACTCTCGTCGAAGACAAGGCAGTCGACCTATACGTGCTCGAACGGGCGTTCGCATCGACGCACCCTCAGTCGGAGCCGCTTTTCGCTGCCGTTTTGACCGCCTACGAGAGAGAGATGGGTAAGGACTGGGCGGCCATCTCTCGGAGACTGGATGATGGTAAGCGTTCGATTTCGCGTCAGACCCCTTCGCTTCTGACTGTCATTCCCAGTGAGACTCCGTGGCCGCAAGCGGAGCATGGTGGGTTAGAGTGCTCAGTGCTCAATAGTGGACGATAGAACTGTATGTACGATTAAACAGAGGCCAAGAAGTCAGGAGTATGTATAGCCGTAGTCCATCTCAATCAGCGCGATGATGTATCGTCAAGACTTTCATCGCCGATTAAAGGGAGCATATACATACTGGACTGGTGCACCATGCCAGGCTACATATCGTCCAGTCTTCCAAATTTGTGAGCGTTGAAAAGACTTCAAGGAAGATCACCCTTATGACTGGAGACCCATCGGTCCTGAAGGACGTATTAATGACACTTAACGAGTAGCACACAATGCGCACAGGATGTTCGCGCAAAGGCACAGCAAAGGAGTCAAGCCGGATTGTCCAAGCAACCAATGAGAGATTCAGAATAACGTGTTGTCAAGTCCGGCAATCCGAGACCCTAGTATGGCCGTCTGTCTTGCTTCGTACAGCCATAATTTGGGAGAACATCTTGTTGCTTGTTGCAAGCGCACCACATCCAAAGCATAGGTGCAGCGTGGAGAAATATATTCTATGGCGATACGCGTCTCTTTGGCTTATGGCCGAACGCAGTCAAGCAACTATAGAAACATCATGAGAATGGCACTTTCAGTTGCCCACGGAAGGAACGCACCTATGTCATGAACCAACGCAGACACATCCCTCGTCTATTCGTCCTCATAGCCATGCACCTCTCGTCTTGGCCGGTTAGGGACTAGATTCATCCGGTTAGGTACTTCCCTTCCCTCTCCCTCCACAACGGAGGAGCAAACAGAAGCAGCGTAATGTACTCACTAGGGTAACTCGTAGGAATAGGCTCAGGAGTCTTGTATCCCAACGACTTGCGGATGGGAGGGACGGTGATGACCATGAGAGGGCCGATGAGGCCTATGACGACCGAGTAGAAGATGACCGGCTGCTCATGCGCCTGGCGTTGCTGCGCAAGACAGAATCATCAGTTGAAGATAATACACGAGTAGCATTGTTGAGCACCAAATAGCGGTAAGTCTGTCTAAAGGAAAAGAGGGAAGCCATGGTGGCGGAGGCGGAGGGCGTCGTCGCGTCGAACGGGGCGTCGCCCGAGTCCGGGACAAACGTCACGCGCCCGCCTATGTCACGCACAATCACACAGTGACAGGCGCTTTGTCACGTCCTACTCACCGCCAAGACGGCTCTTAATCAGCTACCCTCATCGCGAGCATCTAAAGTCGCCATTTCTCTGCATCCCACAAGGACGAATGGATTTCTGTGCTTATATGCTACTTTTTAGAGCTGGATGGTCTCTCTCCTGTGCTCGTGTGATAACTTGTTTCGGCCTCGCGATATCGAGATTCAACACAACTGTCAGTCAATGAGAATGCATCAAGCGATTATCCCCCGCATTCTAGTCTCTGTATGGCTGCTGGGTGACGATTGATGGTTGAGGCTATCTTGATACTCAGCATCGCTACCCTTGCTACCGAGATCTTCACCATCCCCCGCTGCGGACGCAGGTTGCGATCGCTGCTCTACTTCGGCCTATCTGATCTCAGAGCACAAACGAGTGCAATCACTGTGGATACGCTTGGTGTTGAACAAGAAACTGTACAACTACCATCTGTCGCAAGGCTCTAGGTCATCACAGATACATCCTCATGCTATATCAGACCCTCCCCCTCTCCCTCCTGATACGAGAGTAAGTTCTGATTTGATGCTCCCCACAGGTTGAAGACTAATGAACTGCCTTTGGTGCCTCTTAACTTGCGGCTTATATCCGGAACACTGCGTAATTTGCGGCGTCGCTATTCCGAACCAGACATATTGGCTCCGCAGTGCTAGCCTGAATTCTCCCCTTCTCCCACAGAGCTGGATACCTCATATCCTCGCTCACACGATCGCATGATTGAAAGCTCCCATTCGTCCACACAGCCTTCTGTCCAGTGGGTGCTTCTTTCTTCCGGGAGAACGCTCCCAACGCGGATACGGGCGCCTGCGCACTCCCACAGATTGTCGGCTGCGGCAAGACGGTCTCTTGCGGGCCCAGTCATTGTCAAGCGAGTGTTCTTCCTGCCAGTGCCACGTGGGCAACTGTATTCTGAATCTCAAGCACAGACACTCCGAGACGCTATATCTGATTATGTAGATATTCCAGTGCCGCGGTCGTACCTCGTCATGCTCCGCACTTCCCACCGCCACAGGGCATGCAGGTGTACAAGTCAAGCGTCAAGCTATTGACCTCACTCTTCAACTAGCTGTGCACATTGCGCACTACTTCCGCACGGCACTTCGCAAGTTCGCGATTCGCACGATTGCCAGCGCGCCCGGGGAACGCCACCCCATATCCAGAGCTGATATTCTCCCGCCGCCCATCGGCTTCGGTCAGGTGCAGAACTGCAACCGCGATGGATTCCTGCGATCTACACAGACAATTCCACGTTCGATGGAAAGCGCCTTGGCTGTGAGGTCCGTGTCCATTTTCCGGGGTGCAGCCCATATAATAGCCATCTCTCGTCTCTATGTCGGCGGATGTCTCCTGTGCACGCCAGTCGTTGCTGACCATCCAACCGTTCATTGTTCGATATGGCCTCCCCGGCACCTAATGCAACTGTCACAAATCCTTTTTCTTTCTTTGAATCCGTGTTTACTGCCCGGGAGGGCCGAGCCCTATGGTAGGCAATGACCTACAGGTAGCTACGAAGTACTCTAGCGGGGTAGATGGACTGTGCGTGAGTAGGGGGGTGTGGGTTGGGTGCGGCGGTCGAGCCGCCGCGAGTAATAAACGCGCTGTATGGTAAAAGATGAGAGTGAGTGAGTGAGAGCATAGGAGACAAGTAAGTGATGGAGAGCATAGGAGATGGAGGCCAGTAAGTTGTGTATAGGAGAAGGAGGCAAGTGAGGGGACAGGGGAACCGGCCGACGCCACGAGCACCGCGCTGGCCAAGAGGTGGCAGGGATCCGGGTTCTAAACCTGCCCGCACTTTGCGACAGCGCTTGCGCTGCCGGGCTGCACGCCTCTTGCTACGGGAGGGGTACGCTAGCCGGGCAGACACCACGGCAGCGTCAGAACTCCCCCGGTCCCACGCGGATATTACTCCCGTGACGCGCCATACTACAGTATTGCAAAACGGATAAAAAGAGCGAGTTAGAAAAGGAGGACAAGGGGCGGAGGGGCGCGGGTGCGCTGGCGTTCTGCAGGTACAGAGTAGTCAGCGGCTGATCGGCGAGAGAGAGAGAGGGTGCTCAGTCCGCGTCGTCGTCGCCAGGGCAGGGGTCTGGCAGGTCGCCGAAAACGAATCGGAATCGTCCCGTTGCGTTGATGTAGGCAAAGAGTGGTCGGAGGGCATCGCGCGAGTTGAGGACATTGGCGAGTGTGCGGCCGGAGTATCCGAAGGTGCGAAAATGGACGGCGCGATGGAGGGTGTAAGTTGGGCAGGCGAAAAGGTAGTGGGTGACCGTCTCGGGGTCTTCGAGGCAGGTAGGGCAGGTCGGGGTGTCAGCTTTGCCGATCCGGTGAAGGTAGGCCTGCAACGGGACATGATTAGTGCGGAGCTGGACAAGAAGGTTCGCATGCCGCCGGGGTATGTCTGCCGTGAGAGGGGTCACAAATCCTCTCGCTGCACTCCCTCAGCTCCCCGCTCTCGACAATACGTTCGGCGCGCTGCTCATCGGGACTTATGTTGGACTTATGTAGGTCCAACGTCCTTGCTTCTCCTAATCTGATAACTAAAGGGCCTGAAGACAATATGGTTGGACGGCCCACCAATGCTATCGGTACTACCGTATGTACACGCACGACACATGGATCCTCAAAGCATTGGTAGGCAAGCTTTAGTGACGTTTACAGATCCTTGCTCATGGTTGTTAGGTCACCACGGTACTGTCAGTCTCTTGTTTTCGACCATCATGTTCCTCGGCCTGGCCATTAAGCAAACGCTTTGTAGGGTCCTGGAAACATTCCATAGCGTCCTCTGCATGCACATCTGGTAGGACTCGCAATCACGTCTTGGCAGTGAAGCTGATTCCCGGGCGTAAAGTTACTATTATCTGACCACAAATTACGCCAACCCGCCCGCGTTGCAGCAGGGCGTCTGGTGAGTGCCGCATCCTTGCCATCCGTGGACTTAGTTCGAAGATTGTTGCCAGGTCCATTAACGTAAGCAGCATCCTCACGAGTGGTGGCGTCGTTCTGACTCACGCGGGCTGTGTTGCATATCATAGCTTCTGGGAGTTATAACGGTACGTATCCACGGCAGCTAGTCACTACGGCTCTGTATTCATTCTAGCTCGTTCAGGGAGCAGTGATCATCACGTCGCAGAGGTGATAAAAGGCTAAGTGTGTGACCCCAGGCGTCGCTGATCTGATTACTTAGCTTCTTCCTACGCCGAGTTTACCTCAGTACGTGCCAGTTCACGCCTCTGAGAGTGTCAAATCCTCACTATGACTTCTCTAGTTGGCCGAAAATTCAGGCCTCTCGTTGCCTTTGCGGTGAGTAGCACCAGGACGTTTCTTCGCCCCTCAACGTACTGACATCTCAACGGCAGGCGCTTCTATTGGTCGGGGAGTTCGGTAGGTCCATATGAGCGAGTTGTTCTCAATGATCGCTCAACCTCTACCTTTACCGTTGCATAGGGTTCGCTACAGGTGAGCCGTAAAGATTCTCTGTCTCACATCTGCGAAACGCTCATAAATAGTACAGCGGTCACCATAGACACGTACGCACGCTTCATCACCCCATAGTGTCAATTGCTGAGACTGAGTGTCCTTATCAGGTTCCTGCACCCCGCACTACACACGTCAAACCAAGCTGTGAGTACAACAGTCGCACCCTCCCTTCTCGTGGCTCACATTGCATCCGCTTGGCACCGCAGTGGATGAACTCTGCAGGGGTCGGCATGGCCGTCCTCGCGGACACGCTCCTGACAGCTGCGTTGATTTTCAGCCTGCACCGAAGCCGGACAGGGATCAAGCGGTGCGTCCGCTAGCAGAGCGTTCGTACGGCATCGACCCTGACACCTGATTTGCTGTGACTTTCAGGACAGATTCGGTCATCGACCTCTTGATCATGTATTCTATCAACACGGGTGCGTGGGCTCGGGCGCGCTGGACCGCGAGATTCTCACAGCTCTGTAGGGCTTCTCACAGGGTATGTTCTGCGGAGGTGGCGCGTCGAGGCATGGCTGAACACGTATACAATGCTAGTGTCATGAATATGCTTTCGTTTGTTTTTGTGAGTGTCGGTGGCGTCGTCTGTCCTGTCTTCTCTTTACAGGTGTGGAGCGGAGTTCCTAAACATGTCTGTCTCGCGCAGGCACTTGCAATGCCGAACAACCTCATCTACGCCGGGATAGTGATTGTCGCCACGAAGTGTACGCTCTTTCTCGCTGATCAGGATGTCTTGAATTCTTGCTAATAATCGGTACGGGGACCTAGTGTATGCCAACTCTATGATGGCAGTGTGAGTTACCTGCCAGTGGCCCCGACGTACTCTATGATTTCCGGTTGCTCACTTAACGCCATGCCCTCAGACTGAATTCCCGCCGCTCGCTTGCCGCGCACGGCAGCGGCCTAGTGCACACCAGTTCGTTCAACATGTCCGCTATTCAGCGGCACCGCGCCATAGCATCAGAGCGATGGAACGTCCCGACCGTAAGGCCGCATTCCTGCCTACATTTTTACATGCGTCGAGCTGACTATGATGAATGGGAGAAGGAGGTTCCGGCTACTCCGACGGTCATAGATATCAAGGTCACGAAAGAGACCACGCAAGACCCGACCTCAAGCGTAGATGTTTTGTACATGGACGAACCGCCAAAAACGATGCATGGGGTAGCTGTTTGATTGAAGGGTCGGGGTATCTAAATATTCTTCGTAGTCATTCAACCTCTGCGTTCCTCTTTTGTGGACGTGATTCAGTTGTCGTGTGTAGTACTCGGGGCTTGGTGGTAATTTATTGGAAAGCATTAGCGTCAGGCATGTTTGTTCCTTGTAGCCTCACTTCAGTGCGGAAGAGCCTGAGGAATGCGCAGACGCCTGCGCGCGGCCCGTGACGCCTTCGCGAGGTTTCGCGGCGTCGCGTCGCGCGCTTCAGCCCCTGCCGAGCACATTCGTTCTCTCTCACCTACACCATGTTCTCGCCTCTAAGTCGACTGTCTCGCTGTGCACGGCTGCCGCCCATTCTAAGAACAGGAACGCGATGTCCACAGGCAAGGCGCACCTCTCGCGCGCAGAGTCTCGAACTACCCCGGCGGGCGCCCGCGATATGTACGTTTCGACGACCCCTCAGGTCCTGGCACCGGCGGCCCCAGGAATCCTTGGGACATACGCACATGGGACAGGCAGACGAAGATTATGGCCGGAGTGGGCGTATTTGCTATAGGGTACTATGTGTCGCAGTACGTATGTGTCCGGCACAACCTGCGGCAGTTCTCTCAGAGGCTGATTGTTTCTGCATTGATGTGAAGTCTAGAGCAAGTGCCGGAGACCGGTCGATGGCGGTTCATGGACATCAGCCCCATGTTTGAAGCACTTGTAGGTGCTGCCGCCCGCGGCTGAAGCAGAGACCAAACTGACTTGAACCTATGTCAGCTCGCGGAGACTGCGCACGAACAGCTGCTGCGGGAATTCAAGGGCAAAGTCCTTCCTCCTAACCACCCATTGACCAGGCACATCCGCCGCGTCGTCAACCAAATTCTCGAGGCTAACCAACTCGGCACCCTACATACTCCCGAGGTGCACACGCGCCTCCGTCCGCACGATGGCATGGTGTCGATAGACGGAGTCGAGCGAGTACCTCCAGAAGCCGGCGGGAAGGAATGGCACTTGTTCGTCGTGAACGACGACCATGTCGTGAATGCCATGGCTTCGTTTGGCACGTAGACCTGATCGCTCTAGAGATTCGTGCGCTTACATTGGGCACACAGGTGACATCATTGTCTTCACGGGAATATTGCCGGTAGCAAAGGATGAGAACGGTCTTGCGGCCGTCCTCGGCCATGGTATGTCTTCTCGTGTGCCACGTCAGACGGACGTTGACCTGCGCTGCCTCATCCAGAGATTGGCCATGCAGGTTGGTGCACCTTGTCGCTGCCGTCCGCATTACAGAATAACTCACGAGACATCCAGTCGCGCGACACGCGTCAGAACGATACTCGTCTATGAAGATCGTCATCCTTCTCGCAAGCCTCCTGGAACTCATCGGCATCCCCTTTTCGGGAAGCCTCACACAGCTTCTATACGATCTGCCTAATTCTCGGACACAAGAGCTTGAAGGCGCGTTCGGACTGAGTGTCATGCTTCAGGTCGTCACTGACATGTGTATCACCGTGCAGCTGACAAGATCGGCCTGCGTCTGTCCTCCCGAGCTTGCTTCGACCCTGAGGCAGTACCAGAGTGCGTGGCATGTTGTCGTTCATCCGATACGCTCTCAACGTTGACCATGCCATTATACACAGGATGTTCATTCGACTCGGCCGTCTAGAACAAGCTGCAGGTGGTCGCCACATTGACTTCCTTACCACGCATCCTGCGTCCGAGAAGCGTGCCAAGGTATGGCTTTACACATTCCCAGCCTCAACGTCCTCCACTGAACCGTCATGTTCACCTCCTCAGGCCCTGCGTGAGATGCTCCCGGAGGCATACGCTGTGCAGGCTGCCAGCCCAATGTGTGGAGGTATAGCCGACCACATGTCGAAATTCAGAGACACCTGGCTGCAAGGATTGCCGGACCCAGATAGCATGTCTGAGATACGTTGGCAGTAGACGCACTACTTACTGTACCTACCTACGTGCACGTATGCATCATCCAGGCGAACCATCGACCGAGAGCAGGAGGTGTGTGTGTGTGATTGAAGGGGGAAATACAGAGGAACTACACGCGGGAAGCAGCGTCTAAGGAAGTCTACGAAAGTATTGTGCGGCTGGTGGCTCAATACTGAGCACGGACCCTGCTGTTCCGTTCTCTTGCACTCATGAATCCCCCGGCAACGTCCCCACACACCTACCGACCGTACGCGCCCTCGTTGGCTGAACTAAGGGAAGGGAGTGCCCACTCGGTTCGGAGATGTCGGTCCTAAGCTTCTTCCGCGCAGGGGCGCCGTCAGGATCCGCGTCTGCGGTTCTCTTGCCAGAGGCCGTGTACATCTTGTTGAACTCTGAGCGCGAGCTCTCCTGGGTCGTAGGTGTCGGGTAGCCTGTCTTTCACCACATCCGTCACTGGCCAAACAGGCCTCCGAGCAGGCGTCTCTTCGTTGGGGTAAAGCGCGTCCCATAGGATGGTGACGAAAGCAGAGTGGTCGTCGAGGTCCTTTGCGCGAGCCTTGATCTGGTCGAAGGGTTCGCTCTCGTCCTTTGAATACGCGCAACTCGATATTCTCAAACTTCGCCGACTTCCGGCGACGTTCGAGTCTCTCGGAAAAGCGAGATTGAGAGCGAGACGGGCCAGCCGGCGCGTTCGAAGGGTCGCCGGGCGCTGCAGGGTTGGACCGTACCAGGGACTGTTGGTATTCCCAGGAGAGGACCTGGTACCGTGCGTGGAAGTAATAAAGCAAGGTGCTATCATGTCGTTGAGATCCTGATGGGCCGCGCCGTTAGGGAATGTGAAGTGAAGCGGAAGACCCCCCGCCGTCCAGATTTTTCCGACGTCCATGGCCGCCGACTTCCTAGTGCTGCAGTATTTCTTGTCTTTCCCGCCGGGGAGGCAGATGTCGAAGTATTCCCACACGAAGAAGGGGACGTTGCTGACGTTGTGATGAAGGAGGCGCAGAGCGTAGTAGAGGAAAACGTGGAAGAATGATTCGAGCTCGTCTGCCACTGTCACTGGCCTTTGGAATTGGTTCCGCACGTAGGCCACGGACATGAACTGCCACGTTCCCTAGGATGGCGTCAGCCACGCTACCATTAATGCGCATCAGCCAGACTCACTGTTCGTTCCAGCCGTGTGGGCACCTCCTCAGTTGGTTTCTCTGAATCCGACGGATCTTGCGCCGGGATTACCTTTGCCAATTCCCAATCGGTCAAGATGCCTTCCCACACCACCTTTTTGTACCCATCTTCAGTAACTTTAGAGGATAGGGTGGGTCGAATGATGACATTTCCCGCGCTGACGTCTCTGTGAAGCAGGCGATAGTCGGTATAGGCATACGAATGGGCTGAGAACAAGAACATCGTCAGTTGTTTACGAGTACGACGCGATAGGCGGATCCACGCACCGACAACGCAGTCGAAGAGCAGCACCACGAGCTGGCTCGACGATGTGATTTCGGTGAAAGGGAGGCATACGTCCTTAGTAACGATGCGGTAATGGGTGTAGGGACGCCGGTAGATGACCTCGCTATCGTGCTGCGAGCTCGGGCCGTCCGCATTCCCCGCTGTCGTCGCGGCCGACGTAGAGACAGAGGGATCTATGTAGTATTCCTTGGTTCCACTGTATGCAGGGGATAGCGGTAGCCTTAGCATCCTGACGCGAGGTCTTGTTCTGTCGTCTAGCCTGCGCAGCGCAATGATTGGCGTACTGAGCAGTCTTCGTGACTTGCCCAGCAACGTCTCCATGTGTTACCAGAGTCGGGACGTTAATCTTCGTCGCATTGGTCCCCGCACGGTTCAAGATCTCGAGCCACTCGCCTTCGGACTTGGTGGCCTTCGTAGTAGGGCCTCCAGCAGTCTTTCAAGAACACAAACCGGCGCTTCTTGACGTCTAGCGCGATGTACCCCCGAGTCCCTCGTCCGAATAGCCAGGAGGCCGTCCAAATGGGCTTACCGACAAGGAACAGCCGCTTCTCTTCTCCCACTTCGAGTCTGTAGCGCGGCCACCCTTTCTCCAAGGACTGACGGAACTTCTTCCGAACGTACGCGAACACCCGAGGGTCCTCAGCAGTTGTCCACCTCAACTTCGTCGAGGTACGATTCGTCACCAATTGAAGGAGTCGCTGGCGCAACCTTGATCTTCTCCCGAGTGTCGCATGACGGCGTGGCAGGTTCGACTGTCAAGCCTTGGACGTCGCGTGGAGGTGGCATGTACGTGGCCGGTACACGCGAGCCCTCTGTGATTGGCATGTCCGAAGCTTGGTCTTCAGAGAACTCTTCCATAAGCGTCATACGCCCTCGATCCCGCCGCCAGCAACGTCGCCGTCGGATCGTAACCCTGTTGTTCAGGGAGAGCCCTGTCGAACCAAGCGAGGAACGACAGAAGGGCCCTCGGATCCTCCGCGTAGTCCTTCTTTTTCGTCACAATAGTCCCGTACTGATCGAAGCGCATTACGCGAAATTCCGGACCAGTGATGAAGAGCCCGTAGATGCAGATACGGTGCTGGCGGTTGCGGATATCCAACGCGTAGTCTGTGATCTGACGGCGTACCGCTTGTCGGGTTTGAGCACTATACTCCGAGTCGGGAGCGTCGGGCTCGTAGTCGTCGAACGGGTCGAAATTGGTGCCCTTCCTCTTGAATACAATGAAGAGCCTGATGTGGTTCCACTCGGGCTTCCCGCTTGTGAGCTTCCCAGGTGGTGGACCTCGCATTGACGGGAAAATGCTCGTTCAGATAGAGGCCGGCGTCGATCCTTGCATTCTTCGCCACCCACTTCTTCGCCTTCCACTGAAGTAGTATGGTTCCCTGTGAAAGCTGCCTTGTGCTTGCCCAACGGACTGCCAAAGTTCTCCATGTTAACCACCTTGATCTTTGCGCGAGTCAGATTTCAAGCGAGTCAGCAAAAGACACAACGGCGTACGAAATGTTCTGCGATGACTGGCCTCCGTGGGCGTAGCACCCTCGTGGAAAAGCTGATCGAATACAAGGCGGGCGCCGTTGACGACTTTGTCGGGGCAGCGCTTCGACAGCGCACAAGCTTGGTTTTACCGCGAGTATGTCGCTCGCAAAGGTCTCGAAGTCGACGAGGATGGTGTGGCCCATGTTGGAGTGATATAGCAGCGGTCTACCAAGAGCTATGCTTTCCGTCACGTATTCGCCGTGCTTTGCGTGTACTGTACTTGAGCAGGTGGGCTGTATCAGAAAGACGAGGTGTTGTTGGAGTGCACAACAATGTCGAAGTATGGGAGAAAGAAGAGGTGGTGACCTTCGCTTGACCTGTGTCCGTTATGTAGCTAAGGAATGTGGCTAAAGAAGCGCGCGTGACTGCCGTCCGAGGATTGTTTACCCGGGAGTCCTTCTGGTATCCCCAAATGCAGACTTACCAAGTTGAAAAGATATGCAAAGATCAGCTAGCAACTCTCGATAGTAGCAGACGATGGTTGTCAATTGCCAACCAAGGCGCGGTAGGGGAAGAACAGTCACTTAAGCGGGGGCGTCTACGAACTACACACTTGATTCCCAAATCGGGCTGCCGAGCATGACCAGCGCTTATGAAGAGGTTATGGCGTGAAAAGAATTCCGACACGGGGAATCGAACCCCGGGCTATCGCGTGAGAGGCGATAATGTTAGCCACTACACCATATCGGATTATTATTCTGGTATGGACTGTGTGATATGTCGTTGACCGCAAAACGATTCACAGTGATTTGCTCGCATAGATCTCCGCAAAGCTCTCTGAGTCTCTCGATCCGCTCATCCTCCTCCGCTCTCTCTCATCCTTCTCAACCCTCCTCCCCTCACGCGATGGTCCGGCTCATCACACACAACATCCTCGCGTGCCACGCGAAAGGCTGCACGACAAATAACTTCCCCTGCAGTTCCAGGACGTCTCGATCGAGCTGCGCGAGGCCGAGTTCAACGCGGACTTCCTCCGCGGCTTCCTCCCCCGCCTCGAGTGGTCTGCGCTCGTGAGCGCCGCGCGCCAGGTGCGTTCCGATTCCATCTCTTTCTCTTTAGCTGTGTCGTCGCGTCGCTCCGCATATGGGCCATTGAGGGCGTTGTGCGGGGGCTGGTCTGGAGGTGTGCCGGTAGGAGAGTGAGCGCTGACTGGGTTGACGGGTGCTGCAGCTCGGAGACACGTCTTTGCCGGAGCAGCAGCCGGAGATGCTCGACGACGAGTTCCTGCAGAAGCTGCACCACGTTCTGCTCGAGGTGCGTCCCCCCTCCGTGGTCTGCTTGGCCAGGTGTTACGGCCTGCACCGAACGGGAGTTGACCGTTTGCGCGCGCGACAGATCCACGTCGAGGAGGGCGCGATGGTGTGCCCGAACTGCAAGCATGTGTACCCGATCTCGAATGGCATCCCGAACATGGTACGTGCGCGCGCTGCGATGGTCGACGTCCGATTCTGACGCTGATCTGCGACGGTTGCAGCTCCTTGCCGAGCACGAGATTGGCTAGGACTTGTACAACAAACATGTCCTTGGGCGCATCATCCATGCCCGCAAAATTTCCTTCCTTTGCTCCAAATAGCGGAGGATCCATACTCGACCACCCAGCAGACGGTTCCGATCAACGTTGACAAGGAAATCGCTCAGGATTGCGGTCCATGTGGGGACATGAAGGAGGTGTTTGCATAGTGTGTGCACGACCAACGCGGAACCTCTACCAAACTGCCTCTACCGCTCCAGCGCGCCACAACGATGCTGTAAGTAGTACTATTCTACATGAAGCATTGGGGATATCCTACCAGCACTCGTCGAGCGCGTGTCTACCGTCCGGCTCTATCTATCTAACACAAGACTTCTCTCTACTCTCTAAGATCTATGGGGAGGGGGGTCGTGACGGGGTCATAACACGAACGCACACCGGGGGACGAACGCAACTAGATCAGAGGGAGGAGGGTTGCACGATCTGACGACAGCGAGACGGACGGGGGCAGACAGGCTCGGCGAAAGATCAGACCCTCCGAACCTGCCGTCAGTGCGACAGCTGCTCAGTAAGGGAGGGCATGATCAGAATCATGAACGGGGCATCAGTCAAGGCGGGGGCGCTTCTTGCTCACGTTGCTGTTCGCCTCGGAGGCGGAGGCGTTGGAGAAGTACTCCAGCGAACCCTTGGGGTCGGCCTTGATGGTCTTGCTACCCTCCTGCCAGTTGGCGGGGCAAACTTCACCGTGCTCGTCCTGAAGGATGGAAAGTTGAGTACACAGCGCTATCAAGATGCCGAAAGGAGATCGGACATACAGTGAACTGGAAGGCCTTGACGAGACGGATGGTCTCCTCCACGGAACGGCCAACAGGGAGGTCGTTCACGGTGATCTGCCTGTTGACGGGCGGCGAAGTTGTCAGCGGCTGATCTCAAATTAACGGAGCTAACCTGGGCAGGTTACGTACCTGAGGGTGCCCTTGGGGTCGATGATGAAGAGACCGCGGAGAGCGATACCCTCCTCCTCGATGAGGACGTTGTAGTCGCGGGAGATCTTCTGGTTCTTGTCCGCGATCAGGGGCAGCTTGAGGTCAGGGCCGAGACCACCCTGCTTGCGGGGCTGAGTAGCCCACGCAAGGTGAGAGAAGTGGGAGTCGGTGGAGACACCTGAGCGGACGGAGATCAGCTACGACAACAAATTGGACGGTGCTTTAGACATACCGAGAACGACGGTGTTGATGGCCTGGAACTGGGGGAGGGAGTCATTGAAGGCCAGGATCTCCGTCGGGCAAACGAAGGTGAAGTCGCTGTGGCACAAAGACGCGCGCCGTAAGCTCGAGAAATCGAGTCGCGTCTCCTGCAACAACTTACAGAGGGTAGAAGAACAGGACGACCCTGCGGGAGGACGGACGGTTAGCGGACCCGTTCTTGACTCAAAAGACGCGGTCTAGAGCTACGCACCACTGGCCGAGGTAGTCGGACAGCGAGATGTCCTTGAACTGACCGTCGATGACGGCAGTGGCCTTGAAGTTGGGAGCGGGCTTCTGGACGATAGCGACCATTTTTGCGGACGTGTAGGGTGCTGTGGAGGGCGATGCGAACGATGAGGAGAGCAAGGCAAAGACAGCGACTGACTGGGGACGAGTCGCGCCCGCCGAGCCAATATTTGTATCCGGGCCCTCGCGTTCTTTGTCATTATTTGCAGCGTCACGTGCACTGCTTACAGCGCGACAGGCGCCGTGCGTGACCGGAAGCGCCGGCCGCGTCCGCGCTTTCCAAGCGCCGTCCTCCGCTGCGAGCTCTGTTGTCCCGGCCGAAAATTCGTCGTCCGTGGCGAGCGCGAGGTGCGACGACTGGCGCTGCCCGCGTGCGTCATTTGGTTCGAGCACTTTCGCTCCCTTGCTGCACCAAACCCACCGAACGGGCGAGAGGAGGCCAGAATTCTGTTCGGAGGACCCCGGAGAGCCCCGACAACGACTGCTGCATTTCTCTTCTCCTGCGTGAGCTCGTGGACAGCTTCGTAGCACAGGCGCTGCAGTATAAAGCGTATAGTCCTCACAAGAAACATGCTTTGCGGTATTGCTTCGAGTCATCGAACGTCCGAAAATAGCTACGACGAACTCTACGCGCCGAATCCCGCCCGAACCTGGAGACTTATGAGGTCTTGCACGTGAGTTGCTTTGTAGTGCACCTACATCACCATGACTCGAGGCCAATGCCACCTCTTGCAACAGAAGACTTCTTTTGTGCCACATGTCGTACGACGCCCGCGAGTGAGTCAGTCTCAAGCACCAGTGACTTTGCGTGCAGTGCTGCGCGAGCGGAGAAGAGTCGTCCCGGACGGTACTCACTACAATACCTCCACTTTCAGTACGCACTACATCGGGACAGGTCCAAGACGTCAAAATGCGAACGCTTCTCATGTGCGTGACCCTTGGGCAGTTAAGTTCTATCAGCTCGCTTCGGACAAAGGTCGTTTACGACGAGGCAGGTGGGATCCACCTTCTGGTGAGGCATACGTTGACATTGTACGTCTCATCAGGTGTGTCTTGCTTTGTGACATCTCGGACAAAATTGGCATCACCTAAACCTCTCGCCGTAGCTGTTACCGGTCGATAGAACGGTAACGAACGGAAAGCTGGTCTTTTGCGACCCTCGACGCGACCTTCCCGCCAACACGTGACCGCGTTTCATTAAGATGGGACTTGCTCGGGGCTCCTGTGGTATCGATTGTATCATTTTGATCACAGTCTGCTGAGACGTACAAATCGTGAGTATGACGAACACCGAAGCTGCAGATGTCGATGTCGAGAAGCTCGCAGTCGACCTCTGAGTACCTTAGCAGTCACCGACTCCGAATCGACACTAGACTTACTAGACTTACTATAGTCTCGCTCTGAGCTCAAACGCGCGTCTCGCGCGCCCTGAACCTCCTCCTGGGGTCCTCCCATCGCGTGTCATGCACATCGCGCACGCTGACAGCCGGCGCAACCGTTATCAGATACGCAGATCGCGCTCAGCGCTCACCGCTCGAAGCCCTCAAAGTGATCTCCCTCTGGGACGCCGTATGGCAGTGAACGACGGAGACGGTACAAAAACGCATAGGATATGTGGATTAGATATAGCACTGGCAGGGACGGCCGCGTACAATATATACGTGCATTATACTTCGACTTCGGCGCTGCTCGCGAGGGGAAAGACGGGATGCGGAGGGAGGAGGGGGGAGGAGCCGGGGTGAGGGCCGGCGAGGTTGGCGGCAGGGGGGTGAGGCGGGATGAGGTGAGGTGAGGTGAGGTGAGGCCAGGGACAAGCGAGCTTGCGTGCGTGCGTTGTACACTGTCAGTGTCGTCTAAACCCCCCAGCGGAGCGGAGCGCGGGACGGTGAGCCCTATCTACACTACTAATAATGAAACGATGGAAAGGAAGGGAACGTCAGACGACGGTGAGGATGATGGCGATGATGACTGATGACGATGAGAGAGGCCGCTGTGAGAGAGCAGAGAGAGAGCGAAGATTGAGACGGGGAAGGGAGCGAGAGTGTGAGCGGCAGGACTGAGCAGACGGTCTGACGGAGGGAGGAGACAAGGAGACATCCAGATATGGCGAAGTCGCCCACCGCAGGAAGCAGCGACGCACCCACGCACCCATCTATCCATCCATCCATCCATCGCGATAGAAGGACAGCGAGACCGCACCCGCGACGGCGCGGAGACTAGGACTGCGTGTAGCCCACGAACTCAAACGGCGGCATCCCAAACGCGACCTCGACCTCGCTCCGGACGAGGACCCGCCACTCCGCGCCGGAGAGGAAGAACACGCGCCGGAGGCTGGGACACGTCTTGCTCCACAGCGCGAGGTGCGCGCGCTCGTGCACGCGCGGGAACGGCGTGTCCCCGCCGCCGCTCGTCGGCGCCGAGCGCGCGCTGCGCGGGTAGAACGCGGACGAGAACGACGAGATGGACGTGCGCGCGCCCGCGACGCCCGCGGAGAGCGGCGGCGACGCGGGCGGGAGGGGGAACTCGAGCAGCGGCGAGGGCGGGAAGGGCGGTGGCGAGTCGCGTAACAGCCGGAGCGTGTGAAGCGCGCGGAACCGGCCCAGGACGGACGCGGCTAGCTTGTATAGGCTCTGTGGAAGCGCGAGAGGCGTCAGAGTCGTGTTCCTTCACAATCGAGCGAAACGACGGGAGCAAAAGGGCAAGCGTTCGCGAGCGAAGCCGATTGAAGCGGTCGGGATGCAGGCACAGGGACGGATGAGACACGTACCTCGTCGTCCAGGACCCAATGTATCTCGAGCGTCTCGACGAAGTCGCCGAGCTCTGCGCCGGCTGACATGACAACGCGCTCGAGCGTGCGCACATCGATCTTGCTCGACGCAGGGTTTGATCGTGACCGTTCGGAGCGTCCCTCGCGCCGCTGCCAGCGCGGACATGATCGCAGACGGACGCAGGCCGTCGTACAGCGTTGTGTGGATCGGAATCTTCGCGCTCTCTAAGAGGCCGCCCTAGCGCGAGCGCAGCCGCCAAGGAGGCAGGTCCGTGGACCCGCTGAAGGTTCGGGAGGGCAGATGAGGGGATGGGTGAAGATGAGGTTGCACATGAATTTGACGTTGCGGAGGCCGGTGAGGCTGGGGCAGAGGCGTAAGAGTCGTTATTGAGGGTATCAGGACGTGCGCGGGGTATGAGGCGGGGTCGGCGTGCCAGCAACAACCGGAGATGGGAGGGCGGGGAGCACGAGGTTCGGGAGCGAGAGCGCGGTCAAAGCGGGCTGGCGCGCGAGCCATTTGAACAGAGCGTGGAAGTCTTGCGCAGAGATTGTTTTACAGTGTAGCACGAGGCGCTGCAAGGAGAAAGTCGTATGACACAACAGGCGGATGTCGAACCGAGGCAGGGTGAAGCGCGCGGAGCTGGTCCATGTTGTTGAATGCGATCGCGAACGTCACCGTCGCAAGAGAGGTCGAGTCGTCCTGCCGGAGGGAGCGTGCGGATGGCGAAGCTTCGGACGAGGGCGGCGACGTGTCTTCGCGAGGCGAGGGACGCCATGCATTCTGCCGCACGCTCGTCGTCCACGTCGCGCAAGTCGAGGTCGCCGTACAGCGCCCGAAGCGCTGCCTCAGAGAACGCCTTGGAGACTTGCGCGAGTGAGACGATGTCGCGGCGAGGTGCAAAGGAGAAGATGGACGAGAGGAGTTCGGGGGAAACACGAGACACAGCAGGAGTCTTGTCTGCGGACTGAGTACTCGCCTGAGCCTCCTCCCGTGCCATGGCTTCGCGCCATCGTGCCGCCTGTGCAGCAGCAGGCAGGCTCACGCTACGTTTCCTAGCATGGTGCTGAGGCTGTTCCTCGATGTCTTCTCGCTCGCCCAGCTCACTTGCGCGTCGGCCTAGCCCAGTAGGCATGCGGATGTCCAGCGAAGGTGCTGGCGACGGCGAGCGACTCCTCCACTGTCCGAAGGGAACGCCGACATTGCCAATCGGTGCATGGGAGAGGTTGGACGTGCGTGACTTTGCGGAGAGCTTCGCGGTGAGCTTGGTGAGGGGGGAGGAGAGGGTGATGTGCCTGCGGATGACTGATGGCGGCTTGTCAACGGAGTGAATGGAGCCAGGACCTGTCGCAGCGAAGTTGCCAGAGTCCTGGAGGGGCGTCTGTGCTCGACGGCGGCGAGAAAGGAACGACATGGCGGTCAGAGGCGAAGAAGAGGAGGCGTCTAGGTGAGAGCAGACGAGGACATGTACAAGCCTCGGGGGCCTCTCTGTGGTGGTGGTGGGTGCGGGGAGAGGAAAGAGGGCTCGTCAACGTTGAACCCGCCCGCCGCCCGAAAGCCAGAAGCGTCGGCAATATACTGTTAGCGTCTTGACCTCTTATTCCCTGAATCCTGAGCCCCGACTCCAACTCCCGCTCGATTTTCCGCTCACGGTGGCGGCGGTCGGCGGTCGTGAATCGTTCAGGCCGCCTTGGAGGTCATATATCGCGGTAGCAACGACGTGCTCACGCTGCTCGCCTTCGTCGCTCCCCAGAGGCAGTCATCTCCGTCCAAACAGCGTCTTCCTCATCCGCATCTCCTTCTGCTCCCATGCGGCCGCATGACCGGGAACGTTTGGGAAAACTGACGAGATCAAGTACGGGGTAGCGGATTCCAGATCCGCGGCCGATGGGTGATGATCAAACTGACCGAGATAAGATTTCGGACTCCTTTAGGCCCGATCGCGGGATCGCACGGCACAGCTTGGGGACTTGAACAACCGTTGAGGCTCGCGCGGGCTGAACGAGGCTGAACGGCAGCGGGCATTCTCGACTTCGACCGAGAAGGTAGAGACACACGAGGTCAAGGTGCGTCATCGGCTACGAGCGTCGTTCCGAGCAGGACCGACGTCGAGCACGCGCGCGAGCGCAGGAACATGCGGGAGTCGGCAAGCGAAGCGAAGCACGGCCAGAAATCTTACTGTTCATGGTGAGTTTTGGCAAGTTGTGGTGGTGGAGATGAGAAGCTCATACCTGCTGAAAGAGCTGGCGGATAGACTCAGGCTGTCAACAATGGCACACGCAAATGTACACGGTGTGACCAGAACTTGATTCCCCGACGTCCGTGTTACTCCTGGATCCTGACCGGATCTTGAGCCATTCATATTGCCTTCGGTCATCAAGAACGCTCATCGCTCGTCCCCATGATATCGCACCTATGCTGTGTTGTCCCCACACACCTGCGGGAAGAGTCAGTCTTCCGCTTTGTGGACCGATGCTCATGCCGTTTATGTGAGTCGAGCAATGCAGGTCGATGGCAAGGTTAGGGCTGGAGGAAGAACAGGTCATCATATATAGCAAGAAGAGTGTCGAGAACAAGGAGGAGGAGAGATGGAACTGTCAAAGGTTTGATATCTGCATCGTTCATGCTTCCTTCTATTCTGTACGCAGGCATACTGCCAAATGCGGGTAGTGAGGTCAACAGCCTCGTGGCGGATTTAACCTTCGCGACTACCACCACCATCGCACTCTTTCTTACTTGGCCCGCGACACGACTGGTTTGCAAATGGTTATGTGTGCGTCTAGCAGCGACCCCAAAGCCACGCACACGGCCATCTCCATACGCCGTAGCTGCGTCACTGACCTGTGCTCTGACGGCACTGACCCGTGTCACCATTTAGGTTTTGTCGTCGACTTTGATAGCAGTCAGCAGAACATGATGATGCACATTGACAGTTTGATGCTGTGTTCTCTGTTCTAGGAGCGGGCCCGGGGGAGGGAGGGGGTCCCCCAACACTCCTCGTCGCTTGCCTCTCACTCTCTCCCTGAGTCTCTCTTTGCTTCCTGTCGAGAGTCAACCTATTCTAGCCGCTACGTCTAGCGGGGGGACGTCATGCCGGCAAACATTACCGTCTCGCATGCGAGCCCCCTCCTCAACTATATTCCCCGAAGCGCCTGGATGCTGGTCGTAGGAGGTGAAGATAGTTTGGTACGTCGTGAATGGAATGGTGCCGTTACATTCAACGACGCTGGCCCTGCAAGCTGACAATGGGTGGTTGTGTCATAGCCAGGTCCTTCCAACACCAGCTACCACTTAACGAATGGGACAGCCAGCCAGAACGCGAGCTTTGCGCTCTCCTGGTGGGGTACTGGTGAGCGTCGTACAGTTCGACGAACGCATGCAGCACGTCACTCACGGGCACTCCGCAGGAATTTGGTAGGTCTCAACCCGCCATCGTTGGAATAATACCTCTCATTCCCCCGCGACCGTCCGTCCAAGGGTGTACGGGATATCCCTGGCAGACTCAGGACCGTACCAGGTTGTCCTCGACAACGACGCGCAGGTGTTTGACGTATACCCCGTGGAAGCTCCTCAGCCCGGAGACCCGGCGTTATTGTTCGGCGCCTCTGATTTGCCCCTCGACCAGCACGAGATCCGCGTCGTAAACACCGGGTCGATCGCCGGAGCAGCTACCTTGGCCGTCGAATATGTACGCTCGCATACCCTGCGCCATAACGAGCCGTGTCGGGCGATGGATACTAACGAGGATTGGGCGCAGTTGGTGTTCGAAAGCCAGTTACGGACCTAACACGACCATAGAGCATACCAGCAACCTATGCACCTGGGCTCCGCCGACGAGCAATGCGTGGCAAGCGGATGACACTGCACAGTACGTCCTCGTTGGAGCAAGATGCATTGCTGAGACTGCGGTGGACGAAACACTGACACTTCCCTTGACGCATCTAGCAAAACGAACCTGTCATCTGGGAGGATGTCGATGAACTTCACTGTACGTCGCCAGCTACCAGTATTTTATGCATCTAACTGACGAGAGATTCATGGTAGGGTGAGTTCTATAAGCTACACTTAGCCGCTTTTCCTTGGCGTCCTGACTGACCGATGACGCTTGACCATTTTGAAGGAGCGGGCATAACCATCTACGGCGACCTCCAAGAATCAAGCGCCGCGTTCAGTGTGACAGTCGACGGCCACACTGACCCGCCGTACATTCCGAATGTCGCGCCCGGTATAGGATCTCTCAACAGCAGCTTTGCCGTCAACCAGTCCGCGCCAGTCCTGTTGTATGCCAACATGAACCTCCGCCAGGGCGTGCACACCGTGTTGTTGGAGAACAACCCGATCTCTGACTGGGCGACCCTGATGAGCATATCGTATGGCGTCGTGTTCGCCGATGACAGCGCAACGTCGTGAGTGTCTTCAAACAGGCACCCAGTTTTAGGCATTTCTCACCAAATTGTCGCAGAAGCGGCGGATCTACGCCCACCGAAAGCACGTCTCCCGAGTACGCTTTCTCGCTCTCCTGTTGCAACACATATAACCGCTGCTAACACATCCCTCTCGACTTTTCCCAGCCTGAAAAGCAAACGCAACAAGATCCTCTTCTCCAGCGGCTTCGGCTTCCTCGGCCTCCTCCTCCTCGCCATCGCCACCTGGCGCCTCCTAATCATCTACCGCCGCCGCACCGCCAGCCGCGCCGACGAAGTCACCGCCCGCCCGTTTCTCGCCCCGTCCACGGGCACCCCACCCCCAAGCACCACCACCTTCGGCGCGTCCACCGCGTCCCCCGCCAACGCGCAGGAGCCGACGAGCCCCGGGATGGTGTACGCAGGCCGAGGATCGCGCGCGCACTATGTCATGCTGCCACCGAGGGAGAAGGAGGTGCTGAGTCCTACATTCGCTGGCGGGAGTCGGAGGGCAGGCCCAGCGGTCGTGCAGACGAGGCTTCAACCCCTCCGTCGAGCGCCAGAGTCCCCAGGCCAGGCCCATGACTGAAGAGGCAGCCCCTCAGGCTCCAGTCCGCGAGACCACGAGCCCGCGGAGGAGCGCATTCCACTCTCTCGCCGTCGCTGCAGCAGACCGCGAGCGCGAAACGTGCCGCCGAGGGTCAGACCGCCTCTCCCGTTCCCGAGCGGGGCGAAGCGAAGAGTACGGAGCCGTCCGGCTCAGACACTGCGCAACCGCGCCCTCCCGAGAACCGAGCACGCATCCTCGCGCGCAGACAAGCGGTGCTCGGTGCAGGGCAACAGGGAGCCAGTTCCGCGTTTTCGGCACGCGCGAGACCGCCTCGGACGCCGCCAGAGCTCCGCCTGGGGGCCACGGACCCTGCGGGCGGTTGGATTATGGGATATGCAGATGCCGCCGCCGTACCGTACGATTGACATGCATTGAAGGGCTGCCCGAGTCGTAACGCTCAGCTGGGCGCGAAGGGGAGGTGAACATGCACGGCCTGGGACTTTTGCGCTTCTTGGACGATCACCGGCAGGGTGTCTGCATGCAGACGGTTCCACTCATTTTGTACACGAGCACGCTCATTTGCTTGGATCATTCGTTCGGTTAATGTATAGGATATATATACACATTGCGCTAGAGTACAATCAGATACCTTTCACCTCTTCGCGAGGAAGGGGAGGAAGGCACTATACACACACCGTATAAGAGAGTTACAACACCACGACACCACGACCTGTCAAGCATCTCCGACCAGAGCCAGCCATGCGCGGCTTGCACTGTGATCCGTCTCTACCGCACCTCGACGTTCCGCCCCGCCCAATCCTCCTGTAGGGCGTGCTCCACGATCTTGTCCAGCTCCTTTGCCTTCTGCACGGCGACGTCTATGATCCTCAGCACGTCCTCGGGGGAAAGCGGCACGCCCCCGGCCTTCTGGACGACGCACAGCTCGCGCTGCGCGTTGAGCGCGACGGAGAGCAGGCCTGCGCTGAGAGTTTCTTCGAGGTGCGACGGGTCGAGGAGCGGAGGAGTCGCGGGGTCCGGGAAGAAGGCGAAAGGTGAAGCAGTAGGGCGTATGGTGCATCGACAGAGGCATCGGCGCGCGTTCAGACGGATGGTGCTGCACACACGCTCGAGTCAACCGGCGGGGAACTCGCACACGACATCAAGGCAGGAAAACGCACGACGGTGATCTCATCCCCGACCACTTCGACCTCCGGTCTCCGGAAGTGCTTGAGCGCGACGATGCCCGCCAAGCACGCGCAGTCAAGCATGTTGCCCGAGTCGGACAGGACGTGGATCGTCAGGCGGATGTGCCACACCCGCTGCCCCGCGAGCACGCACAGGCTCTCCTTGTCCACCGCGTCGCTCCGCCGGAGGACCTTGTCCAGCATGCGCGTGATCGTCACCTCCTGGTCCGATGGTCTGTCCGGATGGGTGAGACGGCGCGCTGACGGGTGGGCAGGGCACGTACCTACCGGCCGAGTTCGTATTCGTTGGACGCCATGGAGGACAGCTCGGAGTGTATGGTGATTATTCCCTCGAGCGGGCGTTCTGGTGGAGGCTTGACCATCTTCGCGTCGATTTGCGCGAGCACCCTAAACAACGCACATGGTGCACATGCAAATGTGAGCATTTCAACAGGTATTTCCGTCTAGGACTGTGGCATGCTTACCTGGTTTTGCCTAGCGAGCATTCGACCCAGCCGAGTTCTGGACCGAAAGAGAGCGCAGGTGTACGCATCTCGAGCATAGACCGCCCATCAAGTCGTAATGACTGCTTGAGAGCGCCATACACGAATTCTTTCTCCGGTATTGAAGGTGATGGTGGACGAGGCATAGCGAGAGAAAGACGGGAAGAGCAGAGGTGGCTGAGATTGAGTAAATCATTAAATGACACGCGCTGAACAACCTCTTGTTATATCAACTAAAAGACAACCTCAACAATCCGATATGGTGTAGTGGCTAACATTATCGCCTCTCACGCGATAGCCCGGGGTTCGATTCCCCGTGTCGGAACGCTTTTTGTTGTATCTCCTAAAATGCTCCCTCTCCACTAGGGTTCGGTAAATAAATCGCTTGGGACTTCCTTACATTTGTTAATAACATCCGAGGCCGAACAGCTTTAATTACGCGTGTTAGAATGTGTTAATAACAATCTGTAAGAATATGTTAATGACATGTAAGAAATGGATTGTTTACAATGTAAACAATCTTTCAGGCGTAAGGAATGAATTAATCACCCACGACTTACAGAAGACATGCGAAGTCTCCCTCCCCGCCGCTTTTGTTCGCCGCGTGCCGGGCTCGAGGAATGATGTTGTACTCGACTGCGACGAGGACAAAGTACGACCGTACGACGAGAGCGGCGAACAGAGAACATTGGCTATAGTCACTAATGGCGCTGGGCCCGGGCCGCGAGTAGATGGTAGTGCTGAGCTCTGCCCAGTGCCACTGGTCGGAAGCGAATGACATTAGCACTCCCAGCAGTTTCACGAGCAAATCGCGCCTTCTGTACCGGATCCAGTGTTTCAATCTCTTACCATAGACCTTGTCGTCCTTGCTCCCGACATACATCTTTATTCACACTTTCTTACATCCGTTTTTAACGCGTCTGAGACACGGTGTTAATAACGTGTTAATAACATGTTATTAACACCATTTGTTTACCATGTAAATAAAGAGCGACTTATTTACCGAACCCTACTCTCCACGTACAATCACCATTGCGAGCCGATGGTAGCGTTCATTCGTTAGTGGGGACGTCCTTCTGATAGGCTGTTGATGGTGCATATTGCATGAATTGCTCGTGACTCTAGCTGTGCAACAAGACTATAATTAGTACGGAATGCACTCAACCCCTTGAACCAGGGCCACAATGGCTGCTTGTCATCATGAGCTCAAACTTGAAGCACACAGATGGGAGCTGCTCTCGTCTTCACCGCTGTTAGTTGCGGCGTCCAATCGGGATAGCCATGACATCGGACACGGAAAGAAACCTCCTGAACGCTTGCACCAATCTACGATGATCCAAAGATTCCAGACCTGTCTCCGTCCGCCCTTCCGCTCGATTCGAACATAGGGGCGTTCCTTGGGTAGGTGAGAAACAATAGCGCGATAGAGCAAGCAGTTTGCGAACGCCGCCAGCCCAGGTTGGTTTCTGCTGTGGATGACTCCAAGGAGGTCGGTATGTGTTCCTGAAAGGGAATGACTCGTCGATCGCGGGAGGCAAATCTTCCAGGAACCAACTCAAATGAAATCGCGGTGCACTGCGCATCTCCGTGGATTCCAGGACCCACAACAATAACCCTCAAGAACCATGCAATTGGCGTCAAGGCTGATGCTGAACGTTGGTTCATCAATCGCGCGGTGCTGCAAACGGGGGGACCCTATGAGCAAGGAGCGCCAGTACTTACGGCGAGCCATGATGCACCCTGCAGGTACCTGACAGCCTCCACGGTACCAATCACTTTTTGCGCCCATATATCCACACGGCGGTCGTCGACTTCCACGAATTCTTGGATGGTAGACTGTACAGTACAAGCTCAAGGGATCTGGATTCGCCAAGGCTATCGACGCCACAGTTGATCGAGGTGATCACGTGACTGGAATTGCGCCTCGCGAAATTGCTTTAGCGTTTGCGCGATATTGCATCATGAAGCGTGCTCATCCAGAAATCCTGCACCTTGCGATTTTGACAAGGCCATGGGCGCGCCAGATAGTGCGGCCTCGGGACTTCAAATAACACCGTGCGGGGGAGAGTGTCGAATCGACCGTCACCCCATTCCTCACCCCGTCCCCGATCTACTCTACGGCTAGGTGACTGTCGTCCTCATCGAGAGCCATGACTGTCAAGGAAGAACTCTCGCACTACTCCTCGTCGATCAAGTCCTCGGCGGAGGCAACGGAGGAGGCTCGCGTTATTCTCGAGCAAATCGACCCCGGACTTGTCAAGAAAACATGGCGGAAAGTGGACTGGAATGTCATGCCAGTCGCGCTCTGGCTCTACTTGGCGTCATATATTGACCGGTGTGTATATCAACTCCGCTTCTTCTGCAACGGGTTCAGTGCTGAGACGAGCATTGTAGTGCGAATATCGGAAACGCGAAGGTGCTTGGGCTCGCCAACGCGCTTCACTTGACGAGCAGCCAGTACAACTGGGCCCTGTCCATCTTCTTCATTGGCTACGTTCTCTTCGAGACCCCCTCTAACATCATCATTCGGAGGACAAGTCCTCGATGGTACATCCCCGCACTGACGGTCAGCCCTTTCTCTGCCTCGTTCATGAATGCTGGACTGAACGGACGTACAGATTCTCTGGGGTCTCATCTGCGCATTGTTTGCGACTGTCAAGTCTGCGTCAGGACTACTTGCTATACGCTTCTTCCTTGGTTTCGCAGAGGCCGGTTTCTTGCCTGGCATTGTCTATTGGAGTGAGTGAATCACCTGCTACGGCACGATGCATAGTAAGCTGACATACCGTGCCAGTGAGCTGCTGGTACCCTCGTTCTGTCTTGGGCAGACGCTTCGGCATTCTCTACTCAACCGTCTCTCTGACGGGAGCATTCGGCGGCCTTCTCGCCACCGCGATTCATGCGCTTGATGGAACGCACGGTATTGCAGGGTGGCAGTGAGTAATGATCGTTCTACAAAACTTCTTGAGTACTGATCATGTGGCATAGATGGATCTTCATTGTCGAGGGTACCATCACCGCCGGGTTCGGCATCATCGCGGCCTTTGTAATGTCGGCGTACCCACAGACAGCTCACTTCCTCAACGAGGAGGAGCGTCGCATCGTACTGCTCACTAACGAGGCCGACCGCGCCGAGAAGGGCTCAGAGGGCTTCAGCGGCAAGCAGATCCGTTCCGCATTCACCGACTGGCGGACATACGTCTGGGCACTCGCCTTCATCGGCATCTACATTCCCGTCTACAGCGTCATCTTGTCGCTGCCCTCCGTTGTCACTGGTCTTGGGTACAAGGGGACGACAGCCACTCTCATGGCGTGCCCACCGTACGGCCTTGGCTTCATCATTGTTCTACTTGCTGGTTGGACCGCCGACAAGTATGGCCGGCTCTTCTACCACTACGCAGCCTCCATTGTCGTCGTCATCATCGCCCTCATCGTGCTCATGGCTGTCGAGAACCTGGTCGTGCGCTACGTCATGTTCTTCTTCGTCATGTTCATGTAAGAGACTCCCAATCCCGCGCACATGCATGCATACTCACAAATTTACGTCCACAGGTTCATCCCAGTGTCCATCTGCTGGGCATGGCTGGCTGCGAACCTCGCTGGCCCAAACAAGCGCGCCGCCGCGATGGGTTTCGTGTTCTCCGTCGGCAACATCGGCGGTACCGTCTCTGGCCAGATCTATCGCGCGGAGTGGGCCCCGAGATATGTCCAGGGGCACGCGATCAACATCGGCTGCTATATCATCGCCCTTAGTCGCCGGTGCGGCGCTCTGGTGGAGCTACAAGACGGACAACGAGCGGCGCGACCGCGCAGCGAACCAGGTCGTGAAGCGGACGGGCGTGCACGACCTTGTTGGCGAGGATCTCGGGGACCTTGGTGACAGGTATGGGATCGCTGTGACTTGCTCAAACAAACTCCTCGCTGACGCGCTTCACGTACAGACATCCAAGCTTCAGGTACTATCTGTGATTCATGATTACGACTACTCAGGATGGTGGGTTAGGGATATACGGACCACACTAGACGTACAAAACGAACGGACGGTCAAAGTCCGATGATATTCCACGGCTGTATTGTAGATTCTCCTGACGAACACGGCTACTCTTGAATACCTCTGCAATGCCGAACGGGCCCAAGCCAACAGGTTCTATGTATCGGGCAATAAGAGTGGACTGCGCCGCATGAAGGAAGGGCGGCGCCCTTCGTCGTTCGATGGCCTCCTGTCATGTCCTTCTCCTTGTCTCAGCGTGCGTAGCTCGCCAAGCGAAACCTCGAGGACGATGAGCTTGTCTTCCCAGTTCCCGTACGAGTTCGTGTTTAGCTGCCGTGCATGCTCAACGACCCCCTCAAAGACGTCAACAAACGCGTCCTCGAGCACGCGCGGAAACTTCTTCTCGAGGACTACGAGGTGCGGCGCGATGCGCGCGATCGAGTAGAGGAGCCTGGGGTCGTTTCGCCAGAGAGGGGTTTCGAAGAACGAGGCGAGATGCTGCAGGGTGTCCTGTAGGTCTGTGCGCATCTGCGCGTAGTCTGCGCTCGTGAGCGATGGTAGAGTTGCGAGACAGATCACGAGATCGCAGGCGTCCAGAAAGTGCTTCAGGTTCTTATCCTGGCGCGCTTTCGCCATGAAGCCAACAAGAGCAGTCAAATCTGCCGCATGCCTATTAGTATATGTACGGACGCCGTGACGCACTGAACACGCAGCCGACTGACCGTGGCAATTCTCTGCCGTATGCTGGTCCGCCAGGTCGAGATTCCTCCAGAGCTGCTGGTACAGTATAGAGAAGGCCAAGTGACGGATGTCCTCGTCCTCGTCGTCCAGCAAGGAGCAGAAAACCTCGCAGAAATAGCAGTAGGATAGAGACAAGGTGCGGACAAGCAGAGGCTCGAGGATGCCCATGATCTTGATGGCGTGGTCCCTCGACGCTGGCTCCACTCTCGTCTGACGAAGGGCGTCCAGCGTGAGGTCGGCCAAGATAGCGATTGACTCCGTTCTGTCGTTCCGCGCGTCGAAGTACGGCCTGCCGTGCTCGATGAGGTCCGCCCGATGCCCCATAATATCGTAGTACGACTTGATCGCAGCCTCGGGTTCCATATCGTTAAGACACGGCCGGACGACCTCGCTAAGGAACTCGTCCTCAAGAAGCATGGCGTCTGCCTCAACAAGGAGGTGTTGGTCGAGCATAGGCCCCTGTTGACTGCACAAGAACGCGCTCTCTGGCCACCCAGCTGTAGGTGTTGGGCTTGTTGGCGAAGCGGGCGAGCTTCTGGACCAGCGTCTGGGACCAGCGACTACGGAGACGGTGGAAGTAGCCGTCAACGCCTGGAGTCGTCCACCTCTTTGCTTGAGCTGAAATGTAACGCGCTAAGCTACGCAACGGCTTTCTTGACCGCCTGCAAAACAACGAAGAAGCCCCAGGCCTGGGGAGACTGGTAGGAGCAGTCGTCTTTGAATGTCGGCAGGATGGTGGTGACGAAGACGAACGTGAGCAGGAGCGCTATGAGGACGCTGGCGATCTTCATGATCTCATTGTTGAGCTGCTTCAGGAAGAGGATGAGCCCTATGAGAAACAGGACCACGGCGCCTTGCAAGAGGATGGGTAGGAGCATCATAATCTCCGCCACCTTCCACTTCTTCCGACCGTCGCGGCGGAGTTGGCGTAACCGGGCCACACCAGGAGAGACTCCAGTAAGACCGCTAGTGTATTGGTTCAGCCATTGCCTGACGAGGATGCTAATGGAAGCAGCTGCAACGCTGCAAATGAGGGCTGAGAACCACAGAGCGTTGATCGCTACAGCTGCAGTGTCTGGTTCGGACTGAGAGTTTGAGTTTGATGAGGACGTGGAGTTATTGGGCGGCGGATTTGAGCTAGATTGCGAATTCGACGAGGGTTGTAGCATTTTATAGACTTCGACATCGAACGCCGTCAGGATAGCGGAAAAGAGAGCCGCCTGTGACATACCAACGCCTTGTGAGCGGTGCAGATTCTCTTAGACTCAAACGCGCTCCCATTCACCCGCAAGGAATACGAGTAGTACTCACGAAGACTAGTTCGGTATCTATCTCCTCCTTCCACGCCTGTATCTGCGCTTCCTCATGTTCTTTCATGGCTGTAGCGCATTGTGCCCATGCCTCCGTAGAGGTGTTCTCGGGATTCGTGATATTGGTCGTGGTGGGAGACCGAATCGTGAGGGCCTAAGTGAAGACAACGTTGGTTGTAGAAGAGACTCAGCCGAAGCGAATTCATCGTACTAACACCGGTCTCTAGGATAGTTACACCCTTCTTCGAACCATTTCTGCGACCATATAAGTTGTCATATCGCTGCAGATCACCGGTGAGGATCACAGGCCCCGGCAGTGACATTACTCCACTCACGTTTCGGGCATTTACTTCATCTCTGAGGTCTTGGGGAGCATTGTGATATAGGCCGGAAATCCTACTCTCCATTGGATGGATTCGAGATCGTCTTGACGGAGTGAACGATGTCATGTCGCGCCTACTTCACACATTCAGTGAATCATCAGTTGTAGTGCGCGGATTTCAATTGAATGCCAAGGGGCACGTACAGTACGCAACCGGATGATTTCTGGAGGACGAGTGGGCTCCCATTCTTGACACGTCGAGCAAGATATGGAAAGCTTGAGCTGTCTACCTTGGGGTCGAGCGGTCATCCTGTGCGACTGCGAACGCCTCGCGGAGGCAATGTCATTCCCAGGAACCAGGTCCCATCGCAGCGGCGTTGTTCTGTACGAGTCACGAAGATATGGCGGCACCTACCTGCGACGAACGTGCGAGCTGCAAGCTGCCTCGCACAAGCGCTTCTTCGTGGACGTCCAGTAGTATACATTACTGATCACACGTTCATCCGCCTTGATAGAGTACAGCTTCCCAGCGTCGATGACGCTCAATGCTGGGTGTGAAACTGATCACTCGAATTTCCCCGCCATTGGGAAGGACGGGGCAGAATGTAATCCCAAGAAACAACTAGCGATACAACACATTGTCAATACTACATAATGAGCATGACTCTCATGGAGAAGGCACTCAGCTACGGGATCCAAGTGTCGCTCTGCAGGGAGGGGCCGCCCTACATGCTACAGCGACACGCGACGTCAATAAGGAAAGATCGCAGTTACGTCGGCAGCGTGGGGCTTGATGCGGCGCTAGTAACAAGACCGAGTATAAGTCAAGAGACTTCTCGATTACACAGAGATGTCACTGACCTGGACGTCCTCCTCAACTGCGACCTGGCGCGTCATAGTAAGGCCTGTGCTCATGATACCGATCGACGCCGTGGTAGCGATACCGATCCCTGCCATCGCCTCTTGGTCGGTGCCTCTCCCTATCCCTAGCGCGGTCTACGTCTCCTCCCGAGTACCTCGCCGAGCTGCGATATTCATAGCGATCGCGAGACCTGCTGCGGCTATAGTAAGGGCTTCGATAGCGATGCCTTCTGCGTTCAGGTGTCTTGCTTCGACTACGGCGTCCGTCCCGCACTCGTCCCCTGCTCCAGCTACGACTGATGCTTCGACTACGATCTCTGCTGTCATAGCGCTTGCTTCGAACCCGACTCTCGCTGCGATCGCGCCTAGGGGTGCGGCTCCTGCTTCTACCGCCGTCTCTGCTCCAGGTGCTACTACTTCGGCCACGATGCCTGTCCCGGTCCGAATCCTTGTACCGGTCGTCCCTGGATGATGATGTTGAACGGTCATCTTGAACCGAATTCGAGGGCGTTGCTCGCTGTGCATTGTCTCCCATCTCAATACTGGTGGCGCCGTTCTTGGCTATACTTGCGAGGAAGAGCGGTGGCGGTGGCGGTGGAGGTACCATGGCTAAAGGCGATGTTGGAGGCCGCAAATTGGAGGCCGCGGGCTGTACAGGCGCCATGGAGGATGACTGACTGGGGCCACTCGAAGACTCAACAGTGTGACGGGAGGTCGTCGACTCAGGCTGTCCGTGTTTGACTAAGAGCTGTTCCACGGAATCTTGTGAAGCCTTCTCGGTAGGAGTCGTAGCTACTGGTGTAGACTGGGCCACTGATCTTCTAGCCTGTGTATCGGGGTTGGCAACAATGATCCTTGTGGGGGATACTGTGGTTTGGCCCTCAGAGGTCTGCACGCCATTGACTTCAGCGGAGCTCTAATGACGATGCGTGAGTAGTAGGTCCTCCTTCTCTGCCTATACATCTGAATATACCTCTGTATTGCTCGTAATCACATCGGGCCTAGCGTGCGCGGCAGTCGGTTCTGTGTCCCTTGATTGACGGTGCGGTAGGAAGCTGATCCACTGTGGCAGACTGAGAAGGTTCCTCATTCCTATCCCTGTTACTAATACGGGACCTCTTCTTCACAGCCTGCTCGCTCAGAAAAGGCTGTAGATCTGCTGAGGAAGACTCGATGGCCTGGGCTAGTGCAAGAGCGTCAGCAGCAGCTGCGGCCGCTGTCCTGGTCGTCCGAGTTGTCACGCGGCCAGTAGACTGGGATGCGTTCGTCGTCGTCGTCGCAGGGCTCTTCGATGCAGATGAGGCCGTGCGAACTGGGGCCGTTTTGCTCGCAGGGGCTGATTTTGTCGCTCGAGAAATGGCTTTCATTGTCGCATTTTCTGCTAACTTGGAGGAGGACGCTACAGCGCTCGTAGACGAGATACTTTTCTTGCTACTTGTGGCCTTTGCTCTGGTTGAACTTGTAGATGCCGTGGTCGTTCCATTCGGTAGAGAGGAAGCGCCGGATAGCGATGGTCTTTTCCTCGGCACGGGTTCTCCTTCAGAGTCGCTGCTTGCTGTCTGTTGTAGGCGCCGCCTCTTCTCTCCTGCTGGAGACAGTGCCTTCTCCGTCGTCAGCTCCAATGCTTCCTTCCACGTATGACTTGATTGCAACGGTAGGCTGGGATATCGCCTTTACCGTCACCAACGAGGTCTGCATTGGGTAGTTCCTTGGTGAGAAACTTGAACATCGTGTTGGTGACCTTCTGGTTCGAACGGATATCAGCGTGCTTCTTGCGGACATCCGCACGTAGAAGCCAGATGGCACTCGAAAGTTGCATAAGGGAGTGTGTCTTGCGGAAGCGATAGATGAGCACGCCTATCATGGTGAACTCGATCGGTGAGACTCGTGCTGGCCTGCTGAACGCGCGGTTGTATCTCTTGTCTCTGACGAGCGCGACGAATATCCGGAATGTCTCGAGCACCTCTTCCCGTGTCTTCGCTGGCACCGGCTTCGTAGAGCTGAGCCACTTCTCCAGGCGTGGGACTGACGGAAATATGGTGGTAGGGTGGAGATCGATAAGGTGAATGATGGATGCTAGACAGGCCGAAGTCTCTGCCACGATCGTGCCCCCAGTCGAGATCTTCACCGAAGCCGTCGTCACCTAGTACCATGGACTGGACCTCGCGGATCAGAGCAGGCCAAGGGCCCGGAATCGCTTGCATACGCTCTGGTGTTGATTAGCAAATGAAGCAGAGTCAGGATGTGAGGGCCATGTCGTACCAGCTGTTGTCAGTGCAACACCCAGTTGTACACGCTGTGTGGTACATCAGCAGACTAGGATAAGGGAATCAAGAATTTGGGCACAGACCTGGAATATCTCCCTCTCTTGATCGTCTGTGAGCTCGTCGTATTCTATGCAAGTGATCTGCTTGTTCGAAAATGCATGGATGAGTTGTCTGGATAGTAATGCACGTTTCTCGTCGTCACAGGCACGGAACCAGTATTTCTTGTTCGTTTCGCTATGGTATATATGAGCCAATGTTGACTGAGGCCTCGTTGTGACGTACATGTCTTTGTCTGTCAAGGAGAAATGGTCATTATATGTCAGAGATCAAGCCGTAAAGAGCACAACGTACGGGGTATCTGAGATGGTATACGAGAAGTCAGTCAGCGTGTATCCGATCGAATAGAGCTCGCATGAAACTCACCATGCCGTCCATGAACCTGCATGCAAAGCTGTCAGGCACGAAGTCATACTGGACGCGTAACATCTGGGATCATCGAGGGGGAATCTCATGCCCTATGGAGGGTATGAGAATCTCGCTCGGGTTTGTTTCGCGCGTGCTGTAGGCTCATCGCAAAATCGTCCCGCCGCTGGGGTCGACCAAATGAGGGACGATTCCATGGGGATTACGCCAGGAGTCACGAATGTGCCCGAATTTCACGAATCTTGGACGATTCGTAGATCTCTTGCACATTGAGACAGCCAGGACGGCATTGACAGTTATGTTCCAATGGTGCCAGATTTGGAGCATTTATGGGATTTGGAGCATTTATGGGATTTGGAGCATTTATGGGATTTGGAGCATTTATGGGAAACAGTGAAGTTGTGGTGCGAGGTGAAATGGTTGGTGCCGATACAGCCGTGAACTTCTGCGAGACTAAATCTCCTGAGAGACTAGAGACGAAGAGGTGAGGCTGCAAGTCCTTGTATGCTAATGGGTCTTGCACGCGTCCACGTCTGCCTAAGTCGCCAGTGGCTGAGTGTTTGCACAGGCGACCTAGTAAGACGGTAACGCGAACCTCGAAGCGCTGTTGAGGGAGGTAAAAGGACGACTTACAATTGGATAGATGTTAGTCTTTGTTTGCCATCGATGCATGTACGAGTTTCGATACCGTCCTCATGTCTCTTGACAGCTGCGCGTGCGCACTGCATTGAGCGGCTTTGTTAGATATCAAGGCATACGCGCTGACGCACCAAAGATGATTGGTGGTATGTAGAAATTTCTCAGCAGTGAATCTACCAGTCCGATCTGTTTCGCTTCGGTCCATACGACATCTGTTCGGTTTCGGGTTAGCTCGACCACAATGAACACCTCGAAAACGATCCCGATCAACTTACCACGCTGGTAATCAGGATCTAATTCAATCGTGTTGTCGACTATTTGATCTGCGGTCGACAATTACATGATGCTCACGGCGGCAGGCGCACGACGCAACAGAGACGCACCGTATAGACTCTTAGCCGAGTAAGTTGTGGTACGGTATAGCTGAAGGCAGTTTGTGACCTTACGGGGTGAACATTGATGTCAGCATTGCCGCACATAGGAGGGTGATGCAGCACACCATGTACTCAGCCTTCGCCTTTGTCGGCTTCTTTTTCTTAGGTGGACGTAGAGGCTGCTCCTCCTCCCCCGAGGAAAGCTCTGTAAGACTGGAGTCCCAATCTGACAGCATATAGTCAAAAATCTCGGACGGGGAGCAAAACGGTGTTAGGTTGTTGGGGACGAGAGACGATAGTGATGGTTACGATTCAAGTCACAGTGGCACCTACTGCAGCCTGGCCTGAAAAGTGAGACGGCCGCGCGGATCCCTCCTTGCAGCGACATTGACTTTGCGCAGAGTGGGTGGTGCACGTGTTCGACGCGCTTTCAAACGGCGCTTGAATCACCCGCGCAACGCGACGCGACGCGCCACTCACGCGTCGAACAGCGACCACACTCACAGCCAGTCTCGGTTCTCTCGCCGAAGGGGGCTTTTGTCCCGACATGCACATCCAAGAACTCATCCTAGAGGGTGTGTTCGCTCATTTTACTGCTATTATGCTCTGACGACGATGGGCGTGTACAGGATTCAAGTCCTACCCTGTTCGGACGCAAATCACCGGATGGGACCCATCGTTCAACGCTATCACGGGCCTTAACGGCTCAGGCAAGTCTAACATCCTGGATGCCATATGTTTTGTGTTAGGATTAACCAACATGTCATCGGTGAGTCCGCATGTTCTCCCAGAAGCAACGCTTCGTTCATGAACCTCTGTACAGATGCGCGCGCAGAATCAGCAAGACCTCATCTACAAACGCGGGCAAGCAGGTGTCACTAAGGCTAGTGTGACGATTGTTTTCGACAATTCGGACCGGGCGACAAGCCCTGTGGGGTTTGAGGGGTATGCGCAGATCACGGTTACCAGACAAGTACGTCCAGGTTGCAGGACTGTTGGCCGTTGGAGAACAGGGTTAACCTTTTCCAGATCGCCATTCCGAACGTTTCTAAGTACCTACTCAACGGCCACAAGTCTACTCAACAAGCCATCCAAACTCTCTTCCAGAGCGTTCAACTTAACATCAACAACCCTAACTTCCTCATTATGCAGGGTCGGATCACCAAGGTACGTCTGGAATTCGTATGACTTGGCAACAGCTGTATTCTTCTGGATCCATATCGTGTTCTGTCCCCCGCTTGAATTCAAGAGGTAACATGAGTGCGCACAGGTCTTGAACATGCGTCCCGCAGAAATTCTCGGTATGGTTGAGGAGGCCGCCGGTACCCGTATGTTCGAGGAGCGGAAGGAAAAGGCGCTGAAGACTATTGCAAAGAAAGAGAAGCGCGTAAAGGAGATAACGTCCTGGTTAACGGAAGAGATTGCACCCAAACTCGATAGGCTTCGTGAAGAGAAGCGTTCCTACGTCCAGTGGCAGAAGACCTGCACGGAGCTTGAGCGTATCGGGCGAACTCTGCGCGCATGGGAATGGACAGACGCGCGCGAGCGCGCTGCTGCGAAGGACGAAGAGATTGCAACCACCGAGCAACAGATCTCCACCCTCAAGAAGGATAAGACTAGATTTGAGAAGGAGATTCACGCTGCGGAGAAGGACATGGCCGCTGTCAGCGCACAGAGGGACAAGGAACTGAAGAAGGGCGGGAAGTTCAAACAACTAGAGGAAGAGGTCGACGAACTGGGCAAGACTCTCGCCAAAGTGCGCACCCAAGTCGAGCTCAAGAGCGGCACTATCGCCGATGAGGAAGGCAAGATCGCAGCGTCAGAGAAGGATTTAGACGAGGTTTGTGTGGGTCACTCGTAGTTTCTACATGTTGCTAAACTCTCCGCATTAGCTGCGTGCCAGCCTGGAGGAGAAGAAGCGTCAGGTCGACGAGTTTACTGCCTCCCATGCCAAAGTCCAAGAGAAGCATAACTCGCTGCAGGCGTCGCTGACCAAAGCCGAGGAGCTGCTTCAGACTTTGTTGACCGGTTTGTCGTCAAATAAGAGCGGCAATGCTGGCGGAGGTGGGTATATGGGCCAGCTTTCCGATGCGCGCACCCGGGCAGCGCAGGCCAGCGCTGAGGAAGAGCAGTGTCGCGTCAAGCTCGCTATGGCCGAGAAGGAGCTGAAGGACCTTGAGGCTCGGTGGAAGGCAGTAGAACGCGAAGCGAGTGAGGGTGCACGGCAGCTTGAGGCCATGCGCGCTGATGTCGAGAAGCGGAAGCTGAGGGTAGCGGAGACGGGCTGGAGCACTGAGAAGGAGCAAGCCCACGACGCCGCCATGAAGCAGGCGAAAGACGATGTTCGCGAGTTGACTGAGGTATGTCCTTTCTGTCTAGGGTCTTTTCACGGACTGAGGTCGTTCCCGTTAGACACGAGACCGCATCAAGAATCGGATGGGCAACTTGGACTTCGAGTATGCGTCTCCATATCCGAACTTCGACCGCAACAAGGTCAAGGGCCTCGTTGCTTCCCTTGTTTCGCTGGATAAGATGAACTACAACGCGTCCACGGCTTTGGAGATCACCGCCGGCGGTCGACTGTACAACGTCGTTGTTGAAAGTGACGAAGTCGGCAAGCAACTCCTGCAGAATGGACGTCTGAAGAGACGTGTCACTCTCATACCCCTGAACAGGATTGAGAGTTTCAGAGTTGATCCGGCGGTATGTGTAAATCCTCTGTCAACAGAGCATGGCATTAAATCCCTTCCAGAAAATCGAGCGGGCCAAGCGCATGACAGGAGGCAAAGCTCGATTAGCCCTGTCACTCATCGGCTACCCCGAAGAGGTCGTGAACGCCATGTTCTACGTTTTCGGCGGTACCTTTATCTGCGACGATGCCGAGACGGCCAAGCAAGTCACCTTCTCTAGGGAGATCGGCGTCAGGTCCGTGACCCTGGACGGCGACGTGTACGATCCATCCGGGACTCTGAGCGGTGGTTCCGCTCCGAACAGCTCTGGCGTACTCCTCAAGGTGCAGGAGCTCCTTGAGGCGGAAGGCAACCTTCAGGGCGCCAGACAGCGACTCGCGGTGCTGGAGCGCGAGGACGAACGTACGCGTGGCATGCGAGAGAGCTGGAGGGCCCTTACGCGCGACTTGAGCATCAAGGAGCACGAACTCAGTTTGCTCGAGCAGCAAGTCAATGGTAGCAGCGCTTCTAGGGTATGTGAGGCAGGGTCCGCTCTGTGTGTTGCCTGCTCACTTGTGATGCTCAGGTCGGACAAGATGTCGAAAATGCGAAGAAGAATATCGCCGATCTCCATGCCGCCATCAGCTCCGCGAAGGAGAAGCAGAAGACGGCAAAGGATGAGATCAAGAAGCTCGAGAAGGACATGGATGATTTCAAGAACAACAAGGAGGGCAAGATCGACGAGCTGAAAGTAGGTACACGATACCTACTTGGCGAACTCGCATCTAACACTTGCATCGCACAGGCCGACGTTGCGAAGCAGAAGGCTGCGTTGCAGAAGCACTCCGTTGTTGTGAAGACACAGCACCGTGACCTTCAGACGGCGACGCTCGAGCTTGGTGAGCAGCTCTCTCGCTCTGTGCCCGTACATCAGCTAATTCATACCGCAGAACAAATGGAGCAGGATATTGCGACCGCAAAGGCTCACATCGAGGAGGCCCGTGCGGGTGTCAAGAAACTGCACAAGGAGCTCGGGAAGTTGCAGGCCGAACTCAAGTCCAGCGAGGTGAGCCATTGTGTGGAAATGGCACACATGCATGTACTGACTTGTACACTTCAGGATGCCCTGGCGAAAGCTGAGCGGAAGCTCCAGGAGGAGCGCGCAACGCTGAGTCGCTATGATGAGGAGCTCAAGGCCCTTGAACAAGTGATCAAGGACAAGAAGAAAGCCATCTCCGATAACGAGCTCGCGATCACCAAGAGGGAGCATGACATCGCTTCTCTGGAGCGAGAGAGGACGATTGCTGAGAACCAGGCGACCAACCTCGAGAAGCAATATGAATGGATCACGGAGGAACAGGAGTGCGTGCCATTGATGGAGACGTTTTCGCCGCAAAAGCTGACAGTTGCACAGGCAATTCGGGAAACCGGGCACGCCGTACGACTTCTCCAAAGCCGACATCGCACAGTTGAGGGCTCGCGCGCAAGAGCTCCAGTCGCAGCAGAATGGCATGAAGAAGAAGATCAACCCGAAGGCGGTTCATATGATTGACGGGTATGTACCTTCGGCGATTTGGTTTCTATATGGCGTCTCAAAGCTCTGCAAAGCGTCGAGAAGAACGAGGCCGACCTCAAGAAGATGCTTGCAACAGTCCTGAAGGACAAAGCAAAGATCGAGGAGACTATCATGGAGCTCGACCGGTACAAGCGCGATGCCGTCGAAAAGACCTGGCAGAAGGTCAACGGGTGCGTCTGCTCTTCCTGCGGCCATTCGTATCTCGGCCAGACACTGATCCGCTGCATGTCTCTAGCGACTTCGGCGCCATCTTCGCGGAGCTACTGCCCGGCAATTTTGCGAAGCTCCAACCACCAGAAGGCCAAGATCTCATGCAGGGTCTCGAGGTCAAGGTGCGGCTAGGCACCGTATGGAAGCAGAGTCTCACGGAGCTCAGCGGAGGCCAACGGTAAGTTTGATCCCTTCCTCTATCTTATCGGTTGGGGCGTATCCACCGCTGCATGCAACTGCTCCCGTTGAACCCATCATGTCCTCATCACATCCTGGAGCCGTCCCTGTCGAGCATCCTAGAACGTCTGGCTGACATCATTGCGCAGGTCTCTTATCGCTCTATCCTTGATCATGTCCCTGCTCCAGTTCAAGCCTGCGCCGATGTACATCCTGGACGAGATTGACGCCGCGCTGGACTTGTCGCACACGCAACACATCGGGCAGCTCTTCCGAACGCGCTTCAAGGGTTCGCAGTTCATCGTCGTCTCGCTCAAGGAGGGACTGTTCACGAACGCGAATGTCCTCTTCCGGACGCGCTTCCGGGACGGCACGTCTATTGTCGAGCGCACTGCCCATCGCTCCACGTCGGCACTGTATCAGAATGCAAGCAGGGACGACGGGGAAGACGATGCTGCGCCGGCTGGACGGAGAAGTCGGAGGTGAAGCTCGTAGGCTCCGTTGCACGCGTGTATTTTCTTCCATGCTTGGTTTCCGCTTTCGCGTCTTTCGTTGGTAGCTGTCGATCTCTGTTGTAAGCTAGGTTATTGCATGTACAGATTAGTCTCGCATCCTTGCATCCTGCCCGACTACACCTCGCTGGAAGTTCGGGACTTGCTACGAGACCGGCGCTGTTTGCAGCAACCCTCACGATGCGGCCGTTGATCCCGCTCTGAAATTGTTGCTGCGCTAACCTTTTCATGCCGATACTCAATGGAGCCTGCGGAGCCGACGGCGTTGGCCTATAGCAGCCGCTTGGCCACTCATGCTGCATATTGCTGATGCCACGGTGCAGCGGACGCCTTGATGCCGTCCGGGAATACGCAGTTCCCGCGCTTCACTTGGACTCAACCGCTGTGCGCTGGAAAGTCTGGGTATTGACGTGTATGACAGCGTGCAACAAATACAGTTACGAAATCACCTGGAGGGGGCCGGAGGCAATGGGAATAGATACACGGACCATATGGACTCTAGACGTCCCGCGGCCCGCCCAACGTACCACGCGGGAAGCAATAAGATCCGGGCGGCGTGAAACGATCCGGAGGGAGACCGGACGCTCGCTCGGGCGTCGTCAATTTGACGTGGAGACCATGAGGACGGGCGCGCGCCACGATCAGCGAGCGCGGGATTGACACAGCGGCGTGCAGATGGTGCGTTGGTCGTCCAACATGCGAGATGGGGGTGTGCTACATAGGTGGCCGGGGTAGAGTCTTGCCGAAGATCCGTATGTGTCCGGTATGTTCGGGGAAGGGTAGGAGAGGTCATTGAACGAGGAGTGTGATGGCCATTGCGACACAGGCTAGCGCGACATATGGTGATAGTCGCTCCCCTGGGAGCACGTTGAGTATGTGGTCCAGCTTGCGATATGTGAGAAGGTGTGCATGCTCACCTATCCTTGCAGACATCCAAAACAAGCCCAGGAAACTGGCGTGCGTGTCTCAATGCATGTCATTTGCTCGAGAGACGGTTCACTCACCCTTCCTTATTCCGGTCGATGAGACGAGGCGCCACAGCACGCACGTACGTGCATGTGCAGATCAACAAGAGGATGACGAGTAAGAGTGATTGGAAGTTGAAGAGCGCTGACTGGAGTTGCGAGTGCCAATAGTTCATTACACGCACTGGAGTCAAATCGTGTGTGCAGACGCACCATGGCGAGCTTTCGAATCCGCAACAATCCTGCTCAGGTCCTGCTCAATAAGACAGCAGCAATTCACCGCACAACGACCAGGAGTGAGAGGTGGAGGGTACTATGAGGACTCTAGAAACGTGGAGGTCGCGGTACAGGTAGGGTAACTGAAGGCACGTGGCAAGCCGCAGTCAGTAGTGGGTCCACGTTAGGCGCCCCTACCGTAACATTGATGCTACTTGGATGCGAACCACGAACGCCGCCGGCCAGCATATTGTACATCTGCTGCTTCCATTATCCCTGGTCATCTTGTTTCGCAAGCCTGGTACAGGTGATCTGCTAGTTGGAGGGATAGCAAGCTATATGAGGGCATCTGCGCGGATTTTGCGAGTGTAGCCGTCATGATGGGCACAAGGTACGATCCAATCCTCGGTATTTAAGCACTTACAACCTGCACAATGCCCGCATATAGTCACTGAGTAACTAACATCATAGCATGCTCGACTGAAGATCACATTGGAAGAGGTCTTTCAATATCCCCAACGGACCTGCTCGCATTTCGATTTCTGTGCCTGTGAATCGCAATGTCGTCTGTCGAGCTGCCATCTCATCATACTGCAGATGGCCAGTGCCTCGCGAATCACTCGAAGCACACCAGCGCTCGCTGCTCCGATCTCTTGACGTATAAACCCTCTAGGCTCCTGAAGGTTGTGGGACGCGGATAGCCAGACACCGGGTCCCGCGCATACATACAATCAACCTTCACGTCGGGCAACCAGCCCGTCTTCCTCTTGGCCTGTATGAAGATGTCACATGCTTTCTTCTTTCCGGCCGTGCTTACGCTAGACTCCGACCAGATGGTGGGCGCCAGGCGTTCGGAGGGCCACACGGTGATAGTAAGGTCCAAGAAGCAAAGTTCGGTGCGTCTGATATGTGGCATCCCGCTGATGTGGAAATACGAATTGTAGGCGCGACAGGCACTCCATGCCATGCCCATATGGACACCTTGGAGCACGCTCCCAGGGCACCTCTCAATGTCACGGATTAGAATCATCCAAGCGAGTTCGAAACACTTTTGACGCCATAGAGTTTGCGCGAATGTGGTCTAAACGCTTTCGGCCATCGGCGTGCATCATACCACAACCCAACAAAGTTCACCCTTCGTGCACCAGTCAACATTTGTAGCTCACGAATTCAAGGTCGCATCCAAGGCAAACTGGCCAGGGCGCTCTAATACTCTATCGCGGACGCGGCTGGACCCTTCTTGGATGCGTTATAGGCGACGTCTGCACTCCGCTGTCCTCGTCTATGATGCCTTGGCCACATCCCAATCTTTTCCTCATGCCACAGGAAGGCCGCAGCTGACATACTTGGCGCGGGCTCACGAATAAGCTACCGTCTGCGCGCTGCGGATACCACGGCAGCCGCGTTAGTTGGCGGCGGTTCCTTGATCAGTCGTTATCATTTCGATATTCCAACTACGCTTATGCGCGCATTGTCATCGGATTTCGGTCCTTCCAGGACGAGTGCAACCTCGATTGCCATGAGCGCCTCCTCGCCCGAGAGCATCGTGTCGTGTGCGGGCGGGTTTGAGCATGCTTGTCCTCGATCAAGAGCGCATCAGCGGTAGTTAAACTACGCAGGGCCCGAGCAAAATGGTCGTCAATTGCCCGGGTACCTGGGGCACCAGTCTCTGGGTGATTATTTTGGTTGAAACATCGATCACGACATCTCAAGCATCCCGCTTGCGGTCGCTTGCTTGCGGAGAAGCTTCAAGTATCCGGCGGTAGGACACGCGGGTTGGCTTGCCACCGGAACTCACACGGCCAGCACTCAGCGCTAGAAGATAACGTAGCGTCGTAGCCGATAGAACAACGTAACAATCATTCTGCTCGATACTTGGTAGATTGTATCCAAAGACCCCTCATACAGCGCCCCTGGACGTTGATCCTGACTTGCCCACTTTGATAGGTTGAGGTCTAGAGATCGTTGCGTAACCGCACTGCGTCTGTGTACGCTCGGGTGGACTCAATCCACCGTTTCAACCACTCGGGCAAGGACGCCGTATGTGACATCTCGCGACAGCGGTGAGCGCGACTCACGCGACGAATGCTGATCGATGTTCCATTGCTTCCCCCAGGCTACCATTTTTAGCTTGCCATTCTGCGAGTCAAAATGTGGCACGCGCTGGAACAGGAAGTGGGAAAGCCATTCCATCTGCAGGATACTCCCTATGCAGCGAAAGGTGCCGAGCGGAAGCACACGCGGTGAGCTTAACCACGCGCCCTCCCCGGAATATGCCCCGAGCTGCCACGGTTGCCCCCTCTCATGAACACACGTTCTCACGGGTGCATCAACGGTTGTCTTGCCCTTTGCGAGGCTGTAGACCATCATGGGCATTCCATCTACAGGCTGTGACCGCTGCACACGGCTACCGGAGGACTAGGAAACGGGCTGTGATTGACCGGAACGCCCTAGTACACGGGCTCCATCCCGGAGCACGAAAGAATGCGACGGAGTCTTCCTCGGATCGTCTCGGTGCTCCATATGGCCCGCGCGTTCATCTGCCACCTCGTGCATACGGAAACGAAGATGGCAGGATTCTTATCTTGTCGCCTGCTCCTCCCCAGGAACCCCGATGCACATGATGATGTCCTTCGACAGCGGCACCCTTACCAAATTCCAGAAGAAGCCATCACTCGGACAATCTGAGCAGGGCCCACTGGCGTGATCTCCCGAACAACTGAATGCGCGTATCGCCGCTCTAAAGATGTCTCCTGGAGCCACGGACCTTCTGGGTCCTTAAATGCCCGCAGGGAGCACTGGGCTCGTTCGTCTATCGACCCACAGTCGCGTCGCCCGCCATGGCCACGTACCTCCCGGAGGAACAGCACTCTGCGAGCTCGCTCGACGAGAAGCTCGACGCTGAGAAGCAGGGTACGCCCCTAGTCCGTTGTCAGTGCTCCCACACCCCGCTGACTCTCCCATCCGCCCCTGTAATTAGAGCACATCCCCGCGGTTGCCATCGCCGACTTCGACGATCCCAACCTTGACAAGGATGCTGTCCTCCTCGGTGCGTGCCTCATCATATCTCTCTACACTCCCGCTCTGACCGTCATGTTCAGAGGATGACTCGCCTTATCCTGAGGTGCGGTCCGCCGTCGCCAACACCGACGACCCTGAAATGCCCGTCAATACTGTGCGAGCATGGGTCATTGGCATCATCTGGGCGATGATTATTCCGGGCATGAACCAATTCTTCTACTTCCGGTACCCGTCGGTCACTGTCACTGGAGTGCGTACCAAGTCCCTCATCGTTCTTACTGCGGATGGTCCACTAACTGCGGAATCACGATGTGATCACAGATTGTCGCCCAGCTGCTCTCCTTCCCTCTTGGTCGTCTTTGGGCACGGTTTATGCCTAGGGTCAAGGTCTTCGGCTTTTCGCTCAACCCTGGTCCCTTCACTGTCAAGGAGCATGTTCTCGTTACAATGATGGCAACTGTTGGCTACCAGTCTGCGTACGCGGTATGTTTTTGCCTGCACGCGCCGGTGTCATGAGATCTAATAGATGTCTCAGACGGATATCATAGCAGTGCAGCGCGTCTACTACAACCAGATCTACAACTTTGGTTATCAATGGATGCTCGTGATGTCGACCCAGCTGGTATGTACGAGCTGAGATGACCAGAGACGTAAATTCTGACCGATTCGCAGATTGGTTTCTCCATTGGTGGTATTGCTAGGCGCTTCTTGGTTGCACCTCCATCCATGATCTGGCCGACCAACTTGGTCACTTGCGCGCTGTTCAACACCCTCCACTCGCAGCAGTACGCTGGTATGGGTAATCGTGGCGGTATCTCGCGCGAGCGTTTCTTCGCCTACGCTTTCCTGGGCTCCCTCTGCTGGTACTTCGTCCCCGGCTACATCTTCCAGGCACTCAGCTACTTCAACTGGGTCTGCTGGATCGCGCCTAACAACGTCGTCGTCAACCAGCTGTTCGGATACTACAGCGGCCTCGGAATGTCGCTCATCACCTTTGACTGGTCCCAGATCACATACATTGGCTCCCCGCTCGCCTCTCCCTGGTGGGCTACCGCCAACGTTACGGCCGGCTTCGTGTTGTTCTTCTGGGTGCTCACGCCCATCCTGTACTACACCAACACGTGGTACGCGAAGTACCTGCCCATCTCCTCCCGCGTGTCTTTCGACAACACCGGTGCGGAGTACAACGTCACGCGCATTCTCACCCCCCAGTCTACGCTCGACATCCAGGCATACGAGCAGTACTCGCCACTCTTCCTGTCGACGACCTTCGCGCTCTGCTACGGCCTGTCGTTCGCCGCTATTGCCGCTACCCTCGTGCACACTGCGCTGTACTACCGCAAGCAGATCTGGGTGCAAGCGCGCCGCTCGCTCTCAGAGCAGCCCGATATCCACGCCCGACTGATGTCCCGCTACCCGCAGGTACCTGAATGGTGGTATGCCGTCGTTTTCGGTACGTGTCCCGTTTTGGTGTACCAGCTGGAACGGGGAATTAACGAGTCCCTGAACAGTTGTGATGTTCGTCTTCGCCTTGGTCTCGATTGAGGCATGGCACACCCAGATGCCGGTTTGGGCTCTCATTCTCGCTCTGATCATCGGTACGTCGATTTATCAACATGTCTGATAGGGCTGCGATTGACTTTTGTTGCCCCTGTGCAGCCTTCTTCTACACCGTCCCCGTCGGTATGATCCAGGCTATTACTAACCAGCAGATTGGTCTCAAGTACGTCAACTTTGCCACTCGACTGTTTCGTGATGATACTGACGACCCTCATCGCGAACAGCGTCGTCACGGAGCTTATCATTGGATACGCTTTGCCCGGTCGTCCCATTGCGATGATGATGTTCAAGACCTGGGGTTACATCACCATGGCCCAGGCTCTGCAGTTCACGTCTGACTTCAAGCTCGGTCACTACATGAAAGTTCCGTAAGTATCTACATACTGTGCAAACCATTCCAACAGGGTATCTCTGACCCATTCGTGCTCTCCTTAGCCCTCGCGCGATGTTTACTGCCCAGGTCATCGCCGCTGTCATTGCCGGCACCGTCCAGCTGGGCGTCCAAGCGTGGATGTTCACCAACATCGAGAACATGTGCAGCCCCAACCAAAAAGACGGTTTCATCTGCCCGAACACCGAGGTCTTCGGCACGGCGTCCATCATCTGGGGCGTCATCGGCCCGCAAAGGCAGTTCTCGAAGGGCCAGATCTACTACGGCCTCGTCTTCTTCTTCCTGTTCGGCGCGCTCGCACCCATCGTCACCTACGCGCTGTCGCTCAAGTGGCCGAACTCGCTCATCAAGTACGTCAACTTCCCGGTCATCCTCAGCGGCATCGGGTACATCCCGCCCGCGTCCGCGCTCAACTACGTGCCGTGGGCCATCGTCGGGTTCGTCTTCAACTACGTCATCCGCCGGCGTCACTTCTCGTGGTGGACGAAGTACAACTGTAAGTGCCTTTATCGGTGGTCCTTAACTGGTAGTGTAGAGAATAGAGGTATTGACGTCGGCGGTGCGACACAGACATCTTGTCGGCCGGGTTGGACTCGGGCGTCGCCATCTCCGCTATCCTTATCTTCTTCTGCCTGCAATACCCGCAGAACGGCACCATCGGCGCGAACACGCTCGCCACCTGGTGGGGCAACACCATCTCCACCAAGACGGCCGACTACAACGCCGCGCCGCTCCTCCCCCTTCCTGCCAAGGGATACTTCGGGTACGTCCTGCCCCCCTTCCCGCCTGTCTATCTAGGTGACTGACCGATCGCCGAACGTGTCCTGCAGACCGGACCCGGGCCAGTGGTAAATGCGTGTACTGTACCAGTCGCCGGCGTGCATCTGCATGGACGCGTGTTGTACGAGTTGTGCTGAATGTAGCTGTATACTCGTCCGTCTTGGGTTAGGGATGCAAATTTGTATGATAGTAATGAGCTGAATGGAATTTCACGACCTCCACGCCAGTTGCAATCATACGTCGGTCGCTCCTGAGGATCTCGATGATGAGTGGATCGTTGGGACGAGAACTGTCCACAAGTACATAGGTGCGCCGTATGAGTATGTTCCGGCAGCAAATGCGCTTTCTGAAGTCTGCTTTGCGAGTTCTGATAATTTAGGAAGACATTGTGATTCGGGAGGATCCTACAGTACACAAGTATTCACTCACTGCGCCCTACATATACAGGCCGAGCGGTGACGTCATTAAGTAGCGTACAACATCAACCTCTATACACGAAGATTGAAGGACTTCAAGCCGGACCGGACATTAAGTCGTACCGCTAGATAATCCAGCCGGCTGACCCAAGGCCACCGACAACGGGAGTATGGTGACCAGACAGATATGGCAGAACTCTAACGAAGAGCAACAAGGCAGACTAGCGAGGAGAGGGAGTATTGTCCTTTAGCGGGTAAACGTGGCGCAGCTCGAGCTCGACGTCGTGGGCCTCGCATGCGGCGAGAACTTGCTTCCACCCTATAGGTTCGGACGGCCCCGCATTCACCACGATCTTCCGCCGCCTCGCTCGGGGATCGTCGCCGGGCTTAAAGAGGCCGAGGGACAGCGCCGAGACGATGTTCCAGCCCATCAGGAGCTGAAGTGGCCAAGGGAGGCGAGGTAATATATAGGCGGTGCCTCGAGGGTGAGCTGTGTGACACTCGGAGGGATGTTGAGGCACTTGAGGATGTACGGCGTGTCGAGGTGGAGGTGCTGGAGGTCCTTGAACACGCTCGGGAGGTGGTACGAGAAGCATTGCGACTCGTGTTTGTGCCCGGCGGGGTGGTATGTGTTGTGGCAGACGCACCGCGGATGCTCGTGCAGCCGCAGATACGTAATCCCGCGCACCTCGACGTTTTGAGGAAGGAGGTAGCGGTTGATGTGGGTGTACGTCCAGAGGAGGTAGACGTCCTGCGTGTCCGGGTACTGCTCGAGGAGGTCGAAGAGCGGGCGGTACGGAAGGATGTTGCGGTCGCTGGACGGGAGCTCCTTGATCGTGACGGAGATGTGCTTGCTGGAAGGAACGTAGTTCGGGATGCGCGCGTAGTCAGTGGCAAAGGTGATACCTAGCGAGCTCTGGCACGTCCAGTCCGAGAGCATGATGTGGAGGTCCGACCTCCGGAAAAAGTCGTGTGCGGCGGGAGCGACGCGCTCAACCGTCTTCGAGCTCGGGTCGACGCCCCAGCGTTTCTTGATCAGCTTCTGGTAGACCTTGAAGTCCTTCGCGGTCTGGATCATGACGCAGCGGAACGCCACGGAGGACATGACCTCGCGCCACGAGTGAGAGACCAGCGAAAAGTCCCGGTAGAGGTTCCACCGGTCCGGCCATTCTTTCTCGGGCAAGGAGAACCAAGCTTGGTATAAGATGCTGTGGGCAAGTTCGACCGGTAGCGCAGCAGTCCGTGTCGCTGGCAGAGGTGGTGCCATGGCTTTGCCAGCTGAAATGCCTGAAGACCACAGGTTTTAGCATAACTCCTTATTGGTGAGACCGACGAGAATGGTGGGGTGTGGCAGCTGTCCGGAATCCGGTCTTCCACTCGGCTCCTGGCAGAAAACAACGGCCCGATAGTACCTACGCCTGTAGATAGACGACGCTGTGGCTGTTCATGCACGGTGGCTGAAGACTGTGGCCTCAGGCTACAGGTAGCGCACAGTGACACTGTGCGCAACAAAGTCTCTGTGAGCATGCACTGACTCGCGAGCTGCAGGCGTGCTGCATCCAGCCTGCGAGCTCAGGTGGGCAAATTTCGAGCTCGTCTAGAGTTGCATGAGGCTTCACGACAAACGCCAAAATAACTGAAAGAGGTGGCGGGCTTTGTGTGCGGTCCGAACATTTGGCACAGCGAGCAGACTAGTGGAAGTGATTGAAGACCGCCGATCCAGACCTCGCCACTGTTGTGTAAACTCTTAGAAGACTAGAATGACTGACCTGACGTATGACGAGCACCCCACGAGGTTGTGGTGGCAATAGAGATGGAGGTAAAGTGAGCAGCCACTCGGTCTTTCCGACGAACCTCAGCCACAGGCCACGTCGGCATTCGCCGGACGAGTCTATGAGCGTTTGCAAGAGTGTTTGCAAGTGCTTACTTCGTTTACCTTACCTAATCCCCGCTACCGACTAGGTAGTGGGTTTCCATGGGCTGTAAACCTCGCAGGTCGCCCGCCAAAAAAATACTGTCACGTGCAAAATCGTCATGTGTATATGTGTGCTTGGACAAAACATGGTGCAGGGTTTCCGTTGACACTATGATAGGGTCACCCTCGGAGCATGCAATGAATGTGCGGTACGACTCGGAAGTCTGCATTCTCCGAACTTGTTTCGCGGTAAGTATAAGATGTGAGCTCGGGGGCACAGCACTCTTTCTGGTCGGCCTATTACATCTTTTTACTATGCAGCAGCAAACACACTACTCTACCCGAGACACGTTCTTCAACGCCTCGAGGGACCGCCGTCCGCCGGCCGCGTTAAGTATGTTGTCCTCTGTATACGACGCCACTTAGTCTTTATGAGACAAACAAGCTCATGAAGACCATCCCCGCTCGGACCTCGCTATGACCGACATTGCCCTCGCCGAATATGTCTGGCACCAATGGCGCAGATTGGTATACAGGTTTCCACAGCCCACGCCCTTTCCCTCATCATACGCTGCCATCTCTCCCCCACTAAGTTGATACCTTCAGGCTCTTTCTCGAGCTCGTTATGACCACATGCATATGTACATTATATGAGGCTATCTCCCTATAGAATGCCCTTTGCCTGAAACCCTGAGGCCGGTAGCGGGCACTACCGCTGGCCGGCGCTACGAGTTATTTACACTTACCCGCAAGTACTTATGCTAAAGAGAAGATCTGCAAATCGTTGAGGACTGACGGATCCTGGAATCCTCGGAACAAGACCACTGCGTAGCCTTCATATGAGCGTATCTACTGGCATGTGTGAATGCCCAGATCTCAGAATTCACGTCCAAGATGGCGTTGCCGACAAGGATAATAGTATTCCCAGGCACGGTAAAATCACATTGTGATGGCTCGTTCTCAGCGTCTGTTCTGCTCATGATCAGAGTCCAGACATACCAGCAAGGGCAATTATTTCGTGCCTGAGCAGATGGCTGTTCCGCACCCGCACCCCTCCTCCGGCGACCCACATATCTAATCCATGCCAGCTTCCTCGCAACTTGCACCTATGCCCCCAGGACACCACCTCGGCACCTAGTCCTCCAGTTACCAGTATAGCCCCTGCAGTGCTCCAGCTTCGCTCTCAGCAGATATAGGGAAGGATCTAACCGCGCCGCCTTGATGGAGCCGCCGGAAGGGCCCCACGAGCCTCCGTCTGGTCGCAGGATAGGCCCGCATTACTTGGAGGTATGTGCCAACTATCCTGTCCTTCTGTTCGCAACCACTAGTACGTCAAGTATGCACATGGATATCCTGTGCAGCCAGCGAGAAGGCGCTTCCAGAAGTGCAGGCCACCGCCTCTTCGTCTATCGGATTCGTAAGACTGACGTCGGCGGAACCGCCAATCGCGCAGTCTGTAGTGAGTGCAGTGCAAGCGTGCTCACAACCTCTGTTCCGCATGGACAGGCATTGTCCTGCTTCTTCTGGTTGATGTCGAGGGACCACAGTATTCACGAGCTTCGTAGTGGAGTGCGCGAGGATCCGGTCTGCTTCCACGGCCGGCCGCACTGCACTGCTTCCCTGCGCTGCACATGGTGCCGCTGCATCTCCAACGCCGGACACCACGCGCTGCGCAAGATAGAGTATAACTTCGAGGCGCCATGTTGACAGTGATGGTGATCTGACCTGCGGGAGAGCGCTGTTCGCGGCGAAGCGATATCTACTCAGATACGGCATGCTAACCCCTCTTCCCCGTCTCAGGCCCTGTCCCTCATTATGCCCTCTGCCGTCGTCGAGGAGGACGCGCATTCGGAACAATCACTCAGCGAGAAGATCTCTGTGGACGAGGAGAAGAATGGTGAGTCCTCCGAGTCCAGGAGCGAACGACAGACCTCATGACGATCACCATCCAGTATATCATCAACATGTCGTGGCTACGGATTTTGACGACCCGAACATCGACCCGTATGCAGACGTCCTCGGTATGTACAACATTACGCAGAGTGATGTTACCGAGTTGCTGGCTTAACGAGACGTGAAGACGAGGACTCCCCCTACCCGGAGGTGCGTTCTGCGGTGGCCAACACGGACGATCCAGATATGCCCGTCAACACGTTGCGAGCCTGGGTCATTGGCATACTCTGGGCAATGATTATACCTGGCATGAACCAATTCTTCTACTTCCGTTATCCCTCGGTCACCGTCACCGGCGTGAGTCCTTTCAGGCTTTCATCCTGGAATGTCCTCTCAAAGGCGTCTACTTGCCCTCCAGATTGTTGCGCAGCTGCTGTCATATCCACTAGGACGTCTTTGGGCATATGCGATGCCTAGAGTGAAGGTCTTTGGCGTCTCCTTGAACCCAGGACCTTTCACAGTCAAAGAGCACGTTCTGGTCACTATCATGGCCAACGTCGGATACCAGTCGGCATACGCGGTAGGCGCTCCTTTCTCCCTTTGCAACCGGTGACACCTCGACTGACTAGTATGTAGGCGGACATCGTCGCTGTACAGCGCGTGTACTATCACCAGATATTCAGTTTTTCGTATCAATGGATGATCGTCATGTCCACACAATTGGTACGAATCCGTTTGCTGGGTACCACGCTTCATCTCCGTCCTCACCTCCGCTCTAGATTGGGTTCTCAATAGGCGGTATTGCGCGTCGGTTCCTCGTGGCCCCTCCTTCCATGATATGGCCCACCAACCTTGTTACCTGCGCCCTCTTCAACACGCTGCACTCTCAGAGATACGCGGGCATCGGCAACCGCGGCGGTCTCTCACGCGAGTGGTTCTTCCTGTACGCCTTTATCGGCTCCTTCCTCTGGTACTTCTTCCCGGGCTACATTTTCCAGGCGCTGAGCTACTTCACCTGGGTCTGCTGGATCGCTCCTGATAACGTGGTCGTGAACCAGCTATTTGGGTACTACAATGGCCTGGGGATGTCGCTCGTCACCTTCGACTGGTCCCAAATCTCGTACATTGGCTCCCCGCTCGCCTCGCCCTGGTGGGCGACAGTCAACGTCACCGCCGGCTTCGTCCTGTTCTTCTGGGTGCTCACACCTCTCCTGTACTACACGAACGTCTGGTACTCGAAGCACATGCCCATCTCCACCCGGACGTCGTACGACCGGTTCGGTCACGAGTACAACGTCACGCGCATCCTCTCGCCGCACTCGACGCTCGACATCGACAAGTACCGGGCGTACTCGCCGCTGTTCCTGTCGACGACGTTCGCGATGAGCTACGGGCTCTCGTTCGCGAGCATCACCGCGACGATCGTGCACGCCCTCCTCTTCTTCCGCAGGCAGATCTGGGTGCAGAGCCGCCGCTCGCTCTCGGAGCAGCCCGACGTGCACGCGCGGCTGATGTCCAAGTACCCGCAGGTGCCGGAGTGGTGGTACTCCACTGTCTTTGGTGGGTGGTTATCCTTTCGCAGTGGTCCGGACGAGCACGCTGATTGAGCGCGCGCAGTTGTGATGTTCATATTTGGGGTGATCTCGATCGAGGTGTGGGACACGCAGATGCCCGTGTGGGCTCTGGTGCTCGCTCTGATCATTGGTGGCGTGCCGATGAGTGGCGCATCGCGTTGCCGGTCTGCTCAAGCTGCATTCCAGCTTTCAGTCTACACCATCCCTGTCGGCATGATTCAGGCGATCACCAACCAGCAAGTCGGCTTAAAGTGCGTCCTCTCCCATATCCTATCTTCTCGCGCGCAGTCAGACTGAGCCGTCGCCGCAGCGTCATCACCGAACTCATCATTGGATATGCACTTCCCGGCAAGCCGATCGCCATGATGATGTTCAAGACGTACGGGTATATCACTATGGGCCAAGCGTTGCAATTCACATCCGACTTCAAGCTCGGTCACTACATGAAGGTCCCGTGAGTGCCATTCCCACATCCACACCCTTCTCAACCTCACAGGGAGACCACCCGCCCAGCCCTCGCGTGATGTTCTGGGCGCAGGTCGTGGCAGCCGTCATCGGCGGCACGGTCCAGCTCGGCGTCCAAACGTGGATGTTCGCGCACATCGAGGGCATGTGCACCCCGAACCAGAAGGACGGCTTCATCTGCCCCGGCACGGAGGTCTTCGCGACCGCGTCCATCGTCTGGGGCGTCATCGGCCCGCAGCGGCAGTTCTCGCAGGGCCAGATCTACCACGGGCTCGTGTACTTCTTCCTCATCGGCGCCGTCGCGCCCGTCGTGACCTACCTCGCGCTGCTGCGCTGGCCGAACTCGGCCCTGCGCTACGTGAACTTCCCGGTGATCTTCAACGGGACGAGCGCGATCCCGCCCGCGTCCGCGCTCAACTACGTGCCGTGGGCGATCGTCGGGTTCATCTTCAACTATGTCATACGCAGGCGCCACTTCTCGTGGTGGACAAAGTACAACTGTGCGTACCTCCTCGGCGGATACTGTTGTGGTGCCCAAGTACTGACGTCCATTTGCGCGCTTGCGTAGACATCCTGTCGGCAGGACTGGACTCTGGCGTCGCCGTGTCGATCATCGTCGTCTACTTCGCGCTGCAATACCCCCGGAACGGCCGGATAGGTGCGAACAACCTCCAGACGTGGTGGGGGAACACCGTGGCCACTCGCACAGCGGACTATGGTGTCAAGGGCGCGGGAACACCGCTGCTCGTCAACCCTGATGGGCAGCCGTTCGGGTACGTATGCGATGCACTGCGCACTGAGCTCGAGACCAGCCGTGCTGACGCTGACAATGCTTGACAGACCTTCAACGTGGTGATATATGGGTATTTAGGTGGTAGTGCTTCGGGTTTTGTTGTGCTTTGCTGTATTGCTCTGTATCTTACCGCTGTATAATAGAAGTTTGCTGAAACGTTCACTTGGCAAGGCTCCACACTGGGTTCGATGAGTCTCACCGCGATGAGAAGAGCTCGAGAACGCGTATGTATCCAATGTCCCACGCGTATGCTAGAAGCTGGGCAATTCATACTGACGAGAGAACGCACTGTCTGTCGCAAAGCACGATAGCACCCATACATTTTGAGCGGCACTGTCCATGACCATGCTCTATCTTGCCGGTCGTCTCAGAGACAGACCACCTAGTCATCGATGGTACCAGAGGAGGTGATGATGACGCGGGACTTCGGGCGGCCAGACTCGGAGCCCTGGGCCTCGATCGCCTTCACGACATCCATACCCTGCTCGACCTCGCCGAACACGACGTGCTTGCCGTCAAGCCATGACGTGACGACGGTCGTGATGAAGAACTGCATGCGGAGATGTCGGTCAATGAGGTTGCTCCTGAGAGGGGTGAATGCGGTCGCATACCTGGGAGCCGTTGGTGTTCGGGCCGGCGTTCGCCATCGAGAGGAGACCAGGCTTGGTGTGCTTGAGCTTGAAGTTCTCGTCTAGACAATATGTTCGCTCGAGACTGTCAAGGCGTTGCAATTGCTGATATACACCTACCAGCAAACTTCTCGCCATAGATGGACTTGCCGCCAGTGCCGTTATGACGAGTGAAGTCACCGCCTTGGATCATGAACTGGCACGTTGCAAAAACGGTAAGTCCTCTGTGATACCATGATGGAGCTTCAGAACACGTATCCCAATGGGTACTCACGTTGGGAATGATGCGGTGGAAGGTGCTGCCGGCGTAGCCGAAGCCATGCTGGCCAGTCGCGAGTTCACGGAAGTTCTTCGCAGTCTTGGGCACAACATCGTCATAGAGCTTGAAGACGATGCGCCCGGAAGGCTTGGAGTCAATGGCAACGTCAAACTGCGCGTCGTTTGAATGAGACGAGTTCTTGTGACGTATGGAAGTTCGCGTGTACTCACGAAGACCCTAGACCTGCATGGCACACGGCGGTCACTATCAGACATACTCAACGCCATGGCTCGCCTACTTACATCGGGTTGCTTGAAGCAGAAGCAGAAGTCGCGAAACGGCGCAAGAAGGAGGCCATGGTAGTAGTCGGTGGTGGTCGCAAGTCAAGGAGCGGACAGCGCGAAAGTCAGAAAACGCGGCGGCTTCGGAAAGTGGGGAAGCGCCCATGCTACTTACCACGTGCACACAGGCGAGATCGAGATCTGCGTACTTTAGCACTTCGCGTGCGAGAGCGAGCTTTGGACAGGCTTTCGGTATTCGACCGCGTACAACTCGGGTGATGTGGATACGACGCCCTGGGACACTGCACTTATATACCAGAGGCAGAATATACCCATCTACTACACGCAAGCCGAAGGCAACAACCCGACCGCAACTTCGGCAGCCTCACACTCAGTGCAGTGCTGGCGAATCGCCGCCTCCCAGTCCCATCCGCCTTCCTCGTTCCGGAGAAACAGCAGCGGACTAGACCCGCTCAGGCGATTGCGCAACGAGGGCAACTTCTTCCATTACAATTCGCGCTCTAGGCCCTTCTTCCGAGCTCGAACAAAGACAAAATCCGGGCCATGATACCCACGTGTTGATGTCATTCACGACATCGTAATCCGCGACCATCTCGCACCGGCATCCTCGAGGACATCTTGGACGGCATCGTGAGACGGCGGACTGTTGTTATGGGCAAAAACGTGTGCCGCCCATTGATTTCCAGAATGCCGAACAGTCTGGCCGCGAAGGCGGAGTGAGACCGCGATCTGTGCAGAAGCGTACACGGTGACGATGGTGTCGCTCGATCTTGAGCACGGGTGCAGACGATAGGATGTCCGGGCAGGTCGAAGGATGGTGACGGCTTCGGCAAGAGACTGATGCATCAAGAGATGCGGTTAAATGAGCGATACAAGAACTGGCGAACCGCACAGAGCCGTAAAGACGCACGATAATCACGACATGGGCAGGACGTTGTTGTCGCCGTGCGAGAGTCTAGGCCTGGTGCGGCCGCCTGGAGATCCCCCGGTTGCATAGATAGCTTGTACTGTGTCTTCCTGCACACCTAAAGCGTCCTCTGGCGGCTTTCCCTGCTACCAGTGCGTAGCGGCGACGATCCCAGAACAGAATCTTGATTGACGAGAATACCCGGAGGCGAGCGAGAATTTAGCCAAAGAGACTCGCCACGAGACAGGGGGGAACATCGTGACACTAGTTGCCGGGGACGTGAGCAGTTCCGGCGGAGAGAACTATGGAAGATCGCACATACTCACTAGCATGGACGCCCAGAACCACTCGTCTGATAGGACAATCAAACTACTGACATCCAATCATTGAGCAGGCGGCACGAATGCCGATGGTAGATTCTGGCTAGGCCGGTGAGGAGGCAGAGAAAGCAGTCGGAGTCTCGGGGTGATTGGAGTACGGGTGGAACTGACCAGCATCGCAACTGCGCAGCACTGTGGTGCCGCAACCGTCCAAAACCGCCGGGCCCGTACCCACCGAGCCGGCGGGAGAGCGACGAGGCTCCCAACGCGTCTTCCATGTGGAAGCGGGCGCGAAACGGGAACGGCACGTCGACAGAACGCTTCGCGAGGCTGTGCGCGCATCCAATAACGCTGGCTTCACGCGCGAGCAGGCGCGAGCTCGATCTTCAACTCGGCAGCAACGCACCTTCCCGAAGTACACGGGGAGGGTAACGGTCCGGTATGTCGTGAATTTGTAGAACAGCGAGCGGGACGAGCCCCATCGATAAGGCGGCGAGGGGTGACAGTGCGGCGTATGGGTGATTGGGCGATGCCCCGAGGCCAGGGTGCGCCCTATCCTTCGGTGTCTCTCAGAAAGGGTGAGTAGGGACGCGGTCACAAGCGTCTCGGCGGACGCGTCGTGGGCCGTGTCTAGACGAGCCTGTCTTTTCTGGTACCCGCGGCCGTTTTCCTAAATTCCATCGAACCGCTAGCCAAGGGCCTAGGCTCGGCGGAACGCGAGGAGGAAGTATGCATACCCACGTTGCCAATGCTGCAGACATGCAGCCATGAGAGGACTCTGAACTCTTGCCAAGAGGAACGGTGGCAGGAAGCCTGAGGAAGGTGCTAGTATAACCTCTCAATTCATCCTGGATCACCTCGCCTTAGCGACAATTCAACTCAGTCATACACACCGCGCTGACCTATGCCTCATTGACCGCTATGTCCTGGGAGCCGGAATTATAGCGCGTTATCTTGGCCCATAACAAACCAAGAATGCCCAGCAATAGACCGAGCAGAAGCTTCACTGCAATTCACATCAGATTGGGACTTCGGACCATGACTTTCAACAAACATACCAGCATATGCCACTTCTTGTGAACAATAAGAGATCCTAGCGACGCTGCTTCTGGCTTCGCATCAATGCTTGAGAGACCTCGTAAAACATCCAGATAGTGCCACTAATCATTATGTGTAGGTGACTAGCAAGCTTTTGAGGATTTATTGTCGACGACTGCGGAGGAGTTCATGGTCAAGTTGAAGTGTGAACGGATTTGAAGGTACGCTAGTCATGAGCCCTTGTCAGGTAACCGATGGCGTCATATACTTAATCAAGCCTTTCGCTTCCCGGTCCCTGTCGATTAGTGGTTAGATCATCACGTTGTGGCTACACAAAACCGTGAAGACGCAGGCTCGAATCCTGCCTGGGACATTCTTTTGCCATCCCTTTTTCAACGTCTCCTCGCTTTCGACTTCTACGCACCTATACGGTTCCTTAATGGGATCTTATGTAGGTACGGGCATCGTATAGACTCCTGGATGTCTGATCTTGATTACAAGTCGGTCGGGCGTGCAAGGTACTAGGCAACCCCAACTTCCTCAACCCAACGTTCAGTCTTAAACGTAGTAAGGTCTGCCCTAGTACTGTAGGGGAGACGAGCAAGCCCTCTGGTTCGCGATCATGAACTGCGGCCGTGATTGTCCTCGAAACACAAAGTCACCTCGTCCGAGCAACAGTCATGTAGCATTACTCTCAGGCTTGATCGGAGTGTGGCCTGTCGTTAATACGACCATTTCATGGCTTGCCCTCAGACCTCGCTTTGCTCTCCTGATGCCCAGTAAGTTAGCTACGGTGCTGCTTGAGCGCTCATCAGGGACGTTTTATCTTACTGAGAACATCGCCTTGAGAGTATGTTTGTTCTATTCATGCTAGCGTTTGCCATGAAATGAAATTCAGAGGAAATACACGTAGCAGTTACTCCGACGATGCCTAGAAGATATCTAGCTACCGCTGGCGATCACCCACACTTTACTGTATATTCGTATAGCACCGCCAAGCGACTGCTGTTTAACGGCCCCTTCGGGGAACATGATCTAGAGAAGGGAGGCTTTCGATGGGGAAACGCGCTTCAGCCAACCTTCCATGCCCAACAAGGACCTACATACCGCCAGGAGCAACAGCACGTCAGTACACGACCAGTGCTATGTTACAAGCTCTTACCTAAAGGATCCATGCGCTCATGGTGAGCACCCGTCCACATCCCCAACACCCCCATCGCGGACGCTACTCCGCCCACCTGAACGCCTTCCGACACCCACTCGTCCTCATCCGTGCCTTCGGCCGTCGAATACTGCTTAGACATCCAAAAAATAGTCAGTCAGCTTGCGCGTGTGAGAGCTCAGAACGGCGCGCCCCGCAACGCACCAAATTCCAGCGCACGCTGCCGTCTGCGATCATGCCGACGGTGCCGTGTATCCTGCGCGGCTGGCCGGAGATCGACGCACCCGTTGTCTCGCCGACGACATGAATCGTCGGGAGGTGCTCGTATCCCGGAACGTCCGAGCGCGAGTACGATTTGATGCGGAGGCGCATCGCGATGATGCGGACGGCCTCGGCGAGGTGCGGGTCGTCGAACTCGCCGGAGAGCTGGAAGAAGTACTGGCGTGAGATTGAGCTCATGCAGCGGCTTAGCGTTGACGGAATGGGTGCGCACGTTATGGACTATAGAGGACGGTCAGCGATCGTGCGTCACGAAGGGCAGCGGGAGGAAGCACGAGATACTCACGAATGAGGTCTCTGTAGTCCATCCAGCACACACAACGCCTGCGGGCATGTCAGCTCTCACGGCCTCACGAGTGTGCAGGCAGCAGACTCACTTCCAAAGACCGGTGACGCCAGCCCAGTCCCAGCCCTCCACCTCTTCCAAGTCGCTCGGGGAAGCGGATTCCTTCTCCTTGCCTTTGGTCGTCGAGCTCGAAGTCGAGTCGTCTGCCGAAGCGCTCGTTCTATACTGGTCCGCGTCCCAAGGTGCACTGCCTGGCCGCAATCCGTCTAGCGATAGCAAGCCGCTCAGGTTCTCTTCTGCAAACGCCTCCCGCAGGTTAGCCTCGACGACGGTGCGCACCGCCGCAAGGTAACCCCAGTCCGCACGTAGTTGCGCTGGGGTTGGTGGCCCGACAGGCGTCGACGTAGGATGAGCATTGACAGCTGTCCCTGCGTCGTCTTCCACATTTTCATCTTCGTCCTCCTGGTGCTCGCCATCGTCCTCGTCTTCGTCGCCCTCAGTGGTGGCCTCCTCATCAACGTGCTCGTCTCCTGGTTCATCGTCTTCGGCATGCTGCGGAGCAAAGCGGAACAAGGCAAGAATAGGTTGCAGTAGCTCGTCGTCGTCGATCGGCACCCGGGGAGCCGGAGCCCTCTTCTCCGTGTGAGGCAGATACGGTCCCCAATGTCGCTCCCGCGCAAGATACCGCATGTTGTAGACGCGCATGCGCGCGAGCCGTCGCGCACGCTTTAGCTGTTGCTCCTCGCTCATGTCCAGCGATGGAAGGGGGTCCAGCAGCGTACTCCCTATAGGCGGGACGGCGGGGGACTCGGGGTGCGGGACGGGGATGAAGCCGGTATGGGCAATGAGCCGCCCGGCGCTCTGCATCTGGTGGAAGTCATCCGGTTCGAGGTACTGCCCCGCGATGCCGCCCTCCCATTTCTGGCCCGAGAAGCGTGCGGTGACGGCGGGAGGATAGCCACGTACGATGACAGACTGCAGCCATGCCATGTTGCGCGCGCTGAGGGCCTGGCCGAACCCGCGCCCGCTGCCGTCGAACGGGCCGACTGGCACGATGCCGCCAGAGGAGCCGCCGATAGCCTGCGGAAGCGGTGGAAACGTAGGATACCCTGCCGCTGCAGTAACGGAATGGTCGTTAGGGCTTTCATCCGGGGGTATGAATGAGAATACGATGGTGGCTGGGCACGGCGCGGCGGTGTTGATCACGGATACCAGGGTGTCCAAAGCGCGGGTATCTCGATCTGCTCTCTCGCAGTCGGCGATGAAGTTATCGAGGTCGGAACCCAGACTGTCTGCGACCTTCATGGAGTCTGGGTCAGTCCGGCGGCGAATGTAGCGCGCTGCCCACATTCTCCTGCGATACTCCTCGCCCCAATTGTATGAGACGTCCTTGGAGGAGCATACCTTGCGCGCGTTGGCGTCGTACCAGCCAGGTCCACCCCCAGTCACGCGAGGGTCATCAAAGGTGGTCAGGAAGATCTCTCGCCAGAGGTGCTGGTCAGAAGGACCGTAGACCAGGTCACGGTGGGCTCGGCAAGTCTGTGAGAAGGCTGCTATCGTTTCGGGGTGTCCTGCAGCCGCGGCGCTGATCAATATGAGTTCGACCACTTCCGTTGGCAATGTCAGAACGGACATCATTGAGCTCGCAGGTTGGAGGATGTGAGAAACAAGGAGGTGATGGTTTGAAATCAAGCTCAAGCTCAGCTATAGCCGCCGAACAGTTCCCTAACGTCATGTCCTTGATAAGATTAGATTCAGACTAACATTCGAGTATAACATGTTCCGTGAAGACAGCAAGAGAAGTTAACAGAATCAATGGCAGTAGGAGAAAGTACAGTAGATACGTAGGATGGCCTTCGTGGAGATGGCCCTGAGCTGAGCTGGAGATGCCCAGAGCCGAGCGGCTTATGACCCCAGCCCAGCTGTATGATACCCCAGCGTCACGCACAAATAGCGGCCATCTCTACCTGCAAGGCACGGCCAATATGCTGTCAGTACGGAAGTCGTGCGAAAAAGTCCTAGAGACGTACCACTCATCCCAAGGCTTGATACCCTGACACAACAATTCCTCGAACTGATCCCTGGTATAACCGCAATACATCGACCGCTCCTCCATCTCGCGCTCAAGCGACCCCTCCTCGTCGGTCCACTCACCCCCATCCTCGTCCTCGTCGACCCACGCGTCCTCGTCCTCGTCGCCGGCCCAATCGTGCCCATACACCTTTTGGAGGTGCGCCTCCTCGGCGTACCCGCCGTCGACCCACAGGTCCACTCTCCAGTCATCCGGCTTGACCGTCTCCGCGAGCACTTCAGTGGCGGCGCGGGACCGCGGACGACCGTTGCCGGGGGTCTGCGACCCTTGTCTGATGCCTCGCTCTTCGTCGTTCCACCACCCGCGTTCGGGCAAGTACGTCCTGTCGTGCGCATAGACGCAGCGCTTGTCGCCAAAGCGGCAGTCGCCCAGCAGCCAGTAGATGCAAACGTTGCGTCCCCTACGATCCAGTGCAAATGTGAGCATCACGCCTAGTCTCCACCCAAATCACTCACAGTTCATCCCGCACGCTTTTCTCGTCAGGGGCGTGGCTGAAGCGACACTGCGAACCACGTGTGCAGCCGTTGTGATTGTAGTAGCTTGCACGGGACGTTGTTCCCGGTGTGGTGGAAGTCCTCCGAGTCCGACTCGTCCTCGAGCTCGACGTTGACGTCGTCCAACACCTCGTCGAGCTCAGGACAACCCTCTTCACAAGGGTAAATCCGCCGGAGACGACCGACATCTGTGAGTTCTGAACGAGCAGACGCGTTGGTCGGGTCCTCTGCCAGGATGCGTCGTAGATCTGTGAAGCCATCGGGTTCAGCACGTAAGTTCAGGCTCGTAGCGCAGCGGCGACATCACACTGACCCGACTCAGCTTCGTCGAAAGTATGCATTTCCTTGCGCGCGACGGCTCTGCGGAAGAGTGCCTTCAGATGCTTGCGGTCGTATACCAGAGCTCGACTCGCCGCGCTTTCAGCGAGGTCCCAACTGAGCACAAGCTCCGGTCAGTGCTGCACTCTCTCACGCAAAAGACAGAAAACTTACAGCTCCAGCTTGAGGAGAGCAGCCGCAAGGTTGGACATGTATACCTGGCTGAGGGCCGGCGACCATAGCGGCTTCGCGATACCTCTCCGCAGCCTCTGCCCAATCGCCTTTCTTGAACAACGCGTTGCCTTCTTCCTTCAAATCCTCCGCTCTCCTTGTCTTCTCCTCGCGTACTTTCGCTCTCTGAGCTGCACGCGCTGCGACCTCTGCCTCTCGTGAACGAGGCGGCGACCGTACAGATGCCGGCGGAGAGGTTGAAGCTGGAGTTGCGGCAGCGGCTGGGACAAAGGCCGCCGCGAGCGGTGACAATTTCTTGCCTTTCGAGCTAGTCTCTTTCGCCGATGTGGACGAGGACGGAGAGGCCGAGGGCTGTTGCGCAGGCACAGCACGAGACAGAGGAATCTCCTCTTGGACGGTGCTGCTCACCTCCCTCCGACCGTTCGAGTGAAATACAATGCCCGTCGTGACCTCCCGTCTGCCCAAATCTCCCGGAGCGACGGTTACGCCGCACATCTCCAGCGTGAGCCGGGTCGAACCCTGTTCTCCGTTGACATCGCCGATGTAGCCCAGGTAACCTTGTCCCACACGAGTGAACGCAGCAGGCGTTTCGTTCGCTTTGTCACCCGTGATAGATGTCGGCCCGTACACCATCGACTCGACCCGCGAGTAAGGGGTGGGGAGATACACGGCACACTCGCGCGAGACGTTCTTGAGGTGCAAAGCTTTCATGCTGTACGTAGGAAGAAGTGCCTCGCGCGCGAGAGGAGGGAGCACACCCACTGGGTTGAGAGCGAATGTCGTGCGGTGGTAGGAGCCGTGGTCCCAGCGCAGACCCCACTTCCGGAAGAATGGGCCTACGGAGCCAAGCGGGAAGTGGTTGCTCAGCTGCATCCCCAAGATGACGCGACCGCCTTCCCGAGCATACTCAATGAGGCGGGTGAGGAGAGCCCCATGCTTAGCACCTAGTGATAGCGGCGTCTGATACAAGGATAGCGGAAGGGCGGGGGCCGGAGGAAAGGGCTCTGTTTGCAGCCCGGAGTGTCGTAACTTCTGTGACCGATGCATTCTTGCGCAAGGCGCGGTAGAGTTGTTGATATATCTCTTCGATGTATGACTCCTTCTCAAGGGATAGAATGAGGATTTGGGGCTTGGGTTTGGTGACTGACGACGGTGGCTCTGTGGCAGTAGGAGCCTTTGAGGTTGACGCCTGTATCATGAAATGTGAGGACGGAGATCCAATAGCGGTACAGTGACCACTCACTGATGCCATGTTCATCAGCGATACGTTGTTTGAACAGAACAGAAGAGGTGGCTCGACGATTTCGAATACAACTGAGCTGCGAAGGTCAGGAATGGGAGACAAGAGTTATAAGCGCCCGACGCCGTCGCGCCCATTAAGAAAGCTGAACCACGTGACCGCGTATCGTCCCTTTGAAACTCGGGGGTTGTCGCGAAGCTTTCTCCCCTTCTGACCTTCTTTGGTCCATTGATGGTTGAAGCGCACGCAAAGCCGACAAAGTCATCAGTACTTATAGGACAACAGGCTGAAGAGCTTGTATCGCTTCCACGCAGGAGGATCGTTTGTGATCGGGCCCGTATAATCCTCTACTGTACGCTAGGGGCACCATTACAAGCTCCACTTTCCGGATAATCGAGGAAAATCGAACCACCTTGATTCGCTTTCTTTCAGTCGCACAGGGCAGGCGAAGGAGAGGGCGACGCATCGACGCGATCATCGTCGTGGTAAGTAGGAGTTCAAGATGCACGAGGCGCCTACCGAACCAAGCCGTCCAATCCGGAGGGCGCTGCTGACTCAACGGCGGGGCGCCGAGCGCGTTACTTCGTAAGACCTCCCGTGACGCATCCGCTCGACATTTAAACGTTAACGGGCAAGCCGTGCACACACGCCCCGTGAGGGTAGAATGAAGCCATAGGCCCGACCAGGTATCGTTGTCGAGAGGTATGTAAGACAGATGCGGGAGTAAACTTCGCAAGAAGTCCGAAAAACTGTAAAGCAGCCATTTGACCGACGTCATGTTGTACCACTGGCACCCAAGTGTGCGGTGCACTTGCCGTCGGGCAGATGCCGATTCACAACAAAATCGCCATAATGTGCCGCTCTGCCAGCAAGAGGGCTATGGCGGCACTGGGTGCACTTTGCTCAGAGACTAAAGCAATGGTGGCTAACATTGTGCATTTGAACAGTTTGCGCCCAACCAAAGACCACGCATGGCTCCTCTCAAGCTGGCCATAGTGGGTGCTGGCCCGTCTGCCTTCTACGTGGCCTCCCGTTTGCTCTCGTTGCTACCGCCAACGGGTCAACACGCGTCGAAGCTCAAGATTCATATGTATGATCGCCTATGGGCCCCGTACGGTCTCGTCCGTTACGGAGTAGCCCCAGATCATCCCGAAGTCAAGGTATGACCCATTCTCCCACCTGGGTTTCACATTCTCTCTAACAGGACTACCTTGGTAGAACTGCACGCACAAGTTCGAAGACGCGGCGTCTGACCCGCGCCTACGCTTCTTCGGCAACGTCAACCTCGGCACGCCGCCGCCCATCCCGCACACGCTTCCACTCTCCTTGGAGGCGCTCTTCCCGTACTACACACATGTCCTCTTTTCCACTGGTTGTACTGTGCCTATACTTCACCCTGCCCTTCCACCCTCGCAATTCTGCGTGCCGACCCTGGGGATAGTGCACTGGTACACACAACATCCGTCGAGGCCCAGTCCGCCCCCATTGGAACGGATATCTCACGTCACTCTGATCGGCCAAGGCAACGTCTCGCTCGATGTTGCGCGGATGCTGCTCACCCCACCTTCGGTGCTCGCAAAGTACGACGTGCCAAAGCCGGTCCTTGAAGTCCTCGAACGTTCGAACGTGCAGCATGTCTCAATCGTGGGTCGGCGCGGGCCATTGCAAGCGGCGTTCACGACAAAGGAGCTGCGCGAGATGATGAATCTGCCCGACGCATCTATGCACCCTATTGACCCAAAGTTCCTCGATGTCAGCGGGAGCAATCTCACCCGACAGCAGTCACGCACGATGCAGCTACTGCAGAAGGGCTCCAAGAACAAGCCCGGGACGACGAAGAAGACATGGTCGCTCGATTTCTTCCGCTCTCCGACCGGTCTCACGACGCCCAGTTCCCGCGAGTCAGGGGAGAAGGCGCGCCTCACGCTGGCGCACACGACTCTAGACGGGAACGACCGTGCGGTCGCTACGGGCGAGTCGTCTACGCTCGAGACTGACCTGGTGGTAACGTCCCTCGGGCACCGCGCGGAGCCGAGCGCGCCCTGGTACGACCCTTCGCTGAACCACTTACGTACCCTTAGCGGACGTGTGGTCGACGCCCAGGGGCGTGTGGTGCGTAACGTGTACGCGAGCGGCTGGGCAGCGATGGGCGCGCGGGGCGTGCTCGCGAGCACCATGATGGACGCCTATGCGGTCGCCGATACCATTCTGCGGGACCACTTCCCCGGCGAAGACGTGGAGACTACCCCCAGGAGCGAGGCGGATGCGGCGGCTGACCAGGTGCAGGAAGCTTTGGGCGGCACGGAGACGGTCGATGTCCTGCCTAAGGAGGTCGACCTCGACGCCGTCCCGCCTGAGGTCGAGACTGGCCTGCGCAAGGGTCCTTGTCACGGACTTTGCGGACTGGAAGGCTGTGGATGGGGAGGAGGTGCGGCGCGGGGAGGCGCTGGGGAAGGAGCGGGAGCGCATGGTGTGGGAGGAGGCGCGCGAGTTCCTGGCGCAGGTCAGGCCTCGGAATGCATGATGATCGAAGTCGTGTGTGGTTTTGGTAGCAGACATTCTTCACCGCTCAGTACTCATCTATTCTTCGCTCTACTGCATACATTATGGTCGCGTATCCTTCAGCTATGATCAGAATTTCAACTTGATGCTGCCTGTTTGAGTTCAATCTTGCACGGCTTTGCATGTCAGCCTTCTTCCGAAAATCATCCACGAGTACAGACCGCAGCCGTGAAGATTGTCAGCCACCGACTCCCAGGCCTGTGAGGATCTCGAGCTCGCGGGGGACAGCTGGCGCGCGCCTGTCGCGAAATTCCACACTTACGACCCGACGGCTCGCAATGCTACACATTCCCCTGTGGTTGGAAACAGCCTGTTCTGAGAGCTCAGAGCGGCGACCGGACTCCGTGAACGTTCTAGAGACGCTGTCCTTTCTTGGGCAAGCGGCGCGGCGCGCGGGAGGAGAGAGGAAGAACGACATCATGGCACGCTCCGCTCCTGAATCCAGTCCAAGACATAACGCGCCCACGCCGTCAGGATCTGGCCGCGACCGCTGCGTGTCAGGTCCAAAATACAGAAATACCTCTCTTCCTACTTCTATCTTCACATCCTCGCGCTCCCAATCTCACCCTTGACATACACCCCGCTCTGTCCGTGTGTATCCTCCTCGGTGTCGCGACGCTGCCGCTACGTAAGGGCACGGTGCTAGAGAGATCATGAAAGCGAGTTGTCTCAGATCCTGGAATCTGCTCGTTGCCGCCGGCATCCTCCTCTCCTCGTCGGCGCGCGCACAAACATTGACGGACGACCAGCTGGATGCGGTGAAGGCTCGCTTGGCAGAGGGCGCGACCCACAGGTGCGTTCGCTTGAATCTGATTCGTGCTCGCGCGTTCTCATTGTGATACGCGCGACCTGCGATAGCTGGGAGATCGGCACCCGCGCTGAAGCCCTCATCGAAGCGGACACGCCGACCTACTCTGTGCTGAACAACACGTCCCTACCGCCCCCAAAGGGCCAGACCCCATCCTCGCTCGATGAAGTCATCTCCATCGCGCGCTCGGTAGTGCAAGCCCGTGCCAAGGCGGACGTGCAGGGACCGCAGCCGTTCATGGACGTAAACGGTGGAGCCGCGGGCGATCCTCCGAGTATAGGCGTCGCTGTGCTGCTCGCGAACTGGACGAACGCCGGCGCGCAGGACGGGCAGGACTATGCGGGTGCGGCGCAGGACCAGCTGGCGTATCTGCTCACAAAGGTCCCGAAGACAAGCGACGGAGCCATCTCACATCGCCAGGAGCAGGTGCAGCTATGGTACGTCGTAATCTTCGCATTCACCCCTCTGCTGCCTGTCGTTTCCTGCAAGCTTGGGAGGGGGAAGCAAAGGCTCTGCCAATTTAGGACAATCCATAATCTGACAGTGTATTCGCGTTACGGCAGGTCCGATTTCGTGTATATGGTTCCCCCATTCCTCGCGTATTATGGCGTCCTCACTCAGAACCAATCTCTCGTACAAGAAGCCTACGACCAATGTCGACTGTACAGGCAATATCTCGTAGACGACGATGCGGGGGGAATGTGGAAGCACATCGTCATGGGCCAGAACACGGACAGCGGCCACTGGTCGACGGGTAGGTCGCCTCTGCCGACATTGCAAGGTTCTAGCTTCTGAGACAAGGGTATCTGCACAGGAAATGGCTGGGCGGCCGCTGGAATGCTTCGCGTTCTCGGCACGATCCAGCATTCTCAATACGCGAAGCAGATGAAGAACCAGGCCAAGGATCTGACCAACTGGGTCTCGGAGATCCACGGCGGCATCTACCCTCATCTGGTATGCCGCATGTGCGCCCCAACTGTCTCGTGAGCATGTGTACTGACACAACGTGTCCAGCGAACCAACGGTCTGTTCGGCAACTACGCCGACGATAGCTCGACGTTCGACGACGCCTCGGGCACGGCCATCCTCGCGAGCACCGTATACCGCCTCGCGCTCCTCGCCGGCATCCACACTCACCTCCCTCAAGCCGAACAAAGCCGCAAAGCGCTCTTCGCACCCGCCTCCAGCTCTTCGAGCTCGTCACAGAGCTCAAGCCTCCCCATCCCCATCTTCATCCTCGTCTTCCACGACTTCCCTCGCCCCATCCTCATCGGGCTCCTCCAACTCCACTGCCACAACCGCGGCGACCTCATCATCCGCGTCCCCTTCCGCGACCGCGCCCGTCGGGCCCGCGATGCAGCACTTCACGTCGGACATGTGGCTCACGCCCGTCGTGAATCCGAAACTCGTTCGGCAACGAGGGCAGCAAGAGCCCTGAGGGGCAGGCGTTCGTCGTGGAGCTCAACTCTGCGTGGCGCGACTGGGCGGCCCTCGGGTCTCCCGGGGCCAACGCGGCTGCGCGCCTTGGCGGAGGGAAGGCGGCATGGGTCTGCACGAGTGTCGTGCTGACGGTGATGTTTGCGGTGTAGAAGTCTAGGGGAGACGGCTGGGGTGCTTACGAACTGGAAGGACTGCCTTTTGACCAGTCGGACATTTCTACATGAGAGGGTATACCCTGATTATGTTGCTTTCATTTTTCTACCATGGGGACGCACACTCTTTGGAGGATTGCCATTCTGTTGTATTGCTTCATGTCTTTGTCGTCATCACAGCTACGAATTGTATCACTTGTTGTAATCTCGTACGTCTGCTATAAAGAGGTTTCGTTTGAGAGGATAGGGCGCGCCAGTCCTCTGCGGGGGCGTGGCTTGGCATCACAAGGTATCGGCGAGAAATTTGAAGGGACTGCGAGGGGGACGAAACGGCAGACATGCATTGCTCTCATCACCACTCCTACAAACATGCATAACGATATAACAAATCACGAACTCGATACATAGCCAGTGGCCACAAAACGATATCCAAGCTACACCTAACCAACTTCAATGCGTCACAGCAACAGTCGTCCGCAACACCTTCGCCAGCCCCGCGAACTCCCTCGTCGGCTGCTCACTCACGCTCACCGCAAGCTCTCCCTCGCACTCGACCTCTTGTGCGGCAGCCGCCGCCCTGGCGGCCCATGCTGGATGTTCTGGGTTGTCGGGCTGGACGGACTGGCAGCAGCACGGGACGGTAACGGTGACTATCCGCCCGCCTGAGGTTCGGGAGATATGCGCCTGTTCGAACCTGCGAGGGGGGAGCAAGAAAACGTCTCGTCAATATCCGTAGATGAGTGCGCTGACAAAAAGGCGCACCTAATGAAGCCCCCGACGCCGATTACGACTTCGTGCAGTCGTTTCATGACCAGCGCGTCGTCGACGATCACTCGAGGGTCCTCCAGGACGGCCCACGATCCGTTGAACACGGACGTCATCGCGTCTGCAGGCTCGTCATTCGTCCCATTCGAAAGCAACAGAACGCCAGAGGGAGCAATGCGGAGCCCATCGTCTGTCATGGCCTGCGTGAGCTTCGGTTTCATGGAGGCCGCCACCAGAGTGATCTTCAGAGCTGCGAAAAGAGCTTTTCCCGTGGGATACTCAGTGGGTTTCCTTGCTCTCGTAGAGCGGCTCGAAGAGCGCCTGCGCTTCGCGGGAGAGGCAGAGACGGACCGCGTACGTCGCTTCCACTGCATCGTGTCGAGATCCAGGTAGTATTGCGAAGAAGTCGCTGGGTCTGCAAAAGCAGAATCGGGGACTGCCGATATGCTGTTCCTCCTAGTGATGCTGCGACCTCGGGAGCGCGTTCGCGGGGCAGAAGGACTCGGTGCGCGGCCGGCTGGAGCGCGATCGGGTAGAGCTGAGGTGCTATTCCTCCTAGTTTGGCTACGCCCTCGGGAGCGTGCCCGTGTGACAGGCGGACCCGTCGTGAGCGCATCGTCGTCGGGATCCCTCAGAGGCTCGATGTAGTCTACAAAATCCGAGGAGGGGAATTCCGATGGGGCGCTCTTGCGAGAGCGTCCCCGGGAACGCTTGATCGGCACAGGCGGTAGCGAGGATACGGTCGACTCGGCCACGGAGGGAGCTGCGCGCGCGTGTGTGGCGCGAGGTGACTTGGGGGGAAGCAGGACGAACGGTTTCGGAAGAGCGTCCGTCGCGCGGGTGAATGAGCCTTTGTTCTTGCTCCCGGGCGGGCGTCCAGGAGGCCTCCTTGGCGGCGACGCAGCATCCCAGTCTGTCGCATGTGCGGGCTCGTCCTGCGCCTGCCGCTCAGCTACACGTGCAATGGGACTCACATTGACAGAATGGTGGGCGTGGTCATGCCGTGTCGACGAAGAGTTCGACGTGACACGGGGAGACGAAGAAGCGTCTTGGAGCAGTTGGTCGACGACGGCTGCCGCGTCACCCTCGTCTTCGTCTGTCGGAGACCGGACTGCTCTGGTCTGGCTCTTCGATCGTGCGGAAGATCTCCGTGGACCAGTGACGCTAGCAGCCCGAGGCCCAGTAGCAGATGCGGGAAGGGGATGTTTGCGCGGTCTACCGGGACCTCGCTTGATGGGGAGTGGTGACGCGGGCATGGCGTTGCTGCCGCTTGCTTTGGGTAGTCGCCTGGAAGGTGACTCGTTGTCGGTGGCGATAGAGGCCGCAGCTGCAAGACCACGACCCCGACTACGAGATCTGCCAGGTTGGCGTTTTAGTAGCTTATGGCTGGATCCCGGGGCAGAATCGATGCCAGACCCTGCAGGCAGAGCCGATCCTGCGGCAAACGACCGGTTCAGAGCTTCGCTGAGGGAAAGTTGCTCGTCCTGACGATAAGCAGCACGACCTGCTGTCCAGTCGTCATCGGAAGGAGGAGGGGAAGGAAAAGCGATGGCCCTCTGCGCGAATGCTGAACCCCGCGAAGGGTGCGTTTTAGAATCTGGGATGTCATCGGCATGCGTCGTTGAAGCAGCTTCATCAATATGTGTCGCCTTGCGCATCAATGCAGGTCGGTGCGGGATCTCAACGTAAGGAACCAGTCTCTTCCGTGAGATAGGCTTGGTCCCTCTATGCGAGGACTCGGGAGGGCTGGCGGAGAGACCCGGATCATGGATAGGCGTAGGGTCGGGATATACGCTTGCATCCCGAATAGTTGTGTCCAAATTTTGGAGTTCGTCGCTCCTTGGCACGTCCACATAGACATCGACAGCAGCGCTGCGAATAGGAATACGAGGCTTGATGGGAGAACTTCTAGGAGATGGCGATCTTGACGCTGCGACCAAGGTGAGCAATGGGTTGATAGCAAGGCAGAGGCTCGGTATTGATAAAGGTTGTGAGCAGCAGCGCGATTGACAGCAATTGTGGCTCTTCGGAAAGCGCGTACTCGTCCAGGCAGAGCTCTACTTACCTAGACCACACCAGGATGGGATAGAACGAGAGTTCATAGTTCGATTTGAACATCCCCAAGCATAGTACAGTCAAAAAGTGTAGACTGCCACACCGCCGTCCAACGCAACACCTGCCCAGGCTGTACTATTTGGCAGTTATGTGCGCGTTTGAGAGCCCATTGCTGCTGCGCTGCGCGAGGGCCCTTCAGTCTGGAGAATGACACTCCCAAGCTGATTGCTTACACTCCGTAGCAAGAGACTCACGCTCGTGAGCAGGCTATCTTGCAACTTTCAGAGAGTCTTCAAGATAGTCTGCTATCGGCTCAGAGCGCAACGCAACGGCACTGCTCGCCACAATGCGCAGCGAACGCAGGTGTTGCGTTGCGCGGATTTTGACTGGACTCTTCATGAAGCTAGCGCGAGGCGGACACTCTTCCTCTGCCCACGCCATTTAAGATATGTGCAACCGACTCACAATTATTTCCATCGGCGTCGGATGCTTCGCGAGCGGGACTGGAATAAGGACGAGCGCGTTTGTGTGCGTAAGTTCTCTTCACGCGCGCCGAGCGGTTTGGCGTCGTCCAAAACGCGTCTGCTCTGGTGGGTGTGGGCTCCGGGTCCGGGACAGCAGGCGAAAGCTCGCGTTCCTTGCGCTTTCTTTGAGGTGAGGCTACGACGCCGGCATCGGTAGGATCAATGTGAGACATCCAGCAGTACAAAGTAAGCAAGCCGCAGAGTGTGAGTTACGACTAGCTTTCCCAGAGGACAACAAGAAGGGGAGAGGTGAAGAGGACTGTTCGACTCGGCTCTGTCCAAGCCGCTCAGTCGTTCGCGTATGTATGAGTCTGGTGGATGCGCGACATTAAGCTGCCGTTCCCACGCTCGTTTCCGATCACATGACCGTGTTATAGCCAGTGGTTGGCACTGGTTGCCGGGTATACTGAACATATACACTGTTAAATAAAATTACACCAGGCCCGCCTAGCTCAATCGGATAGAGCGTCAGACTCTTACCTTGACTGGGAAGCGGGCATCTGAAGGCTGCGAGTTCGACCCTCGCGGTGGGCTAGTGTCTTTTTTCCCTCTCCACACCCAACCCACTACTCACTAGCACTTATCAGCACGCTTTCTGGAGCCCAAGTACTGGCAGCCTGGTACCGTTCCCAGACGACTCGGTGGTACGCCCGCGCCCCACCACCACCTCGATCCCGAGACGTCTCGGAACGAGACCATGGAACAATTTAGGTATATATTTACTGTAAACGTGCAACACCATCGACGATCGAGAACAGCGCAAGTCCGGTTCAGCAAAGTAGGACATAGATCCGGGGACGGAGAAGTGCACAACATAGTGGAGGCCAGAGCCGGAGAACATACGTATATGGGGAGGGAGGGAGTTGTTGTTGTCGAACAGGACCGGGCCGAAAGAAGACGCAGGAAGACTGGCGGACACGAGCGCAAAGATGGACGGACGGGACAGACAAATCACTGGGGAGAGAAGGGGAAAGGTAGGTGGCGGGAGGCACCGGGGACTCAGAATGAACGAGTAGGTTAGCCGGAACCTGGGCGGGCTCCGTGGTATCGTCGTGTGAAGGAACGGAAGGGATACTATGTGACTGTAGCAACGGAAAAATATATGGTTGACTCGGAAGAGATGATAGTTTGAGCGAACCGAACCACGAGATCACGACATAGACGGAGCGAGCGGGCGCGGAACAGAGACACCGCGGCCATGGCGGGCGGTGAGGCGAGAGCGGCCACGTTCATCGCTGCTGAATACGAGATTTCAGAGCGAACCGACGGAGAGGACACAAAGGGGGAGAGGTAGGGCGGCGGCGGGGAGCAATGGGCAAGAGAGAAACCATAGCGAGGGAGCTTAGAGCTAAGCTTCCTCCTCCTCCGGTTCCTCAATCACGTTATGAAGGGGAGCGCCATGGACGTAGGTCGTAGGAAGATCAATCGGAACGTCGTCTTCGCTCACCTTGTCGTCAACCGGCGCGGCGGGCTCCACTATCTCCGGGAGGTCCGCGGCAGGAGCGGCGGGCGAAGGAGTGCGGGGAAGCGGGGATGTAGAGCGGTCCTTGGGGACGGGCGGTGGTGGCGCCTGGAGCGACGCCTGGCGCACAGGAAGACGCGAGGAAGGGATGGGGCTGGTGGAGGCGCTGCGCTCGCGCTCACGGTACATCTCAATGAGGGCCGCAGTCTTGCTGCTCGTAGTGGACTTGGCGGGAGTGACGGGGGCATCGAGCGTCTTGCTCGGAGATATGAGGGGCAGAGCCTTGCTTGAGGCAGGCTTGATGTCGCGCGGAATGGACTGCGAGCCAACCTTGAGCGGCTCCGGATCAGACTCGTACTCGGATGCAGTCGAGGTTCTGTTCAACGCAACGTCCTCCTTGACGGTTAGGTTACCGGGAGCAGTCTTGACGGCCGACGCCGAGTACGGGTTCTCGGTAGAGGTGTCACTCTCGTACGACGGACGCTCGAATCGTTCGCGAGGATCGACGTAAGCCGGCGGACGACGCTCAGGGTGGAGATCGAAGTATCCCATACGCTTCCTCGGTGTGAGTTGCGAAAGGTCCTCTTCCTCATCGTCGCCGTGCTGGTCAGAGCTTTCCGGTGGGTGCTCCAACACAGAGTCCTGCAACGTCGAGGTGTCCCCTTCGCCGCTTGGGCCCGCGACAGGCTCCATGCCGTCATCTTCGTCGTCCGAGAACTGTCCACGAACAGCAGCCAGCACCTCGGAGACCTCCTGACTCGCAAGCTCAGGATCCGACCGGCCACCCTTCAATCCATTGCGCATCTCGGCATCCTGGCCAGCCATCCTGCGGCTGCTGTTCGCAACGAGGATGTCTACCCACGCGTCGTCCTTCGAACGCCGGCGATTGTGCTTCTTCCTCGCGAACTCGTCGTCGTCAAAACTCGCGATCCGCGTGTCAAATTCCACCGGGTCGTACTCCGTCGGCAGGAGGCCAGCTTTCCGCGGCGGAGCAGGACTCGTGGGGAGCCCCGTCGGAAGGCGGAAACGAGAGCTCTTCTTGAACAATGGCGATGATCCTCCGTCTTCACGCGGGGTTGTTGGGGTCTTCGCGGCGGGCGTGGGCGAGTCGGTGCGAAGGGGACTGAGGAATTGAGGGCTCGCGACCTGATTGGGAGATCTCACGGAAGTGGGGGTGGAAACCTTGGCGAGCGGGTTCACGGCCAACTCGTGGCCTGGTGTCGCGATGACACTGGGAGAAGTGAGCGTCGCTGGAGGTCGCTCTGCCTCCTGACTGCGATTCAACGAGATGACCTTCGTTGCGCTGCCGTTAGAGCGTAGCAGGCCTTCAAACTCGGCCTCGCGATAGCTTGGACTGTGAGGCACATGCCCGATGACGTACGGGCGACCGTTCAGGGTCGGGGCCGGCTTCCACTGTTTGGATTTCGTCGTCCCGGAAAAGAGTGATGGTAGTCGTCGGCGCTGGGTGCCGGAGGCGGCGAGCTGCTGTCGGTATTCGGCTGGGACGAACTCTTCAAAAAGAATGAGGCTAGTGGAAGTGCGAGGGTCCCCGGTGCCAGAGACCGGTGTTAGTCCGAGACATAGGGAGTGACTTGAACTCAACCTATGAGGGTATGAATGGATACGAGCACATACATATTCCGATGAAGGCGTGCACTTACCAGAGCCCAATTGCATTCTCGGTCCGTATCCTCCTGCCGCTCGTCATCCATCCACCCACCACCATAGATGAGATCACAAAAAACATCGACAAACGCTTCCTCGATCACTTCTTCTCCACCCATCACAGGCTCAGTGTCCCAACCGAACGGAGGCAGCGCTTTCTGGGTCTTCTTCAGCTTGCGGTGCATCTCCGCGGAGTGTGTGGGCCATGAGGTGATCTGGTTGGCCACCGGCGTACTGAACTGCAGCGTCGCACTCAAGTGAGCGTCTGACCGCGAAAAGCCGGATGACGAAAAGTCCTGCCAACTGAGTGTTGCACGTTTCGCTGCGCGAGCCTATGATAATGGGGTGAAACTCTATCAATCATCTGGCAGATAGTATATGCGGTGCTCAAAGACATACCGCACGTGCGCTCTCAGTGAGGTCGAACTGCAGCTTCTTTTCGTCTGCGACCAGACTGCCAAAGCCCATTGCCTCGAACTCCCCCCACTTCAGATCCGTCAGACTCCGGAACCGGTCTTCAGCGCCCATCACCCCATGCTCTTTCTCGTCAAATAGAGCTGATCCGACAGAAGACGCGGACGAAACAGACGAAGTCAACGAGGGAGGTGTCGTGGACGATGTCGAGCCTGCCCCCGTGTCTGGATGGAAATTTGGCGGCAAGTCCATGCGCTTCCTGTATGCGTCGGAATATCGAGGAGGGAGCTTGAGCGTGGGCGGCGCAATGCGCTCCCATTCTCGCGACCCTGCAAACGCACGCTCGCCTGCGTTTGAGACCGCGCCACGAGGGCGTTGCGCCCAGGATGCTGCGGTCTTGACCAAGTCTGGCGAATACATCCTCACGTTTCGGCGCACGCTGAGCACTCGGACTGTGCGCGCGCCCCGTCTCGGCTGCGGCCGTTCGTTCTTGCCAATGGTCGGCAACATCGCTGGGTAACCCTGAATCCATGCCTTGAGACGAGTGGGCACGCCCAGGGCAGGAGTGGCTGCACTAGCTTTGTTGTCTTGCCATCGAATGAAGGCGAGTATCAGATGCTCAGTCGCCGTCGTAGCGCGGAAGATAATGCACATATGCATGGTGGAAGTTGAGCGTTGATGGCCCTAGCCCGAAGAGAAGTGGCCCGAAGAGCGGCGACAGAGTGGGAGGCGTATGCCCGGAAGACGCTGAGTGGGCAGCGAAACGGCTGAGCAGCGTGAAGAGGCCGACGAGGATCGAGCGTAGAAGCGGGTCCAGCGGGTCCAAAAATGCGGAGAAATGGAGACCAGGATAGTTCAGCGCTGCGGGGGGTCAGACGCGGGCGACGACGCGCAAACAACGGGCGACGCACCGGCTTCAGAGTCTCGCCACTGGCAGTAGGCGTCGTAAGAGACCAGCCCGCGAACTTGTTGCCTGCCCACCCATCGCACCACCCGAGCCAGTCCCCACCGCAGCGTCATGCCGAGCTCGTGCGGGCCCGCTAGTCGCGCCTCCTGCCGCCACTGTCTGTCGGCCTCCGACGACGGCTTCGTGCAGGTGTTCAAGAACGTCTGTATGAGCCGTTTTACCGCTGTAGCTGAGACATCGAGAGCGAGAGTCGAGAAGATGAAGGGGGTCGTCAGTCCCCGCGTGCCCAGCTCCTCCCCCACCACATCGACAAGCCGTGCTACCTCTTCGAGACCCAGGATGACATGCCGACCGTACGAGAGATAGCCATAGTCGTGGGCAGGATGAGGTTCCGGCCTCGACTCGTCGTGGGACTCGTACCGCGGCTTTTCCAAGCTCAGAGGGAGGAAGGTGCCATCAGGGGGAACATACTCCTGCTGATCATCGTCTCCGGTCGAAGAGCGTCCCTTCGCAGTGCCCTTGCCGTCCTTTTTGCCCGCCTTCTTCGCGGTGACGAGGTGCTGCTGGACCGCCTGCCGCGCTGAGCCTCTGCTGTTGATGCGCCCGAATTCGTCTTGTACGCTTAGGTCAAAGGCTGATTTCTTTGTCGGGGTCGATGTGGTGCGTGCACGAGAGAACAAGCTCGGCATCAAGATGCAAGAGAACGACAGGACGGTAGGGGAGTGCTGAGCACGACGAGGCCGGTGGTGGTGGTAGAGGTGGTGGTGGTGGGAGCCGACAGGGGAAATTGATGGCGGTAAGCGAGCCACGCGGCTATTCCCTGGTCGCCGTCGTCGTCAACGGCCGAGACGCCCTTTTGCTCCTTCCACCCTTAGACTCTTCCCTCCTGTGGAACAAAGGCGGCTTTCCCACTCTGAAGCTTCGTTGCATTCATGCTAGCTGTCTCGCCGAACAGACAGGCGATGCCAGTGTCAAGCCTAGCATGGAGCCAGGTGCATATATGCGTCCATTGCGGTCGTAAGCGTACGTAGGTAACATTAACACATCATTAAGATCTCGGAATCACAGGGTAAATTGTTGCGAACACTACGTCAGGGATCCTGACTGCCCTGATCATGGTACGCGGCCTAGGCCGCTACCTTCTGGTCAGTCGCAGGCGGGGGTCCAGGAGGAGGGGCATAGTACTGTGGCACATCGCCTTGCGCGGGCGGCGGTCCAGGAGGCGGAGCATACTGTGGCAGATTGCCTGCGGGTGGATAAGGCTGGGAAGCAAGAAGTCAGCATTCACCGCTAGCTTAGCACTGTCATTCTTATTGACTGACCGAGTGGTATGGGGTTTGTTGGTATGTCTGAGGAGGATACTGGGGGACGTACGCTCCGTTCGGAGCGTAGTAACCTCCCGGTCCCTGCGCCGGGTAAGCAGGCGGGGCCTGTCCGGGAGGAGGCACCGCGCCGTTCGCCGGCGCTGTCCCGACATACATGAGATTGGTCCTACGCTGAGAGCGGGCGCGCATAGTGCGGAGACCAAGCAAGAGAGCGAGAAGTGCAACAACTGGAATGATGCAATGAGTTTCCCACAACGCAGTAAGGCACATTGAAAGTACATACCCGATGCTATTGCAATTGCAACGCGTACGCCTGTGGACAAAGTGCATCGTTCGACGCCGAAACTACATTCACCAAGTCAGCAATGCATTCAAGCTTATATGGGAAGCCTGGAGAGCCAGCCTCATCCTCGTAGAACGAAACGGCTCGCGCCAATCTCGACGTCATTCTTATTGAAGAGCGACGCAATACCGGTGGAGGTGCATTACATGGAGTCAATTCCTGTGGCATCAAACTACAACGCCTCCAACCGCAGAGATCTGCTCTCGAGTTGCGATCATTCACCTTGAACATGACGAGGCTGTGCAGCTTCAATGGCAGCACAACTTCATCATGCTCCAATATGGAATTGGTGCTCACAATTTGAGAAGAACTCTGCACTCACTCATCAATGTAACAGTACGCTTGCGCTCCAGGGAGCAGAGACAGCGCGTATAGAGCGGCTGCCAAGGATGCTAGGGCTTCCCGACCGCAAAGACCTGCAAACACCTTTTAGTACCTCTAATCCCCTCGGGTTTCGGAAACGCTCACTCTTGATCATAGATGGCGAGAAGCTGAAATAGAGGGGAATTCTGAGAGGCTGCGAACGATGATCGTTGAAGAGGTATATGTAAGATGACTGCGGGGTCGAGTGAGGAGGCGCGCGATAGGAGCACTGCCTCCGGACCTTTATATAATCAGCCAAGCTTGTGCCTCAGGCTGTGGTCCTGTGCGCCCGTCCCGAACCATGCCGTACTTTCGCTCATGATCTCACGTACGCTGCGGTTGCTTACGCCGCAGCTACAAGCAGCGCACGCAGCCTATTTAGCCCGCTGAGGCTGAGTGCGCCAAGGAAACGAGGCTTCAAGCGATGCCACCGCCGTCAAGGAGCTATTGCACATACATCAATACGTGTCTTCAGTGTAGTGTGTACATACGCTTAACATCTTAAGGGTATAATCGCTCTAACATCCAGGTACTACAGGGTAACTCGAAATGATTGCTAACACCATGCCAAGGCTCTCCAATGCAGTGGCCTAGACCTCTACATTGCGGAAGGAGGGGTATACTGTGGCAGACCGCCTTGATCAGGCGATGGTCCAGGAGGCGGCGCATGATGATGGAAATGGTCTGGCGGAGGATGATGCTGGGTAGAGCAAGAAGTCGACCATTCGTCAGTAAGCTCAGGACGATTCCGTTGCATCACCCACCGAATGGCTTGGACTGTGGTGCACGTGATGGTACGATGGGGGAGGATATTGTGGAACGGATGCTGTATTCTGGAAGTAGTAGCTCTCGGGAGGGTCACCAGGGGCGCCTTGTCCGGGAGGAGGTACCGCGCGGTTCGTCTGCGTAGGGCTGCGAGTGTCACGCATCGCGCGAATAATGACTAGGATCATTACGACTGCACCGACTTAAAGGACACGGTGAGTTTGCTATAGCATCACGGATAGCACGGGATTGACGTACGGACTGCTACCACGATTCCGATGCGTTCGCCGTCCGACAGAGAGCAACGTCTGAAGCCAAACCCATAGCTTTCATGTCAGTATCGTGCTCGCTCCAGGTGCGTACTGACAATGCTCACAGTCATGTGGAGAACTGGACTCACCCGGTGAAATCACAAGACGCTTGCGCTTCAGGGATCAGAGACAACCCGAATAGAGCGACTGCTGAGGATGCTAATGCATCTCGGCTGCAAAGATCTGCGAGCTATCCGTAAGTACTGGCACTGGGCCACTATGGACGGCGAAGAACGCTCACTTCTCATCATGGAGGGCGAGAGGTCAAAATAGCGGGGAATCACCCGGGATTGCGCGCGACCTCGCTGGCATCCGTATTAAAGCCATGCTGATGGTGCGGAGTCGAGCAGGTGTCCTAAGATGCTCGCGGTGGAAGCACTGCCTCCGGACCTGAATCTCAGTCACTTCAGCTAGGCTGGTGCCTGTCCAGTGTCCGTCGGTCCCAGGGTCCAACTTCCCGCTGTCCACGGGTAACGTCGCGGCGTCGCCGCACTTTCTAACACGCACCTCTCGCGCTCTCTCCATCATATCTTACGTATGTCGCAGATGACTATGCCTCAGCCTGGAGCCATGAGGAGCCTTGGGGAGCGTACACAGCACTTCAGGCGTCAAATTTCGAGCCCCGGTATGTGCCAAGGCTCAGTTTGCCAAGCACAAACTGAGTATGAACTTGAAATCTGCGGCGTTTGACATTCCTTACCGCAAGGGCAAGCAATATTGCAAACGTCAGGTCAAGGTTAGCATGGAGGCGGTGCATAGTACACGCGTGATTGCGCTCGTCTTAAGCGGGCCATTATCACATATCATCGCTCTCTTCCCTCGACGATAAGAGGCACTGGTGAGATACCGTGACATCAAGTCTCTCGGAGCATACTGACAACAATGGCAGGCAATATTGATGGTACAGTGTCGAGTACCAAAGCAATGACTCGTAGTCTCGGACAAGTTCGAGTCCTTTCGCCCGATCCTGACGCGCCGCTCTCCCCCCAACTCCTGCAGACGCTCCAAGTGTTTCTCTGCGCGATTCGCTCCGATGGCTGTTGCTCATGTCCTGCATATAGTGTCTTAAAGCGGAGATGTCTATATTGTAACGGGCGAAGGGGCTTGGAATCTGCATTGCTTTCGGACGCACTATGACATCGCAATCAATGCTCTGCGCATTGGCTACTATGCACGTACTGGTGATGGTACATTATCAATTTACGGAGAGTCCGCCCTACAGAAGGCTGCCAGTGGCGAAGTGTGGAAGGTGCTCTGGTCGATAACCAAGTCATTTGAGTCCTCCGTCATCCCGCAGCCTTCTTCTCGTCAGTGCGCTGTATCAGTCGGAACTTGTCAGGAAGCAAGGACGGATATCTTGGCAACCCCCCCCCCCCCCCCCCCCCCCCCCCCCCCCCCCCCCCCCCCAGGAAATCGTATATCGGATCGTCATATCTGAAGCGATCACTCAGGACATCGGCACGCCATGTCACTATTGCACGTATTGTGAGCGAGCAAGCGAAACCTAGAAATATATCCATGACGCAAAATACACATCGTCCATATACAAGCCCATCAGCTCCAACATCGCGAGCGACCGATCGAGGATGTCAGTCGTCGCCAAGAAACAGATCTACTGGCGGCAGGCTGTCCGCGCTCGCGCTCCATCTTGCTCTTCTCGTAACACTCGAGCGTGATGCTCGCGAGGAATCCGGGGATGCACTGTTCCTGCTCGACCCAGTAGCGCATAAGCTGGGGCAAGTCCTCGGGGCCGCCATCGCCCTGCGCGACGAGCTGCATCTTCATGCCCTCACCGCTCGAAGCCGGTCGGCTGGAAGACGAACGCGGCGTTCAGGTCGAATTGCGACGTGACTCGAACCTGGCCGTTCGGGATAGAAGGCGAACTTCACTCCGAGAATACAGGCAATGGCTTCTCGGAATTCAGCGCTCTTCGCAGCGAATACCTAGCAGAGATGGATGTCATTAGACCGTCGGCGCAACCGCCGAGTTGAGACGTACCTGCTGCAAGCGGAGAAATCGCTTCTCCTTGTGCTTGAGTTCCTCCTCCAGCTTCATCTTCTCCTTCATGACCACCTCATAGCTCTGACGAGGGACAAGCTCCTCGGCACTCGCCCCCTCACCCGACCCTCGCGCGCCGCTCTCCTCAAGCTCCTTGAGACGCTTCAGCAGAGCCTCGTTCTCGCTCTTGAGACGATCCATCGCAGCGCGGCTCAGGTCTTCCCATTGCTGAGCCGGATTATCCCGAAGGCAAAGCACGCGCGTGCCGGGTGGAATATGACGACCTGCCCCGATCTCGCCACGCAGCTCGAAGAGGGTCTGCTCGAGCTCTTCGATCTTCTCCAGGTGCTTCTCTACCTCCGCCTCTGCCTCTTTGAGCTCTACAGTGTGGCGTGAGCAATTGCATCTCTATGTCCTACAGTCTGCGACGTACGTTTCTCAATCTCGGCTTTCGCTCCGCGTAGTTGCTCGATCTCGCCTAGAAGCTGTTTCTTGGCTTCTTTATCCTCCGTGACGACAGGATTGGCGCGAACTTGGTCGAGTTGCTTCTCCAAGTTCTCGACGGTCGCCTTGTATTCCTTGACCAGCGCCTCGAGTTCTTGCATGGGCTGCGGGCCATCGTCCTCTTCCTTAACCTCACCATGGGCTGCCTCCTCGGCGTTGAAGCTAGCCTGTCCTGAAGTCAAACATGGCCCATGATACGCATACCGGAACAGTACTCACCACCATCGCTTGTAAGAAGCTGATTTCCCGCTTGGCAAGGGAGGCCTTGTGCTCGCTACGCGTTGCCCTATCCTTGAGTAAGCGCACCTCTGCTCGCAGCTCCTTGATCGTCTCTTGAGCCGCGGCCTCGCGTGCTTGGGATTCCTCCAGTTCTTTCTCGCGGTGTCGAAGAAGGGCCACGTTCGACCCATGCTCCTCAAGGAGACGCGCATGTGCCAAACGAAGGGCGGATAGATTCTGCGTAACGGATACGGGCGTCTTCGAGGGGGTCGCAGGCTCCGCAGATGAGGCCCTGAAGGATTATGAGTCAAGTTAGTCGTCAAAGGGCGCGACCGACCACAGCTCACCACTCCTCCCTCTCCTTCCTGGCTGCCTCCAACTCTGCCTCTAGCTTCACTACCTTCTCTCGAAGCTCGTCTGTCCCGCGCACCTTGCGCTCGAGATTCCGCTTCTGCTCCTTCAGCACTTCCACACTCGTCTGTCGCTCGCGAAGGGTCTTCAGCTCAGCGGCCATCTTGGCGTTTGCAGCCTCCAATCGACTGGTGTGCTTCGCCTGTTTCTGAAGCTGCTCGCGTATGATGGTCCAATCCTCGTCCTGCGCACTGCTCTGCGTGAAGCTGCTTTGCGACGCGCTCAGCTGATCGAACTCTGACTGCAGGTTTTCGAAGGCATGCGCGCGCTCCTCTGCGAGTTGTTTGAACTCCGACAACTCGTGCTCGAGCAAGGAGACTTGTCGCGTCAGAGTAGATATCTGGGACTTCTGAGTGGCGATGGTCTGGGAGGAGGTTCGCGCGATGGATGAATTCTCTTGTTCGAGGTCGACATACTGCTCCCGTAGCGTTTGGAGCGATGTGCGCAGAGACCTGATTTCATTGTCTGCTTTGCGCTATAATGATGAAGATGCGTAAGTCTGTACCACGTACACAGATGACGGATGAGCGTACCTTATCTTCCAAATGCTCCGCGCGTTCGCGTTCTTTCTCTTCCCGTTCTTCCTGTTCTCGTTCTGCGAGCCATCGTCGGTCGCCTTCGAGCCGCTCAATGACCAATTCCTTCTCGCGGACCTTGGACTCGAGCTCCAGTTTGGCCGCCTGGGCCGCAGCAAGCTGCCTCTCCAAGGACGCTTGAGACATGTGTGTAGAGAAAGCTTGAGTACGCTGCTGCCGCTTGGCGGTCGAAAGCTGTGGGTCTACCGACGTGATGAGCGTCGCCGTCGACCGCGTGATACGCATTCGCCACTCACCACGCTCGAGCTCGGCCGCGAGCGAGTCGCGTTTGACGGCGCTACTGCGCGGAATGGAGGACAAGAGCCTGCTCGTTGAGCCCACCGGAGTGGTGAACTTGTCGCGGTTGTCCATGGTGGTCGCCGGAGTGGACAGCAGTGGCGGGCGGAGGCAACTTGGAGGAACGCGTCGCGCGCGCGCATGTGGCTGGGCGTCAACTGACTTTGCCTCCTGCACTCATCTCCCGCCGCCATGTCCGACGACGAGCTCAACTCCTCTGACCTCACCGACCTCGAAGAGGAGGACGATGTCCCCTTATCTGCACGAACAAGGACAAAACCCTCCGACGCTTCAGGTTACCGGATTCAAGGCGCACTGAAAATTCCGAGGGCCACAACGTACACTTGCCAGGCTCTCTACGGTATGGCATCACGCTACGATGCCTGCGCCATCTCTGATACGCTTGTCGGCTGAAAGATCAAATATTTGCGGGAGATATTGACCTCCAGCCTGAATATCAGCGCGGTAAGTTCCTAAGACGCGTCTGAGTGGGCATCTTCTTACTCCGTCGCTCGCCAAGACGTCGTCTGGCCTGACCAAAAGCAAATGGGTAACGTCACCCACCATCCGTGTCTATGCTCCCACACCAACTCATAGCTTCGTAGGATTGATTGATTCAATCTTCCGCAATTTCTACGTGCCCCCTGTGATATTCGGTAGGTCCGGAATGAGTATCGCCCCAGACATCGTGCAACTCACGGGACGGCTTGCGTAGTGCTCAACCTCGCGGAGGATGGAGCAGAAAGGCGCGTATGCGTTGACGGAAAGCAGCGTTTGACTTCGATATATCGGTAAGTGGGTTCACTCACGAGTTTGTGACCCGACTTATGTTGCGTTCAACGCCTTTGGTATCAGTTTCATTGCCGGTGAAGTAAGTCAATGAAGGTTTGTTGGGCAGGGCTGCGCATGCTGACGGATCCACCATCTGCAGATTCCTTGTTAGTATAGTCAATTCCTCGTCATGAGCGACTCCTGACAGCCTTGTAACCGTCGCTGCAGATAAAGACGCGTAAGAGAGCACATGCTGTGGATCTAGGGTGATCGGTGTTGACGTTCTATCAGGTTCACTGGCGAGAGGTTCTACTTCAAGGTTGACAGCAAGAGTGCCAAGGGCCAGATTCTGCCTGAAAGATACAGGAAGATGTTCTTGAATAAGCAGATTGTGCGTTTTGGGATCCTCGCGCCCATCTCTATGCAGCTGAATTGGTGACCAGGTCTGCATGGAGTACCAAGACATCACTCCCGAGAATGAGAGAGAAATTTTCCAGGTCAGTGTGCACAAGCTGTCACTGATAAATAGACTTGACTTAAACCGCACAGCGGGTACAACTGGGCATGGCCTTGACTCCTGCAGGTTGGGCAATGCTGACTCTCCGACATTTGATGCGACTAACGGTGTTACAGAGAGGTTACAGGCTATTAGCAGCCACGTCACAACCTTTGTTCGCGAGCTCGTGGACACGTACATCTTGGACCCGAACGGTCTCGCTGAAAACATTGAATGGGATACAAGTCGTGCCAACGACTTCCGGACCATAGCCACGGCTGTGTACGCCATGTCCAAGTGGCCCAAGCTAACCACTGTCCCTTCTTTCGGCACCCTCGAGAAATGGCTTCGTGAATGTCATGACCTGGACGAGGATCTCGAAGATGATATCCAGGGCACATTCAAGGTCTTCTGTCGACTTGCAAGTGACCCAGAGCTCGACAATTGCTTCAACATTCAGGGAATCAAGAAGGTTGCCCCAGTCGAGATGCTGGCTATCACGCTCTTGATCCATGCGAACAAGAGAAGGATGTCCTTGTCCCAGCTATCGGAGGCAATTACCCTGATGAGGCATGATGTCAGGCAGGTGGAGAAGGATGTTAGGCTTAACTCCAGGACCATGAAACTCCTCATTAACTTCCTGAAGAAACTCAAGCCTGCCCAGCTGAACACTCAAAATAACGAGAAGCCAGCTGCGTCGGTTGTCAAATTCATTGGAAAGAGGAAGAGAGCTTCTAGCGAGTCCTCTGAGTCTGAGCCCGAGGAGCCTCCACCTAGGCGTGCCCCGAAGTCTCAGGCCACTACATCCAACAAAGCCGTCAAATCATCAAGACAACCCACACCCACGCTAGGTCCTTCCCCACTTCCTCCCCCTCAACCAGCTCCTCCGCCTCCCGCACCATCTTTGCCGCCACCCTCCACCGTACATCCTCCTCCTTCGACGGACTCATCACGGCCGCCAAGTAAGACCGAATGGATCGATTGCTAGGCCGTCAACCTCACAATCACCTAGGCTACCTCCCACCGCACCTGCAGCGCTTCGCCAGAATACGTCGCACTCCACGCTTGCCTCTGGCCGCCGAATTCTGCCCATACAACCGCAATCTACGAGCCCGTACCAGGCTTCGCTCGGCGACTCGTTGATGGCGCGGATGTCATCAGCGCCTTCTCCTACATCGACTGCAGCGCCTCGAAACAGTCCATCGATGCCGTTCCACCCCGGACCGAACGACTTTTCTCAGAATCGCATGTACGATCCCAGCAAGGACCCGAGGAATCCTGCATATCAAGGCGATGGGCGGGGTCAGCCTCCTGGGCCGTCATACGGGAGGCGATATTGATATTGGTTCAGCGGTATGTTCGGTCCTGGATTTTTTTCATGGTCTTGCCTGTACTGAGCCACTGACTAAGCACAGACTGGCCCTCCGGCATTCCGTCGTCGGTCCTTACTGACAGTATCTTCGTGCCTGCGTCATCATGCTCTGTATATCACCGCGTTCGATTATCATTATGGACGCCTGTACGACTCTCCACCTCTTTAGACACAAGGTTCTTTCCGACGACTGGCCTGAAATCGGAGCTGCAATCCAGTCACATCTCGAACCCGCCGTAGTATGGTTGTGAGCGGCGTCACGAGTCCGTACGGCCCTCGTTCCGGGATCGCGTGAAGCATTGCAAGAGGCGCTGTTGTCCCACCTCCGACATGCGCATCGTCCGCCCGCGAGGTGATCAGTGCACCCGCATCGCCGCGCGCGGCGAACCGTACGCCCTTCCAACCAGGCGCCGGGAAAACTGCCCACTCCTGCGCGACATAGCCGTCGAGGACGACGCTGGCAGGTGCGCCGTTCACGATGCCATCTCGGTACGGCCCGAGCGGTCGTTCGAGGTTCGGATCGCGGACGTGCATGGTAACGGCGGCGCCGCGTTCGAGGATTCCTGCTGTGGATTGGAGAGTGACGGGGTTGTCTGTTGCTCTGGAGGGAGACATGCGCATGACGGCCCAGGATAGGAGGTGCGTATGGTCGTCGCTTTTCTCCTTGCCTTGGCGCGACTGCTTCGTGGAATGCCTATGATCCGAACCTGGTTGGCTGTGAGCGATGGCGGTGTACGCGATCGTGAAACGGGACGTACTGGTGCATGGACGGATGATGGCCTCTGCTGCGCATGCGTGACCGACGTCGTATTCATGGGGCCTGTTGAGCGAGTTCTGGAGGATGGCGAGTTCGGCATCGTGTTTCCGCAGGCGGGCAGAGTGTCGCTGGTCCGTCGCGGGGCTCATAGGACGATCCCCGACGTCCTCGAAGAGCATCGCCCTTTCGGCCTCGAGCTGTTGCACGGCGCGCTCGACGACTTTGACAGCGGGATTGGAAAGGGGGCGGCCGAGACAGTGCAGCGCGAGCTGCGAGTTCCGCATCCGCCGTTGATGCCGCTCGGAACGCGGTAAGAGGCGACGGTGCGGCAAGAAGCCTGGCTGGGGGACGACCGCCTGTCCCACAGTCAGGCCGTATAGCGCAGTCGTCGTCGGGAGAGTGGAGGTAGGCTGCCAACACCGCTACGCGTTCGGTGCTGGAGCAGAAAATGGGGTCCCCAGGTACGATCCGGGCAGGAAGGGAGAGCTTCTCGGGGCTGTAGACGTCGAACGGAGTCCCCGTTGTGAGTGGGTCGCCTATGTAGAGATGGACCGGGATGTCGCTCTCCATGAGATGGACTATGTCGAGGACCTCGACGTGCAACATGGTTGCGTGTAGAACGACGGAGAGCGTGTCTTCGCCGAGGTGGTGTGATCGGTGCAAGCAGGGTACGACTGAAGCCCGCCAGGTCTTCATCTGAGCAAGCGTTCGAACGACCTTCTCGAGCGCGACTTCCACGAACGGTAGAGCATCGTGATGAGGGGGTATAGGATCGTATCGCACTCGTACGGAGCGACACTTCGGATCGTGGATGAACCTGCCATACGATCTGTGAATGAACGGACGGACGGGATGTTCGCGAGCTCGGCGTACCAGTTGTGTCCGAGGGGTATAAGCTCGTCCAGCGCACTTGCCGAGCCTACTCGTGAACTTGAGGGCGACAGGGACATGGACGAGGCAAGGGAGGGCGTCGACGAGCCATCGTCCCCTGTACGCCCCGATGCACATGTTTAAACGTTCCGCTAGCAGGGGCACCAGAACATCTCGAAGACGAGCAGTGATCGAGGGATCCCGCCACCCATCCCGACTCTCTCTCCTCGCATGCTCCGATCGCTCGACTATACCGGATGAGGCGGCACCGCCTTCCAGCATGCCCCAGATCTCGTTCCGCGATCCGGACAAGCCCTCCATGCCCCATGCAGCCTGGCGTTGTATACGCCACTTTCCTTGCAAGGCCGTTCGGGGCGTTCCGTCCATGAGAAAGTTGGAAGTCGGACAGACATCAGGGGCTGCAGCGGTGACGCCGCGAAATCGTCTGCGTTGTATGTCTGCTGACAATGCGCAGGCTGCTTGTCGCTGCTGTTGGATCCGAGAGTGCCCTCAGTGAGGCTCTCTGAGATGACATCTGACCGATGTTAGCACGCGTCAGTACAGAGAGCGGAGCGAGGAAAGTTCGCAAATCTGATATAGGAGGCACCGCCACCTTGTTCTTATTGTTTGTGAAACCGGGCGATATGACGAACCCAACAGCGAACACCGATGTCCATGATGGATCATGAATGTCCATACTTATCTTGAAGCGAATGAATCACGAATGATGACAGCATGTACACCCAGAGCTTATGCGCCTTGCTCTGCAGCACGACGCGGACATTTCCCCAAAGCGCATCAACGCTCGCGGCCTTGACCACCACACATGTCCCCTCAGCTCCTTAGAACAGAATTGGGCCCTTTTTTCCTATAGGGAGTCATGCTGGTTTCCGTGCGCTCGCACGTACCTGGGGATTCCGTCTATATCATATAGCTTGAAGGGTGTGGCGGCATCGGTCATTTCCTGCCAATACCGTATGTGATGCCAGCCTGTGATGCCAGCCTACAAACATGTAAGGACACGCCACGCGTCTGCGTTTCTTCACTGATGAAGCCTCGGCGGCGCTACGCCAAGGACCGACATCACATCCGCATTCGAGCAGGTCGGAGACTGACCGCGAAGAATCTTGGCCTGAGTTAGGAAAAGTCTGCGACGCAGCAAAACCGCGGCATACATAACGGAATAATATGCACCATCGTGGACGAGTAACGGTATCGTTACAGACAGGACCGCCGGGAGCAGTGAACGGCCACATGGGACCAGCAATCGCGATCGTTTTCATACGCGTCTTGCACTTGGTGCGCACCCGGCGTATAGGATCGCGTAGATGGTTGTCGTGGGACGTCCGAGATCAACGTAACTTGGCCATACCATGTCCCTGCGGCCATTACAACATGAACATCCATTGAAATAAGTCACTCTACGAGCGAGACATGAGCGACAGCCATACAAGCGACTCAAGCAGAGAAACGCACACTACAACGCATCTAGCTCGTCATGTCACTGACACACTCCCAGACGCCCTTCAGGTTTTCCTTCCAAAGGGTCACCTTGCCGTCACCGCAGCTGACAGCAAGGATGTTGCCAGCAAGGGACCAGGAGACGCGCCAGACAACGTCAGGGAACTTGCCCGCGGGAGCAGCCGCGCCGCCCGTCGTGGATGCGGACGCCGATGGGTCAAGCGCGGTCTTGACCCATGGTGACGTCGGCGAGTCTTTTGTCCAGATGAGCACCGTCTTATCCTAAACGATCATGTTGATGTCAATATCGGCCAGCAAGAGCGCGGAGGCCGCGATTTCAACGGCGAGACACACCTGCGAAGCGGTGGCAATGTAACTCCTAGGGAGACCAATGTTCGGAGCCCACGCGACGTCGCGCACCCAGTCGGTGTGGCCCTCGAGGACCTCTTCCTCCTCCCAGGCCTGCGTGTCCTCCCGGAAGCCCCAGATCTTGACGAGATTGTCGCACCCTGCGCTTGCGAAGCGTTTTACGCTCTGGACCGCCGCGGGCTGCTGGCCTGGTACCGTGTTGCTCGGCTGAGGGACGATGAGTGAGCCGGGCTGGACGGCGGGTGCCCAGGAGACAGCATTGCAGCCGATGGCGTGGCCTTCGAAGACATCGGCACCCCAAGTGCCATCGTCTATGGTACGAGGTCAGACGCGCTTAAGACAGCTAGGGGTACACACGAAAAGTGTAGGTTATATACGCACTCTTGAAGGTCAGGACAGAAATAGTGCCGTCCGAGGACGCGCACGCCAGGATGGCGCCAAGTTCATGGGGTGCCCAAGAGACAGAGTTTACTGGGAAACATCAGCGCGGCGCAACGCGACACGGCGAGGATAGGGCTGTACCTGATGCTTTGTGCAGAGTGTGCTCCTTGATCTTCGTCCAACCACCCGCGCTAGGGCCTTGGCTTGGTTGCTCCTTCCAGATAAACACCTTGCCGTCGTACGAGCATGAAGCGAGGATCTGGCCGAATTTGGGATGCGCCCAGGCAACTTGCCAGACAGGGCCAGTGTGGCTGCACGAGAGGCAAGAGGTGAGCGTGACAAGCGTCGGCAGTCTAGCAGTACTCACCCCTTGAGGGTATGTCCCGTGCTCCGCTGAGCCGTGCCGTCCACCACGTCGAAGACCTTCACTGTACGGTCGGAAGAGCAAGTCGCGAGGCGTTTCCCGTAGTAGTCGAGTTGGGCATCGTGCTGTGTTGACGTTAAGACGCGTCCAGTCCGGCAGTAACGCGAGACATACAATCATGTCCTCATGGGACGTCTCGATGGGAACGGGCTCCCCCGCTGTGGTCGACGGCTGCTGCAACTTGAGTCGTTTGTTCTAGCTGGCTGTATGCGGTACGCACCATGATGAGACCGCGAAATAGAGAAGAGGAAGATGGTAGAGTTAACGAAGGTGTATTGGAGGCAGCAATCACAGGTGGCGACGTGGAGATCCTGGTTCGGCTCTCGTCAACACCAGTCGAACCGGTTCGTCTCTCGAGTCCACGTGGATCGCAGGGCATCAAGAGCCTTTAGCGCCGGCTGTGCTCACGCCTGTACATCCACCACCCGTTGAATTCGCTGGACAGTGGCTTCCTGCGAGACATTTCATGCGCATAATCCTTTTTGGCAGCACAATGTGACGTCTATTGGTACACGAGACAAGGGTTTCCATTGCAATAGCTCTTCATGCACAGACCCCTTCTGATTACAGAGTCACCCCTAGAACTTCGGTCTTCACGACATCTGGCATCCCTTCCAGCAGCTCGTCGACCTTTGAAAAGAGCGCCTTGGCGACCTCTCCTTTCAGGTGAAGATGAAGGCCAGCAGGCGTGGCGAAGAAGTCGATGATACCGAAGACGTTTGTGCCAGGGAATTCGACTGCGTACCATAACGGCGTCTCTTGTTCCGCCTCGACGAGTGGCAGAGCGCCCTGGATGGGGCAGTATGTTACCTTTTGATTGTGCTACTCCAGACAATGTGCTACTCACCTTCAGGAATTCTCTGACGTCGGACACCTTATCCGACTTCGCCTTGAGCAGCACACGCAGGCCGCATGTCAACCCCTTTTTCACATCTCCCGTCGGCCCGGCAGGCTTCACTTTACTCGCGAGAATGTTCAAATGGCCTCCGGCGATATCAGGCGCTTGGGAGAGCAGCGTGCTAGCGTTCGCTCTCAGGGCGTCAGCGACCTTCCCGTCGATGTGTGCCTTCCTGCCGCTTTCAGCCGCGAACGTGTCGAATATCGCGTAGACGGGCTGGTCTTCGTACTTCACCGCGAACCATTGCAGAGTCTCTGGCTCCTGGTTCCCCGTCATCAAGCTGTAGCCGACATTGAGAAAGTCAGCGACAGCGCCGATCTGCTCGGCTTTGGCATGTAGAGGGACGAGGAGGCCGATCTTGGCTGGACAGGTAGGTCAGTGCCACGTGCGCAGGGAGAACTGTGAGTGTGCATACGTTCTGTGGTCATGTTGCGAAAGTTGTGCACCCCGGTAGCCTCTTTGCAGCCTTTATACGCGGAGTTCGGGATGTGCGCAGCACCTCTCTAGACTTTGGATGGTCAGTGATTCTCAGGCTGTGGTTCCAGGGAATCCTCTTTCGGTGCCATCCCCTCTTTCTCTTCCTCCAGGAACGTCTTAGGGCATTGTTTCTACTGATTCTGCTAATGCTGATCAAAGGTCGATACCCCCTTCTCACACACTTGAGGAGGCCGATGTGTCATGCGGCCGTGAATCTCTCTCAGCGTTCTCTCACCGCCTCCCATACCACAGCGCCACCCACCCAGACGCGATGGCCACACGTGGCTTTACCGCTATCTCTCAGGAGGCCGTTCCACAGGCTCTCATCCTCTCTGTAGGACCAAACGGGGATACCTGTGAGTGAGACGGGCGAGAACGGTCTACTGACCCTGGGAACGTTCCCTCTGGAGTGCATCCCTCGTCTTGCCCCATTAGCTCTCGCGCTCACCCACCTCGGCCTGCGCCACAAACCGGTGGTCGTGAAGCACAGACAGGGGTCAAAGACACCTCTTCTACACGTTTCACACGCGAAATGTCGGCTGGACAGCCCGGCACAACTGTCCATACTACGCTACCTCTTTCGGCTGGTGGACTTCACGAGTTGCGATCTTGAATTGCCCGTCTTTAGTGCACGGCGTCTGCCCAGAATCAAGGCCCTAGACCTCTCGACCGAGCTGACCTTGCGGGGCGAGTTCACCTCATGCATTCATTTCCTCTCCGTGCTGGACGCAGAACGACTCCGCAAGATTGTCATCCAGTTCCGCCGAAACCAGTTCGAGGACCTCTGCGCTGGGACGAACGTCGACTCTGCATACCTGCTCCAACTGCATTCGTTCGCGTACGTGCGTCTGCGGGCCGTGAAGCTGTGTGAGAACGAACAGTACCCGCGTTATTCGAATGTCGCGCTCGCGTGCATCCTGCGCCCGCTGTTCAGCCTGCAGCGTCTCGAGGACGTGGAACTGGTGCTCACCCAGTCACCGCTCTCGGTGCGGGACTACGACATCACCCAGATCGCCTACGCCTGGCGCGATGCGCGTAGGCTTGTTTTCTCGGTCACGCGGTGCACGAAGGAAGCACCCACGCTGGACTGCCTGTACGTCCTCGCCGACCAGTGCCGCAGCCTCGAGGAACTCTTGCTCCCTAAGCTCGACGTGCTCGACCTCGGGCGCACCATCAGCAAACGACCGCCCGCGGTGCCGCCCGCAGGCACGCCGACCCATCCCCTGCGGAAGTTCGGGGTGGCGTGCGATTCGCGGGCGAACATCTCTGACCAGCGGGCGGGCAGGATCTCGCACTGCGTCGACAGCTTGTTTCCGAACATCAACGTCAAGGAGAGCTGGGTGCATGATCACTCGGACGAGACGATTTTGGGAGACTGGTACTTGATTTGGGTCAACCTCATCGCGACGAAGGCATTTCGCGCGGTCGTCCCGTCAAGGGTGAGTATCCGTAGCTGTGCGCTGAGACGTCTCCTGATTCGGTCTCTTTCAAAGGCTTATTTGGACAGGTCACAGCCGTGCTTGGCAGACCCTCCGATACCTCTCGCCTGGTCTTTCGGGTTCGATATTGATGGGGAGTAGTCAACAGATGTATAGGGGACATACAGGGAATTGCTACCTAATGATCTTGTGGAACCGGAACCATGTAGCGTAACGTACCATCTGTAGCATCGTAAAAGCTCATAATCGCTCATTGTATGGTTGTTCACACTAGATACATTCCTCGCACAGATGGCGGCTACTAAGCCGCACAGACTGCCATGCGCGAGTACGGTCATGACGACTGCTCAAAGCAAAAGCGTTTTCAAGACTCAAGGCAGGTTGGTCGCGCCGTCGAAGATCACGTTCAGCCACGCAGCGAGCCGATAGCCTTGCTTCGCGAGCTGCAAGTCGATCTGGGGAAGTTAGGAGGCACGATGAGCTAGCATACCAGCGATGTTCAACTGCAATAGACGCACTACTGGGACCGCATTCGTGTAGTACTCGCTCGTGCACAAGTCTTCGCCTGTGGTGTAAGTGAACACGACCGACTAGGCACATACGCAGGTCAGCGCACGCGCAGAACCTGTCATAGGAGACACAGCACGTACGCAGCAGTACGCGTTCGACTCGCGCGCCCAGACGAGGGGACACTCGAGTGGCGTGATCGTCGCCTCAGCCGCGTCCTCCGCCCGCGCCAGCAGACGCTTCACGTCCTCTTCGACACCGTGGGCAGTGGTATCGCCCGAGCGCTTGGAGACGGGCTCGGTGATGGAGGTGCAGCTGAGCCAGTCATCCGTGAGGGACTTGTACGAGCCGGTCTATAGCCGAGCATCAATACAAGAGAGATGTGGATTCAGAATAGAAGGGGCGGCACCTTGATACGGGCGATGAGGTCTGCGGCGTAAGTCTGCACTTCGCCACCGTGGTTCTCGTTGATGTTCTTGCTCACCATCCCGGTGTCTATGGGAAAATCAGCACCTGAGTTTGGTCATCAAATATATCACATTACCCCATGCCTGTATGGAGCGCATAGTGAGTACTCGTGCGTGTGTCGTAGTTAGGAACACTTACAGCGTGCAGGTTTGTGCTAGAGCCCGAACACTTGGCGGAGATGTCATTGCCGCCAACTTCATAGGCCTGGGTATTCAATCACGATATGTTATGCCGGTAATATACGATAGGAAGGGAGATTTCACCTCAACATGCAGTGGTTGTCCGATGTCTCCGAGGAACTGTTCACACGATGAGCCACGCAAGGGATAGACTATACGCCCGCCATGTACGTACGTGATCTACATATGCAGCTGTCAGTCACTTCTTGTCAATAACCAAAGGACTGACGTACCTAGGAACTTGAGCGCTTCCTGCCTCTGTGAAGCACTGAGAGACGTCTTGGCGACGCGGGTGGTGTAGTTGGCGATAGCAGTAACTATAGCATGGTTGTGATTAACTCATCTCGGCTACCTACTATCGGGTACCTACGAATGCAATCTCCGTCCCCGCAATCGCGCTGCTCCTGAACGGAGCATGAGTCCGAGAGCGGAGAGTCTACAGAGCCCGTGTCGGTGCCAAAGTGATAGACAATCGAGCTCGTATACAGCCTACCTTCGGCATCCACGAAGTGCAGAGGGGCAGACCATCTGTACGCGCTCTCGTATCGGACGCTATCCGCCCACTGTGCGGATGGTTCGTCAGCATCTCCAAGCCCAAGCGCTTCAGCATTGCAAGATACACATACAGGTGCCGCCGGGCCAAGCGACTCGTCGTACGTGGAACCGAGAGATGACTGGACGAAGGCCAGTGCCTTGGGCGCCAGGAACTGTACCGCAGGGTTTGAGTTGTGCATGATCAGAGGCTACACGCTCTAGCCAGCGGCTTACCTCTTGAGCGATGTATCTGTGATGCAATAAGTATACTATGGCAAATAGACAGGCGAAGGCCACACGTACCCGACGGTCTGATGGCCTAATGTGCCCCAGGCAAAGGCACGCTGAGCGCAGGCTGCAGCGATGTACACAATGGGCCAGAGGATCTGCATAATGGTCAAGGCGTCGAGAATTCTACCTGATACGCTCCGGAAAGGGTGAAGAAACCGACTCGCAATAACGCCGGCGCTGCATTATATACTGTCCGAGCATGCGTGCGGCACCATATGGCGAGGAAGCCATATCAAGTACCGAACGTCAGAGTGGCCAACGAACCATGCAGTTCAGCATCGTTCTCTGCTTCTTCCATAGGCAATCCATCAGGAGCTCGAAGCACATGCCACAAGGGTCGGTGCACCTCGCGGAGCACGTTCGATAAGCTCGAGCATTCCGAACGCGTGCAGCGCTCGCGCAGTGCACGAACTTCGCGCGCGAAGATGGCAGCGTGGGTTGATCAGTTTCAAACTCCCTACTACCATGCACGTGCGGTAGAGTCATCTCCGTGGAATGCCTGGAGCAGAGGGGAGTATTCTTTCGAATCGTTGCATGAGTGCCCGAAGTCAGGACTTGGCAGCACGTCGTGCGACGAGCACAGACCAAGAGACTCCACCTTGATCAGCCACACGGAACCCTAACCCCGACGCGTCCACATTATTCATCTCCAACTTAATGGGAAGAAATCGGAAAGAAGGCAGTATACGTTGGGCCGAGTACGTCGCCGTGTACGTTAGTGCAACCGACCTCAACTATTCTAGTGGATCACGCAGACATGGTGTAGAGCGCAATTGTTGAACCTCGCCTTCAATGAAGGCGAGGCTCCGAGCTCCCTCTCAATGCGCGCTTACGGCAAATGCCGAAGAGCGAGTGCATTCCCGATGAGGCAGCCCTCCGGCGCCAGTCCATCTTGAACCAAGCCATCCACCACCAGCCCGGCTCTTTGTTCGACGCAACGAACCTCCTTTGTCCTGCCCCCGGTACACGTCCACATGACCTTAAGACGCGTACGTTGACTGATGGATCAATAACATAGCCGATCCTGGTTCGTTTCTGGCCACAACCACCACCTCCGCTATAGTCCTCGTCTCCCCATAAATACGCCATACCCAAACCAACCTCTCGTTCGTCCTCTCTCTCGTCTCCTACGATGTCTCTCGCTAACGTCACCAGCACTCCCATTGCGCTCAACAGGATCTCGACGCACTTTGCTTCGGTCCCAGTTCCGATTCGCATCGCAAAAGAATTCGTAACACTCGCTCAATACCGCTTGGCTCTCGTCAACGACATGGCTCACAAGGCTATCCGCATGGAGGTCGCCGACTTCGCCGACCAGTTCCTTCCTCTACCGACAGGCGTCTCGCTTCAAGACCAGCCCACTTGGGCCACAGACATCTTCGCCAGCTTGACGGAAGGTGGTGCTCTCCTTGAGAGCGAAATTGCGGACAGATTCGTACGTCGGCCACATCGTTCAGGGATTTGATCTTAGCCACTGATATGCCCTAGATCGATGCCATCAACAACGGCAACGTAGCGCCGGGGTTGAAGATGGCACAGTCTCCCGACAAGCCCGAGATCGACGATGTCGACGACTTCAAACAAAAGATCGACGCGGCCTTCTACAAGGAGGACGACGTGCCCACCGATGGTCGCCCTCACTGGGGCGACCAGCTCATCTCCGTCGAGTTCAAGCGACACGAGATCAACAAAGACCCGTTCGACGACCGCGACGATCAGGCCCTCGATGCTACCGCCAAAGAACGCAAGAAGGTCCGTGGGCAGATCATTAGCTACGCCGAGGTTGTCTTCCGCGTCCAGCACCGGACGTTCCTGTTCATGCTCTTGGTCATCGGTCGCAACTTCCGCCTTCTCCGCTGGGATCGATCGGGCACAATTGTGACTCGTGCTATTGACTACGTCGCTGAGCCAGAGGTCCTATGCGAGCTTCTCTGGCGCATGTCGCTGCAGACTGATGAGCAGCTCGGGCTTGATCCGAGTGCGACTCGGCTTCGGCCACACGACCGCGACTACAACCTGATGGACTTCTACGCTCAAGAGCGCGCCACTGATCTTGCCACGCACGAGCGTGTACTCACGGCGGAGGAGTTGCGGTCTATGGGTACTCCACCCGTCTTTGCGTACGTCCGCGCGTCGTTCTCCCGCTCTCTTGTTCCCAGTTGGCCGCGTTACCGTCTGGAAGTGCCCTGTGGGGACGGTGTGCGCACGTTCCTTGTGTGCCGACCGGTCTTCTTCGCAAATGGTATGGCGGGAAGGGGCACGCGAGGCTACATCGCTTTGGACTGCGAGACGCAGACATTTGTTTGGTTGAAGGACGCCTGGCGTGTTTTCTACAAGCAGCTCGAGCAGGAAGGGGCCGTCCTCGATAGGCTGAACGCAAAGGGCATCGCTCACGTCCCCACTCTGCTCTGCCACGGAGACATCAGGGAACAGACTACTCGGACTTCAGACTTCTGGGAACAGGCACAGACCGCCGCGGAACCAACAATTCCGTCCTCTCCGTCGGGTCGGGTTGGTGCTCTGTCCTCCTCCGCCACTCTTGTTGAGGACCAGCGCTTCAAGTCGTCGAGCTCTCGAAAACGATCTCGCACCGACGTAGAAGGCGAAGAGTCGGATGACTCAGAGGAGGACACCCTTAGGCGGCATATGCACTACCGGATCGTAGTAAAGGAGGTTGCTCTCCCGTTGTCCGAGTTCTCGAAGGGACAGCAATTGGTTTCCATCATCATTGACTGCATAGAAGGTATGTCTATGGCGCTGCAGTTTTCGTCAGTATGTCGCTCACTGTGACGATAGCACACCAAAACGCCTTTCAGGACGCAGAAGTCATGCACCGCGACATCAGCGGCGGCAACGTCCTCATCTATCCCTCCATAGTACCTGGCACAAACCCCAAGGATCGTCGCGTGCGCTGGAGTGGTCTTCTGTCCGACTGGGAGATGTCGAAATCCACCAGAGTGGAAGATCCTCTTCCACTACCCCGACAACCACCCAGGACTGTAAGTTTAGATCTCATCCTAACGTTAAGAATGTACGAGCTAACTGATTCTTTCAGGGAACATGGCAATTCTTGTCGGTGGCCATGCTTTCCGGTAAACCGAAGCCAGTCGAGATCCCAGATGAGCTCGAGTCATTCCTCCACGTCCTCCTCTATTACGCTATCCGCTATCTTCGCTCCACCTGTCCAGACGCAGGCGAGTTCATCGAGAGCTACTTCGACGCGTACACTCGCCAGAATGGGGTCTACACCTGCGGGAAGAAGAAAGAGGATACGATCACGGACGCTATCCTAGAGTACAGGCGGAATCAGCCGATCGAGTTTGACTCGCCCCTCGACATGGTATTCGGGGAAATCCTACGGTGGTTCAAAGGCCACTACAAGGTCGTCAACTACAAAGCGGTGCAGGCAAAAGCGGCGAAGATGCATCCTCCCCTCGTGCCTCCAATGGAACATCCGAGCCCCGATGGGAAGTCTCTTACGAGCGATTCGACACGCACGAATACCCACACGCAACCTGACAGGGTCGCGCAGCTCAAGGCGAAGGTCGCTGGAAAATGGCATAGAGCGCGGGTAGCCCGTCCATTAAAGCCCAGCGCCGAGGAGGAAGAGGACGCAGCGTTGCTCTCTACTCATGACGACATGCTCGGCATTCTCTATGAAGCCCTGGACTCTGCGCAGTGGAACCCCAATGACAAAGTCGGCGACCGGGTTCCAGACGACTATGAACCTCACTGGCCCATCGCACAGGAGGACGGCCCCTCTATACGCACGGTGAAGCGTCGCAGGACAGCCTCGATGGTGCTACATCCGCGAGGTCATGACAGCGACGTTCCTCTGCCCGGTCGTGCGGCCAAATCGATGTTCAAGTGAGCTCCGGGGTACTATCATCGCGTCTCTCAAATCTCCGCTTGTGGTGTTCACTTGCGTACTGCACTTCTGTATAGTTCTTCATGATCTTACGATAGATACCTACTCGTACTTCTCGCTGTTCGGCGTGCATCGTCGTTGTATATTTTGCGGACCGTCTCGACTATGTATCAGTAGTTCCCATCTCAGTGAAATAACCCAGACCTGGAGCATCCGACATTGCGATGGCGCTGCATGAAGTAAAGGCGGTGTCACCACCGTCAAACCCGGCATAGCTGGATCAATCAAACACGAAGGGCGCTGAGCGCCAACCCCCATGCCTGTCCATCTTGGGCCCTGCGACTGCCAACTGGCCACCAGAACTCTACGATGTCTCTCCCAGCCCTGGCACGACCTCCGCCACCTCTCAGGGCGACGGGATCTGAGTCGGATGACTAGTACTCGGAGGAGGGGGGTCATATATCAACATGTATGAGCCTGAGGACACTGGTCCTCGATAGGATGTTCCATCAGTGGTCAAAGCCTTGTCCTATCTGCACACTTTGGATTCTTGACGCAATAGTCTGTGTCAACAGGAGCCAACAGTCGGACTGAGGCCTCTTGACTCCTGGGCAGAATTCGAGCGCACTTTGATCGTAATCCTTGGGCGTCTCGTCACACCGCGTCACACGCGTCCCTCGCTGTCGCTGTTGTCACGCATAATTATCCCCCGCGTCCATTGACAGCAGCCGACTGCAAAATGCCCAGGTTCAATTGAATACACTTGTTACATCCCCTCAAAATAGTTTTAGGAGCGGCAAACGCAGGAATACAGTCAGCTTGGGGATAGGAACTCTCAGCCACAATCCAACAACAGAGCCAAACACGGAGGGATCTCGATCCAGAAGGGCGTCTAAATTTCCTGTTCCCCAGGCGCGGTCACTCGTCCTCGTCCTCATCCTCATCCTCTCCTCCGACTCCGAGTCTTGCTCTTCGCCGGCGACAGGGAGCTCACATCCAGGATGTTGAGCTCGACCATTGTCCAGGCATGTCTTCGGACACGCCCACATGCTCGTGCTTCTTTTGCACCTGGCTTCTGGTCCTTCTCACATCGGCGGCATGCTGCCACCGCTGCAGCTGTCAAGCCTACCGAGGCGGAGACAGTCAAGGAGTACCCGGTCTTTGAACTCACCGACGAAGACAAGAGGCGACTGAAGTTCCAGAGAAACATCGGTGTCTCAGCACACATCGACTCCGGCAAGACCACGCTGACGGAACGGATATTGTACTACACTGGCCGGATTCGGGAGATTCATGAGGTGTGTCCCTTGAACATGGGCCGGTCTGTGAAGCAGTCTGACCTATGCCGTGTGCTATTACTCGTAGGTTCGTGGCCGCGACAATGTCGGCGCGAAGATGGACAGCATGGAACTCGAGCGGGAAAAGGGTATCACCATCCAGAGTGCGGCTACGTTCTGTGACTGGGTTGCGACCATGCCGGCTACTGGTGACAAGGAAAAGTATGCTATCAACATCATTGACACTCCAGGTCAGACCATCGTCCTCGATACTCTGACGAGATGTATGCTGACATTTTCGCAGGTCACGTCGATTTCACTATCGAAGTAGAGCGGGCTCTCCGTGTCCTGGATGGCGCCATCCTCGTTCTCTGCGCAGTGGCAGGTGTGCAGAGTCAGACCACCACGGTAGATAGGCAAATGCGGCGTTACAATGTTCCTCGGATATCCTTCATCAATAAGATGGACCGGTATGTAAACGGTTCCTGCGTCCGCTTGCTGACGCTGACGGCGAAATATCAAGGCCTGGCGCAAACCCTTGGCGTGTCATTAACCAGATCCGGCAAAAGCTCAAGATCGCTGCTGCTGCAGTCCAAGTCCCCATTGGTGTCGAGGATGATCTGCGCGGCGTCGTCGACCTGGTACGCTGGAAGGCAATCTACAACGAAGGCGAGAAGGGCAACAAGGTCGTAGAATCTGATGACATTCCCGCTGAGGCACTCGAACTGGCCAAGGAGAAGCGCCGCGAGCTCATTGAGCAGCTCGCGGAGGTCGACGATCAGATCGGTGAAATGCTCATTATGGACGAGGACCCCACGACGCAGCAGCTGGCCGAGGCTATTCGCCGTGCGACCATCAGTCTGAAGTTCTCTCCGGTATTCCTTGGCTCTGCAATCAAGAACACTGCGGTTCAGCCCTTGCTGGATGGTGTTTGTGCGTATCTTCCGACGCCTTCGGAGACGAAGGTCGTTGCACACGACACCTCCATGCCAGCCTCTGCTCCTCAGGTTGAACTACAACCCGCTTCGGCTGCCCCCCTGGTTGCGCTCGCCTTCAAGCTCGAGGAAGGTCGCTTCGGTCAGTTGACGTACATGCGCGTGTACCAGGGTACAATGCGCAAGGGCCAGTTCATCTACCACGCACGTACCGGCAAGAAGGTCAAGGTTCCTCGTTTGGTGCGCATGCACAGTAATGAGATGGAGGTCAGTCGTGGATTCCTTTCATCACATAAGGCGTATGCTCAGCTCAACGTAAATAGGATATTCAAGAGATCGGTCCTGGCGAGATTTGCGCCATCTTCGGTATTGACTGCGCTTCCGGTGACACATTCACGGACGGTTCAACCAGCTTCTCAATGGTCAGTCTTCTGGTCGTGATCACTGTATGCACGATGCTCATAGTTGTGTAGACGTCGATGTTCGTTCCTGAACCCGTCATCTCGCTTGCGTTGAAGCCCGTTGGCGCGGAAACTCCCAACTTCTCCCGCGCATTGAACCGTTTCCAGAAGGAGGATCCTACTTTCCGTGTGCACATCGACAAGGAGAGCAAGGAGGTGGGTTTCATTCATCAAGCCAGACAGCGATGACAGTGAACTTTAGCTCACTATGGTGCTATAGACCATCATCTCCGGCATGGGTGAGCTGCACCTGGAAATCTACGTCGAGCGCATGAAGCGTGAGTACAATGTCGAGTGCACAACCGGCAAGCCGCGTGTCGCGTTCCGTGAGACTATCACGCAACGTGCCGACTTCTTCTACACGCACAAGAAGCAGACCGGTGGTGCGGGTCAATACGCGCGTGTCATTGGTTTCATCGAGCCGATGGCCATGAACGAGGAAACGGGCAAGGACACCGAGTTTGTGAACCAAGTCATGGGTGGCAACATCCCCTCGAACTACATCCCGGCTGTCGAGAAGGTGAGTATAGCTGCCCAAGTTGGGAGAACCGAACCCTTATCTGTATGTCATACGTAGGGCTTCTACGAGGCACTGGAGAAGGGCTCTCTGTCTGGCAACCCGATCTGCGGCTGCCGCTTCGTGCTCAACGACGGTCTCGCGCACTCTGTCGATTCGTCCGAGTTGGCTTTCAGGCTCGCCACTATCGGTGCGATCCGTGAGGTTTACAATGCGGCGAAGCCCATCATCCTCGAACCGATCATGACGGTCGAAGTCGTCGCTCCTTCCGAGTTCCAGAGTATGTCTCCCTTGTCGTTGCATCCGCATCCAAGGTCTGATGCTGATCTTGCGCCGAACCTCAGGTGCTGTTATTGGTGGTCTGAACCAACGTCGTGGTACAATTGTGGACAGCGAAGTTCGGGAGGACGAGTTCACGTGTATCGCTGAAGTCGCGTTGAACGACATGTTCGGCTACTCCAGCCACCTGCGTGGCATCACCCAGGGCAAAGGTGCGTCCACGCCTGAACATATTTTGCGCGCTGCATGTAGACTGATGCCGTTCGGCTTTTGCAGGTGAATTCAGCATGGAGTACAAGACTCACCAGCCCGTCCTGCCACAAGTACAGGCTGAGCTCGAGGCGGCTTACAAGAAGAGCATCGGCCAGACCAAAAAGTAGACCCTATAGGTAATCCTGTATGAACCTCTCCTATACGCGCGTATGCGCGTCCCCTGGCATAGATGCCGCGACGACATCCTGTCTGTCATCGGGACATGCCCTGCATCCTCCAACTCCATGATTCCTCCCCGCACCCTCCCCGCTCCGTCTACACATCGATATCGTTCTATGCATGTCGCGCAATCGTCTTACTTACGGATTTTGTATAATCAGACATAGACACATCGGGTATATACACTCGTTATAAACGCTCTGCGAAATCACTCAATAGTCTACTGAATGGCCTGCTCGCACCGCGCTATAGCGCTTCACTGTGCCATTCGGCTATGGTTCTACTGTGCCTCCCAGACGTTAGGCGAGGCGACGTAACCCTAGATTAGGGCGTGGGAAGTGGGGCATGAGGCGATGGGTGGCCGGGGACATGGGGACACAAGCGATATGAGAGGCCGCTCAGAGGCCCTTGAGACGTTGGCGCCCATCTCCTTCCATTTATGGTTAAAATGTTTGGGGGGCCTCAGGCGATGGGTGACCGGGGACAGGGGGACAAGCGCCCATATAGGCACTGTGATGAGGGGTCTGGGACACGGGGACTCGCCTAACGTCTGGGACGCACAGTATCGGCGATTGGCTGACGTTCGGGCTGCTTCAGTCCGTCTATGTGCGCGCCGACAGCACCTTCACTGGCGTAGGTCAACACAGTGATACATTGAAGCACTTGGTTGGTGTCGCTGTCGATCTCAAGATCTGTAAATGTGGCGGGAGTATGAGGGGAGCGCGCCCAATCTGGCCGCAATGTCGCTCTCCAAGAGAGCAAGCACCAGCTTCCGTCAAGTCGCTCAAGATGTCTCTTACCACCTGGGTGAATTTGGGGTGGAGAGCTCAATGAGGGCAGTCCTGGGTGCCATGTCGTTCGCAAGAGCCACGCGGCTCTACTGCGCAAGAGATGTAACTGCGACGAGATCCTGCGAAGCGCTTGAAGAGCCGCGCTAGTAACGTGAGCGGGAAATTTCGTAGGACACACGCCAAAGGACGAACGAGGGGTTAGTCCAAGCGTGCTGTGTGTATGAGGAGACAAGGACTATAGCAGAGGACACCGTGCCAATGGAAGTCATGTGGCCGGAACACAAGCGAGTCGGATCAGCTGTGCGATTGAGCCGTCATTCAAGAAAACCGCCATTCAGGCTGACCGCTCTCCAGGACTCTGTACACGCACAATGATTCATGATGGAAGACTTCTCTGAGCGATGTAACCACGTTCATGGATGTTGGCTTGGATGTCCTTCTGGTCATCCCACCAAAAATACAATGAAGGCGCGGATGTACATCCAGCACCGCCACCCTGACGCAAATTGGGCGCCTCTTTGCAATTACGCGCGACGCGTCGAGGCTCAGAGCGCGTCTTGCTTCCCCCTTTCTCCCTTTCACCCTTTCACCCTCTGCTCCCGTTCGCCGTCTATCCTTGGCTACGCGATATACCAAACTGCTATGGCCAGACAATCCACGCGTCAACGGCAATCACAAGCGTCGCAGTCACAGCCGCCTCGAGGGACGCAAGGTGGTAGAGCACGACGCGGGCCTGCTGTGGAGGAGCTGGATGAGGAAGACGTCGCAAATGATCAGAGTGTCGAGGAAGAGGTCGACATCGCCGTGGAGAAGCTACAACAGGTACGCGTTCTATCAGGTATTCTCACATCTCGAGAATCAACACCCACCACAGGAGACTGAGCGTAAAGCGAGAGACCTCGTCCGCTTGGCGCTCTTCCACGAGCAGAGGCGTATACCGCTGAAGCGGGATGAAATCTCAAAGAAAGGTGTGTTGATCCGCTGCCTTCTGCCTGTTGGCCACGGAGCGATCGGTAGTCGCGCGAGGCTGTACCGCGCGACCTCACTCATACGCTGACTTGATCTACAGTACTTGGATCACATCCGCGGTCCTTCAATGCAGTATACGCTGCTGCGAACGACATCTTGAAACGCACCTTTGGCATGGAACTGGTCGAGCTGCACTCGTCATCACCAGACAATGAGATCAACGAGAAGGACGCTGAAATGCTGAAGACCGCTGGGCTGAAGAAGAAAGGTTCGCTCGCTAGCAGTCAGTCCTGCGAGGCGTAGTTCGCTGACCGCACACCATAGCGGCCTCGACCGGCACGAAGAGTTACATACTCCGATCCACCCTTGACCCCGCACTGATCGAGAAGGCATGCGCACCAGACGCTGAGATCCGCGAGCTGGAGCAGGCGGAGAATCCCGACGAGAACGAGGAGTTCGCAGAGGACGATAACCCAGTCGGTACCCGCTCAACGGGGAGCATATTTGCGTGGCATCACGCCGACCAGCTCCCTCCAGTCGGCATTCTCTACGTTATCCTGGCCCTTATCCTTGTAGAGGGCCGGTCTATCAACGACAGTAAGTGTCAGTTTTGCGCTGACTTCAGGTACATTGGCTCATCCAGCCAACGTGCAGACGACCTCCGCGCGATTCTGAAGCGCCTCCAGCTCCCCTCGAACGCGTCTATCCCTCTCAGCAGCCAGTCCACCTCACAAAACCTGTCCATCGACGCCTACCTGACGCAACTCACGCGCCAAGGCTACCTCGACAAACACCGACTCGGCGGCGGTGGCCGGGGCGCACCCAAACGCGCGCGTGCGTCGCAGCACGGGACGCAGGCCGCCTCGGGCGCGCACGACGACAGCGTGCTCGCCGCGTACGAGTGGCGATGGGGCCCGCGCGCGCACGCAGAGGTCGGCGAACGCGGGATCGCGCAGTTCGTGGCGGAGTTCATGGCGGTGCGCCCCGGGATCGGAGGGGCGGACGACGAGGGCGAGGATGGGGAGAATGAGGACGCGGTGGATGAGGGGACGCGGAAAAGAGTGGAAATCATCTTCAAGGGCATCGAGCGGGCTGCGGCGGGTGCGCCGTTGGCTGATGTGCGGTAGATAGGTAGGGCCCGAGCTCGTGGGGCTTCGACGCTGAGTCGCTAGTAGTTGACTGTGTATGATTATATGATATTGAGCATTTAAACCGTCACTAGTTGGTATCTTTGGAGGGCAGCCGCACTGCCGGTTGCAAATGGTTGAGTTCAGAAGTCCTCATGAGCATTGCTTGCACACATACATTCTAGGCACGCTGGCTTGCGAACAAACATAGACTATCCTTCTCAACCTTGTGAGAAAGCGCGTACAGAACATCCCCTAGCCCAATTACTGCCTGGCCTCCTTTACTAACTTCATGATCGCCTCTTTGCAAATGATGGTGTCCATGATGTCGCCGCGGTCCTGAACTAGCCTCCCAAATCTGATTTGTTCCTTGACTTGCACCGTGTTCGCTGTATTTGGTGCCTCGTTGATGAGCGCTTGGAATGCTACTATGAATAATATGATGTTCGTTGGCGTCTGGAAGCGTCTAGGGATCGGTAGCTCGTGCAATTTCATCCTCAGAGCGCTCGTTTTCTGTAATGCTATTTGCTTCAGATCGACCTTTTCCCACCCATTGAGCAGCTCGTCAATAGCAGCGCGCTTCGTGCCCTCCGCGTGGTAGTCGGCCTTCATCGCGCACCAAAGTACCACCCAGAATAGAGACTCGTAATCATGGTACAGACGATGGAGCGTCTCGGCGTTCTCGAGAAGTTCGATTGCGAGGAAGGGTAAGGTGCCCGTGCGGTCGGGCGCCGTCGCGACACGGGTATTGGCAGGGGCAGAAGGGCCTCCTATAAAGATCGCCATATCGAAATCGCAGAGGACGAATTTGCCCTCCTTACTGGGCGATCCCGAGGGTTGCCACATGATGTTGTACGCGCTGACGTCGCGATGTAGGATTTGTGCGTCATGGAACAGAGCATGCAAGCCTTCAGATCCAGACTATATCAGAACCTCATCGATACTCATAACTCATAGGAAGGCGAACTCACAGTCTGTGATATGCTCCACCATCGTGAGGAGGTCTGGAGGGTGCTCATGAAGCCGTTGCAGGAGTGGCACATAGCGAGGGAAAACGATTAATCTGGCAACCCTATCATCAGTGACGAAATCGGGCCAGGCTTTATGGACACGCCCGCGGAAGCTGTCCGTCATCTTTGCCACAGAGAAGAGGTCCTTGTGGCCGTAGACGGTGGGTATATATGGCACGTTCTTGTCACGTGCGCGTTTGATGAGAACGTGTTCAGGCGTTCTTGTCTCTATCTGATAGGATAGCTTCGCGACAAGCTCCCCTGCTTCGTCGTAACCGGCTGTGGCGTCCGTGGCCCTCGTCGCAGCATATACGACAGTGCGACGCCCGGTAAGGGCGGGCTGCATGTGGATACAACCCTTGAATCGCACCCGAAGTTTGATCTTCTCGTTGGTCGGCGAATTGATGTCCACGACGCATCCAGTTAGGCCATCTCTGATCATAATGGGCTGCTTCTTGTAAATCCGCAACGGCGCATTCTCCGGCTTGTTGGGCACCCTCAGGGTGGTAGACTGTTCCATCGCATATGGACCTGTTGGCTTCGACCATACACTGTCTGGAAAGGCCCCCCAGTCCTGAGAATTGAACTGCGCAAACGCGAGGAAGTGGAGGACGATGGTAGCAAAGTGCTCTTCATTGGCGAGGTCAACGGGATCCTCTGTTCTGAGCACTCCGCAGGGATCGAAGAACCAGAAGAATAACGTGGTGTGCACTATCGTTATGCCAAAGCCGCTGATACGTGACCCTCGAGCGTGACGGAATGCATCAAGGATACCATTGGCGGTCTGCAACATCGCTTCTCTGTGCTGAGGTCGAAGTTTTGCTTTGATCAGCTCGGGTTTCTTCCTGGGATCATCGGAGATCCCGTCGGATATTGCTTCGGAGCCACGCTTCTTGGCAAGCATGGAGATAGAGCCCTCTGTCGACACGGCGGGGCTTTGAGCCTGAGAGGCCTGAGCCCTAGAGGAAGATCCCGCCGGAGCGCCGCACACTGCAACGGCAGGGGGGGCTCTGGCAGATGCGAGCTGTTTTCCAGACGGCATGGGCTTCATGTTGGATGCCGTGATATCCTGAGGGGCATCCGTCCAGAACCCCGGCTCTGGGTGAAGTTTCGCTTCCCAACTCAGCAACAACGAGTGCCAGCGACAAGGAGCAGACCCGGTATTGCCGTGCAGTGGTGCACAAACCATGTCAGGGTATCGCTCGGTATACTTCTGATCGGATTGGAGCTCGTTTTCCGTCGACTTCAATGGAGCTTTGTCATAATGTGGGACGAAGAAAATATCCCCCAGTATGAATTGGTCACTATCTTCCACCTGGGGAATAACCGATTTCAGTTTTTCCCGAAGAGTCGGATTCTTCTCTGTGTCCGCCAAGTTGACAATATTGTTCGCCCAAGTGCAGAGTGGCAAGTACATTGATTTTTCATCCTCTGCGTCGGCGATCTCCTTCACAACATCAGCAAGCGTCTCCCGCCAGTGCCCAGCTTCAAGGTTGATCACTTGAATGAGCTCAGACAGTGTCCGACTTTCGGAGATGCCCAGTCTGAACGCGGCACAAAGCCAGGAAAAATTTGAGATCAGTTCGAGTTTCTTGAAGTTCATAATCTCGCGTCGAAGCAGGGGATGAACATTGGCAACCAGGAAGTCCCCTGAGTGAATGCTACCAGTTCCATAGCGCACCGGAGTCTGCTGGGTGTTTGGATTGTTCGGAGTGGCCCACTCAGTGTCTGACCTATTCAGAATCTGTTCTGCAAGGGATCTGGGAGCGGTGGCCACTGTTGCAGGTTGCCCCCATTCCGGAGCTGGCCCGCGCAGTTCACTTGAGTAGTCGGCGCTGGCAGGGCCCCGACCATACTGCAGAGGGCTCGAGGGACGCGTGGAACAACCGTGACTGGCAAGGGGTGACTCTGATTGAGCCTCGTAGGCGCCGCCGTCTTCTGCTTCGGGCACATCACTGGACTCGGGAAGGGGTAAGTCCGGAGGAAGGCTGCGCAGTGCACTTGAGTAGTCGTCTCTAGCATGGCCTCGGTGACCATACTGCAGAGGGCTCGAGGGACGCGTTGAACGTTTGGCAAGGGGTGACTCCTGCTCAGCCTCATCAGCGCTGCCATCTTCTGCTTCGGACACATTGCTGGACTCAGGAAGGGGTGCGTCCGAAGAAGGGGAGTACTGCCTGAGAGAAAGACTCGGACTGTCTGTGATTCCGCTGCGTCCATCATCACTGACACCCTCTTCTCCATCCGAGGATTCGACTAAGACAGGACTTGTGAAGCTCGATTCGAGGACGGCCGCGCTGCTGGAATCCCCAGGCAGTGAACTTCCCGGGTGTTCAGTCGCAGAGAACACATCCGGAAGGGTCGGGAGTGTGTGAGGAGTCCTGCCCAGTGGACTAGGGTTGCGAACCTCAGATTGACCGCGAAGTTTCTTGCCCCGGTGGTACTGATTGTAGGTCATGGTTAGAGTGCACGGGTGAGTGTAAGAACTAGTGTGAGGAGTGTAGATTCGATGAGTATGCTGCCCCATAGCGTCGAGGGGTCTTTATATCCCTCGACACTGCGTTGCGGCGTCTGGTAAGCTGAATATGTGCATCCACAGTCGTAGTTCCGCTTTAGATGTGCTTGCGCATTTGCTAGATTGTCGCGACTGCCAAGCACAGTCAACTGGAAGAATGGTTGCCGCAGTCCAGGTTAGATGAGGTTGTGGCGGAACAACCAGCCTGATCTTGGAGATTCAGCTTCCCCCTGCTTCTTGTGGCGTTGTGGCGTACAGATCTCAGGCTGAGAGGCAGCATACAAGACACGGTGCCGCACTCTCTCGAGCTGTTGCTCTGTACCCTCGAAATATCTCGAACCAATCGGTCCGCATGTTCCTCGAGCTGAAAGCTATGACTGCAGGGCCGTGAAGACGCCGCACTGGCATGGCGTGTGGCGATTTTAAACGCCATGCTACGCAGGGTACGATGCAGGTCCACAGCTGCCATTCACAGAGGCTGCGTACATACATCGCCTCGACTCCTGGCTGAATGACGGCAGTGTTAGTGGTGTCATGAGGTGTGACACGGATCGGAAGGAACTCACTGGTGAAGGCCCGATTGATTTCGTTGTGCTGATTTGGCGGGTAACACTCCAACCGAAGAATGCGGCTCACTAGTAACCAATGACTCGAAGAAAGTACGTAAACTGTTACCTCTTCAAAGTGTCCTCAGGCTCCGTCTCCGAAGCTCTAGGCCTATTGAGGTTATGCTCGCCACAACCTTAGTGGCAGCCTGCGGACAGCTATCCTATTCGAGCGAAGTGAGTATATATCCTGCGGTGGCGGCGAACTAAGCAGGCACGCGGCCGGCGCGGTGCGAATACTGTGGTGATGTGGATCAACTTCTGCCAATACTCACCACTCCGAGGCGATGCCATGTAAGTGGACTCCTCAGGCTGTGAGACAGGGTTCCGGCTGCCGTGCGCACTGCCCGCACTCAGGCTTGCTGATTTGGGTGGGCTCCGAGTCTGTGAATGACTGGTGGCGACTTGTTGTTCTGCCGCTGCAAAAGTTACGTTTATCGTACCATGAGACCACGTATCGCTTGATGTGGATGTGTGTTTGTGTGTTTTTTTGACTAGAGCAAGGGTTCCCATGAACAACATAGTACGTGGCGCGTTGACGTACGCTGAGAGAAGCATCATTTCCAAGCCGGTCCTGCTACCATTGGTGCCGAACCGCCACAGGTGAGTATCATTCAAGTCGAACATAAATTGTTCCGGGCGGTTGCCTTTATACATCGAGTGCAGGGGTTAGATCGGCATACCAGGTCCCTCGTCCATCTGATGCCACATGGCTCGATCAGTGGTCTCGAGCGGGGCCATTCCCAATGCGCAAGCTACGTACCAGTAAAGGGGGAACAAAACATCGCCACTTCATGTCCGTGGTGGCGGCTGCCTCGCCGCAAAATCAGTCTTGCCATTGTCAGTATATAGACCTCGTACTGGCAGGGTTTTGTAAGAACGTAGTCGGACGTCGTCTCGGTTCTGCTTACGCCCAGTACGGCTCCAGAGGCACGGAGGCTAAGCCAGTTCCGGCGTATCACCTATAGAAGTATGGGGAATGAGAGGAGGGCGTGCGGCGAGAATGCGTGAGATATAGTAGAGCGGAGCAGGTGTTGCCATGCGTGGATTCGGGTGATCAGGCATTAGCGCAAGGGGACATGTCAGGAAGAGAAGGAGAGAATGCTTACAGACTGAGCTCGAATAATTCCTACCCTCCGCCACCGCCACCGACCTGACAAACGCGTGGCGCAACATCTGCATACCCGAATCGTACTCCTAACTCCCGCCGACTTCAAACCGGGTGGGCATCTCCGCCGCGCGCACGGGCCCGCTCAACGAGGTCCTATCGAGTGTTCAAACGCGCGTGATTGTGGAATATCATATAAGTACGCGGACTCGAGCGTGAGGGCGGAGAACCTGTTGTGCCGCGCGGGGGAGAGGGCGAGGAACACCAGCTTTGAACAAATAAATGAAAATGCCTCTTGCTCACTCTGGCAAATCCTTGAGAAAGACCAATAGGCGGTTCTGCAAAATCAATGATGTCCATGAAAACAGCCTAGTGAGCCATGTCGCTGACGAGAGCAATGCGGAGCGAGAGGGGCCCAGTACTAGTTACAGCCGGAAGACGAATCGAGACTGGCTGTGCCATTGCAGATCTGTCAGATTACGCGTAACTAGCAGATTGTGTCGCATACCTAGGTGGAGGAGGAAGGACGATGTCGATTGCTTCGAGGTTCGGTCGAACAAGGGGGCGTCATAGCTGTTGGTGACTTAGTCCAAGATGGACTGGAGCCGGACAAGTACATTCAGCACCGCCACCCGACGCTATTGCACGCGACACGTCGAGTACTGACGCGCGTCGTCTTGCTTTCGCCCCACACTGCTGTTCGCCGTCTATCCTTTGCCCCGCGACATTCCAAACCACATACATAGTTGTGATATGGTCAGAGAATCTACGTGTCAACGATAAATCCAAGCACCACAGTCCCAGCCGTCTCGAGGGACGTAGGGAGATAGAGCACGATGAGGGCCTGCAGAACGGCTCGACGAGGATGATCAGAGTCCAGTGGAAGAGGTCGACATCGCCGTGGAGAAACTACAACAGGTACGCGTTTTAACATAGACCCCTTTAACTCGAAATCCAATGCTTGAACCACAGGAGAATGAGCGGAAAGCGAGAGACCTTGTCCGCTTGGTGCTCTTTCACGAGCAGAGGTCTATGCCGCTGAAGCAAAACGGGATCTCTTCTCTGGTGCCTGTCAGTTAGCAAGCGAGCGGTTGGTTAGCTCGACGTCACTGAAGTACAGATTTGCTCTGCAGTGCTTGGATACCATCCGCGGTCCTTCAATGCGGTATACGCTGCTGCGAACAACATCTTGAAACGCACCTTTGGCATGGAACTGGTTGAGCTGCACTCGTCATTACCAGACCATAAAATCAACGAGAAGGACGCTGAAATGCTCAAGACTGCTGGGAAAGGTTCGCTCTCTAGCAGTCAGTCCTGCAAGGCCTAGTTCGCTGACTGCACACCATAGCCGCATCGACGGGCACGAAAAGCTACATACTACGATCCACTCTTGACCCTGCACTGATCCATAAAGGCATGCGCATCAGACGCTGAGATTCGCGAGCTTGAGCAGGCGGAGAATCCAGACGAGAACGAGGAGTTCGCGCCGCGCGGAAGACGATAACCAAGTCGGTACCCGCTCGACTGGCAGCATATTTGCGTGGCGTCACGCCGACCAGCTCGCCTCAGTCGGCATCCTCTACGTTATCCTGGCCCTCACCCTTGTCGAGGGCCGATCTATCAACGACAGTAAGTGTCAGTTTCGCGCTGGGTCCAAATGACTTGGCTCATCCAGCCGTTGCACAGACGACCTCCGCGCGATCCTAAAGCGCCTCCAGCTCCCCTCGAACGCGTCTATCCCTCTCAGAAGCCAGTCCACCTCACAGAACCTGTCCATCGACGCCTACCTGACACAACTCACGCGCCAAGGCTACCTCGACAAGCACCGGCTCGGCGGCGGTGGCCGCGGCGCACCCAAACGCGCGCGTGCGTCGCAGCACGGGACGCAGGCCGCCTCGGGCGCGCACGACGACAGCGTGCTCGCCGCGTACGAGTGGCGATGGGGCCCGCGCGCGCACGCAGAGGTCGGCGAACGCGGGATCGCGCAGTTCGTGGCGGAGTTCATGGCGGTGCGCCCCGGGATCGGAGGGGCGGACGACGAGGGCGAGAATTGGCAGAATGAGGACGCGGTGGGTGCGCCGGAGGATGAGGGGACGCGGAAGAGAGTGGAGATCATCTTCGAGGTCATCGAGCGGGCTGCGGCGGGTGCGCCGTTGGCTGATGTGCTGTAGATGCGTAGGGTTTGTGGGGCTTCGACGCTGAGTCGATAGTGGTTGAATCTGTACTACGATTGTATGATATTGAGCCAACCGCCAGTAGTTCGCACCTCTGGAGGACAGCAGCTGTGCCAGCCAGTTGCAAATGGTTGAGTACGGGACCGCATTCATCCGAATGAAATCGACATAGTTCGGGAATCGGAAGTCATCAAGAGCATTGCACACGTACATTCTAGGCACGCTCATTGCTTGCGAACAACCATGGACTATCCTTGTCAACTAAACAACAAGCGTACAGACCATCCCCTAATCCGACTTCGTCCTGGCCTTCGTTACTATCTCCATGATCTTCTTCTTGCAAATGATGGTGTCCATGATGTCGCTACGGTCCTGAATCTTCCCTCCGGGTTCGTCCTCTTCCTCGAGTTGCACCTTGTTCGCTGTACTTGGTGCATCATGAATGAGCGATTGGAATGGTACTATGAGGTGCTTGATGGACTTTGGCGTCTTGAAGCGCTGAGGGATAGGTAGCTTGTTCCAAGGCATCACCAAATCTTCGTTCTTCTCCAGTAAGATTTCCTTCGAATGGATCGATTCCCACTTATTGAGGAGCTTGTCAATAGCTTCCCGGTCCGTGCCCACCTCATGGTAGTCCGCCTTCATGGCGCACCAAAGTACCACCCAGAACAGGGACTCATAATCATGGCGCAGACGATGGAGCGTCTTGTCTTTCTCGAGAAGTTCGATCGCGAGGAAGGGTAAGGTGCCCGTGCGATGGGGCGCCGTCGCGACACGGGTATTGGAACTTGGGGCAGAAGCGCCTCCTATTAAGACGACTGCCGAATCGAAATCGCAGAGGAGAAATTTGTCCTCGGTTTCGGGCGATTGGGAGGGTTGCCACATGATGTTGTGCGCGCTGACGTCGTGATGCAGAATATGTGCGTCATGGAACAGAGCATGCAAGCCTTCAGATCCGAGTCCCATCAGCACCTCCTCAATGGCTGATAAGTATGCAGGCAAACTCACAGTTCGTGATCTGCTCCACCATCGTGAGGAGGTCTGAAGGGTGCTCACGAAGCCGTTGCAGAAGTGGTATATAGCGAGAGCAGACGATCACCCTGCCCACCCGGTTGTTGGTGAGAAAATCGCGCCGAATATCTTGGATTTGCTGGCCAAAGATGTCTGACATCTTTGCGACATGGAAGTGGTCGCTGTCACAGGCGCGCTTGATGAGAACGTGTCTAGGCGTTCTGGACTGCTCTTACTACGAGTCAAGGTTAGTGATGGTTTGGTACAAGGTGGACTGGCGCCGGTGGCCATGCTTCATCGGGAACTACCGTTACATGTACCTTCACCACCGCCACCCCTCAGTGCTACTTATGCGCGATGCCATCGAACGACGTGTCTTGCTTCAACCCCCCACTGAGCTCTTGTCCGCCGTATATCAGTGAACACGCGCCTTATCAAAATGCATGACTAGTACTGATGATATGGCCAAACAACGTAAATTTACGCGTCAGCGATAGTCCCAAGCGTCGAGTCAGCCGTCTCCGAGCCGAGTGGCCATCGGCTGTACCGTCTCTGCAGCTTCTTTGGTAACATCACTAATATGTGGCAGGCATCCATACAGTGAAGACAATCCAACCCGTTCGGTCATCGCGAAGGACGCTGACCTTGCCGCCGCACACGGTAATGCCGCCCTTGAGCTCGCCGCGTACAGGTCGCGTACGAAGGGCAGCCGCCAGCGTGCCCCGAGGCGACGTGCCCACGGCGTGCCCTGCATCTCAGTCCTTAGAAGGCTACCGGGCAAATCTACACTGGTGTTTTGTGACTGACTGTTAGTTACAAAACCATGACATCACTGCGATAGTCAGCAGAAGAAATGTACATATGATGCGCGAGAGTAGCTAGAATGACGATTTCCAACGAGAAGAGATGTGCGAAAGGGTATCAAAAATACGGGTGGTAGGTAATGACATTGACGAGCAATCGGTTGAAAAGCTTCACTTGGGTACAAGGGCGAACAAGATGAATAGGCCCGGGTGATAAGCCGTCGAAGTAGCTGCGGCGGTCATTTGAACATTGACTTCGTCGCGCGGCTTGGCACAGGAATGATGTCGTCGATGTGCCACTCCTGTTGCACCGCCATCGACGCCGTCCTTTGACGCTTCACCGTCTGAGCAGACGGCCCCTTCTCCTTCGCGATAGGGTAGCGGGGTTCGTAAGTTGTCCGGTACGCGATCGCCTACTTTGTCCTCGGATTCCCACTCTTCGGAATCGTCGAACGCGTTGCGCAGCATCTTGATCACGCTTGAATGCTTCTTCAGCCGCTCAGCGAACTTCTTTTCTTTGGCCGTAGGTTCCGGCGTGGATTCCTCGTCCTCGTCATCCGAAGACTCTTCGGTGGATTCCGTGTCGTCGGCGGATTCAGCGGCCTCGATAGGCTTCGTCCGCACCGTACTAGTGTTGTTACTTGCGCGGGTTCTCGAAGGGGTCTTCAAAGCGGTGGAGAGACCAAGCGTCTTCTTCGCTTCAGACTGCATGTTTTTGTAGGCGCGAACCGCGTAGAAGGCCTTGAACCACGACAGGAGTTTCTTGAAAATTCTATCGAGGGGAGAGTCGAACTTGATGGCGACGTCGTCGCTAGCCTCGAGACGACCGTCTCTTAGAGCATGCTTCTTGACTACTCCGCAGGTATAGACTCCGTCGTGAAGGCTGTATGCGTCGAAGTAGCTTTCGATGAATTCCGCGGGATTGCGACAATTGGATTTGAGATACCGAACGGAATAGTAGAGGAGGATGTGCAGGAATGATTCCAGCTCGTCGGGGATTTCCACCGGTTTCGGAGTGCCTGAGAGCATGGCCACAGACAGGAATTGCCACGTTCCCTACATGGACGAGTCAGCTCGCATAGCAGTTCAAGCATGACCAGCAGACATACCGTTCTCGGTGGCTGACGGCGAAGTGGGAGGAGCTCCGGGATGTTCGAAGGTTTCGACAACTCCCAGTCGGAAAGCAGGCCTTCCCATGCAACGCAAAGTCGACCGTCTTCCCGGCGTGGTTTCACAATGGGATGGATCAAGATGTTGCCGCCGCTGACATCGCGATGCATGATTCCCGACTTCTCCAGGGCACCTTGATGTGCTGTAACCCGTGTCAGTCATGTGTACATTCAACTTGAAGTGGAATGTCGAACATGCCTTTGAGACAGTGGATGACAGTGAGGACTAGCTGCTGTCCACACGAGAACTGGGATAGTGGCAGGGATACCTCCTCCACCACGATCCGGTAGTGCCGGTGGCGCCGCAGGGTTTCCTCCTCTTCGCCCTCCGTCTCTTCGATTTCCACTGCCGTTCGTGATCGCTTGTGAGATCCTGACGACTTGGAGATTTCTGGCGCGACTAGGGTTGTAGAAGAGGAGGGGGGCAACTTGCGTAGGGATAGAGAAGACGGCAGAGTAGTCGCGGATGCAGACGCGGAAGCGGCGGCGGCGGCGGCAGCAGCAGCAGCAGCCTGTGCATCCTCCCAGATGTCGGAAGTCAGCGTTGTCTGCTCCCTGATGTCTCCATGGCAGAGCAGAGTGGGGACATGGACGACCTTGTCCTTGTTCAACTTCTCGAGGACAGCGCCCTCCTGCATGAGCCGCTTGTAGTACACCCGCCAGGCATCCTTCAACCACACAAACCTCTGCGTCTGGCAGTCAAGCGCGACGTATCCCCTCGTTCCCCTCCCGGCCATGCCGTTGGCGAAGAACATCGGTCGACAAACGAGGAACGTGCGCACACCGCCCTCACAGGGTACTTCGAGACGGTAGCGTGGCCAGCTGGAAGCAAGGGAGTGCGCGAATGATGCACGGACGTACTTGAACACAGGGGGATCGCCCATCGTCTTCAGTTCCTCCGCTGTCAGTACACGCTCGTGCGTAGCAAGATCAGCAGCGTGCTCTTGAGCGTAGAAGTCCATCAGGTTGTAGTCGCGGTCGTGGGGTCGAAGGCGAGTCGCACTCGGGTCAAGCCCGAGCTGCTCGTCAGTCTGCAGCGACATGCGCCAGAGGAGCTCGCATAGGACTTCTGGCTCAGCAACGTAGTCGATAGCACGCGTCACAATCGTGCCCGATCGGTCCCAGCGGAGAAGGCGAAAGTTGCGGCCAATTATCAGGAGCATGAAGAGGAATGTCCGGTGCTGGACACGGAAGACAACCTCGGCGTAGCTGATGATCTGCCCGCGGACCTTCTTGCGTTCGTCAGCGGTAGCATCGAGCTCGCGGTCGTCGCGGTCGTCGAACGGGTCTTTGTTCGTCTCATGGCGCTTGAACTCGACGGAGATGAGCTGGTCGCCCCAGTGAGGGCGGCCATCGGTGGGGACGTTGCCCTCCTTGTAGAAGCCCGCGTCGATCTTTTGTTTGAAGTCGTCAACGTCGTCGATCTCTGGCTTGTCGGGAGACTGTGCCATCTTGAGACCTGGCGCTACGTTGCCGTTGTTGATGGCGTCGATCTGATACATGTCAGTGGCTAAGATCAACCGCCCGCACGATGTGGCCGACGTACAAATCTGTCCGCAATCTCGCTCTCTAGGAGAGCACCACCTTCCATCAAGCCGGCGAAGATGTCTGTGCCCCAAGCGGGCTGGTCTTGAAGCGCAACGCCTGTTGGTAGAGGAAGGAACCGGTCGGCGAAGTAGGCGACCTCCATGCGGATAGCCTTGTGAGCCATGTCGTTGACGAGAGCCAAGCGGTATTGGGCAAGTGATAGAAATTCCTTTGCGATGCGAACAGGTGCTGAAGCAAAGTGCGTCGAGATCTTGTTGAGCGCAATGGGAGTGCTGGTGACGTTAGTAAGAGACATTGTAGGAGATGAGAGAGAGGACGAACTAGAGGTTGGTTTGGGTATGGCGTATTTATGGGGAGACGAGGACTATAGTGGAGGTGGTGGTTGTGGCCAGAAACGAACCAGGATCGGCTATGCTATTGATCCATCAGTCAACGTACGCGTCTTTGGGTCATGTGGCCGCGTACCGGGGGCAGGACAAAGGACGTTTGTTGCGTCGAACAAAGAGCCAGGCTGGTAGTGGATGGCTAGGTTCAAGGTGACTGGCGCCGGAGAGCTGCCTCATCCGGAATGCACTCGCTCTTCGGCATTCGCCGTGGACCATATAGGCGCCCTTCGCCATCCAGCTCGCCCAGCGCATGATGCATGAGCGCTGTCCATACGCATGTATGACAGTGAATAACAAAGATGATGGTTGTTTCGAGCGTTATTGCGCCCACAAATCCCGACTTGCACGATATTGCACTGTTCGTCTCACAACGATGGCCGATGCGCGAATCGGCGATGGACAACGAGCACCGCCACCTCGCGCCCGTCCGAGTTCGTGCGCGACTCGTCACGGTCGAGGAACGCGGCTTGCCCGCCGTTAGGCATTAAGTCAGTAGCAGATCGCTCAGAACTTAAGACTGAAAACTCATTGGTTAGAGTTACGACTTGAAGCGAATTACTACTAGTAGCTGAATATCTTTCGGAAGTCTTCATGATATTTACACACATTCCACGCGCGCGGATGGCTTGTGAACGATAACGGACCATCTCGTCAACAGAACGCGTAAGCCAATCTACATCTTGCTGCTCCACATCCTGAGCTCCCAACTTCATCAGTACGAGATACTACGCCGATTCCGCAGCCTCCTTCAACATTGCCCTGATTCTCTCCTTGCAAACGATGGTGTCCAGGATTTCACTTCGGTCCTGGACTGCTATCCCGGATCTGGAGCGTTGCTTTCTGAGCACGGTGTTCACTTTACCTGGTGCCTCGTGAATGAACGTTCGAAAATTGTCTATGAAATCAGAGATGTGGCTTGACTCTTTGAAGCGTTTCGGGATCGGGAGTTCTTCCCAAGTCATCGCCAAGACTTTTGTCTTCTCTGATACGATGTCTCTCGGACGAATCGATTCCCACTTATTGAGGGATTTGTCGATAACAGCCCGGTCCGTGCCCGCCGCGTGGTAGTCGGCCTTCATCGCGCACCACAGTACCACCCAGAACAGAGATTCGTAGTTATGGTGCAGCCGATGGGGCGTTTCGGGGCTCTTGATGAGTTCGATTGCGAGGAAGGGTAAGGTGCCCGTACGGTGCCAGCGGGGTGTCGTAGCGACATGGACAGTCGCAGATCCGTCTTGGTCTAGGTCCAGCGCAGTATCGAAATCGCAGAGGACGAAGTTGCCCTCGCTACTGGCGGACTCAGAAGGTGCCCACACAATGCTGTTGACACTGATGTCGCCGTGCAGAATGTGTGCTCCGTGGAAGAGGGCATCCAGACCTGGTCATCATATCAGCTAAGCGTCGAAATCGGAGTCCGAGTCCTTGTATGAATGTGCGCTCACAGTCTGTGACTTGCTCTACCATGGTGAGGAGGTCTTCAGGATACTCGCGTATCCGATGCAGAAGGGGTACATAGCGAGGGCGGACGACTCGAAGTCGCTTCGCCACTCTTGCGTCGTTAACGTGCCCAAGCTCCGAAGTGGACGTGGAGATGCGCTCGTGGATGCTGCCTGTCATTTCTACCGGAATGCAGAGTTCGCGGACGAAGGAGTTCTAGTACCACGAGTCAACCGCGTGGATGACAGCATGCCAATCCATATCTTCCAGTGAGCGTGTACGTAACCAGATTACAGCTGCGAACATAGTCCTGAGCGGCACCAAGCACACGCAGCTCAGAATCTCAACACAGGCACGCGTACACCGCATCGGTCATGGTTCACATCAGTAGTCCCTAATCTCGACATTGTCCAGCTGGCAGTGAGCGTCGGATGCAGTGGCATGCATCGTGGTCGATGCCGGAAAGACTGTTGAATGTTCGAGGGCGGCAAGCTCACACTTGATCGTGGACGCTTGCTACGTACGTACATAGTCAGTTGTGTGTCTGCTATCTAGGCGATTGGTATACAAGTTAGCTCAGCAATCCATTGCGCCGCAAGTGCCGCATCACGCTGCGCCTACACGAAGTCACGACAGAGGCCAGACGGTAAGATACGCCCCATAGGCAAGCTTACCGATGACAGTAACTCCTCACCGCGCACCGAGTACTTCCCCGAGTTGAACGGGGTAGAAAACTTGCGGGTCGTACCACAGGTCCTCCTCTTTCTCTACAAGATCATATCAGTCCAGAAAAGGGACATTGAAAGTGAAGAACGGTCTAAGGCGCGGGAGGCGGAGGAGGCCTAAGCTCAGCGACCGGCGTGGCGTCAACTTGGACACGCGATCGACATGCATGCGCCCTTCTGGCTTCGGGCGTTCACCGAACGCTTTGGTACCGGTCAGGCGAGGCGTGGCAGAAAGGAACGTCAGCAGCAATGGTTGGGAGCTGAGGAGGACTTCTCGGAGTCACTAGGTAGTTTGTACTGAGGCGAGTATACTTAGTTCAGAGACGTTGAGGCCTGAGGCGTGAGAACTTGAAGGCCGGTATCTACATAATCCGCGATTCGGAGGGTCACTCTGGGTTTCCTCTGCTGCCTCCTGCCCTGACCTGGGCTTCACACTGGCATTTGCACGACAAACTTTGAAGACAAGGCAAAAAAGAGTGTCTACGGTCATTGGGAGTTCCACCTTGCTCTGTGCAGGCTGAGGGTGCACGACCTCGTAACAGCTGTTCTGAGTCTTTTGATAAGGAGGGTTCTCCGTGAGTGCTGATACATGCTCAAGCCGGACTGTATCTCACGCTTTCATCACAACTACGGCAGGTGCTACCTGTTTGCATTGAACATTGATGTGATACTGGATATCGTCGGGCTTCTTTCTATCCGAGAATTGAAGCATTTCTCTGCAACGTGCAAGTGGTTCAGGCAGGCCAGTAAACCCCGCCTCTTCTCGGACGTTTGCATCAATGTGGCCACAGAAGTCTTCACTGGAAGCTTATTCCGTACATCAAGTGACGTTTGGCCATATGTGAGGTACGCATACTTGTATTTGCGAAACCCGTTGTATGACTGACGCCGTCGTTTTGTCTCTTAGACGAATCTCCTTCGGCGGGTTGTGGTGCCATGATTATGACGTGTCTCGTCCCGACCTGGGCGATATGGAGCACCCTCTGACAGACTTCTTGTGCCGAATGCCTCTTCTGTACTTTATTGACATCTCCCAGGTGCGCGCTATTGGCATACCTTGGGACGGTATTCGAGCGGTGCTCTCCGTACCACATGTCCGCCACTTCTCCCTCAGAACCTGTCCCGACCGCGGTCAGCCCTTTCCCTGTGATGCTCAGAGCTTTGCAGTCGCTCCTCTCGAGTCCTTCGAATACTTGCGCAGGGACTACATACATCTTCAGCGTCACTACATCGGCGAAGTGACACTATTGCGGTTCATCCTCCAACAATCAGCGGCTTCCCTCATGCATCTGCGATTACCTCTTGGCTTAGCGCCCTTGTCGGTTATCTCATCACTGAATTGGCCTCAACTCCGTCGCTTACATCTCAAGGGCGAGGCTGCTGTTGGGAGAAGTGCGCCACCCGTCATTTCATTGGTCTCCCATATGCCCCAGCTCCGTTCTTTGACTTTCCTTCCGGCTTTACTGAGGCATTCACAACGTGTTATCTTGGAACCTCCTCCATTCGCCTGCGAAGCCTTCCCATGTCCGGAACTTGAGGAGCTCACCGTCGCACATCCGGATCCGACTGACGCTTTCTACTCTCATCTTCCACCGGCCCTCCGTTGCCTAACCCTCCAATGTTGGCCTCGACATTGTCTCTATCGAGGACAGAACTCCGGTAGGGCACTGAATTAACTCGGTTGGCGGTCTCCCATTCTGTCCTCTTCTGAGTTGCTCTTCCTCCTCGAGAAGACTCGTCTGCCAAAGCTTGAGCTTCTCGACGTGGAATACGTCACAGACGCACAGGAGGAGACGCTCCTCCACAGACTGCCCGTCTTGTTTCCGGGCTTGGAGATGCTCACCATCTACCGATATCGCGGTGCGGATACCGATGAGGTGCCCGTGGTAAGTGTCCGTTCCGCGCGTCTCCGCTGTGACTGACTTCATTCGACTCAGACGTGGTTCGCACGACCATTCTCGTCATACGACAGACTTCGCATGTTCCGCGTTCATTTCGACTTCCCGCACCCCACCGATCCCAGAGACGACCAGTTCCAGTTGCTGCAATGCGCTGCTATGGAAGTCGCTCGTCACATCGGCTCCCCCATCCGGTACGTGTGCGCGTTGCAGCGTGAAGGCCTCAAGAATTTCTGGCTCCCCTGGCGCGTCGAACAAGACAGTCACGGCGGTGCGGTGCGGTGGACACTGGACACGACGTTGACTGCGTTCCGTGGTGTTTCGTAAGTACTGTTTCGCACGCGTCTAGTACTCCGAGCGTCATTGATGGCTCTGACGGCTCGCGTTCAGCATGTCCGATGACGACGGCCCTTACCTTTGGATTAATCCCGACCATTCTGCTTTTGCTTAGGCATGATCAGCCGGAGGAAAATCAGAGCCGAAGATATGCATCGTCTGTTGCATGTAACATTCCCCACGCAGAACCTCTTACGGGCTACATATACAGCTTTGCGTTGTCGCCGGCGAGACGGACGCAGCGGTCCACTCGCTAGGCGTGCAGAGCAGCATCTCCCGCCGGAGGCCACTTGACGTCTGGGTGGCACGTCCGATTCGATGGTCCCACACGGACGTCTTTACGTGACGTAGCGACGAATGAGGGCGGTAGAATCCGTTGTGCGCGACACATCAGTGAATCGGGGTCTGGCGAATATCGTAATCACATCCAATGTGGATGTTGGTTCGCAAACTTCAGTCGCGCTCTGTATGAATTGCCGGCCGCGGCCGGACTCTACGGGTAGTCCACCACGCTGTCAGTGCAGGGGCGTGCACCGCAGAGCACTGCGGCATGCGGGGCACTGGCATTCATTCATCGAGCCACGTCGGCGTGTGCGAGGAGGTTCAGGGAGCTCTATCGTACGCTCCGCGCGTATGGTACTGCCTCGCAAAAACCAGAGTCGCCGGATGCGACCGTATGATGTATGCTTGTGCGCGCAGTACTTCGTGCGGCGCGCTGTAGGTTGCTATACGCGCACACGCGGGGTTTGATAGAGCACGTCAACACCTGCTAGTGTTAGCTATAGTCAGACAGTGCGCCATAAGTGCCGCCTAACAGGGTCCGCGTGGGTCTGAATGGGATGCAGTAGACGCAGGTGCACATTGAAACCTTGTCCGTATTCTACCATACAGACCAAACCCCAAGCTGAGAAGCAGTGGAGGAGCCCTCCTCACCGACGCGAGAGAGCCAGGACGATGGACGGCAGAGCGAAGATAGAGAAAGTGCATGTTAGAGAGCGATCACAGAGGCAGCGGGGACTCGGAGCCAGGAAGGGGCGGAAACAAGGTCATAGCGTCATCATGGAGAGCTATTAGATCATTACAATAGATATAAGCTAAGCGCCTTCGATCTAGCTATCCTACACAACACATGAGTATGAGGGTGAGTATGAGGGGAGTGTCTGCCCGAGGAATGCGTGAGATGGAGCAGAGCAACAGGTGCCGTGCGTGCGTGGATGTGGAATGACGAGACGATCCTCCCAGGTGAACAGGCGACAACGAAAAAGAGAGGAAACAGAGAAAGGGGGAATATGCCGCAACACTGCTTTTCACTGCGCGTCCTCCTCCACCACTGTGCGCTCAGACGCGGGGCGCCGCGTCTGCGGGGCCGCCCGCCTTCTCGAACCGCGTCTCCTCACCCCCGCCGGCCTCCAGCGGCTTGTGCATCTCCGCCGCGCGCGCCTGCTCGACGAGGTCCTGGCGGGAGTTGAAGCCCGCGGGTGCCCAAGTGCGCGACGTCCACGGCTTGCACGTCGGGTCGCAGTACATCATGTCGACGGACTCGAGCGAGAGGTCCGAGGACTCGTACAGGAAGAAGTAGACGATCACCGCGCCCGCGAGGTTGCACGCCGCGAACACGAACCCGTACCGGTACTGGATGTCCCGCACGATGAAGGGCGTGAAGAAGGCGAGGAGGAAGTTCCAGAGCCAGTTGGATGCGGTGGAGAGCGCGGCCTGGCGGGCACGCGTGCGCGTGGGGAAGGTCTCGCCGATGAGAATCCATACACCACTGGAGCGGATGGTGAGTCAGACGAGAGTGATGGATCGCAGCGTGGCGAAGACTTACGGTGCCCAAGTCATGGCGTAACCGAGAATGAACAAGCAAGCACTGACGATCATCACTAATCGGAACGCGTGTGAGTACAAGTCCGGTGTAGCAAACACAATGAATAGGACATACGCTTGCCGATGCCTTCGTCGGTTGTGGGGTCCTTGGCCGTACCGGCCGCAGCGAAGACGAACAACCATATCGATTGCCAGACACCGCCGATGATCAGCGGGAAGCGACGGCCGAACTGCAGAAGACGATGCTCAGTACCAAACCGGTGCGGAGAGGCCGGACAGAATGTCGACGTACCCGCTCCATGACATACATGCCACCGAACGTGCAGCCGAAGTTGACGGCACCGAGGATGATCTGGGTGACGAAAGAGTCCGAGATGCCGACGGACGTGAAGATGGTAGCGCCGTACTGCACGAGCAAAGGTGGGGTAACGGCCCCTGTGTCAGCGCCCACAAGATCCGGGGTAAGTGTTACGACAGTGCACTTACGTAGAAGAAGTAGTTGGCGCCGGTGAGCTGCTGGAACATTTGCAGCGTCATGCCTAGGAGCGTGCGGTAGAGCTGCATGCGCTGGGGCTTGAAGCAGTCGATCCAGCCGGCCTTGACCTTGCTCTCGAACTCAATGGCGGATTTCATCTCCTCAAGCTGTTACGTGTATTGCGTAAGTAAGCGCGAGCAGAACGGCCGGTCCGATAAACGGACGCACCTCGCGGTGGACGAAGAAGTGATCTTCTGCCTCCGACTCGGGAATACCACGAGTAGCCGCGATTGCGCGACGCGCCTCAGGGAATCGGGAGTGAGCAGTGAGCCACCTACGTCAATGTCAGAACCGCTGAGGGGGAGGAGCACATGGGAGGGGGTAGACGCACCGAGGACTCTCGGGCATGAAGAGAATACCGATGCCGAGGATGAGCGGCCAGAGGAGACCAATGCCGACGACAGTGCGCCATGAACCGGAGCCGCTAATGTCTCGGGCTCCAATAGAAATACAATCTGCAAGAGGACGGTGTCAGAAGAACATCCAAGCACAGGAGCTGTGAACACTTACAGGCAACAAGAATACCGAAAGTGATGAAGAGCCTGCACAGCAGATCGATGTTAGCGCTCTATGACGTTGTGGTGAAGCGCGCGATCATACGTACTGATAGGTCGCAGTAAGAGTACCACGGATCTGGGGTGGTGCAGTCTCCGCCTGGTACATCGGCACCGCAGCGCTGAGGGAACCGACGCCCAAGCCACTGACGAGACGGCCGATTGCGAACTGGACCCAAGAGTGGAAGGAGGTGATTTGGATGATGACACCAATCATGAAGACCACACACTCGGCGGTCATGGCATACCGACGACCCAAGAAGTCGGCAGTCCTGGAGTGCCATAGAGTCAGAGGGAGAGATGTGAGGAAGCCAACACTACTACTTACGGTGCACCGATGAGAGCGCCGACGAGAGTGCCAATGGAGAGGAGAGCGACGATGAGACCTTCACGGACGGTGGAGAACGAGCATGTGGAGACGTCTCCAGGAGTTGTGCATGTGGAGAAGCGGAGGAGGAAATCGTCCATGAGGAGGATATCGGAAATTTGACCGGTGTCATACTGCAACGGAGGGTGAGGGGAATGCAGGCAGCGTGGAATGGACGCTGAGACGTACACCGAAGATGAAGCCTCCCATGGAGGCGAGGACAGCCAGCATGATGGCTATCCACCCGATGGGCAGACCATCACTGCAAGAGTGTGTGAGCTCGACCGAGAGCAGCTGTGAGCTGTGCGAGCGAGCACTCACACATAGAAGAGAGCCATGAGTGCGGAAGTGATCGGAGCTAAACGCCCGTGGGTATTGTGAGATGGTCCTTAGACGTCGTCCAGGTCGTTGCGGTCGTGCGAGAACGCTGTGCTCGGATGAGGGGATTAGAGCAAGCAAACGAGAGAGCGTGCGTTTCCGAGGCTGCAAGTGCTTATAAGGACACCCGCCCGAGAGGATGACATCACCCGGCCACCCCGGTTTACCCTGCAATTTTTCTCGCGCACGCTCGGCGGTGGAGTCCTCTCGTCGGCCAATCACCCGCCGACCAGCCACCGACGATTCGTTTTCCCGCCCTCCGAGTCCGACTCCTCGCCCGGCGCGGGGCCAGGCGGGCGCCGCGACCATCGCTCTGCCCCGGACCCCGCCTCGCCCCGCGCTGCTGCCAGCGCAACCGCTCCTGAGTCCTTAGTGCTCAGCATCCGCGACAGCTGCATCTGCAGCGGCCTTGTGCCGCAGGGTGAACCCGTCTGCGATGTCCTCGGCCCTACGCTCGCGTAAACAAAATGTTCAACTTCCACACATCGGAAGCCGGAGGGCTGGGTCCGGAACGAGGGCGTTTGTCAGATATCGCTAAGCACCCTCACGAGCATCGAACGCAGAGGAAATACCTTCGTTCTCGGCATGCGACGTGGGGTTCTCATCCCCGGACCCCAGTCTCCTCCAAACGGCCCCCGCACGTCGTCTCGTTATCGATTCCTGTCCGCAGTCTTCTCGAATGCGATTCCCTCTCTATTGCGAACTCCGGCGGATCAGGGGTCTAAGAGGCCCGATAGCTTGAAGCAAATACGTCCACAATCTCTCACCACTTCCATCTTGGCACTGGAACACCGTGGCAATGGACTGCATAGATATAGTGAACAAATGCAGACGGAATTCACGCCGGATGATGAAGGCACGAAGCACACGGAGGCACACGGGCGTCTCTTGGTCTGGCGTTGTGGCGTCCGGAGACAGCCGCGCCTACTGTACTTACTTCAAGTTACTTGGACCAACTTAAGATAATCAGCATTCGTTTGTGTAGACTCTGCAAGAGTACATCTGTACACATTGAACTCCAAGTAGTAATAACAGGATGCCGTGCGATTGAGGACTCGCAGACACATTGCGGACTAGTGCAGTACTCGACGTTGGTGGGGAACGAACGGAGGTAGCACAATAGAAACCACAGACGGGCCATGCAGCGATGTCAGGCAGGAAAGTGTGCAAGCTCAGCCGCGAGAACCGGCCGTTCGTTTGCCCTTCTACTGGCCATCATTGTGGGAACAGCTTCTCTGTGGTAGACCGAGAGAACGCCCCAGGTGCGGGCATGCCGGGCGTGGGTTGCATGCGCGAGGATGCATCTTGTTGAGCGCGGTCAAACTTTGTTGTCTGGGACCGCGCTCTTCCTGCGGTTGGTCTTCCCACACGTCGTCTGTGGGCCATCCACCTTCGTCCTTCGAGGCGTCGACGAACATTGACAGGGTTGCTTGGCGTGGGTCGGGGGCTTTCGCTAATCTGACACCGCTAGTGGCCGGTCTGACAAACGCTTCACATGCGCAATCCTCGAATCGTTCAGCTCATCGGAAGAAGCTTCGGTGCATTCATGCTCAACCTCCCAATCCAGCAAGGTGCACCGAGCCTCGAAGCAGAGCACATTGTCCGGCCAGCTTGATACATGATTCTGCAACATATGAAGCGGAGAACGACGTGCAACTGTCTGCGTCATGATGTCCGCTGAAGGAACGGGCATCGCCGCAGGATAGCCTGCTGAACATTGTGCGAGCTTTCTGAACAATACGTCCGGATATTTGGCGCGTAGTTGGACGATCTCCGAGTCGGCGAGGCGGGAGGCTTCACCAACGCCGCGCTTGAGTTTCTTCGGACGCTGTGGTCACCCTGACATAAAGGCTATTTAAATAGGCCAAACGAAACCATTCGTTAGGGGTCTTCGGTCGCAGAGAGTGATAGCGAAAGACTGCAGGAGCGAATTTGCAACACTGCTTACTGGTACTTACTAGTACTACCAGGTAGTACCGCCGTTGGGCCACAAACAGGCGCTTGAAGAGGGTGGTGCTAAGGTGTGACAAAGCCGTGACAAAGCGGATGACAGAGCGTGACACGCTTCCGAAAGCGGACCAAGCGCCCTTACCCCTCCGTGGGGAGGTTCGGAGCTCAGCCACCACCACCTTGACTTTCTACCACGACGACGACGATGGCGACGACGATGGCGGACGCGAAGGTCGCCCCGAACAAACTTGCAATGTCCCGCGCCCTCGGCGCTGCGTTCCTCAACCACAAGGTCGAGCAGCTGGAGAAGACGGTGCATACGAACGGGAAACTGGCGCGGGCGCCGCAGCCCGGAGACATGGCGCGGCGGCGCAGAGGCCAAACGCAACTTCTCTGGCTCCAATGCGAACCCGAAGATCCTGAAGAGGCGGAACGAGGATGGAGAGGGCGTGAAGGGCCAGAAGGCAGATGGAGAGGGGAGGAGGAGCGAGGACTCGGCCAAGGGCCACAAGGACGCGGATATCGTGGTGGTGGACGCGAGCGTGCTCGTCAACGGCATCTATCACCTCAAAAAATGGTGTCGGGAGGGCCGTGAGGAGGTCGTGATCGTCCCGCTCGAAGGTGTGTGCTCCGTCTCCATCGTTCCACTCCTTATCAGACTCAGCTTTCCCAGCTCTGAACACGCTCGACCTGCTCAAGAAGGGCACCAGCGCCCTGGCCCAACGCGCCCGTGCGGCATCCCGGATCCTCGAAGCCCAGGTCGGGGCGAACCCCCGCATCCGCGTGCAGCAGGACGAGGCGTATGTGCCGTGGGACAGCCTCCCGTTCGACGAGCAGACCGCCGCCACGCTCAACACCGCTCCGGAATGGGTGCGCCGCACCGTATGCTGTGCCCGCTGGGAAGCCGAGCATGCGACCGAGGAGCTCAAGGATGGGAAGCCCGCCCAGCCCCGCGTCGTGCTCGCCGTCCTCCCTCCTCCCGCTGACACCCAAACCGAGTCTGCGAACCCGACGCCAGTGCTTGCCTCTCCCGTACCGCTGCCCGCCCCGCAGCCAAACAGATATGAATCACGTCTCTCCGGCGATATCGTCGCCCGCTGGGCCTCCAAGGCCGGCGTGGAAGTCCTCGAGGTCTCCTCTGCGCCTCCGCAGAATCCCGCCGGGGGAGCGGGGGCCGACCCCGCCACCAAAGGACGCCGCTCGGGCGAGGGACGACGCTCTGGAGAGGAGGATCGTGCCAAACGCGGGCAAGGCGCAGGCGGCCAGACCGGACGTGGGCGGCGCAATTCGCGCGGGACGACGCCAGGCGGGTCTAGACCGCCGCCGTCGACTGCTGGGACGGGCCTCGTCGAGCGTCCGCCCGCGGTGATGGCGATGATGGAAATGGTGGCGCAGCCCAGCCGCGTCGTCCGTGTCCTTGCGCGTGGCGAGAAACTTGACCCTTAAACGCAGGTGGTCCACGACACACAACCAACAGGTAAGCCATATGCTGCACTTGGGGACGTCCCTGATGGTGGCTAACAGCATGCGGCCAGATGACCCACTTGTCTCCGGACTACAAGCCTGCTCGACAGCGTTAGAGGTACCCGTGCCGGATTGCGCCTCTTGGTGGTGGACGCGGTGCGTCTACGCACCACACATCTCACCCCATTGTCTCGTGCGAGTACTCCTCGCGCGGCGCTCGCAAGGCGGTGGATCGCCTTCCCGGACACGAATTGACTGGCTTGACATGGGACCGTTGGAGCGAGGTGCGATGCTGTCGTGCCATCCCACAGCGGATCGAGGTTGCGAGCTTCGTGGTATGTTAGCTATATGCTTCCCTTCCTTTCTCTCCTGCGGTTGTTGGGCGGTTCTGATCTGGGCATCGTGTCCTTGTTCGACTATCCTCTTGCAGTGGCTCCCGTCTCGATCTCCGGTCGCGGTCTCTCAATCCTACTCCCATCCCATCTCGTATGCGAACTTTTCTCCCCCTATGGTGCCCCGTATATCTCGTCTCGTTGTACCGAGTTCCGTCCCCACATGTGTCCTTGGATATGATGAATCTCTTCTCGCTTGTCTACTCGTACATTATAGCATACATCTTGTGCGAACCGCTGCCCTGCGCTACTGCTATCTCAGCACGAGGTAGGTCCATCGTCGTTCAGACTTACCACGGTTTCTGTACCGGCGATCGTTAACCCGCCTTCGACTCCTTCCCGCTGGCCGCCTGCTGTTGCAGCTTCATCTGGAGGACGTTGATCAGGTAGTTCATGTTCTCCTGCTTCTTCTGGATCGTCTCCTGCAGCGCCTCGAGGTTCGTCCGGATGTATTCCACCTTCGACTCGTAGTGCTTTATCGCCTGCGCACGCGTCTGTCGCGCATGATCTGCACATGAGCGGGCGGTCAGAGGGTAAGGAGAGCGTAACGGACGCACCTTCTTAACGTAGTAGCCCGTCCCGATGTCGACAATGACGTGCTCCGTATCGCGGAGCTTCCCCGGGACGTACAGCGAGTTCGTCAAGGGCACGAGGATCGTCTTGTCTGGAGTACACGGATGAGCACCTTGCACCGCGCACTGCAATTCCGACAACAGATCGTGCGGCACGCACCCTCGTTCTCCGGCTTCACCTGCCCCACATTCTCCATGCACGCGCGGAACTTCGCCTGCGCTTGGCGCAGTTGCGCGTATGAATTCGACAGATGAGTGAGCTCCTGTGGAAGAGATCAGGTCAGAGCGCAATTCAGGGCTACCGGGAACCGGAGAAGGCGCACCTCTTCGAGCTGGCGACGAACGTCTGCGAGTTGCGGGACGTCAAGGTCTGTTACGTTGATTTGCTGCGGTGATGCTGAGCTCGATGCCATGGTCGTAGATGAAGCAGCTCCAGAGTCGGTGAGAGTCAGTACTAAGTAAGTAGAATTCGTCGACTGATACGCTAACGGACCAGCAAGTGAATGTGTGACTGACGAGATGTGTGTGCGATGAGGACCGTGCCTCACAACGCCCGTTTAGCTCAGTGGTAGAGCGCGCCACTCGTAATGGTGAGGTCGGTTGTTCAATCCAGCCAATGGGCAGGTTTCCGGCGCTATAGTGTAGTGGTTATCACTTGGGATTCTGACCGTCCAGTCGGTGTTCCCAAAACCCAGGTTCGAGCCCTGGTAGCGCCTGACCTTTTCGCCTTTTGCACGAAGGACCGCGCGAACTCAGTACTTTTGACGGTAGCTTGAGATGCTCAGCGTGATGAGGCGAGGCGGCGTGTACGAGACACACGTACTTAAGTACCACATCCACACAATCATGCCGACCTTGCTCTACTCACAGCTGTGAGTCGTGAACACAGAAAGTGTACGGAATATAGAGTTCTCCTTTACGGTCCTTCGTTAAAGAGCAAAAGTTCAGGCGCTACCAGGGCTCGAACCTGGGTTTTGGGAACACCGACTGGACGGTCAGAATCCCAAGTGATAACCACTACACTATAGCGCCGGAAACCTGCCCATTGGCTGGATTGAACAACCGACCTCACCATTACGAGTGGCGCGCTCTACCACTGAGCTAAACGGGCGTTGTGGGACACTTATAAGCAAAACACCAGAAGCTGCCTGCCGATTCAATCACGCGCCGTTGCGGATGGAGAGTGGCTGCTTGGTGCACGTACGCGTCTTAACGCTTTCCACGATACTCGTATATCATCAGACACGATATGGCCAACAACAACGAGGAGACACGACGCACGCAGAGCCCTTTCAGGCTGCCAGGCGAACACAGGTCCCAGGATCGGCCGTGTAGGAGCATGGGGCCAATCGTCCGAATCGTCGTCTAGGTGCGTACGCCACCTGATTGTCTGTTCACCAGCACCGTTCATTGATGAGTATCACAGGGCGAGCAGCGCTGGAGGCGGCCGGCGCATCGCAACTCTCAGCGATATTTCTAGCGGGGGCGGGCCTGCGGCCGGCTTGAACCCGGCATCCCGGGGTGGACATGGCGGACACGCGCACGATGAGGACGATGAGGACGAGGACGAGCCTATGGGCGGTGACCAGGGTGAGAACTGGTATGCCGGTGGTGAACGGAGGTTCGTGTAATGTTCCACGGAGGTCTTTCGGACACTGACTCGTGTATAGTGGTATCTCCGTGCAGAATCCCGACAGGCCTGGCGCGGTGCCCGGCGGTAACCTCGTCCGCGACCTGTTGAGGCGGGCTGCTGAGTATGTTATGCCTCATTTCTCCAACAGTGGTTGGATTGTTGACATCGTGTGTGTTAGAGCAGGACCGCCTGCTCCTCAGCCTGGCGGAGCTGCGCCCTCCCAGAGGCGCGCGTTCTTCGGTGGAGGCTTCACGTTGGGAAGCGACGAAGTCGACAGCGAATACATTCCCGACCCAGATGCTCCCAACGCCCGTAAGTCTGACCACCGCCACCCTATTGTCCGGAGCGTTCTCTGATAGGATGCAGACCATGAGGAGGAAACCGCGATTCGCCATCTTACGTTTTGGCGCGATGGGTTCACCGTCGAGGACGGCGAACTCATGCGGTACGACGATCCCGGAAACGAGCAAATCCTTGCCGAGATCAACGCAGGGTATGTGGGCTCATCATTGCACCGTCCCGCCCCTCGCTGACCCTCCACATCCACAGTCGTGCGCCACCACAGATCCTGAACGTCTCTCCCGGGCAGCCCGTCGAGCTCCGTGTCGTGAAGCGCCTTAGCGAAGACTATGTGCCTTCCCCAAGAGCACGTCAAGCAAAGGTCTTCTCCGGCCAGGGCCACCGTCTGGGTTCGCCCATTCCCGGAGAGGTCACGTCCGGGTCGTCTGCTGGTGCCAGCGGGAGCGCGATGCCGGGCGGTTTCCCCAGCGGAGCAGCCGGCGGAAGCTCTTTGCCCACCCAACGTAACGTGGAGGGAATCAACACCCGGTTCGAGGTCGACCAGTCCAAGCCTACTACCAGCGTCCAAATCCGACTCGCGGACGGGACGAGGCGAGTTCTTAGGTCGGAGCAGTCTCGACTAGTATGGCTAATTCGATTCACCACTACATAGGTTGGTTGCGCGTATGAACCTGACGCATACTGTCGGTGACATCCGCAATTTCATTAATGCGTAAGTCTCTCGTCTCCCGATCTCCAATAATATCTATTCATTCCTTCATGCAGATCTCGACCGGAGAACAACGCCCGTCCGTATGTGATCATGACGACGTTCCCGAACAGGACTTTGGAGGACGAGAAGCAGACGATCGAAGCCGCTGGCTTGGCGAACAGCGTCGTTGTGCAGCGCTGGACGTGATGGATGTGGGCTCGGTGTTGGCAAGTTCTTGGAGTCAGAAAGCACGCGTAGTGTGGATTGGTGTATCAATAGAATTGTGCAAGTAGCTATGTCGATCATCCACATCCTTCACGAGGCTATCATCCACACGACATACGTATGCATAGCATCCTCCCGTTGCAGTACCGAGACGAAGGGAGGCTACTGATCGTCGAACGTTTTGGTGGTTAGGCGAATGCAGCCTATGACCAAAGCGGACTGGGGACGCCACCAGTCGAACGCCCAAGTGAATTTTCGGATTTGAATTTTTCCCCAGACCCCCGACGCCCGCTTGCGACCCCCCGCCGCTGACAACTCACCTGGTAACCCGGGGCAGTGACGTCCTGCTAAGGAGCTACAGTCGCTGCTGAGTTCGTCGTGCGCGACGACGACGATAGCGAGTTGGGCGTGCAACGCGGAGTCGATAACCAGCCCGCATTTCCGTACCGCAAGTCCGAACCGAACGCAGCAGGTGCTAGGTGCGGATAGGAGGCCTTCAAAGGCGATCGCATTACCCGACGTGACTAGGTGAGCAGCCACACTCTTTGCACGTTTTTCCAAGCGCATGCTGACCGCCAACAAAGGGGTGCAGGTTGCGTTCCGTCCTCGAGCTCGTCGCGTCGCCCGGCATGAACGCGTCTCTTCTCGCGCGGCCGCCTCCGGATTCGCAAGCGCCGGTCGCCGCGCCTCCAGCCTCCACGAGCGCGAACGCGACGGGCTCTGCGAGAACAAAGAGCTTTGTCCCGCGCGATAACGCGTCGACTGCACCGAGGAAGGGTCCAGAGGTCACAGGATGGACAGAGCCGGTCGATGCAACGCGACAGTGCTCTGTGGGGTCGTGCGCGAACCCGCCCGAGTGGCCGTGGAGGCGATGCCGAAGCTGCAGAGCAGCAGGCACCGTGCAGAAGTCGGTGGTGAGTCCATTCCACTGTTCACCTTTTGCATAGCGCTAGTCCATCACAGGGGCAAGGGCCACGAGATGGCACCAGATCCCATCGGTCGTTTGTTACATTCAAACTAGATGCTCATGTTTAAATGTACAGATGGTCTCTTGCGCATCGTGCAGGGCCTCAGTGTCCGTGCATACGACGGTCGCAAAATCTGGACAAGCCGTGCGTTGTATATCGTGCCATACAAAAGGCCCCGCTGGGAAAAGGATCGACATGAAGGAGCGTCCACCACTGACCACCATGGGCCCACCACCGCCCAAGCAGCTCAATGAGTTAAAGCGCAAGGTGCCGGCGCAGGGTCCCCTGGCAGAGCACGGGCCTCAGAGCATCCTCGAAGCGGCTGCAGCATTCGTGCACCCAGATCATCTCCATCTGCTCCGGTTGCCCGAGACTATGCGTCAGTCCCTGCAGTCCGCGCCCCGGCTCAACCACGCCCTGCTTCACATGCACACACCTGTGTCGACTTTGGGATCGGCTCATTATGGACCTCACGGAGAGATCTTGGCAGTCACACCCGGACGTGCGAGGGTGCCGTATGATGACCAAAGTCGTATACGGCCTCCTGAGCTTCCCGTGGTTGCGGGATCTTTCGTGCCCCCTCAAAGCGGCCGCACTCCAGCTGAGAGCATCGTCATCTACGACCCGAATACTATGCATAATGAGGTGGGTTGCGCAGCGAAGTGTTAGCAGTCATGTTCCCTTTCTGACTCTCTGGCTAGGCGGCGGAGAAGGGGTCACTCCAAAGGAAAGCGACACTCACGAACGAATATGTGGTATGTTCGCAGACGCTTGGAGTTATGTGCTGACGACGGATGGTTGATGGGCACTCAGGCAAAGCGGAGGGCCACCTTGAAACTCCCGTCCGGTTCTTCGGTATGTTTCCTTACGGACAGCATCGATAGCAGTAGACTCATTGTCCCTCCAGGAGGTCGACGGTGTGGAGGAAACTACACCCCTTCTCAAACGCAAGCGTCAATCCTCATCTAGCAATCTCGCACCGATGGCAGAGCGCGTCTGTATCTCGTCAGGATGCGGGCGTCAGATCCCGCCGAACACGAAAGGCGAGTTCTGTGCGGATTGTGGATTCATCCTCTGGCGGAAGCAGTTCCGTGCGCGCGTCGTAGGACTCAGCGCTTCGATCTCTGGAGACGGAGGTCCTGCTGACAATGAGCAGAGCAAGTCGTCAAGCACCTCTCCTGCAGCAGGAGGTGCCGTACATCCGCGCGATCGCGGGGTTGTCCGCGATCTGCTCGACGAGGTTATGGATGCAGACGAGGAGGACGTGCCGTTGGCGGTTGCCTTGGCGCGCAAGCGGGCCTCTGTTACCTCGGACAAATCCCCGTCCCCAGGGTCGGCAGCAGCTCTGCCGTCGCCCGCCCACACGGCGGCACAGAGCCAGCCTGTCAGAACGACGACGCCCGAGCTTGCCTCGCAACATTCCCCGCCGCCGTCGACAAATCCCGCTCCACCTCTGTCTGCACCTTCGTCGGCTGATGCTCCGGATGACAAGGGGTCGGTGCTCAAGTCCCCGCTGTCTGATCCCCCTTCCGATCTCTTGCCTGAAGCTTGCGGTCATGCCAGTGAGTCGAAGAATGTGCTATCGCCTGATGGCCTTGCTCCCCAATCTCCTGTGCCGACCGCCAGTCCCCCTGCCTCCTCAACATCTCCGACTGGAACCGCCGCCTTCGTCGCCATCGCCACTGCCCGCAGAACGCCCTATTCTGAAGATTCGTATCAAGGTCCCGAAACATCTCAGGAGAAGAAGAAGGAAGTCTTCCCTCGAACGGCAGCTCGGGTGGGACTTCCGACTTGTCCTGACCTCACTCCGCTAGAGGAGTCCACCGACTGAGGGCGAGTCTGAAGTGGACCCCTCTGACAGCGAGAGTGAGAGTGACGACGAGCCACTTGCCAACGTAAGTAGCGTGTGTTCATTCGTTGGGTGTTGACTTACTGATACTGATACGCTACATCTCCCGTGTAGCGTATCAAGACAAAGTCTGAGTTGCAGATCGAAGCTGAAGACAACGGTGTTACAGCAGCCCTGGCGGCGCCCGTTAAGCATCGTAGTGTCTGCACTGCTGTCAGCTGTGCGAACTTGGTGCCTGAGGAATCTCGCAGGAGGGTATGCAACTTCTGCAGGGCGCGCAAGCGTAGTGCAAAGAGACGTCTGCAGCTGCAAAGGCTGATCGCCGAAGACACTATTGAGGAAATCAAGGTACATCTCTCCTGCTGTGATGCTCTCGAGTTCAGCTCTGATACGACGCTCTGCAGATGCCGCCTGATGGAGATTTGACCGGTAAGCCACTGCGCCTTCGATCCTACTGGAGCCGTTCCCTCAGTCGCCTCTACAGGGTATCGCAGATGCACAAGAGGGTTTTGTAAGCGGATGATACCTCCGGAGACGGAATACCGCTTCAAGCGATGCCCGCAGTGCCGATCGGAGATGCGCAATCGCGCCAGGGTCATGCGAGCCAAGCCTTCAGGCTTGTCTGAGGATGAGGAGGGAGATGACACCCCACTCTTCGCGGCCTCGTCCGCGCGCTCGCAAGTCAAGCTCTGCAAGGATACCGGGGTGGACAGCAAAACGTTGCACCATGACGGCAGGCAGCTTCCTGATGTGGTACGTACACCTCCCCAGGACTTCCTCTTGCGCCAATCTCATGCGTGTTCATTCGCGAAGCCTGCGTACCAGCACTTCGCCGCGCTGCTGGCATCTTTGCACGACCGGTTCAGCGAGTTCAAGCTCGCGCAGAGGCGCTATCTGCAATTCAAGGCGCAGCAAGAAGGGAGCAGGTCGGTCGAGCTTCCAAACCTCCTCCGCGCGCGATCGTGTTTCGATTCGATGGCGAGTATTCGGTCGTCGCCGACCCGTCCGGAGGGGTCGTCGACCCGCTTGTGCAGGTCGTGTGGCGGAATGTGCAGGCAGCATTGGGCCTCCCGTTTACGTACGTTCTGTCCTCTGCCGCGGCGTATCCAGTATGTGAGCTGACCGAGCTCTACGTAGCGCCGTCGGGGTAAATGCAGGCCCAGAGAGCTCCGTCGTCGCCATCCTTCGGTGCGTCTACGCTACTCAAGTTCCCCTGCTCGCTTCAGCCGTTCCAACCAGCGAGTCTCCGACCGGAGGATACCCGCCAGCCCCTGCGACTGACGCCGAGTCACGCAAGGAATCTGACCCGAGTGCACTGGTCAAGATGGTGGGCGAGCTGCAGATCTGCGTCGCGTGGGACCGCAGACACAAATATTTTCCCGGACAGAGGATCTTGGTGCGCTTCAGGCTGGTCGGCTGAGCCCTGGCAGCGCGCCGGAGCTCGCTGATTTTCTTCCGTTGTTTTTATGCATTATGTATGGATCAGTGCCAATATAATCCTACGCGTACCATTGACTTTGCACACTGTACCATCTGAACTCGTACTGTACCTAAAGACTGCTTCTCTTGCTTCGATTATACATACAACGCGTTATTGATGTGCTCGGATATCTATCGATTGGCGGTGATATAGGATGCCTGATGCGTGCATGCGCGCCGCATGGTAGATGCACTGGGACAGGTGCCGCGGGCGTTGGTCAGAAACGAGGCGATGTGTGCCATGAGAGCATGGCAGCAGCTCAGAACGCGGGTGATGATTATCCGCTGAAGGTGAGTACAGGTCCCAATCAGAACACAGGACAGTAGGGAGCGGCCCCACCAGTTACGTCGTGCATTGTTCGCCCTTCACTGTAAAGCTAGGTGTAGTCATATCGTGGTACCCGGGCTCAGGAAAGGGGAGACGGTAGCATCTCCTTGCGGCGAGAACGCCATCAACTACGTATGGGGTAACAGGGACGGTCACATAGTCTGCTAATGATCTAACCTTCACGCGGTACCATCGCGCAGGCTTCACGGATTGAATGATCATCAAAATGCACCGCCGAACAGAGGCGAACCACTTACGAGAGACCCTCAAATCTCTTCAGCACCAGTTCGGCTTTGATGCCAGTCGCCATCCCGCAGCCGTCGCGAGCGATGCTGTACGGGTACCAATCGTTGGTCGTACATTGGCGCGTCAACACGCACAGGAGTCGGAGTGAGCTCGATAGGTGACGAGCGAGTTCTTCTGCGGCAGCTTGACGAGAACTCGCGAATGGCGGGCCCGGCGGCAGCTCGGGTATATCAGCATAATATTCAAGCGGATAGAAGCTTTCGGGATCTGGCGCGTTGGGCAGGTCAAGGTGTAAGCGCATGACCCGTACATGAGCCATAGTCGAGAGATCTTGTGCAAGTCGATCCTATGGTCCATATAACGTCAGCTCACACATACGGGGCTGCCCATGCGCCGGGACTGCTACTCACGATCGGCACTTCCGTCTCTGTGTCGTTGCGGTATCGCAGCAGGGTCAGAACTTTGATTCGAGGATACAGCACCGAGAGGCTTTGCAATAGCTCAGCGTCGCAATCATCCGCCTTGTACTCGATCTCGAGCTCCTCCAGCGCATCGGAAGGGCATTTTCGAAGCACCGCGAGCATCTCCGAGGAGGTGGTGATGGGCGACTTCCACCCGTTACGGTCCATCTCCTGCTTCTCGCGCGCGAACTGATGTAGGTAGTGGCGCGGCCAGCAGCGAAGCGAGAGCCGTCGTAACTGCGGCAGACTGGAAAACAGGCCGTCCTCCGGGTCTGGGTACGATAGCGTCAGGCTTTCGAGGTCAGGGAACGAGAGCTTCCACGGCGATCCGTTGAGCCATACCAGCTCTCGTTCGACGTCGTCCTTCTGCGAGTAGAGCAAGACGAGAGAACGGAGTCCAGACATGCCGGACAGAACCGCGTTGAACGGTACAGAGCAGTCCTTGCTACGGCTCCGATCTCCCCAAAGAGAGAGCTTGCGTAGTCGAGGCCATGGTGACGCCGCGAGCCTAGCGAGAGGGGCGGATTCCAGAGGTAGTCGCAGGCTCTCGAGCGTCTCAGATACTTGTGGGACGACGAACTCGAAAAGAGAGCGTTCGCCCACGTAAGGGTCGTCGTTAGCGCTGACGCCATCAAACGTCACCTCAAACGTTTCGAGAGGGGCGACAATGAAGGGCTCCTCGTCCACAGGATAGGGACGGCCGCGGTCGGGCGTCATACCCAGTTTGAAGTGGCGGAGGCGTGCAACGGGGAGCAACGTTTTGAACTGCATCCCAGGGAACTCCGTTCCATCCTCCAGTCAAGGAAATCGTATGCAGAAGGGGCATGGAAGATAAGAAGTCTCGTAGCGGTTCTTGTAAGGCCCCCAGGTCGATGCGCTGCTGCGAGGGCCGATCGTATTTATTCGCCCAAGTGCCCCTCAATGTGAGGTGCCTGTCATAGTTCCAAAGGGATGAATGGGTGAGGATAAGCACCCCTCCACATACGCTCAATGTTTGATAGTGTACGCACCGGACGTAAAGCCAGATGTCGCTAGATGTCTGGAAGAGACGCCCGGACATGATCTCCCATCCCGTGTCTACGCGAGCATGACGGAAGAGATAGGGCATGCATGCTTCCCTGATAGCCTTGCACGTCATGGACAACGGCTGCAGTGCCTTGTTCTGTCGCAGCAGCTCAAATACATCCTGCAGTACGTCATAGTGCACTGCGAGAAAATGAGAGTTCGAGCTGAGAAGGACGCCATCAGTTGACCGACCAGCAAACTAAGAGATGACTTGACTCACGGATGATGACCCTCCCTAAGTCTCACTGGCTGTGTGAAAGGCGGTTGGTCGAACCGGTTCCAAGACTGTTTGAAATCCGGGGGGCACGGCGGGGGAAGTTGGGCACAATGTTTGTTCATCATGGAAGGGGATGTGCCACTGTCGATTAGATGGTGGCAGGCGTGGTTTGCCTCGTTCGAAGGTTAGATGTATGATGCCGTTCTGGGCGGTAACAAGATACACCATTGTCCAAACCACCGGTGAAGGGCATCCCGAACTTGAACAAACCGGCCCAGTCCCATGCAACCGGCGCTGTACTTGCCAGTGCGAGGTTCCCACGTCCTTACAGCCCACCCGACGGGTACTAGTAGCCAGTGCGATGCTTCCTACGTATGTACAAATTCCAAGATACCATTGAACAGTGTCCATCGCTCGCGTTGAATCCTGAGAGCCAAGTCGGAGTAAGTAACTCGATTCGGTGGTTCGAAAGAGACACATATGCCAGTGATTACCAAGACAATATCATATATACTTACTGCAGTAGTCCCAACGGGCGCCTGACGCATTCGCTGGAGGCAGCCGTCAGCGGCAGTTCCATTTCGAACCACTCCGTTGCGGATGACCATAACGAGCATCACAACCAGCCTCTGACCATTCGATGCCGAGGTTTCCGACAGAATGTGTAGTATCATCATCTCTACGGCCTTTGGGGCTTCTAGGAGCCTTCGTCCGAACTTCCAACTTGAAGGTACTACTGCTACACGTCGGCACCACGGTCAGGCTCCGACTACCTCGCGTCGTGTGATCTGCTACACCATTGCTTAGCCCAGACAATCACCGTCGGACGCGCAGGAAACCCTCAGTAACAGACAAGTAAACCGCGGCATCCGGTGCACCTACCCGACCGTTGGCCATCTAGCTCGTGCCAGTGAGGACCCAATCGGTTTAGGCACAGGACCTAGCGAGTTCTGCGCAACTCATGGATCTCAACGCGACCATTGGAAGTCTGTTCATCGGTTACATAGTTTCACTATGGTGATATTGGTAGCTATCAGCTCGATGACATTGCCGCTCACATGTTCAATTCAGCCTTTACGGTGTCACCTTGTCACAAGTCGTGCTATTCTTCCGAAATCACCGACAAAAGTCGAAGTCCTTGAAAGCCATAGTAAGCGTTCATAGTAGAAGCTCCTCAGATTATCCCGCTCATTCGAATGAATGTACTTCAGGTCTGGATCGTTTGGTTCGTATCTCGATGTGGCGGTGGACTGGCTGTACGCTCATGTTCTCCACCAGCATTTTCGAAAACGCCCAGGTTGTCGCTGTCTCGCAAGGAATATGGTTGTACTTGGTGACCTTCCGAACACAGCCTTCCGCTCTCGCATATCCTGCTCGGTGAGTCGCGCATGTGGCATTCGTGCACGAGAGGCTGACAATGTGGTGTTCCCAGTTCATTCGGCGTAAGTTCATCATTATCCAATGAAGACTGGCGCTGATCATTCTTGGTAACAGGTTCTAGTGTATCTCACGGTACGTTGCTGCAACGGTAGGAATAAGCCACCTAGCTGACCTTCCCTCCCAATAGTCTATCAACAACCTCTTCGTGCGATGGTGAGATATTATGATACAGGCTTCGGTCCCTTGCATCTCAGGTTGCTCACAGTGTGAAGCAGTGTCTACGCGTATCGCGTATATAAACGTGTGTCTACTGGAAAGAGGCGCGGACAGATACTTACTATGATAACAGTCAACGGACGCAGGATATTCCTGCCACTAGTCGTGGTATGTCGCACTTCGCTTCCGCTCAGAGAACGATGGCGTTGATGGTGGAGCTCGTGGCGCCGCACCAGGTTGCATTGTCAAGTACAGTGGCAAGTGAGTGAGGCGCACACCGTTTTCCAGTTCTGAGCATTGAACCCCCGCCACCTTTTCAGCCTTAGCGATAGGTACGTGGGCAGAAACAAAGGACATACTCTATCTAGAAGTTGACCTCCTGCACCTCTCAATGTGCAGTGTACGGAACACAAGGGTAGGCTTTTCCTTTTAGGACTTCGGCGCATGGTCTGACGACCCCCCATCTGTAGCGTCAAGAGGATACCCTGGATTCAAGGTCACAAATTCGCAGTACGTCTCGCCGACCCTCTTGCTCAGCTTTGTCTAAAGCTGATTCCCTTAGCCGATCTTCTATGCGGGCTACGCCTGCGAGCTCTCTGCGGACTTGATCATCACCGCCTCCATAGTCTACAACTTCTCGAAAAGAAGACTCAGGTGAGTTCGCAGTATCTCCGAGCTGCCACGAGTAATTTGAACTATCATGGGCATCGTGCAGGTCCGATGGCATCGTCGCACAGAAGCTTCTAGCTTATGTGCTCAACTCGGGATTACTGGTGATGTAAGTGCACTCGTGCTGTCGTTACCTGTAGCATCGCTTACACCTGCCTCTTCGACAGGATCTGCGTGATATGCAGCATCATCGCGGTGAGTTTACTTTGTTATGCATATACCTTTGGGCAGTCATCCCTCTAATGCGGCCGTGTTCCCAGTACGTCGCCCTACCTAATTCGTTCGCATTCCTCGCATTCTACCTCGCCCTCGGCAAGCGTTAGTAGCATCTCGTTTCTCACGTTTGCTCTGGTTCACACCCAATGATGCGGACAGTGTACGCCAACTCCCTCCTAGGAGCCCTCAACGCCCGAGACGTCATCTTCCCGCGCTCACGAACGCGCGCGGTAGCCGCACCCACTGCTCCTCTCCTCACATCTGTGGTCGTGATGGATTTCGAGGAGACGCTTGCCTCGTCGGTGGACGAGGAGGAGAGGACGAGTGGGTCGTATCGGTCCGACGAGACCCGTGTGGCTGCGGTACCTGTGCTTCATGGCCAGCCTTCCGGACTGGCGAAGGATGTATTGTGCGAGTCCGAATCGGAAAAGCAGGGTATGTGATGTTCAGCTGCGTCATGCTTGTTCGGGCCTCTGAATCGCTTTTGTCACAGTTTCGCAGATCGTACATTTCGGATAGATGTCCCTGCGTGTAATTCATAGGCTGGTGTTCCGCACTCGTGATCTGTTATACCATACTGGAACTACTTGGGGAGCAGTCTGCGCAGTTGGCGTAGGCCTGACCCGTGATGTCTGTTCCATCCCCTTCTTCACGAAGCTATTCAAGTCGTACATTGCTTATCGTGATGACAGCACTCAGCTATGGACTTTGGAGAGGTGCCCTCCCGCAACTGCGATCTGCCGAGCGCATGACAGCGGAGAGATGAGGTGCGCGAATCGACCTCCGCAGATCCTTCAGTGACAAGCTTCAGTAGTGGACGCAGGCTCGAACACGGCTTCCGGAACGAGGATGACGAGTATGCACCGGATATAGCCATCCCATTGATATAGCCCCGCGTATGCGAATGTAGTATGTCTGGATCAAGTGAGGTTTCGCGACATCTTTCGGCTATGAAAGGGCTGCTGAGATACGTTAGCTGACTACAGTGTGCGAGGCTTGAGCCATTCCGGCGCTCGCCTGCCGCTGCCGCTGGTGTTGTGTGTACGGACGTACGTACCCTTTCCGCCCTCAACCCAAGTTTGGTACAGTCGATGATGGATGCTGAGGGAAGAATGGGTTGGTGTTACGGAGCTGAAACTCGCACACCCAAAAATGGTGTCCCCTCCATCACCTTCTCGAGCGCAAGCACCCTGGTTGATGGCTTCGTAAAGGACGGCATCCCAACCACGCTCCGCCTCCTCAGCTGAAACACTTCCTGTGTGAGTGCCAGGGAACATAGTGGAGCTGTTGCCTGTGTGCTCATCAAGTTACGGAGACATTATGGACGAACACCATAAGGACGACTCACAGCTTTGGGCTTCTCAGGGATCCGTTTCCGTACCGAATCCGAGTTCTGTTGAGAACCTGGGCGCGCTTCACCGGGAGTTGTTGCTGAACCGTCACACCATCACGGCATCGAGTATTTGTGGATGCCATGAGACCGTACGTATCGATAGAGACGCATGTGCCGGCGCGAAGACCATGACGTCTCAGCGATGGGACGTTTTACAACCTGAAGTTCTTGAAATCCGGGCGCGTAGTGACTGATATCTTGCTCGCGCTTGTTTGGCAGAGAATGTGTGACAAGCACCTAGCACGCCATACCCTTAATACATCTTATGAAGAGAACAGTACGTACGAGCAGGTCAGCGTCCATCGCAGCATCATGGTCGTGGTGGCGGACAGAACCGATGTTACTTGGCGCTTGTGGTACGCCGGAGGGCGGCTGCACAGCCACTGCGTAATTGGAGGCCGCTTGCCTCGTGCCCTTCCCGTTTCTCTCATCTTCATCTGCTACATCCATGGAGCAACATCTATGCAGTACTATACTCTTTCTGCGGAGGCGGTCAGACTCTTACCATACCAAAGACATGCGGCCAGCATGAAAACTAGTAATGAGAAATCTTGCGTGAGCAATGACCGGGAACTAGTTTGGCATTATTGAAGTGCTTCTGCTGATTCCGTTTTTGCACAGAAGCGGCAATCGCAACGAAGAGCTGCCGCATCTATTGCCTTTAGTTGTGTTTATGGTCACGTTGTTGCGGAATTGAAAGAATCAAGTACGGCGCGATGCCCTCACGGTGACCTATCTTCAACTCCGCACCGTAGCTAGATCCGACATCACTCCCTGAGCTCTTCTCTCACTCCCTTGAATCACGAATCACAGAGCTCAGACCCGGAACAGCGGAATGGCCTACAACGACTGTGTGGTAACAGCTCCAGGATGTCCATGAGTCTCCTTGGGCGACAATTCGAAGCATATCCGTCAACAGCGAAGCTCCATCTGGATGCCATCGATCGAATATCCCCACTCCCATGGACTGCGCGTAACCACTGCATCTCAGACCGCCTACATATACACCCTTTTAGTCTCTGGCACCGTCTGAGCAGGCTTGGACTGTATCGCCCTTCCTTGCTAGCTATGCTCTCGCCCATCGCCGTCAACCTAGCGTTGACATGCCTTGAGAGCACATTCTACGGAATCTTCCTCGTCCTCGCCACGACGTCCTTTGCGGTCCTGGTAGGCCGCCATAGCAACAGGTCCAGCAACCCTGGTGGCCTACCTACGCCATTGTCTTCCACAAAGATATGGAGATCGCCTCTCTTTCTAGCAACTGCTATGTTGCTCATGACCGTGACCGCTGTAAGCACGGACTATTCCGTCGCCTTGATTCGCACGCTGATATCCTCACGAATTCATCAGCACTGGGTGCTCACGGTGCGACGACTGTTCGAAGCATTCCTCTACGACAATGGAGGTCTACAACCGACGACGTATTTCTTGACCGTGGAAGCCAACACCCAAGTTGCAGCCACAGCATTTGTCGTCTCGTCCGTCATTGTCGGCGACATCATTCTGGTATGCCGGTTTGTCTTTGAGGAAGATCTACTACTGATCCTTTTGTGTGCCTAGACATACCGCATATGGGTCGTTTGGGACCGCCGTTGGACCTTCATCATATTTCCTAGCCTGTGTACGCTGGGTTACGTCGGTAGGTCACTGCCGTTCACGACCCGTGAGGAGACCAATGACGACTATGCTAGCAATGGGATTTAGCGTCGTCCAGCTGTTCTCCGCTTATGTCCCGGGAGAAAGCATCTTTGTCAACGCTGCTCAACGCCGTATTATCACGACGGCTGCCTTGACGCTCTCGTAGGTGCTCGTACTCTGGATGTCGGCTGGATGTAGCTCAACATATCCTTTTGCGTAGGACGAATATATACGGTACAGGTACGCCTAATTCCTGTGTGCTGCAAGAACTCTCACTAAGTGAGGGTCTCGCTAGTCTCGATTGGCTACCGCATCTGGAAGAGCAACAGGGCTATGAAGCAGGAAGTTGCATTGCCGAAGAAAGGACTCCCGGTAAGTGTCTCTATCCATGTTTCTGCACTCTTTTCCAACTGACATGCTGAGCAGGAAGCACTAGTAATATTCATTGAAAGCGCGGCACTATATACGTACGTCATCCCCTCATCTTCCATTGCGCACCGGCTCTCTGACCCACCCAATCCCTAGCTTTTGGACGCTCTTCTTTCTCGTCTCCTACTCCGCCAACTCCCTCCTTGAAGCGTTCGCCTTCCACTGCATCCCCGCCGCCACCGGCATCTCCTTCACGCTCATCATTGCCCGCATCGGGCTCGGCTGGTCCCAAGTGGCCGGAGACGGTCTCGAGCTCGCGGGCCCGACGCGCCGGCCATTGCGGCAGGACGACGGGTACCCGCTGCGCATGATCACGGTCAATGTCCGGCGGACGGTTGAGCAAGAGGCGGTGTCGGACTTTGCGCTGCCGCCTCGCACGCCGGAGAAACGCGACCAAGAGTTTGACTTGGTGAAAGGCCAGGTGTGAGCGGCGGACGGGGTCTTGTATTCTCTGCTACTGAAGCCCTTTCTGGGACTACATACGCTATCCTCATGTTCTACTTGTGCTATCGGTGCCGAATGAATGTGCATTGTGATATATCCCAGTCTACGAGCAATCGAATGTCGCATCAACGTGCCAGTGACTACCGTGTCGGACAAACAGCCATTGAACGGTCATGTGACCGTGCGTCGGTGGCAGATGCACTAACTCAGGTGTCTCGCCGGTACCTACTAGGAGCACGTCTACTCAGCATGCCCAAGTACACTGCCACATGCATCAGGATAGTCTGCAAGACTTCTGGGTCATAAGCATGGCTTTCTTTCTATCCACCTCCTCGGTAATCATCTCCGTCGACGACTCGAGACTATGACCGGCATACATTGACCTCCCTCGCCCAAACCCGCCGCGCATACAGTTGTCCCTCGCTCGCTGCCTTGCGGCGGTTACAGACCTAGCACGATTTACCTCTACGCGCGCTACTCGTGAAGCAACCTCAAGTGTACTCCCCGTGCAAGTCTCCTTATGTCTTTACGAATGTCTGGCCTATCTTTATTCGCACTCTTGCTGCCCCAATGACCAACATACATTGCCTTGCCATTCATTAAAAAACTACTGCGGGCCGTCTTACGTTTACGGTGCAGCTTTCCTTGTGGGGTACCCCTGCACGTGTACCGGTCATGGGGCTACTATGTTTTATTTTCACAACGCCGGGATAGCTCAGCTGGGAGAGCAACAGACTGAAGTTCTGGAGGTCGCGTGTTCAATCCACGCTCCTGGCATTTCATTTTGTTTTCTATTTACGCGCAGCGTGCAATGACACAAGCCTGCAGAGCGGCAGCTGCAGACCAGGGCTGATCTCCTTGACTCGAGGGGAGCATGCGCGAACGGCCAAGCCAGGACCGTCCAGCCATGTCGCTGATGACCGCGTCCACTAACATGCATGAGGAGCTTGAGAGTCGAGACCGATGTACGGTAGTACATACGCGTACCATACCACGCAATGTTCGCTTGGTGATCAGAGTTGAGAAATATCCCCCACGACGCAACAGTAGGGGTAAACAAGATGCTCGACTGAGGAACAGAGGCTACACGATACATACAGTCCGTCAAACACTACTACATTCATATACGAGTCAACTTCTGACGCTATCGTACAATCCACACGGCGACGACAGGGTGAGCGCAACCGAGCACCAGCTCACGGATCCAACGCGCAGAGAGCTATGGGCAGCGGGACGGGGAGAAGAAGGGGCAGCATAGGGGAGAGCACAGACGGCACTGGGGAATATATGCACAGCGAATGGGAAGAGAGGAGACTAGGGGGTCGGATCAGGGTTCGAGGAAGTAGCTACATGAATCTGTAGGCAGAGCGGAAGGGATACTGTACATTTTGCTATACTACTTCTGCATCAGACGAATGTACGATATCAACACGCTCGGGGTAATGGGGAGGAAAGGAAAACATAGAACGAGGGCAACAATAGCGACGACCCAAGAAAACCACCACTCACTATCGTACAGAGAGCTCCTCCGGAGACGAAAGCCGAGTCGGGCAAGACGTAGACCAGCCAGCAACGGTCGAGGAGCCAAGACTAGCAGAGGCATAACGGTCACAAGCAATCCAGGACAGCAAAGAACATACACGTACAAGGCAGGAGACAGACACCAGATACACGGAGAGTAGCAGCAACTGACAGATACACGGCATCGGCTTCAGGCACCTCCGCCGCCGCCACCGCCGCCACCTCCAGTGCCGCTGTTCCTCACGTCGCTCTCAGTGATCTCCTGGATGCTCGCGCCGCCCGTCGGCGGAGCAGTCGTGGGCGGATACGCCCCATAGTGGGGCCATGGCACGGGAGGATATGTAGCGTACCCATGCGGCGGCGGTGGCGGTCCAGGGTAGTAGGGAGGATACATCGAAGGGGCAGCAGCGGACGAGCCGTCAGGAATGGGATAGGAGGGGTAGGTGGGAGAGGAGCCCGCGGCAGTAGATGGGCCAGGGGGAGAAGGACTGTCTTGCGGTGGCGTGGTAGTGGCAGCAGGGGGAAGAGGTGGTGGATATGGAGAAGAAGGGTACACGGGCGGAGCATAGCCATGCGGCATGGGGTAGTAACTGTAAGGGGCGTAATGCGGGACGTTGGGGTCGGCGTATGCTGGTTGCGGTTGGTGGACCGACACTGCGAGCGGCTGTGGCTGAGAGTCGGCGCCAGTGGCCTCCTGCTGACTGGAAGCCGAGTTGTTCTTCTTCCTGGAGCGCTTCGGCGGGTTGGCACCTTGCCCATATGGATCGTAGCGTTTGGAGCGTTTGACAGAGCCAGCGTCCGTTTCGCCGTAGTAGCCGCCAGTAGACAGAGGTGCAGGCAGCAAGCGCGGAGAAAGCTCGACATCGTCAGCCTCGCCGCGGTACCGCGGGATACCGTCAACGCCGATTTCCACCTTGGGCGGGTTCCGGAAATGGGTCTTGTCGAGGTATTCAGGGCTGATGGTAAGAGACGCGAGCTCCGGGAGTGACGATGGCGACCGCAGGCGGCCTTGCTCAACATCCTCGATCTTGTAGTACGAGATGAGGTGTTGCGCCACGCCGCCGATAGTGAGCGAGAAAGTCTAGAAGCAGGTCAGCGTCTGAAGTGCTTCATAACGTGAACAATGAGGTGAGATGCAATTGGACGAGACACGTCCCACTGCGCTATCAGTCACTGCAGACAGCGAAGCACGCGGCCGGCGTTCATTGTGGACAGCGTACCGCGGGAGCGTTGCCCACGGTTGCAGTATGCGCGAGACCACCCAGTAGCAAGCTGCAGCGGCACGACACGCTACTGAGAGGCCGAGGCCTACATGCGGCGCATGAGGGAGAGCCAGAGAGAGGAACGAGCGCATACAACGAGATGGCAGGTGGGGTGGTGCCACGGACATGACACGGTTCTGAGCGACGGCGAACTGTACGCCATCATGCCGCATCGCGAGAACTCACCATAGCAGGCAGCTATGGCGCTCACGCTGATGTCTGCCAAGATAGGGCGTATGGAGGCAGGTGTCCACCCCCGCACGAAGGGTATCTCAGACGCGGGTCAACCACAAGTCTCCGCACTGAGAGACTCGACGAGTCGATATGCGTGGTTTAAAGCCGCATATATGGGGCCTCCGAGGGGGAGAGCAGAGAGTGGGAGGGAAAGAGAGAGCGCATGAGGAGAGATAACGCACCTTCTTCATCATGCCCCCCGGCTTGAACTTGTAGCTGTTGGTGAGACTTCCTACAAGCAGTCTCTCCCGTTGTCTGTCGATACCCAAGCGGCTCGACTCGCCCTTTGGCCTGGAGAGGGACTGGCCATCCTGCTTCGAAGTGTCGGGCTCCTCAGGCGCAGGTTCGGCGCGAGCGCGGCTATGACCTGCTCCCCTCTTCTCCGTCTCGCGATACAGGAGGAAGTTGCCCAGAATCCTGCTGGGGCTCCAGAAGAAGCCGTCGGTCCATCGCTTGATGCCGCTCTCGTCCTCGTCGAAGACGAAGACGGAGCCGGAGGTGATCATCTTCCGCTCAGAGTCAACAAGGCGACGGGTGACGCGTGGGATCAGGCCACGTCGAGCGGCCTCGAGGATGAGCAGGGCGTCGCCAGTAGTCTCTATCCAGCCCGACCACGGGGGCTCGGTCCACTGGCCGTTGTTCTGGGAGTCGTGACCCGACATGGGGATTCAGAGGACTGCGGCAGCGGGAGATAAGGGCTAAACATCGTTGATGGCAGCGACCACGACCACGACAGACCCCCAGACGAAGACGACAGCATCGAGCACGACGACGAGGACGGCCTGAACGTCAGCAAAAATACGAACAAAGTTTGGAAACAAAGTTGACTGACCGCGAGTTAGATTTCGTCGGGCTGGTGAGCGAGGAAAAGAAGGTTCGCGCCCCGCCCTGCCGACCACGCCACAATTGGTTCAGCTGCGTCCTCCCCATTTCGGTCTCCGCCTGGATTCTCCAGCCACTTTCAGCCACTCCCGCCCCCGCCCGCCTCGTCTCTCTCTCGCACGACCACGACACTCCTTGTATGCGCTCGGGAACGTAGCGGGAACGCTCCCAGGGCAGGCTCGGGTCTCTGGCATTATTTCTCGATTTTCTGTGCCTTCATGCGGCCGAGAAATGCAAGCGCGGACTTTGGATCGTCTCTGCATTTCCAGCACCATCTAGCGGTCGAAACTCGCCCTGCCTTCCTCTGTTAATTTCGCGGAGTCTGTACCATCTGTGGGTCCCCTCCAGGCGCCGCTTGGGAAAGATGTGGCGGCGACCAACCGCGGGGAGAAACGCTGTTTTGTTCCGCTGATGCTCCTAACTAGCCTCCCGGAAAGCTTAACCACCACATGCCAGAGGCTGACCTTACCACCAGCTGATGCAGGCCAGCGCTGGCGGGTGCTGTGAGGTGTCTGGCCAGGTCATCACGATCTCCCGTCGGCTGTATCGCAATTGCCTAGTATCTGCCATCTTGTCATGCGCCCACTCAGCCTTCTGCTCCTGGTCTATCGTCTTGTTCTGTCTCCTCGCGTCACCAGCTGCATGCCTCAATCAACCTCACTGCGACCGGGATCGCTCACCGTTACTTCTGCCTGCTCTCGGATTGATTCTTGGGGGGCTCGCCCTTCTCCTCTGGCCTGTTCATATTCATCTGTGCTCCTTTGACCCATCTCACATTTTTTGAGCTAAAATCTGATGGCCAAGCTATCGACGCGCGGCCTGCCGCTCCGACCAAGCCAGGAACCTCGGGAATGACGGTAGTGGACACTGCAAATTGTCGGTCGTGGGGCTAACATGGACCCCGTCGGTGTAGAATCTCAGCACCGTCTCCGACTCAACCTACGCGGAGGCGGTGTGAGGCGTACTGCCTCTCGTTGCTCCTGCTATTCACGGAATTTCCCGACAAGCAGTCCGTGGGTCAATTAATAGTTCCTGGAGAAATATAGGCCATTTAGATTGCTGGCACTCAAGCCCGTACGTGCTCCAACTGAATTGGTCTAATCAACTGAACCTCCGTATAGCACAAAAAGTCCGCCGAGGAAGTGTGACTTCTCTGGCACATCGCATCGCCATTCATGCCCAGTCCATTACCAAAGCAGTTGGCAGAGTTCACCCAATGGTATGTGCAGCCGCTGATCTTCCAATGTGACCTGCACGTACGTGGTGTAGGCGACGCACACAGTTTCTACTGTAGGGTTGACCAGATGCAGCTTTTCGACTCGTCGACCGCTATGATCCTGCGCACGCCTCCTCGTGCTCCCAAGGCGGATGCCCATCCACTTCCGAAGTGGGCTGGCGGTACTTCCCGTGCATCTTCCGCCAGAGGATCGACGCTCGGACACAGCGGATTTTTCCTGTAGAACAGCGGCGTCTATCCGCGGACCACCACCACCGAACCACCCGCAGCAGCAACTCAAGCAGGTACAAAGACGCGCAAACATCCAGATATGTCCTGCAGCACACTGTCGCAGGGGAATGGCACTTCTGGTATCCAGCAATATATTACTCGCGCATCGCGCGCGCAGACATGCATGCGAGCGCACGCCGAGAGGGGACTAACTGGTACATGGTCGTAGGTAGGTAGGGAGTGAGTGGCGTTGAGGCCTGGTCGAGAGCGAACGGTTCCTGTGATATGTAAACCAAGCTTGACTAGGAGCGAGACGGGCGAATAAATAAGGGGACTGCAACGAGCGTGGAGTAGGAGCCAAGACCGACCAAGGATTCTCGAGACTGGGACGATAGCGGGTAGAGAACGTGATGTGCGGAAACGCCTTCTACGGCGTCTCGCGGATATCCGATGTACAAGGGAGAGCATGGGGACGACGATCATTCTAAAGCAAAACCAGGGAACGAGGGACAATACGACTCTCATATCACACCGACCTCCTTACCAGAAGACGACGCGACCGACGCGCGGCTGAGCCTCGACGCCTCGTAGAAACTCGAGTACCCGCTCGACCGATACGCCATGCCCACGCCTATCCTCGGACGCGGACCCGTGCCGACAGTATTCAGCACGCGCGAGGCAGAGGGCGGTGTGATGGGGGAGGCAGTCGTGGAGCGGGAGACCTGCGTATTCACGCTTGGGCGTCGCAGACCACGGAAGCCAGGTGCAGGAGACGGAGAGGCGGACGCGGAAGGGGAGACAGTGGCAGAGCCCGGCGGCAGGGGAAAGTCGGAGATCGTGCCGGCGTCACTGAACACGCTTCCCCGTTCGCTCGCAGCGATGGACGAAATCGAGCGCGAACGGACCGGCGCCATGATCGCTGCAGAAACGGAGCGCGGCGGGACCATCTTGGACGCCGAGGGGCGGGGGAGGACAGAGCTCGTTGGTGCGCGGGACGGGTTCGACAGCGTGCGCGTGCGAGTGTGGGGCCGTGTCCCGGGCAGCTTCGAGGTGCCGGCGACGGGCGGGCGAGACTCAGACACGGAGGTCGAGCGAGAGACGCTGGTCTGTATGCCCGCGGTCTGCGGAAGGCGCAGGGGGCGAGGAACGGTGGAACGTCCCTGCGACGTCTGAGAGCTTGCGACGGACTGCGTTGGGCCACTCGAGTCGCGAGAGCCGGAAGACACGATCGAGCTCGCGGACGCGTTGGACCCGGTCCGGGCGCGGGTGACGGACTCTGGGTCGACCATCGTCACGCTTTCTCCATCAGCGCTGCTGGTGCGGACGGAGAAGCTGGCCGATGTCGAGCGGGAGAGGGGACGAGTCCCCGGGCGAGAGATGGGCGAGTAAGAAGGGGGCGGATGGGAGAGGTTGCCCACCGAGGTCGACTTCGTGAGCTGAGACGGCGCACGCGAGACGGTGCTGGTCACAGTAGGCTGCCGCGCGAGAGAGGTCGAGATGAGCCGTCGTGTCAGCAAAGATGGGGCATCCTCGTCCTCGCTGTTGTCCGATTCAGCATGCCGTAGCGCAACGCGAGAATGTGGCACCAACCTGTCGCTCCAGCCGAGTCCGGTGGTCAATCCCATGCCCGCGCGGAGCAGCGACTGATCTTTATGCCTTCTCCGCCGCCGTTGCGTATCACGAGGGTCGCGATAGACCCCGGACTTGGTCACGGTCGAAGCAGCTGTGATATCAACCACGGGTTAGCGCAGTCCGCAGCGCCTGGCAATAGTGGATGTCGCTCACCCGTTGACGCGACACTGAGAACGCTGTTGGCTCTCTGACCTTCAGGGCTGTCGTCCATATAGAGCGAGAGGGTGGCCGTTCCTGCAGGCAGCAGCTTGGACCGCGGAGACAGCAGGCCGTCTCTGAACATAAGGTGGCTACGAGGCAATGTCAGATCTGAGATAGCTCGACGGGATCATAGCACTCACGGCAGGGGAGTATGTATGTCAATACTCGAGTCCGACTCGCTTCCCTCTTCCTCAAGCTGCCGTTCAAAGTCGCTGTCGTCGTCTTTCAATAGCGTGCCATAGTCGGATATGACGGATTCGTTGTCGCCCGCCCCTTTCTCTTTCTCCTTTGCGTTCAACCCCTTCCAGCTCGACGGCACTGGCATGCCCGTGCTCGGTCTAGCACGAAGAATGGGCGAGGTGAAGGTAGCTGACGACTTGCGCCGCGGACGAGGCGTGCGTGCGATCATGGTCTCGACATCCGGGCTGTCCGCTCGTTTCAGCGGTCTGGGCTGTTCAGTTGACTTTGTGATTACACGCGGCTGTGGCTTCGACAGTGCAGATGCAGGCACAGGGGGTAACGTTTTCTCTTTTCTGGTGGGCGTGGTCTTCGCAGTCGTCGTGGCGGACGAGGTGCTCGGTGGCGACTTTGGCGTGCTGGGGCGACGCGGGCGCGGGGCGCTGCCAAAGACGGCTTCTACCATGACCGGGCTCTTTGGTGAGAGGATTTGCTCGAGGTTGTCGCGGCCTTCGTCCATGTACACGATTCGTTCCTCGGAAGCCATGTTTTCGAAGCGAGCACTCGGAGGAGAGGGTGTGGGAGGCAAGAGAGAGAAACAGCCTTCGGCAAGGAGCTAGAGGTGCCTTGAGGCGCCTTCAGTGCCGCCGAAGCGAAATGAAGGTGATTTTCCGCTGCCGTTACGAAGCCTGACGGAGCTCAGTCTGCGAGCAAACGCGACCGAGAGCAGCACGAAAAAGCGAGGACAGGGTGGACAGACAGAGGGGCGGTGTGCTGAACGAAGATGGGCGGAACTGCCAAAGTTCAGCGATCGGACATTCCCGCAAGTCCTCATGCTGCACTCCCATGTCGGTGATATGGCATCAGGATCACAAGAAGATTATTGTAGAGTTCAGTACAGACGCTGTGCGCAAGGGCGAAGGCGGAGGAGGAGGGAGATGACTGTAGCTACGAAGAGTGATGGACATCATTCTGCGGACAGATGCCCTAAACATCGCCGACGACATCGGGACAATGTCCTCTCAGCTGACTTCACGTAAATCCTCAGCCTTGAGCGCGGGCGGTGGGGTGGTGGATGTGTCCGAACAGAGCAAATATGTTTATAAGTTATGCGACGGGCGTTGCAAGCTCGCACGGTCATCGACGTTCACAACACTGGACCACCGAGGCAAGGTACGCGCCCACAGATCGAACCTGAGATATCACCAAAATGTGCGGAGAGTCGGAGACAGAACTCGACCACCATCCACTTATTTCTCCACAACCTGCGTCTTCCTGCTACGGAGGTGGTACCCGGATTTTTCGCTTGCAGGCGGAGTGCCATTACGCTGCTCTTCGCCGGCTTGGTTACCACCAGATGATGCCTTCATGGCTTTGATGAAGCCACTGCAACGGAGCACGAGAATAACGAAAGATGAGTGAGCTGGTGCGGACCGTTTCACGACTATAGCCGAAACTGACCGCTGTGTAGCATCCAAATAATCTTCGCGGTCATATCGCTTGTTCGTCTTGACCGCGACACCATTCTTCGACAGGTTGACACCTCTCGTTTTGAGGCTAGACATGCCTGTATCAGCGTTCTGCATATCTCGATGATGGGATAGTAATGACTTTTCTTTCGTGGACTGGACCGCGTTAGAGATGGCTTTGGACGCAAGGATGCCACCATAAACGATCGCGGCTATGACGAACAGCGTCTGTAATGACGGAGATTAGCGTCAAGACGTAGGTCGACATTATCAAGCCAGGCAAATGGGCGACGAAGCGGTATATTTGCTTCGGATTTCGAGCCTCGATCGAACTTGACAACAACATTGATGCGCAGCCTAGTCGAAAAGCAACCCCACGAGTCGGGCATATGCAGGCACACGCGCAGCGACGCCATGTGGCTGTCACAAGCACAACCCAGCGCGACTTCGAAGAACTCACCGTTGCAAGTGCCAAGTAGTCGAACCTAGCATGGGATTCTGTGAGTTCGTTCAAGTCAATAACGGCAACTCTCAGCAGCTCACCAATTGGCCATAGTCAAAGGTGAATGCTAAGGCGCGTGGAATGCGTTATCAATAGGACGTAGTGAGTGGTGTTGCGTGTTATGAGACTGCGTCGCGTCAAGGTGGTTGAAGATGAAGAGTGCAAGGTTGCCGTCCAAGCCGACTGTGTCTCGGAGGTCGGGGTTGGCGCGGCGCGGAGCCGATGATGCGCATCCGCTCCTGCTTGTATACAAAGTTCAGAGAAGCACTGCCTCCGTAGCTCGGTCAGGCTGTAGGTGTGGCTATACGGGCGTATATTACCGGGGCCCCTATGTCAATTGAGCGGCTTGGGAGAATAGACTGCGGCTCTCATCGCGCGGTGCCATCGCCGTGTCTAACCCCAAGGCGAGATGTTTTACCGACTGCATTGTACCACGCGAAATGGATGAGATCTTATACTGGAAGAACGGCATGTAGAGCAGAAGCAAGCATTCGTGGTGTAGCGGTAACATTGGGTCTTCCCATGGCCTAGCTCCGGGTTCGACTCCCGGCGGATGCATTTGTTTTTGCTTTCGTTGGACAAACCATACTTGATAACCAGGCCGCCCAGCAAAGCACTCACATGCGCCCATTGTATACGATGCTCAGGCTCCGCAACCGGCGCAACGCGACGTACAGGCTCTGCCAGGGTTCTACTGCCCTTGTACTTCACGGTAATTTGGAATGTGCGCTCTCGAGCTGAGTTGAAATTTAACAACCGTATTCTGTCAATCCGATATGGTGTAACGGCTAACATTGCCGCCTTTCACGCGGCAGCTCGGGGTTCGATTCCCCGTATCGGAGCTACTTTTTGCTCCTCTGTGTTCAATCCCTTCGCGGGCCTTCAGAGGGGTCGCGAATCGCAGTGGTTCTTCCATCGAGTGCGTAGTGGGCAATGGTCATACGCTGTGCAACAACTTTCTCAAAGCCGCACGCTTAAATGACACAGGCGGTGTTGTAGTTCTTCGTCCATGCCGAGGGAAGCACATATGGTGCGCCTAAGTCTCCTTCCACTTGAAATTGAGGAGTAAGGGTACTGAGAAACTGAGGGGGTATCGACATAATATAAGCAGCATACCAGGTGGCCTAATCTCACGCAACACAGCGTACAAGTCAGCTCTCAGCAGGCGTCCATCAACCAAAGCCCAGGATGAGTCCAAACAGGTCCTTCCACCCTCTCTTCACAAGCACGCGCATCCCGCCTCCGTACTCCTCTCCGAGCCACTCGACAAAGCGCGCGTCGAGCCCGCTGAACGGTCCGAGCTCGAAGGACATGACGTCTTTTGGTGTGAACAGGACCGTTTGGGTTCCTCCTGCCAGGGTGGTTGACACGTCCGAATCTGCCCTCCGCGAGGACTGCTGCTGTTGCTGCTGTGCCTTGCGGGTCTCGAGAAGCGTCGCGAGGCGGGAGAGTATGGCGGTCGTGTTCGCGTGGAAAGTGTCGAGGAGCGCGAGGGTAGTGAGCACCTGCCGTTCGCGCCGTGCTACCGCCGCCGCATCGTCGCGTGGTCCCGGTTCAGGGACGTTATTGCGTGCTCCAGGGATAAACATCCCGCCTGAGGGGGTTGGAGCGTCCTCCGTCGTCGGCCGCGCAGGCTGCTCTTGGGCGTCACCGCTCTTCCCGCCAGACCACGTCCACGCAGACATCGTGCTGGCTCGCCTGAGAGCGCGCGGCGTACGACTTCCCTGAACCCGGCGGGACGGTCCCTCCAGAGGGCCGACCTTCGATTCCGAGGCCGACGTGACGAACGTGCGGCGTCGAGCGTGTGCGCAGCGACAGGTCGTCTTCGCCCTCGAGGCGTATGCTGCCCCAATTTTCGTTGCGGCGCGAGGAGCCAGGATACGACGTTGAGCTGCGCCATGCGCCCATCCAGAGCCCGGCGCACATCACGCAGACGTCTTCGTAGACGCGCCAGACGTCAGTCCACGACGACCCGTGCTGATGCGGGCCCTTGCCGGTGTGCGTTGAAGGATCGCAGCAGGTGTCCAGGCTGTCTTCGGAGTCGAGTTGGAGGACGCGTTCGAGCTCCGTCCACTTGATACATCGTCAGCGGGATGGACCGTCCGGTTTGGAATCGAACTCACCAGCCTGACGTCGCTCCATGTGAAGCGGACGCTGGATAATCGATATGAGACGCCCCGGCCGTTCGGCTGTTCTACTGGCTTGGAGATGTGGAATGTCGGTCGGGTATTAGGTGTCGCAGAGCGGAGATCGATGAGGAGGTCGTAATACGCGGGCTTGTCGAGGAAGATGGAATCGGTCGTGCATGCAATCCAGCCACGGCCGGTCTTGCTCTCAAACTCCAACTTGTCCACGTCGGTCAGAGTGACCATGCCGAGAACTTTGACGCCTGCATTGCTTCGGCCCTTCAGACGACGAGGGGTTTCGCTGTCTTCATCTCCATCTTGACTGTCCTGTGCCGAGACGAGCTCGCTCACTTGCTCCTGATAGCAGGTGTCGGCGGCGACTTGGCAGAGAATACAGGCCGCCTCGACAGGGGGTAGAGTGATGATCAGGACTCTCCGGCGGCCAAGTATATGCTTGTACAATGTGAGCGACGAAGGTCCGAAGATACGCAGGAGATGGGGCAAGTGAACGGTGGGGCTGGTATCTGAGCGTGTGCCCTCGAGTTCTGCGTTCCACCCAAGCCACGAGCCTACGCCGCCAAGATCTGGCCGACGCAGTTTGCGTTCCTCGAAGAACGCACGTGCAGGCTCCCAGTCCTCGTCCAGAGGTTCGAGAGCCTCGCGGTCCTCAAGCGCAGAGTAGATGGTGTTGACGAGCGTCTTGAGCGCCGCAACGTGCTGCCACGGTCGAGGGCGGGGAGACTTGGCCAGGAGGATGCCTAAGGACGATAGCCGGAATCCACGGTGCCCGTGTTCAGTTGTCTGTCGCCTCCGAAAGACGCAAACACCTTGATGATCGTCTTTGGTGAAGTAGCTGTGGTACAATGGGTCAGCAAGTGATGCAATATCACGGCTGAACATAGAAACTTGAAGCGGCCATGCAGAGCGTCGTGCGTTCGAAATTAGATGTTCACCGCATACATGGGCACATAGATCTCGGAGACTTAGGATTGTACTGGACGGGAGTCCTTTCCAAGTCGTTCCACACATATCGTGCCCGCCCCTAGGTGGAGCAACGCGCGAGTTTACAAGCGAGGAAGAACTAAACTCCCTATTGGACTACGCGAGGCTTGCAGCAAGAAGCCCCATAATTGGGCCTGATTCCGCTGGTGGCCCCGATTCCCGAGTGCGAACTCGTGGCGATCCGAGGAAGAGTAGCTTGGAGTCCACCATGGACACTCTAGAATGCGCGAGCGTTAGACAACTATCCTGTGCCCGACGCGCTCGAATCTCTGAATACCTGAGCGTCCGTGGTAAACAGCAGACACATCACGATGCATGGAATATGTCGCGCTCGGGTATCCGAGTCCCTGAGCATGTTGTTTGGGCCGCGGTTTGGCCACTCGCAACCCGCCGTCTGACGACGTGGGTTGCTAGAAGCAGCACATACTCGATCTCGGAAACGAATAACGAACTTGCTCGAAGACCGCGAAAGCTACTCACACCACGTCGCGCTCTATCAGATGCAGCCCGCTTGGCAGGCAACTGAACTCGACGTGCGATAGATCCAAGTCTGGAGTGGTGGAGTTGAGTTCTGAAACCTGCTTGCTAGTGATTTGCGAGCCAGCCACATACCTTCACTAGCCTTGAGAGACCAGTCAATGATGCTGCCTTTCGTTGGATGGAAGGAAGCATGAAAGATGGCGACTTGTTCCGATATGTTTGAGCGTGCAGAAGCAGAAACGTGGAGGAATCTAGGACATACTGATATCTTGAGGTGCTCTGTCTCCAGACTCCGAGGAATGCATGTGCGCCTAGTACTTGGTCGCGCTCAGGAACAGACTGCCAAGAGTCTCAAACCAGTCCCTGAAGAGCTAGGTAGCGCTCAGTGCTCCAAGCAGCAATGTACAAACACAGATAGGGCCGTAGCCGTGAGGTCGTCGCCGAGGTCGTCGTCGTCGTCGCGGTCGTTAGCGAGCTGCCGCTTGCGACAAGAGCGACAAGTCCTTGCCTGCGATGGGCTCGCGCGGACCGAATTCTGCTGACTAATCAGTCATGCTCGAAATGGTAAGTCCGAGTGCGCGTGTGGTGGGCGCTTACTGACCTTGTCCCACCCCCCACCACCACCATCACCACCTCCTCCCGCCTCTACTTCTTCTACCTTTCTCTCATCACGACTGTGACGATTACCAGAACACCTGCGCTTGTTTTAGGCGTCTGCTACACTATACTGTCTCCCTGCTGAGGACTGGGTGCTTTCTGGGCCCTTGTTGACTCTCCTTCAGAAGTCGCGACTCTCGCCACCATGATGCGCATCCAGGGTGCTGCTGACGGCCGGCGGCCACATTCAAGAAATAAGAAGTGGGTTGCAGGCCAGGGAGACATCAAAGGTGGCCACGGCAGTGATGGTGAACGGTGGGAGCGTGGTGGCCATCGTCGGCGAGGTGGCAGAGGTCGCGCGCACGACCACCACGGCTCCCATCTTACCGTACCCCACGATTTGCTCGAGGATGGTGCTAGTGCGACCGAAGACGAACATGCCAGTGGCGAGAGTGTACATGCAGAGGAACACGACGACGGCGAACCCGAACTGGAGACCCCCGAGGAGCGCGAACGGTTCTACCAAGAGGTGCGTGTGGGCCTGAATGGCTGACGCGTGGACAGCTCTCACCCTTTAGCTAAGCTTGTCAAACAACGAGAATTGGAGCGCAAGAGAGCGATTGCGGAGGGCAAGATGGACGATCCTCTTGTGCCCAAACGCCTCGACGAAGCCATTACGATGGTCGGGACCTGTATGGACATGTGCCCACGATTTGAGCGTTACCGGCGGGAGCGAGAGAACAACCTGGACAAGTGGGAAGTTGTACGTGCATCGCTGTTCTATGTTATCACTCCTGGGGCTGCTGAGTTCTCGGAGGTCGGGTCGGGTCCTTTCAGGTACGTAGCTCGTTCTCTTTGGCCCGGCGGTATCGCAATGCGGCAGACTTCCATGTCTGAATTGCAGTGTGTGCTTCCATGCTAGACTTTGCTGACATGTCCCCAGAGGACTCGTGTATGTTCAACGCGCATGAAATGCATCTGTTAGGGCATTGATGGCGTGCCACTGGCGGCATCCGATCCGACCTTCAAGCGGCACTCCTCGTCTCGACAAGTGGCTGACTATGTTTGAAGATTCCCGGCACAAAACGCGTCGACCACAAGCGCGCCGTCAAGATATATGAACGAGCGGCTGGCGACAAGACGCTGCCATCCGATCTTCGCCCACCTCCAGTCTTGAAGGTCAGTAATAGCCAACACTGCTAGGGTACCGTTCTCACTGCCATTCAGAAAACCTTGGACTACTTGTTCCACGATCTTCTGGTACGCGAGGGGTTCTCGCAAACGTACGACTTCATTCGGGATCGTTCGCGAGCGGTACGAAATGACTTCACCATGCAACACGAGACCGGCCCTCTCGCAATGGAGTGTCACGACCGTTGTGCTCGGTTCCATATCTTGGCGCTTCACCTCGAGCGAGACAGTCCCCGTTTTTCCATCGCACTAGAGGAGCAACAGTTGATGAACAGTAAGTCCTGTCAACCAGAGCTACTGAGTCGAGTGTTGACATCATTGTTTTTGTTAGCGCTTCAGAGCTTGAAGGAGTTCTACGAAGACCAACGGGGTCGATATCAAGCTCCTACTGAACTCGAGATGCGCGTTTACCATCGGCTCATCCACATCCGTGATCAGAAGGAACGCCATGAAGACATCCCGGATGAGATTCGAAACCATCCCGTATTCCGTCTCACCACCGCCTTCCGACAGCGCGTCCAGGCAGTCAGCGCACCCATCTCGAAGAACTCCAAGCTCATCGTCAACGCCGAGGCAATGCAGATCTTTTCGCAACTCGCGGACGTACTGCGCGGCGAGAACAACATCGTCATGATATATCTCGTCGCTTGCATTTTGGAGCGGCACTTTGGAAAGGACGCTGTCGAGAACATTGAGGAGATCCGTGGCGACCTTAGCATCCCTGATATTATCGACGGCATCTCCAAACCATTGGAGGAGGCGCAACCTGCAGCAGATGGGGATGAGTTTATCACTGAGAGCCCATCCTCTATTGCGGAGGACGTAGCTGAAGTCCAGGAAGAGCCCGCAACTGCGCCAGCTCCTCAGCAGATTACCGCGAGCGCAACGGAGTGGCTTTCCAACAACTTCACTGCGCCGCCTCCCCAGCCTTCCCCACCTGCTTCTCAACCTGCAGCTTCGCCAGCTGTCTTTCCCTCCACAACCAACACCACTCCATCAGCCTTCGCAGGTTTTGGAGCGACCTCGACTTCCAACATCTTCGGATCCGGTATGGGCCTTCCGTCGTCAACCTCCGCGCCCGCGAAATCGGTATTTGGCAACCTATCGTCGAAGACGTCTGTCTTCGGAGGTGCAACCTTCGGCCCATCGCCGAGTGCGCCGACCTCTGTTTTTGGTGGTAGCAGCGCCCCTAAGTCTGTCTTTGGCCTGTCGTCGTCTGGTTCGGGCAACAGCAGCGCGTCTCCATTCGGGGTGACTGCAACTGCAACGCTTCCTGTCAGCGAACCAGCGAAGCCCGCGACACCTCTGACCTCGCAGCCTACTTGGCCAGCCGATTCACCAGGGTTTGGAAATCCGGCGAGCGCGCCGTCTCAACGGCCTGCACCACAACCTATCTTCTCTATCTCCTCAATACCTGCGTCGACGTCTGCGCCTCCTGCCACAGGCTCGACTGCGCCGAGTGGCTCCTCGCTCAATCCATTCGCACCTAGTTTTATCCCTCCTCAAGCAAAACCGTCCCCGCCTTCCCTTCCCACACCACGGCCCTTACAACCACAACATCAACCAGCAACGAACCCCAACCTAGTCTTCTCTGATCCGTTCTTCGCTGCTGGATCTTCCACTTCTCCCTCGAAACCTGCGGAACCCCCCGCACAGCCCAGCACTTTTTTCAGCAACCCGCCACAACCTCCTGCGGGGTCATCTGAGCCCGCCATGGCTGCTACTTCAGAAGATGGCGCTCGGGAAGAGATGCCGCCCCCTCCTACCCCAGCACGAATCGTTGAGAGACGGCAGACGCTATGGGATATGCCAGGGTCATCATCGCCATTCTCCAGGCTGAAGGAGGACCGCATGACATACACTCCTTCCCCTGGCACGCCGACTGCCCCTTCCTCTCCTATCTCGCCGACCGCTGCACCCCCTGCACTCAACAAGCCTAAACCCTCTGACTCTTCCTCCCACTCCTACGGCCCGATGGTTCGAGTCGCCGGAGGCATCGCTCTCCCGCAAGCGCTCGGTAATCCACTTCCCATCTCTCACACTGTCGACACCTAGCGCATCCGAGATTCTGAGCCCTATCCACCTCACGACCCCGACCCCTGGCAAGACAACGCCCTCCACCAATGGCTCGTCCGCCCTCCTTTTCCAGACCGGCACGCCCACAGTTGAGCGAGAGCCCGACTTGCAGCCATCGTCATCTTCCGCGTCCGGTAGCACCACACCAGAGCAGGCGGGAAAGCCTCCCAAGCCTGTGCTTGAGATTCAGACGAACGGATTCTCTCCCTCATCAGCAAAGGGCAAGGCTAAGGAGACGAAAGCCGATCTCGAAGAGAAGGCGCTCAGGTTTCTCCGTACTAGCCGTATCGTCCAGGACGCGTGGTCGCGTTGGAGGAAGCGCAGGGAAACGAGCAAGGCTTGGGAAGAGGCGTGCAAGCGCAGCGAGTCCTATCAGGCCGAAGTCCAGCGGACGCGGTTATCGACCAGCCTGAACGGACATTCTACTGCGCAAGATATCCAATCTGCCAAGAAACGCCGGGTGTCATCAGTGCATCCTGAAGCGGCCGACACCGTTCAGGCGCGGCGAGTTAAACGTCGCAAGTCGGCGCAGCTGACTGTAGAGCCGCTGACGGATGAAGCTCTTGCCCGCAGACTACAGGAGGTATGTCTTTTTAGTCATCGCACCGTCAGTAGAGAGCCTGACTTTGGTGCACAGAACAGGGAGGAGAACGAGCGACGGTGGGCTGCGGGCTCTTTCAGAAGGACGATCATCAACCGCCTTAAAATGAGCCTCCCTCTGGGCACCGAGTTGCCGGAATGGTGTATCTGGCTTTCGACGAATTCTGTCAACGACAAGACCGCTATCTGGCTAGAGCACAAATTCGACGTTCCGGAGTCGGGACATTGGGTGTCGGAGAACGTTTTCTGCATACCTGCCTTTGACTCGCCTAAGGAAGGCCCGGGCTCGCCTGGCTTGATAGTCTTCGAGCGGTCTCCGCTGGAGGGTGTTGATGACGAGATTGAGAGGTATGCATGCCGGCGAATGTGGATCCGCCGATGTCAGATGAGCTGATCCATACATTTCTAGGAAGTACCGCGTTCTCGACGACTGCGCTCGTCTGAGAGATATACTCGACAGTCGTTTGCCGCCAGATGAGGAGCGCTATCTTCCGTGCCTCCTGGTTATCAATTGGTCGGAGAAGGAAGAGGACGCAGGAACCAGGGACTTCATTGAGATGGTCAGTTCTGATCTGATTGCTGTGCACGCGATACAGCCAGACTAACCTCCGGCGGATCTAGACACAGAGAGCCGTCCGCGATGGCTCGCTCAAGCACGTCTCGTATTTCTCCGTTGCTGCGACGGCCAAGGATCTCGACAGGAAGTTCGCGGACGTCGTCAACGCCACTCCGCTCGATGCCGAAGACCGGCTATCTGTCAAGGTGTCCTGGAAAGGTACGCTGCAATACGATGCGGGGGAACAGCGTGGCTGATGATCTTGGCGGATAGACATCCGGAGAATGCTGATCTCTCCAGTGGAGTCTGCCATCTCCGACCTTGTGGATAGTTGCTGGTCTGATGACGAGTGTAAGTGCTTCCGTCCGCATTGTTGCCATAAATCTATGCTCATTGCTTCTACGCAGTCGACTGGGCTCGCTACGATCGGGTAGTAGTGGCCGTCGAGGAAATCCTCAACACCGCTCTTCGCGCCATCCTGGGCCTTTTCCCGGATACCCCCTCTCAAGTAACCATCGAGATACCCGAAGACCTCCCACAGCCCGGCGACCTGGGCAGAGGTAAGTGCATTCGAATATCCTCCGCCAACTGCCTTGGTCTCATGCAAATACCGCAGGCTATGCGACTGGGCCGTTCGCCGAAGGCCTTGCGAAACTGCTGGCCTCGTCAGCGGAAGACCTGCTGGGCTCGAAGCTCTCCTCCCCAATCTCTGTCCACCAAGATGTGATCGACGAAGCCGTACACCGCGTAGAGAGCGCCATCGAGACACAAGCTACAAAGCTCCGCCAGCTTGCGGCAGAGGCGGCGCTTCGGGCCTCTCTGAGCGGACCGTCCCCCAAGCGCCGAGCATCACAGGAAGACCTCCGGCTCAATGGGTAAGTGGCAACTTTGTATCGCCCCTCGAACGAGCAAGGACGCTTACCTCTTTCGACCCTCAAGCTCTGTCTCCTCCAAGCGAATGCGGACTTCGCCTTCCGATGACGGGTATGGTGAAGCCGATGCGGACGGCGTGTCCGTCTCCCCACCGCCGAGTACGTCTGCTGCGACGGACGTCGGCGAGAAGCCGCTCGTTACGGTTGCAATGCTTCGTGCGCTCACTCGGGATGTACTGAAGACCTATGGGTCTGCAAAGTAGTCGATCGCTTGCTGTGAACTGTTGTCGTGTATTGTCAGAATGGATTGCTTGCATATAATATAGACCTGTCTGCATGAACTACTCAGTTTCCAGACTTCCCCAGACGCGTGCACAATGTATGCTGCCTGGCATGAGCAGAACTGTGTTTCTTCATGACCTGTGTAACTGGGGCTACATCAAGCAAGCAAGTGAGTAGGATCTACTCAGGCTCATGTGGCTGAGCGCTTGTGACGGGGATCAATAGGTTGTAAGGTTCTGTTCCGTCGTGCTCCTACAGTACTAAACTTGGAGCTCAACTAAGATCAACAAGGAGTGTTCGTACGCTACTTCGTCACTTCTCAGTATGTCTTTGAGGTCTGAATATTTTCTCAAGGGACGTACAATATGGCCATCATGTCGCAGATGCCATGGGAAATTCTTAAAAGCGAAACAATCCGTGCTGTAGCAAAGGATCTTGGGCTGCTGCAGCACGTTCCGGCGGCGAGGGCACGTCGCAAGGACCTCATACGACTTCTCAGAGAAGTCGAGTCAGATAGTCGTATGTTTATTGTGAATATAAGAGGGGAATGGCTCACCGATGCTGATGAGTCTCACAGTCGAGCCCGTGATCATGCGTCTCCAAGAACGAGCAAGAGCGGCTGCCTCGCGTGCCCGGGTTCGCGAGGAGAGCCCGGAGCTGGAATATGCAGGTCCTACACCCACTACAACGGAAAGTCCCATTCCAGAGAGGCCATTACGCACATATGGCCGCTCGCGGAGGATCTTAGAGTCCTCTGAGCCAAGTTCCAGCAGCGGTAGTCAAGCGCCGCCTCCGGCCAAAAAAGCACCAATCCCGCCTCCGAGCTATGCCATCCTCTACCAACTCGAACAGGAGATCAGCGAGCCCTCTGCAGATCCGATCCCTTTGCTACATCCAGATCAACGTTTCGATGGAGTCGTCATCCCTCCGCCTCCACGGTGGGCGCAAACCACTCTCCACGGTGACTCCCAAGGCGAACCGGATGCAATATCGCGGAAACGGTCTCACGTTGACACCGAAGACGATGGGATGATCGTGGATGTCTCGCACCCTCCGACTTCAAGACGTTTCGAGGCGGTCGTCGTGACTGTACCCGTGGAGACGGTGAAGATGCAGTGGGAACGACGACCAAACATTGCTGGAAGGATGTAAGCAGATGGCCACCCTGGCTATATTATCGAACGGTCATTTGCGATAACAAATGTCTGGTAGCTCAGGCTCGGCACGCGGGATGTGCAAACAACCCTTCCTCACCTACCCAAGCCAGCAAGTATGAGGAGTCTCAAGTTGTAACGGACTGTAGCAGACCATTGCATCAACAGAGAATGCCAGTGTGAATCAAAAGGAGAGCTCAGTTAATTATAGAGCGGTGTCGGTGTCCTGTATCTTTTGCATGGTTTGTTGACTCGCATCCATCTGCCGATTACGCTTGGACACGGCAAAATGCATCCGCCGGGAGTCGAACCCGGAGCTAGGCCATGGGAAGACCCAATGTTACCGCTACACCACGAATGCTGTGTAGATAACTTTGCGAAGATCTTTGTACCTGTTTGAGTGCGGTATGTTGTATGCCCGTCTTGACGCAGTTGTGGTTGGCCATCTCCTCATGAAGCTATCTTCATAGGATGTAACAATACAATGCGTCTCGATTCCAGTGGCAGTAGTACAGAGATCGGCTCACAACCTACATCAACTTGAAGAGCAAGGACTGCTGCACTGGTATTGCGGAACGGTATAAGCGCCTGTACAGTGGTCCCACTAATATGGGCGCTGTCGGGTTAAACCGCTACCATCACTTTGCCACTGATTCTGCACTCAGAGCTTGGGCTTTCTATCTCTCGCAAGTATGGCTAATCAGGTAGTCAGTGCTTATGCTAGCCTCAATCTAGGACGTCCGGCTTCTCGTTTGGTCGCCCGACGACGTTTGGAGATGCATCAATGCTACCTGTGTCTGCTTCCATGGCATGATCTGCGTTGTATGGCCGCCCACTGTGAGCGGGACAACAAATATGACTGGTATTGGGCGCATACGCCCTAACAAAGCGGCTATTGATCGTAATATTGGAGCCATCCGCAGGGCAGGTATGATCTCTTCACGAGCCATTCATCGCAACATCGGGCCTCCGTGGTCGCCATGCAATCAGCAGCTCGAGGCGCTGTTGTTCTGTCATTTTGACCTCCATGTGGTGGGTGCTATAGCCTTATATGACCGTGTAATAGTGCATGTAGCTCATTTGGTCATAGCCTGCGCCACGCTGGTTGTGACCTTGCGTGCATCCATCTGATACGCCCGGGTTTTCTATGGTTCTCGGGCGGGACGCTCTCGACGCCTTTGGCAATACCAGCTGGGGCCCGGGACGGCGCAATCTGCTGGCCATTCTCAGCTCGTTCCACATGCCCCAGAGGTACGTACGTCCTCTTAGTCCACGCGTACCAACTCTCCTCGGAACCCAAATATCCGGCCATTGATCCGCTCGTGCCTGCCGCGTCTTATAAGAAGCGCCTCTGTTCACCAAACCGGCCGAACATAGCGGGACCAAATGTCCGGTGAGATATTTCCCTTGAGCAAAGCCGAGCATAGCACTGTCACTGTGTGTAGCCGCTTGGGCCTGAGAGGATGATGGATCGACCGATGTCGTCTGCACCCTCTCAAGCCTGGCTATGATTCAAGCCTGGCTATGATAATTCCAGGGGTCTTCGTCTTCTCTACAATGTTGGAGACTCAATCCATGCGAACATGCGAATGATACAAACATAGAGACTCGTCAAATGAAGCTAAGTGGGTCGCTTTTTCTGCGCAGTGCATTCCGAAACAGGTGCAGTCAGGCAGTCTAGTGAGAAGACATTTCTTCGAGCCTTCCATACACCCCTGGATGGGTCGTCCGTATGATCGCACTCGAAAGCGCCACGCCGGAATGCCTCATTCTGGAGGAGCAACGCCGTTCTTTCAGGGACGATCTTGCTCTGTGCTCTGTCATCCATCTTCGATGAATGTCAGATGTGCAGTAACGTAGAGCTCAATGCTGTCGCTTTTTCGGGGGTTAGGCCCACTGTGCCTGTGCCACCGTGAAGGCCCGGTGCAGAGGCCGGTCAAGTGCATGACCCAGCATTCTTGCAGACTTCCTTTCCCTGGGGCAATGAAAGCATCAGCACAATCGATGAGAACTGTCGCAATTCATCAACGGTACCGCCATACGGCCGCATCAACCGCGGTAAGGCGTACTAGGTCGGTGGCTGCAAACTTGGTTGTACCTGCGTGAAATCTGACGTACTGCCTAACTCAGAGTATTAAGCGTCGTTTTGAACGTGACTACAGGACCTCGTCGGCTCCAGCTGGACAGAGTCTGTGTCCCACGTAAACTGGACGAGCCATTCCATGCAGATCTTGGTTGTCGCTTCCCCCGCACTAAGGTGATTTGGTGCCTCATTCTCGTTCAGCCGAGATCATGTCGCTGACATTGACTGCGTCGGAAGCCACTGCCGTCCACATAGAACACAGAGAGGCTGGGAGTAATATGCGGCTTCTGTAAGGGGATCCCTCCGATGGGTACAGCTTCGGAACTCACGATGGATTGGACGCACAGTATGACTGTACACCCTTCCTTCGTGTTTTCTCATGCACGCGCACCCTACAGCCATCCCAACAACAACCGAGCACTGCCGGTAACGGGCTCGACTGGCCCGGACGTGTTCAATTCCTCAAACCCGCCGCTGCCGCCGACCTTCCGTGTCAGGGCGCATTGAACCTCAATTCAGTCATTTTTACCGCCGATGACTGGCCTTAGCTTCCCGCCGCACTTCGACCGACTGTGCGCCATTTGAGGAGAGCTCGGGGCCCAAGAGGGCGAGGCGCCCCTCCGTCCCAGTACGGTGATTGCAAGCTTGCCCGACAGGAAGACCGGTGATGCCTCGCGTACTGTGACCGACGCGATCGATGTGAATGCACAACTCCGTGAACTGTCAGGAGCCTTTGACAAGACAGGCCCGCCGAGCACTTCCGAACGTGCGGTGTGCACTCCGCTCAGGCCGCTCGCATCCTTTTGTGGGACACGCGGGACGCCGGGTAAGGCAGACGTAGTATTCCATCAGGTCCACCGATGGCTCGAGTGTGTCAAACACCTGAAGCAGGGGCGCCGTCAGCCTCCGTTCCTTGGCTATGTCGAATCTACAATCTATCCAGGACCGCCGCGTTCCTGAGGCGTTAGCGCCCGGTGGGAATCGAGCCGCGAATTCCGTGCCACTGCGCCCGACCCGAGACGCTTGCGGACGCATCTCGCGCCCTGTAAGCGCGTAGTCTTGCGCGCACCTCGCCCTTTGGGCGAGGCAGCTCTTACGAACGTGAGCATTGTGGGCCATTGCCTGGTCATTCTCTACCCCCTTGGTGACTGACATCACTGAAGCATCAGATTGATCAACCAGTGGACAGGCCCGACCCAGGGAACCAGTCGCATAGAGCAGACCCGATGATGATGCTGTCAAAATGTAACCTCAGTGCTCGAAAGGGCATCGAGTGACCTCGAGGTTACGCGGTATACAGCGATTGATGCTTTCTTGACTTGTATGGCTAGTTCCCTGAGCTCACGGAGGTACATGCCGAAGGAAGCCTGTGCGCCTTCTCATCCGGAACACGCCTGGACAATTTTGGTCGGGCAAGATCTACCCAAGCGTTCCACTTTCGCGCCGTATCGAACGCATCGGCGGCGCCCATGCCGCTCAGAATTCGTTATGGTCGAATCTACCACAGTGCGTCTTGTGACACAATCACTGAGATGGTGACTGCGTCGCTGCTGCTTGAGCGGCCCATGCTAGGCTACTTAAGTTCGGCGCGCACCGACTGTGCTCACTACAGCACCCTGACCCCCCAGGCGTGCTGAGGATGGCTACCTTTACAGCCTCTCTGGCAGTGCTCGCACTGTCCTTGCCTTCCGTGCGTATCTCCCCGTGTTGGTCTGACGACGAACCGTATGCTTAACACCGTTACAGGCTCGCCTATGGCTCCATGGTGCGCGTGCGTCAGGCTCCGGCCACGCCGAACATCCCGGGCACCAACTATACTTTCCTTGGCTGCTTCACGTGGGTGAACCTTGCTGGCTTGCGCGCTGCGAAAGACGCTGATACTGGATCACAGTGATCAGGGTGCCCGGACCCTGGGCGGCTGCCACGTTCACCAACACGACCGGTATGACCGTGGAGTCCTGCGTGTCGTTCTGCTCCTCGCAGGACTTCAACTTCGCAGGCCTGGAGTTTGCCCAGGAGTGCTGTACGTAACTGAGGTTTCAAACCTCCGCTCGATATTGTTATCTGACACCGACGTTTTTGACAGGGTGCGGCAACGAGCTTGCTAACGGAGGAACGAACGCGACCGAGTCTGATTGTAACTTCGCTTGCACTGGCGACGCAAACGAGCTCTGTGGTGCAGGAAGTAAGTACAACAGGTTAAGGAACTTCTCCCGCTGGCCGACGATGTTTAACTATACTCCTAACAGACAGGCTGAGCGTCTACTGGAACGGGGTACCTCCGCCACCCCCTCCCATCACTGTTCCTTCGGTGGGCCAGTGGGTTTCCTTGGGCTGCTACAAGTAGGCATACAGATTCTTAGCATTCGATTTGGAGCTCACCTTGCTGGAAAGCGACTCGGTCAATGCCCGTGTCTTAGCCGTCGGCGTCAATGTTGATGGGCCCTTCACCGTAGAGGGCTGCACTACAGCCTGTTTCAAAAACAACTTCCCTCTTGCTGGAATGGAATTTGCGGGTCAATGCTGTACGTCTCTGGTCACTTAGGCTCGGATCGACTCATAACACCCCCATCAGTTTGCGACACCGAATTCGAGAATGGCGGCGCGCCGACTCCACTCGGCGACTGCAACATGGCCTGCAATGGGAACAGCTCCGAGTTCTGCTGGTGGACCGAACCGGCTCAATGTAAGTGCTATGCAAGTTTAGATCTCACCAGCTTATGACACTCCACATCCAGGTTTACAACTTCACGGGAACGCTGCCTGGTCCTCCCGACCAGAACCCCGGCGGACCTGGTCCCATTGATGTCAATCCTGTCAAGGCGGGCCTGCCAATGCCCTGGAGCTATGCTGCCTGTTACGTGTAAGAATGCCGTCGCCCATAGTAGAGTCCTAACTGACAACATCCGCCAGGGACAACGCCTTCGGCCGCATTATGTCAACTCAGTTGCCCGACAACCAGCAAGTTACGGTCGAATCCTGCATCACCTCTTGTCAATCGCAGAACTTCTCCCTTGCCGGGTTGGAGTTCGGTGTCCAGTGCTGTGGGTATCAGCATCACGATGCGCTATACATTTGTTAACAAGCAAACGTACAGTCTGTGGCAACACACTGATCGATGGCGCTGTGCCTGGCGAGGAGGATACGTGCAACATGGCATGCGGGGGAAACTCAACGTATGCAATCTGATGTCCTTAACCTGTCTCGCGAGTCGAGGAAAACTGATATCTCTACAGGGAAGCATGCGGCGGACCTAACCGACTTTCGGTGCGGACTTCGAAGTGATATCTCCGAGACCGTTACTCACGCCCTCGTCTTCGGTCCAGGTCTACACCTCAACTGGAAACGTCACGGCCCTTCCCGTTCCCACTCCTCAAAATACCAGTCTCCCAGGTGCTGTCCGATGACACTGCTACGCTTTCTGGTGCCGTAACTGACCGGGCCGTATGGGCTTCTCTACCACAGGTCAATGGGAGTACAAGGGCTGCCTCCAGTACGCAATGTTCTCCAATCACGCGTCGAGATGATGCTGAACGATCCTTCGCAGGGAGCCCGACGGCAGCCGTGTGTTCCCGTACCAGCTCATCTACACTAACAACAACACCATCGAGGCTTGCTTGAACCAGTGCGCGGCATTTGGTTACCCTGCTGCAGGCGCTGAGTTCGGCGATGAGTGCTGTGAGTGTCCCACAACAGATCTACTGGCTTCTTTCTGAACTCGACATAGGGTGTGGTGATATCACCGACGTAGCAGAACAACAGCCCTGGATTCGCCGACCCGACCCTCTGCAACATCCCGTGCTCTGGCGACCCCATCCATCTCTGTGGTGGTGAAGCCCGTCTTCAGGTGGGTGCGCTGCTGAAACTCACGACGATCAAATGCCGATCCCATACAGCTGTACGAATGGAATGGTGTGATGAACGATTGGCACACTCCTGCGAACACGGGACGTTACGAAGTGAGCTACTTCCCTCCAGCTCGTTGATCTGTTCGGTCGACTGAAGGGATGCGATGCAGTTCTTCGTACCCGGAGTTATCGTGCCTCTTATGGTCACTCTGGGAATCAACAACAAGGTCACATTCGTCGAGAAGTTCGGCACAAGTGAATTCAAAAACTCCACAGGCGCGTACGAGCTGGACCTGTCGCTGGTCAATGACTTCGAGAAGACATGGCGTACCATGCATGTGAAGACGGACGTCTTCTGTTCAGCGGGAATCGTCTTGCCAGACAAGGCCGCGAGGCAGCTCGTCATTGGTGGCTGGTCCCTGTCTAGTACCTTCGGCTGTGCGCTTGTACACTCCTGATGGAAGCCCTGGCGTGAACGGTACGAACGATTGGGAGGAGAACTGTCGACGAACTAAGCCTTCAGGTATGTTCTGTCAGGTGCGCAAAGAGGATGACACCCGCTCACAACATTCTAGAGAGGACGAGTGGTACCCATCGGCACTGGTGATGTCCAACGGCAGTGTCCTGGTCGTTGGCGGAGAGGTCGGCAGTAACGGATCCCCCGAACCCACTCTGGAGATACTCCCCACCCCAGAAGGAGGCCCGACATACCTGTTCATGGACTGGCTCAACCGCACAGACCCCTAACAACCTCTATCCCCTTCTTGCACATGCTTCCGAGCTGGCAACATCTTCGTTGGTAGGTCCCTGACAGAACCTTGAGCACGAAGAGCGGTTAGTTGACTACGGTGCCGTAGGCTACTACAACGAAGCGCGGATCCTGAACCCGGTGACGTTCGATACCATCAAAACTCTGCCGAACATGCCCGGATCCGTGACCAGCTTCCTTGCTGGCCGCACTTACCCCTTGGAGGGCACCGCCGTGCTATTCCCCCAACACGCGCCCTACACTGACCCCGTGACCATTCTCATCTGCGGTGGCTCGAACTTTGGCATCGCGTTGGACAACTGCGTGCACATGCAGCCGGAAGTGGAGAACCCTCAGTGGACCCTTGAGCGGATGGTACGTGGTCTGACGAATGCACGCTGCCATGCTCCAACGATGATTGATCTGACTGCTATTCCAGCCGTCCAAGCGTGTGATGACTTGCATGGTGAGTGCTGCCCTCGTGTTTACAGCCCAACCTCTGACTGACAGTGTCCTTCTTTCCTGTAGTCTGGTACGTCATGTCTCACCCTCACTGAATAGCTGGGATCTAACCCCACCATCAGCCCTCCCTGACGGAACCTTCCTCATCGTGAACGGCGCTCAGCAGGGCGTTGCAGGCTTCGGTCTCGCCAGCGACCCCAACCTGCAGGCTCTGCTCTACGACCCGAGCCAGCCTGTCGGGTCACGCATCTCCATCCTCAACACGACCATCGTGGCTCGTTTGTACCACTCCGAGTCAACGGTACGTCACTCGCGCGTCTGAAGGAAGCTACCCGACTCACCCGGACGCTGGCGCGCATAGCTCCTTCCTGACGGCCGTGTTCTCATCTCCGGTAGCGACCCCGAGACCCCGGGCTTGCCGGAGGAGACGCGAGGTCGAGGTGTACATTCCGCCATACTTGACAGATGGCCGCCAGCAGCCCAGCTTCACCGTCGACGAGCAGGACTGGAACTATGGCGGACAGTACACCATTCACGTCACCCTGAACGAGGGCACGACTGATACCATGCGGGTCTCTCTTATCGCCGGTGAGCCTTTGTCGCCGCTCCTTGTGCCGTCCCTTCCATCTGATTGTGGCCCTTTCTACAGCCACGTCTAGCACGGTCTGTCTTTCCTCAGTTTTGCATGTACCGTGACTGTCACTAACTCCTCCTCACTCTACCCGCATTCCCTCAGCACGGTAAGCACCCTCCCCTTCTCCCCCATCGAGACTTCATCTGACCACTCCCTGCGCCACACCCAGGCAACGCAATGGGCATGCGCACGATCTTCCCCGAGTTCTCGTGCAACGGCAACACGTGCACCGTCACCGCGCCGCCGAACGCGTTCGTCTCCCCGCCCGGCTGGCACCAGCTCTGGATCCTCGACGGCCCCACGCCGTCGCACTCGAACTGGGTCCGCATCGGCGGAGACCCCGGCGAGCTCGGGAACTGGCCGAACTTCCCCGACTTCACGCGTCCCGGTGTCGGGCCTTTGTAAGGGTCGGGTGTAGGAGATCGGTGAGGCGAACGTAAGTGTGAGTGGCTCGAATGAATGAGGATGTGAATCTGTGGTCTGGATGGTCATGTATGGTCAGCTGTGAGCTGGACGCTGGTCTCTCAATATCGGTTGGAGAGGCGTTGCTTGTGTTCGGACTTCTAACCCTCGGACTTACCTCGTGCACTCTTTCTCGTTGTCCAGTATTTCTTTATACCTCCACATTCATGTGGTCCTGTCTTGTCCTTCGGTTGGATCGCAGCGATCCCTGTTGTGGTTTTTGCGTTCGTTTTGATCAGGATTTAAATATATCTGGGATTAGTGTATTCACGAACAGTGACTGGTCGAGCGTGAACCACTCAACCAGGTAAGACGTGACTACCATCCAAGTAACATTCATCTGTAAAATCTGAGGTACCCACTCTTCGATGCTCACGTCTGAGCTCCGTCTAGACTTCGGACGAACGGGTGGGGCCAAAATAACCGAGATTGTTGCCGAGTATCGAAACACATAAAACACACTGGGAGCGAGCGCAGGAACCGGGACCGGGGACAGGGACAGGGCAGAACGAGGAATCGGGGTAATACATGGCTGGAGTATACGTATACGTACGGACGCGTTAAGTGGTGGCTATATGTATGTGTGGCGTTGTGCGAATCTGTCGTAAAGCGTGGCAAGCGGACGAGGACGAGCGAACGAAGAGGACAAATTGACAGGGCGGAAGATCGTGTCGGGGAAAGCTGGCTGCGTTTGCGAAGCGGTCGTGATGGGTTGCATGGGGATATCGACGAACGAAGGGATCGACGGACGGAAGGGCGGGAATATGGGAATACTGGGCGAGAAGAACGGAAGGAAAGCCGTGACGAAGAGCGCGGGTAGCGAAGAGACTTCACGAGGGCCATCGAGACGCGACGATTGCTTAGCTCGGCTTGTAGTCCGCAAAGTACGGGTGTAGCAGAGCGCGTTTTGCTGCAATGTCACAGTCAGTTAATGTATCAGTCTGCTGGAACTCGACAAACTCACCGGAAATGCGTTTCGATGTGTCGTACGTCAGCATGAGCTACCACGAGCACGTTTACGCGAATCAGCAACATGATCGGCGTCGGAGAGGAGTGGCCGCCCACCTTCAACAAGTCGATGCCATCGGGGTCCAGTATGGGCACATGGTCCTGGAGGTCTTGAGGTGACCAATGAGGGAACGAAGGCTTGTAGTCCGGCAAATCCTGCACACCCGGCCAGATCTCTGTGTTCGGCGTCCCGAGCACCCTACACAGAGGGAAACACGCACAAAGCAAGAACAACGTTCAACGCTAGGTCTGCTTAAGCTAGCGTGCACGCTACGCTTACCTGAAGATCTTGAAGATCTGGTCGATCTCGGAGTCACCGGGAAAGAGGGGATGGCCGCGCATGCACATCTCCGCGAAGATGCACCCGACGGACCACATGTCGATTGCTGTTGAGTAGTGGCGCGAGCCCAGGAGTACCTCTGGCGCGCGGTACCAGAGCGTCACGACCTAAGCAAGACAGATGAGGCTAAGCTACAGGCCCGAACAGCAAAGCGTGTCGTGATTCGTCTTACCTCGTGCGTATATGTCCGCATCGGAATGCCGAACGCAGCGCGCCAAACCGAAATCTGCGAGCTTGAGGTTGTCATCTTTATCGATGAGGAGGTTCTGCGGCTTGAGGTCGCGATGGAGAATGCGGTGCGAGTGGCAGTAGCGCAGCCCGGATGCCAATTGATACGTGAATTTCTGAAAACAACTCCGTCAGCGCCGGCGTCCTCTCCGGCTGTAGGCCTCCCCGAGGACGCGTGTTGGTAGCCACTCCTAAATGAGTGTCACGTGACGTGATATGGTGGTCTGCATTGTACACGACGTGACACTTGTTCGGACGCGTTGCGACGCGACGCGAGACCATCACACGCGTTCAACACGCGTAGGTCCTCGACCGCAGCGTGTGCGGGACGGTAGGGCAGAGGGGAAAGCCTCGAGGATGTGTAGAAACACACCTTCACGATCTCTGGGGTGATAGGCCGCTTGGCCTTGTTGCCGTTCTCCATGTAGCGCTTGAGATCGACATCGAGGAACTCGCACACCAGATACAGCTTTTGATCCGCGTGCACGATATCGAGAAGTCTGTGAGACGAGCGAGGAAGTCACGGTGAGCAATCAAAGTCCTTCTCCGAGGCCGAAGATACGATCGAGCAGACGCAATGAGGCGTCGATAAAGGCCGGCCGCAGCGAGGGAGAGTCAAAGTGGAGGCTCACCTGACGACGTTCTCGTCCTTGAGCTCCTTAAGGAGGCTAATCTCTCGGATGGCCGTGCTGGGCACGCCTTCGTCTTCGGCTTCTAACCTGATCTTCTTCAGGGCGACTACCCTGTTGGTGTTGATATCCCGGGCCTTGTAGACGACACCGTAGGTGCCTGATTGGCATAAGTGACGCGCGGATGAAGGGCAGAGACATGGTAAGACATCGGTCTCGTGTTGGTCAAGACGGGCAGCGACTCACCCTCGCCTGATCGCGGTCGGCATCGTCAGAGGTCTGGGCAGCGTACAGCAGCATATTAGCGGCGCTGCACTCACCGACTTTCTCAATCTTCGAATATCTTTGTGTGTGGGTGAGTACGAGATGCTCGCCACAAGCCAGAGGTGTCCAACATACCTTTCCATTTCTTCCTGTGCGAATCCGACGAGAGATCTTCAGTATGTTCGTGCGAGCCTTGAGTGTCGTCGACGGCGGTCGAGACGGCGAGGGGAGCGAAGGGACAAAGACGGGGACGGGGACGAGGACGAGGAGGGCGGAGGCTGGTTTCGGTGTGCGGGAACTTATGGGCTTTATATGGTGTTACGTAAGCGTGTATGCCCAAATCCGGGAATGTGATGCGGTGCGGGGAGCAACCCGCGGTCGTCGATTGACATGCCTTTTCAACATTCCCCAATTGTGCCTCCAATCTCCCCACGTCCGCGGAAGTCCTTTCTGATGTGCATACGGTTGCGGCGTTTGCAGACGTGCACAAGGAAATTGAGCTGTCGCTGGGATGGGCCGCAGCATCGCGCAAGCTGCCTCGCAGTACTGGGTTGCCCTGATCTGCGCGTAGTCCAGGCCCAGGAATTCATGACCAGCACCACAGGGCGTAACGAGGGCCGAGCTTTGCTAGATCTGCTGGATTTGATACCACCGGTCTGTGGCAAGAGATTGCGGGGCGATGGAGTAAGCCTTACGTTCACCCGGATACACCGACAGTCGGCGCTCTAATACTGTCCTCGCCAGTTCCCCGGACGAGATGCCAGTACTTCTACTGTATTCACTCCACAGCCGGAGCAAAAACATCGCGCTATACCAGCTCACTACCTTGCTAGTCATTGCACCGTAGATTGAAGCATCGCGACCGTGCACAACGCACGCAATGAATTTATTCGGTGCACGGTGCCGTCATTCGCAAGCAGCGCCGAATCAGCGACGGAAGGCGCAGTCCGCGGCGAGCAAGAATCTCCGAAGATGATCGAGCGATCTAAGGATATCGCATCCAGCGTGATTCGTCATGTACTGTAAGTATGTACACGCCCTGGCCTGCAGCTTGGATCACGTTCGCCGGTCGCCAACGGGTTGAGCGTGAAGCAGTATTGAAGGCAAACCTACCGCAAGTATCTTCAACCATCTCCTTGCACCTTGTGTACGCCTACACACCAGGTGCGACCGTTCCCCGCAATTCTGAGCGTGTTCGTGCAATCAAGATAGGGGCTCTAGCTCCTCTAGCCTGACGGCTACTGATCAGCCTTCTCGGTGGCTGCAGGCATCATCAGCGGTGGTATGGTTTCACCAAGGCCTCGCCGTGCCTGTGAGTCTAAAATGTCATCGGCATACGGCGACCTAGCGCGCCCAAGAAGCATATTCAAGCGTGCGCATGCGCGTGCGAAGCTAGGCCGAATGCTATCCCCGGTAACAACATGTGGGTCACTCCGGACATCGCAGTACTCAGCCATGGCCACGCACAGACAAGAAGGTGGAACTGCCCCTCCGTTTGATTGCCATAGTACGCAGCCAGGTCGAGAGTCGAATGCGAATAGCATCTGGACGTGCGATAGTTCGCGGTATGACTGATCGTCCACTGTAGTTTCCTTGCGGTAATCTTGGAGGTCGCACTCAAATCTAAAATAGCGCGGTGGAGGACTCGAACGCACCGGTGAACGTAGAGGCAGGGTATTCTCGAGGGCGTCACGAAGTACTGAGGCCTGAGGCTTTGGCGGCCCAAGTCGCTCGCCTGCTGCACAGAATACGTCGTATTCCCCGCCACCGACAGTCCTCTAGACCTAGAACTGAAATTCTTGCAACGACTAAGATCATCCTTGCGTGCCGTCTCTCATGCCCCACCGATACACCATATGGCTATCGCACGGCCGGAACCTGCACCAAAAATTGGTACGGCACAGCGAACGACACACGCACGCAGTCGCAGTTGTGATATGCATTGAGACACAGCCCACGTTCATCAATCCGATACGCCAGGCATGGAGGACCACGCGTGGTCCCAAGCACCCCAGATGTCAGCCATGTCAACGCTGGGCGCTCGTCGGGCCGCAGGGCGCGCTGCGCATCGAGAAGAGGGAGACGGAGTACGCACAGCGGTGGAGAGCCTGTTCACGGGGCCTAAGTTGCGCGGGGACTCCGGGTTCGTTCTGCTTGACTTGTGAAGTCGGAATAGACGATGTGGCTCTGTATAATACAAATGTGTGATCTTCTCTAACACCTGACCGCTGTATCGTTGCGCTCGAAGCTTTAGCCACGCCCCTCTATCTCCTGCATTGCAGGAGGTCAAGGTGCGGTCAGCCTTAGCCTGGCCGAGGCCATGACATCCCTTCATCGTTGCGGGGACGCATCCGTGTAACGTCGATATACTGGCCCGGCCATGCGTCTTCACCTATCGTGCTATTCATCAGACTTGCGCTATGCCTCGCATTCGAAGAGATACATACTGCGGTCGATGATGTTTACGTCCACGTCGTCGTCTTCGTCCTCCGCCTCTTCGGCCGACGGATCCCACCGATCGGCTGCGGCGGCAGCAGGGTTCTTCTCTCGGTCGAGCGAGAGGTCTTTCATGAATCGGTTGAGTGAGTCTTCCTTCACTGCCTTAAGTGATTTTTCACGGGCCTCGCGAGCCCGTTCAAGTTCTGGTAGATACTCCCTGAATCGCAACATTAACACCGAAAACGTAAATTGCGGGGTAGATAAGGGTTACCTCTCGTACTCGCCGCGTGATGCATCGACAGCATCGAAGAACTCTTTGATGCCGTCTCCGGTGACACTTGACACCCCAACGGCCTGCGACAAAATCGCCGGTGAGCATTTTGTCTGCCGCTCATAGTGGAGAATATTGATGGGATACGCACCGTTAGATGCTTGTAGAACTCATCGAGGACGAGACTCATGCTGTTCATGAGGCTGTTCATGTACGTCGGCTCGCCCTCGTCATCCGTCGTGCCCCTTGTGCGTTGCGAGCGCGGCCTGGAACGCCTCAAAGTCCTGCATCCACTCGACAGCGAAGTCGTGTGGCTGCACGTCGGTCTTGTTGAACACGAGGATGAACGGGAGCTTCGTCTTGTACAAAATACTATTGAAAGTTATTACGTTAGGCTCCGTACATCATGGGCCGCGATGCGGAGGTCATACCTGCAAGCGTAGAGCATGTTTGACATGAAGGTCGCCGGTGCAGTCGTCCGAGGGGTGTCGATGATATATGCGACCACCGTCGGTAGTGATGATGCTACGGCGTCTGTAATGATGGCACCGGAAGCGGACCAGGTGAAGATCTCTATTTGGCCAGGGGTATCTAGAATCACGTAGCTGGACTACAGTGAGCAAACAAATTATCACAAATATGCGGACGGTACGAACTCGACGGTATCCGGCGCGTTTCTCAACGATGTCGAGCACTTGATCGAATTTCGTGGTGAATAGGTTGAGCGCGGTCAAGATGCCGCCGTTAGGTCCGAGGTTATATCTGGTGAACGGCGCCTCATTAGTAATCGGGAAGGCGCGATGTAAGGAAATGAGACACACACTCCTTCATGACTTTGTGGTAGTCTACAGTATCGCGGATGTCAATATTGGCCTCGAATGGCGTGTTCGCGACAGCCGGGTCGAGGTTGAGTACATATGGAGGCGAAGGTGGTTCCTGTAGAATGCAGGTACGAATTAATTCGCTGCACGAAGGTCGATTTTCCCGCGCCGGCCATGCCAATCGTGATGATCACGGTCGGCTTCTTCTTTTCTGCTGATCCAGATGACGATGCAGACGGTTCTGCCGACGACGACATGGCTACAATAAGTTGTCCACGCAACAAGATGGAGGAGAAGGAAAGAGCTTTGTGGCGGAAACACTCTGGGCGCGAAAACAGAAAGCGGGAAGTCACGCGTGACTCGGACGATTAGGGGCACAGCGTCACGGACAGTCACACCCATTTAGCGGCATGCTGCGCGCGACGCCTGCTTGCTCTCGACCTCGACCTCATTACCTGATCAGCAGCATCGCAAACGTCGAGGACGACGAACATGTCAGATCCATCTGCACAAGTAGAGTCGAGCATACAAGGTAGGCAGTCTGACAATGTCTGCGTGGCCGCCCCGTGCGGACCAGAGATACTCATCACCGTCGCCGAAGGCATTGTCCTACATGTCGAGGCATACGGCGACGAACCCGCCGAAAGTTTGTGTTACAGCAAGGCAGCCTCACGCACTATCTCGGTGGGGCGCAAATCCAGCTCCGGACGCGTTCTACCCGAGGATGCCGGGAGAGCTCTGTTTCGGTGCCCCGTCGTGAGTCGTAAGCATGCGAAGATTACGTTCACGGAGCACGGACAAGTATGCCATGAGCCTCTGAGCCGCATCACGCCATGCACTGAACTGCTTTCTCCTTGAATCAAGGTCTACCTTAGTGACCTCCACTCCCATCACGGTACCTACATCATCAGACAAGGCCAGTTGACGTCTATCGTTGTGAAGCCCGAGGTACCGACAGCCCTCCTCGATGGCGATGTGATAACCTTCGGCAAGAGCGTTGGGCGGGATGTGTCCCTTGTCCCTCCCATCGTCGCTCGTGTCCAGCTGATCGTCGGCAGGGACGACTCTAACAGAGCATACCCACCCTTGCCGGCATCGGTGGTGAACAGCGACCCTCCCAATCCGGAGAAGCTAACAAAGTCTACCTCCGGTCGCTACGGCGTCTTCCCTCCATCCCCCGCATACTCCCCGGCGCCATCGGACCGCGATTCTGACATCCAAGAGATATCGCGCCCGAACTCACCGCCTGTCCCAAACCCTTCCGTTGAGGATGCTCCTCCCAGCTCGAACAGCGTCTCGTTCCAAAGCGTGAGGCTGCGCCTACTCCAGAGCATCCTGCCTCCGATCCATCAATGGGCTCCAGATGAGTACCCGGATGAGGATCGCGATGATTCGTTCTTCGAAGGCGGTCAAATCGAGTCTCCTCCAGAGTTCGAGGAGGAAGATATGGACCTCTCGTCGAGTCGAGCGTCCTCTCCAGTCCAAAGAAGCGATGTCGATGTGATCTCCGCTTCAATCCATGACGAGCCCGCTATCGTTGGCGCCTGGCCTTCCACTCCTGCGGACGCCTCAGAGTCCCCTGACGATTCTGTCGAACCCGAACATATCCGTACACCTGAACCTTCCTCTTCGCTACCTAGCTGCCTTATTCCTCCCGAAGTCATCGAGATCTCAGACGATGACTATGGCACGCCCTTCGTGCCACCACGACCTGACAGTGTTCTTGACGTGGTGATTAAGGAAATAGAGGGGTTCAACCAGGAGAGTGCCGGTGTGGAGCTCCCGGACTTCGTTGTCATGAAAGACAACTTCTTGGCGCAAGTCGAGAGCATCGGCGAAGCTTCTGCGAGAATGCAAGAGTTGACCGACTGTACCGAGGTACGCGATGTACGAGCCAATATACCGGAACAGACAGCAGATATCATCGTTAGTACTCTCCTCTCCCGTCTTATCCCAACGTACCACATGCATATTGATGAATCATTCAGAACGAGATCCATGCCATCCGGCAAACGCACGCAGAAGACGAGGCAGCCTTCGCTGCGCACGTGGAGCACACCAAGGACCGTCTCAACACGTTGGATGGTCAAATGCTCGACACATGGGGCCGTCTCTCCGCTCGTGACGACCAACTCGACAACATCCAGACGCGCCTGAACGACCTAGGGTCGCTCGTCACCGACTTGCAAGAGCGGAGCGCGCTCGCTGATTACGAGGCGATGCGGGTCGAGGAGCTTTTCGATGAAGTTAATGCCGCAAAAGCTATGCTTCGAGGTATGTTGATTCTGGGTTGAAATCCAATCTGCTACTCATATGCGCTTGACAGAGACATGCGACCTGCAGAAGGAAGCGCGAACGCAAATGCTGGCGGAGTTAGAGGCTGTCAAGGCGCTTCGCGCGGAGGCTGCCGCTGCAGTGGCGGATGCCAAGGTCGCCGTCTCCGCTGTCGCAACTGCTGCATCGGTGAGTTTTCCGTCCACTTGGTGCGACGTCGTCATGCTAAAGTGTTGCAGGCAACGACATCTCTGAAGCGCAAGAGAGATGATATCGACGACGATTCAGCGCCGTCAGAGGCCGAGATCCCCGAGCCAGAAGTCATAATGCAGCAACCAATGAAGCGCCGCCGGATCGCCCGCGTCGTGGGCGCGGTTGTGCATACCGCTGCTGTAGCTGGTGTCGGTGCTGTAGCCGCGTGGGCCGCTCTCGCATACTCGTGAAGGTGATGTTGGTATCGAGGTACGTTTCTTTGCTACGCATGGCGCCTAATCGACGTGTTGCTCACCTCGAGTCAGCCGGTGCTCAATGGTAGAGCAGATACATGCCTGGCGCTGGACTCACTATGGTCAAGGAGTTTTCTGTGCGATATGCCGATGAGGAGCAGGTGCGAGATCATCATGCCTATGTGAGCGGACGCTTGGAGGGACGTGTATGTACTGTATGTATTATGACCCTTTGTACCACAATTCGATGGATTGATGCCGACGTTGTGGTCGTTCTGCTCCCAGAATCCTTGACTCATTGGCGAGGACATCACCTGTCACCTACCCGGATCTTCGCCAGTGATGATGCCTCATGAGTTGCGTCCCATGCTGGCCCCGCTCACAAATGACAGCCTACTGCTGGTACGTCCTTCACGCGTGCTCGGGAACAAGGGCGTTGGGTTGGGGCAAGAACATGGCGAGGCTCAGCGAGGACGAGTCGTCTTCGTCCCTGAGTCCCGTTTGTATCCGATCTCAAGCGCTCTGTATCAACATCGCTTGGTAACGACCGGAATTTCTTACGAGGACGAACTGGAAGAACAGCGCGATCAGTATCTAATCTGGACGATGTGCTGAAATGCTGAACAGCTTGCGGAAGCCTCTTGTAGTGACAATTATGATCTTCAGGATACAGGTTCGCAAGTGCTACCGGCGTGCAGGCGGCGGGCTTTCCAGGAGCGAACAGGAATTAGCATCGGCGAGGCCGTACGTTGAGTGAGGGAACTGCGCACGTCGTCTGTGAGTATCAGCATATGCATGCCTTATTGTTCGTTGGTCTGATGCTGTACCCTCGGATCGTGCGCACTGGTACATCAAGGGTACTCCTCGAAGCGTTTGCATGGGGCCTCGTGCAGCATGGCCATCCCTTGTGGTCAGGGCGGCTCTCAGGAAAGGCACCTCGAGGCTTGGCAATCTTCGAGATGTTCTGACTACGGACCAGCGTAACCGCATAGAAGCACAACGACGCTATTATACTGGCCATCGCGTGGCCCCTGAGCACGCGAGACACCTGCAGATTCTCACCATTATGACATAGATAGTGGCGGGTGCCATCGCGTGGCCGTCCGATTCGAGGTGCTCTCCGACGCTGTAGCGCGACGAGCCCCTACTGTAGCACCCTCTTCGTTGTTGTCGTGAGAGTCGATTGAACCGCTACATGACTTTACGCAGCGCAGAAGTTACTAGGTACAGTACACCCATGCCATATTATTCTTATTGCGGCTCACACGCTTTGAGCATCTCCTTGACAGACGAGCTCCTGACAGGCAAGATCCTGTCTTTTCCAAATGACCGATACGGTGCCATCGTTAGAGCTAGAAACGGTGAATGTGTTCCAATGACTCGGAATACGCAGCGAGGAACGACAAACGGTGACGATGACCCTATTGTAATCGGGGTCATCTCAGGCTGACTACCGCGATATTGCCCTCACAGCTTGACGCTCTGAGGCTCCTGCTTGTAAGAACAATAGGTGCGTCTCCTCTGTGCAGGAAATGCAATTGACACCAAGAGCCTGGGCATTAATCGGGTTTAGAACCACACACTTCTGATATAGAGGGTCCGCACGTGCTGAACTGTCGAGCCTGAGGGGACTAGGGACGGAAGGCTTCACCAACAATCGTAGATAGTTGAGGGTCCATCGTCATCGTCCATGCTGGGTCTTATATATCACTATCATTGCAAGCACATTGAAAGCGAGATAACTTACGGAAGACCATCGAAGGAATGCAATGAAGGGTCATTTTCGATGTGAGCAATCCCGGAACTATCGCGCACGACCAGGAAGGGTGGCCACATGTTGAGGCAATGCAAGCGAGTCAATACACATACACATCGGAAGGAAGCCGAGAGACGATCCGCCAAGACTTGTGCAGGCATTGTGACGAAGATGTGCACACGCTTCAATTTCGTGGTCATGTGTTGTCCTCTCTAGAGCGGCGTAAGGATGGGGATCACCGGCAAAGTCGAGGTGAACGCGCAAGATACGCAGTTGAGCGAGCGTCGACAAGTCCTGCGCGATGCGGTCCTATCGTCATCTCATCAGCTGCACATCCGTGTCATGTAAATGCTCATACTTACAACAGGCACATGTATGTCACCTTGTCGTCGATATCGTAATAGCGTCAGTGCTGTGAGAGCGGGGAACAAGCGAGAAAGCGACTGAAGCAGCTTCTCATCCCCATCGTCTTCGATATATTCGATCTCTAGTTCCGTCATGTACTCCGAAGGGAGGTTTCCGAGCACCGTGAGCATCTCAGATGATGTGGGAATCGGTGATCGCCAGCCGTTTTCGTCCATTACCTTACGCTCATGCTCATACCGGTGTAGATAGTGACGAGGCCAGCACCGCAATGATAGCTTCCGGAGGCTTCGAGGAAGGTTGGAAAAGAAGCGGTCCTGAGGGTCTGGATACGAGATTTGAAGGTGTTCAAGATGAGGGCAAGAGAAGCTCCATGAGGTACCGTCCGGCCAGATCAGGTCTCGCCGCGTGTTCTCTTTCTGCGCAGAAAGGAAAATGAAGGAGCGAAGGTTCGGCATGACGCTGAGGACTGCAATTATCGGTATGTCTTTGTCCTGTCCAAGGCGTCTATCACCGGAGAGGTGCAGCCGCTGGAGACGAGGCCAGTATGTCGACGCGAGTTTGCCGAGAGGGGCAGAATCCAGCGGCAGTCGCAGGCTTTCGAGGGAATCGGACAGTTGCGGAATCACGAAAGCAAATAGGGACTGTTCTCCAATGTAAGGAACGGTGTTGAAGCGCATATCGTCGAACTTGACTTCAAAGGTTTCAAGCGGCACCACAGAGAACGGATCTGTGTCCACGGGATAGGGACGGCGGCGCTCCGGGGACATGCACATCTCGAGATGACGAAGCTGCGCCACAGAGAGAATTGTTTTCAGAGCATCCCAAGGCATCCCATTCCATCCGTTGATCAACGATATTGTGTGCAGGAAGGGCATAGAAGAGAGGAGATCTGCGAGTGGGCGTTGTAGCTCCCCTAAGTCGACGCGCTGCTCGTCTTTCCTGTCCACCCATGTCCCGGAGAACGTGAGATGGCTGTCAGTCAAAGACATGTCAGTTCTCCGTCATATCCGCATAGACGTTGCATTATGCACACCTCACATATAGCCAGATATCACTGGACATCTGGAATATGCGTCCCGACATGACATCGTGGTCCGTATAGATGCGAGTGTTGCGAAAGAAATGGGGTTTGCACGCCTGCCTGATATACTTGCATGTCAACGATAGCGGCAACCGATATTTCTCCTGGCGCAGGAATTCGAATATCACTTCGATTACATCCTCGTTCAGAGACAGAAAGTGGCAGGTTGCACTACGGGTTGAAGCGTCAGCCATCAGCAGATAACAGCCGCAAGAATGGTGAACGTACGAGTCATCATGCACCACTACAGGTTCGGGAGTACGGGTACTCGAAGGGGAAGGGAAACCGCATGAACTACTTCGTTCGACTGAGTGTGTGCTCGAGTCCATCTATTTGTCTAGCCACGCTTTCAACGTCACGGTCGTTCTGACGCGTCGGTCACAAGAGAACGCACAGATATGTCTCGGGCTGGGACTGGGATGGAGGTCAAAGGAGGTGGCGGCGACAAGTCTTGGGAGTCCTTGTAGCCCGGGGGATGACTGCAGTGGTCAAACATGGTGACATCCTCAGCCTGAGTGATCATGGTGGAAGAGCCGCGCGTGACTACTAGGGGCGCTTCGCGAGTCACGCTATCTACTAACTACACGGGCAGGCTACTTAGTCTACGGCGCTGTGGTTGAAAGCGCTTTACGAAGTTCTTGCTTGTAGTACGTCCAGCCGGAACTTGAAGTCCCAGTCACCTTCGCACCATAGTACTTCACAAATCACTCAGATAAGAAGAGTAGTATTTGACGCTAACTCTACTCCGGCAATATGTCATTCACAGCCGCGGCGGCGTAGCGCTGACTCGAGATATTCTATCACGAACAACTTGAAGTGTACCACATCTGGAGGGCACGCGGTTTGAGGGCATATGGTCAATCGCTATTTCAGATTACGGCTTCAAGAGGGATCATGATCTGTCAAAAACAACCCAATCGATAAAGAACGGCTTGGACGTAGTAAGGATTCCCTAGGGGAGACAAGAAGGGAATTATGACTCGAAAGAAGCACATGCCACAGGGACTCGGGAGACCGGTAGACGGTGTACCTTAATACACGTGAATAACGTTGTTGCCCGTAGATCGAAAAGCTGGGTTTCATGGGCGCGTGTGTCACAGGCGCAAGGGTTCAAGTAAGTCGGCGACTCGTGGTATACGCCTGGGGTGCGTAGTAGGCGGGTGGTCGCTCGAAGATTCAAGTTTTAGAGGATGCTATGCCGATACTGATCACGGCAAGATCTGCATTTCGACCGCCCTGGACCCAATGCCACGACAGCCCTAGTGTCGAGAGCCCAACTGAACATCTGGTGAGCAGGATGGCAAGGTCTCGCAATGAGTCACGATCGCCCTCGTCCTCATCCAAGGATGTGTCGAGAAGCTCAGCGAAGGGCGTTTTGAGGGCATGGGCGGCGGCATCGAGTGTGACCTGATGGTTCTTACACAAAACCTCGTCAATTGTATATGTGCTAGACAGCCAACGTGGTACGAAAACGCACCCAAATCTATATAGCTGCATCATAGTCACACAAGTTGAGGGCCTGGATCATCGCACGAGCTACCATGACGACATACTTGAGCTGTGTTCTTGCACTAGGGTTATACGACTTACGGGAGACCATAAATGGTATCTTGTATCTGGCCTTTCATGAGGTACGGCGCCCCAGAACCGTCGCGGACAACTTTATAGGGAGACCATGTGTTTGCAGATCGGAACCGTGACAGCAAGCATACATATTGGGATGCTGGCAGATGGTCCGCAAGAGTTTGAGCATTTTGGCGACAGCATTTGTTGTGAACGAGGAGCTCGTGCTGCGTGGCGGTGTCCCAGCTTGAGAAGTCGCTGTACGGATCCGGTTCCGTAGGGAGGTCTAGGTGTGCGCGTAATAGACGTAGGTGGGGGATTTTTGCCAGATTCTGCGCGATCTGGGCCTGCATCTCGGCTGTCAGATTCGTTCTGTCATAGACGTACAACAGATACTCACGACGGGAACTTCAGTGTCACCTTCTCGTCGATATCGCAACAATGTCAATGTTCTGAGTTTCGGAAAAAGGATGGGAAGGGCTTGCAGCAGGTCCTCATCGTCGCGGTTCTCCAAATATTCAACTTCAAGCTCCTCGAGAAGATCCGAACGACACTTCTTGAGGACCTCCAACATCTCTGAGGAGGAAGGAATAGGCGATCGCCAGCAATGATGCTCCAAGGTAACCCGTTCGCAATCATGCCTGTGTAGGTAATGGCGAGGCCAGCAGCGAAGCGAGAGCTGTCGTAATGTCGATGGCAGATGGGAAAATAGGCGATCACTTGGGTCCGGGTACGAGAGTGTCAGGCGTTCGAGATTAGAGCAAGAGAAAGTCCACAGCGCCCCGTCTGGCCATACTCGTTCCCGCCGGGACGTATCGTGCTGAGCGGGGAGTAGAGTGATCGAACGAAGGTTTGGCATGCCCGAGAGAACTGCAACTAGAGGCGTGGTTGAGTCTTCACTACGACGGCGATCGCCCCACAAGTGCAACGTCTGGAGACGGGGCCATCGCAAGGATGCGAGCTTCGCAAGAGGGGCAGTGTCCAGAGGCAGTCTGAGGCTTTCGAGAGAAGCTGCTAGCTGAGGCACGACGTAGCCGAAGAAAGAGAGTTCGCCAACGAATGGTCTTTCAATATACCTGAGGTCATCGAAAATATACTCGAAGGTTCTAAGAGGCGCGACGGTAAAAGGCTCTTCGTCCGCTGGATAGGGATGGTGGCGTTCGGGCGTCATGTACAAGAGGAAGTGCTGCAGATGCGGCACAGCGAGCATCGTCTTCAAGGCATCCCACGGAATACCGTTCCACCCGTTGGTGACGGAGATCGTATTCAGAAGAGGCATGGAGGTCAGCAGAGCCGCCAGCGAGTATTGCAAGTCTCCGAGAACGTCGCGCCCGTCAGGTCTATTGATCCACGATCCATAGAAGTGCAGATGCCTATGGCAGACAGAACATCGGAATGTGAGATGGACGAGCCAACGGGTATGCGCTTAGAGTCATCAAGATAGGACGTACCTGACATGGAGCCAAATGTCGCTTGGTATATTCAAGTTGAATAGTCGTCCGGACATGACTTCCGCCTCTGTGGCGACACGGACCTTCCGAAAGAGAAATGGCTTGCAGGCTTCTCTGACAGACTTGCATGTGAACGAGAGTGTCCTATGGGATCTGTCCTCACGCAGGAGCTCCAGGATTTCTTCGAATACATGGTCGTCCAAGGCGAGCAAACGACTGGCAATGTTGCCATCTAGTGAGCCGTCACGGTGAATGCGGACAGGAACCGATGAACTGACAGAACGTGTCTACCCTGTATGACAGAATGCGATGGGGCAGGTGTAGAATCGCATGGAACGATCTGATGCAAGGCGTCCTGGGGACTTGTGCATATGGGCACCGCCGGAGATTCATGCAGGGTGGTCGACGGGCTGTTCGTGTCCATTGTCGCCCCGCGATCGTTGTTGCTGGTGACGAATCTGTGCGGAAAAATCACTGTCTTCATGACTTCTAGGCCTCTCTTCCAGTGGGCAAAGGTATACTTACGGGACTTACTAGCACAAAGCGCGTTGCGCGCGCGCCGCGAGCCTCGAGGTACAAGCAAGGTACAAGTGACAAAGGCGCCGACAGAGCTAGCTCCGTGCTTACTAAGCCAGCATGTAGTCGTCGTTTGGTTGCGCCGGAATGTCGAAACCCTCCTTGAACTTACCTGCGAACCTAAGCCCATGTCAGGCTGCACTCAATCAGGATGTGCTACACTCCATCAGTATGTACCAGCTGCCAACGATGTCCTGACGAGGAGCGTCCTCCGTCAGTAGCGATTACCTTCATGCCTACTGACATGCTGACTGCCCGACTCTTTCTTCTTACCCCGCTATCACAATCATGACAGCTGCTGTCTCTCCATTTTGGATATCGACGCAATCCTGGAGATCATCGAGCTTCTACCTACCAGAGAATTGAAGCGTTTCTCAGCAACGTGCAAGTGGTTAAGGCAGGTCTGTAAGCCTTACCTGTTCGCCAATGCCCGCATCAATGTCGGCAAGGAGGTCTTCACTGGGGACATATTCCAAACGTCGAGTGACGTCTGGTTGTATGTGAGGCATGTGTTCTTGCATACCTTTTCCAACCTATCGTAGGGCTCACGGTTCTCTCTCATAGGCGCATTCTTCTATGCGGAATATGGTGTCCTGACGGGCCTGACGCTCCTGGAAACTATCTGGCGGACCTGGGCGATTTGGAAAGACCCTTTACAGAATTCTTGCGCCGAATGCCTCTTCTGGACTCCATCGACATCTATGAGGTGCGCGAGATTGGCATACCCTGGGACGGTATCCGGGCACTACTCTCCGTGCCGAGGATTCGCCACTTCAGCGTCAGAATCTTGCCCGACCGCGGACGCCCCTTCCCCTGTGATGCTCCGGGCTTTGCGGTCGCTCCTCTTGAATCCTTCGAATACGTCACCGCGGACTACATTCATCTTGAGCGCCAATTCATTGGCGAAGTCACACTTCTGCAGTTCATTGTGCAACATTCAGCGGCGTCCCTCATGCATCTGCGGTTACCCCTCGGACTAGCACCCATGTCGATAATCTCATCACTGCAATGGCCACAACTCCGTCGCTTACATCTCAAGGGCGAGGCTGCTGTTGGAAGGAGTACGCCGCCCGTAATTTCATTGATCTCCCACATGCCCCAGCTTCGCTCCTTGACTTTCCTTCCGGCTTTGCTGAGACATTCGCAACGTGTCATCTTGGAGCCTACTCTGTTCCTCGGCGAGTCCTTCCCATGCCCGGAACTCGAGGAGCTTACCATCGCACATCCTGATCCCAATGAACCTTTTTACTCTCATCTCCCACCGGCACTCCGTCGGCTTACCCTTCAGAGTTGGCCTCGCCATTGCATCCACCGACATGCGATCTCCGGAAACACACTGAAGAAACTCGGCTGGCAATCTCCGATTCTATCCTCCTCGGAGCTACTGCTGCTTCTCGAGACGACACGCTTGCCAGAACTCAGACTTCTCGATGTCGAATACGTCGCCGACGGACAGGAGGACACACTCCTTCGCTGCCTGCCAGTGCTATTTCCGAACTTGGAAATGCTCACTGTCTATCGGTATCGATTTGCAGATGCCGATGAGGTGCCCGTGGTAAGTAGCCATTCACTCGCACCTCTGTCGCGACCGACACCCACCCATATAGACGTGGCTCGCACGACAATTCTCATCGTACAATCGACTTCGCATGCTCCGCATCCACTTCGACTTCCCGAAGACCACTCCCGAAGACCATCTTCAGTTGCTGCTCGAAAGCGCTATCTTAGAGGTTGCGCGTCACATCACCTCTTACGCAATCCGTTATGTCTGCGCATTGCAACATGAACGCATACAGAATGTCTGGCTCCCTTGGCGCGTCGAACTCGATAGGAACGGTTTTAAGCGCTGGACGCTAGACAGGACGCTCGTTGCGTTCAGTGGGATTTCGTGAGTATCGTTTCGTAATATATAGGCGCGTCTAGTATCTCTGGCGTCATGGCTCTAATGGCTCGCATTCAGAATGTCTGACGATACAGGCCCTCACACATTCCGATTGACCTGACGACTACTGAGACGCTCAGTAGCGGAAGGGGGACCCAAAGGCGATTACGCAACGTCTGTGGAAAGGGGCCCTGTGCTATGGTGCTCATGGTTTGTCCGAAGGGAATGCCACGAATCCTCAGAAGGTCGACAGTGCAGAGGCATTGGCTTACAAGCTCGCCATGGGATTCACTACGCGGATCGGTTACCTTCCTCGCACAGCGTGATGTTTGGACTACCAATGGTATAGATTTCATTTAAGATCGCCAATACCGTTCATTGTGAGAGACATATGCACGACATAGAAAGAGTATTACGCAGATGCCGTGGATCGGTATGTCTTTGTTTGTTGCCCTGCTCTCTGCTCACTCTCGCTCTCAACTCAGTCGCTCCTCCATCTAGACGACACACGAGCTTGATCTTTGGTGCTGTACATTACTTTGCCGAGTCCTCTCCGACTGTCCTCGATGGCGACCCTCTCGATGACAGCATAGGCCCCCCTTGAGCGCGTTTCTTGACACAGACCCATCCCGACTCCAAGTACTGGTTTACCGATCGATGACTATCGAGACGGGAGCTCGTACGATGGTCGATGCCTGCTCGCTTAGCGAATGCCCGCGCACCGGCGCGGGATCCCTGCCGCGATGCAGATGCCTGCGACAGCAGATGCATGTCGAAGCTCGCCGCCCGCCAATGGACTCCACAACCGCCCTCCCACTGGTTGCCGATAATGTTGCTTATTCGAGCTCGGCTCAGACCTCGCTTCATCCTCCTTACCAGTGAGGAACACTACAACGCGCTCCCCGCGCGCTCTCTCCCCTGAAAGGCGAGTGCCTACAGGATTGCGCGAGCGTTCAGTATGCATGTCACCATGAGCGTAATGTTGCGTGCAGCCCCGTGGGTTGCATCTGTGACTGGCAGGCCCCCATACCGCGTTAACAACTAACTACATCTAGTTTGCTTGTTAGACTGCTGTATCAGGGGCCGCTGCATGCTGTCCCCCCGTGTCCTCTACGTAGCGACTCGTGGTCGACACTTGCGACCGGCCGAGATGCAATCTCTCTCTCTCTCGCAGACGTACCGAGGCGCTCTGGGACCCCTCTTGGCTTCACACCACCACCATCTCGGTTTTTTTCCCACGCTCCGGCCTCACAGGGGGAGGTCGAAACGTGCGGCTCAAATCCTTCAGGTGCTGGCCTAGTCTAGTTTTCAACATACATAGTACTGCTGTGCATTGCCAATGGCCACGAGAGCGAGAAAAATCGCACCAGGGCCCGCAGAGAGCAGGACGACGGGTCAAGTTGCGTCCGGCGCTACGGCCAGCTCACGCCCGGCGACTCCGTCTCAGACACTCCACGCTGGCAAGAAACGAGCCGTGAATCTGGCCGACGCAGCCTTCCGTGAAGCGGAGAAAGACATTCCTGACCTGGACGCTGCTATTGCTTTTCTTCGGCAGTTTACGCTCATCCCGGAGGGGGTCAACGCCGTCTCGGAGGCGGGGCTCGTTAGCGGCCTCCTCCACTTCGCGCACTCGGCCCCCATGCACGAGCTGGCCCGTAAGGGCCTCATCTCTTTCGCCTACATCGCCAGGGAGCTGCTGGAGGCCCGGAGGTTTGAGGCAGTGGCCACTGCGGTAGCGGAACGGGCGGAGGAGCAGCTCACGCTCCGACTCGACGAGCACACCACAAGACTAGAGACACGCGTCGAGGAGCTCTTGACGGAGGTCAGCGAGGCCAAGAACGAACTCAGAGGGTGCGGACAGAAGCTCAGGGAGGCGTGCGATTGGGTTGGTCAGGCAGAGGCAGCCCTCACCGTGGCAAGAAAGGACCTGGAGACCGCGACCACGACTACTCCGGGATCAGGTGCGCCCTCGAGCTCTTTTCCACCGCTAACATTTGATACGGCCCCGGCACGCACTCGCCGGGCGGTCACACTGGCAGAACACCTACAGCGGCAAGTCCTCATTCACGGGGCAACGCTTGCCATCCCGGACGGGCAGGAAGATGCAGCCGCGGTTGCACGGCAGCAGGCGGTGGAGGCCATCAAGGCTCTGGAGAAGGAAGGCCTCACGCCGCCAGCGGGGGGAGATGTCGAAGCCGCCAGGGTTCTGCAGCACGGGGACATTGTCTTCACGGCGTCCTCGGCTGAGATGGCCCGCTGGCTTTCACGCCCTGCGGTGGCCAGGGCCTTCTCCCATCATCTGGGGCTTAGGGCGCAGATCATCGAGCGTACCTATCGGTTGGTAGCCGAGCGCGTTCCGGTTACTTTTGACCCAGCAAGCCACACCGCTCTAAGGGAGATAGAGGCGCAGAATGGGTTACAGGCTGGGGCAATCACAAGGGCGGACTGGATCAAGCCACTTTCGCGACGCCGCCCAGGGCAACTCACGGCTCATCTCATGCTGACCGTCTCGGACGTCAACCAAGCGAACCGCGCCCTGCGGGGGCTGCGTCTCGGAGAGCGACGCATAATGGTGAGGCGAGATATGGAGGAGCCGGAGCGATGCGCCCGGTGCCAGAGTTATGACGGCCACTTCGCTCGAGACTGCAAGGCGGAGGGAGACGTGTGCGCGACGTGCGCGGGAGCCCACCCCACATCTGAGTGCTCGGTGCGGGACCCTCGACTGTACCGTTGCGCAAACTGCCAAGAGGATGGACATGCAGCGTGGGATCATAGCTGTCCTACGCTGCGGAGCAAGGTGCGCGCACGCATAGCAAGACGAGCTGACGCTGGCTTCCGTTTCTTCGTCACCAACAGCCCAGAGACCTGAATTCCAGACGATGAAGAGCTCGCCCGTGCCCCGCCCCCGCCCACCGTGTGGTCCCAAATCAAGGGTGCCTTCGACAGAGCGGACTCCGCGCACGCCTCGGGCACGCAGAAGACCATCAACTCTTACTTCACGCAGGCTAGCCAACCTCCCGCACGCACTCAATGAATGACGCTCGACCTGCTCTACGTATCTGGCAGCAAAACCTCAACAAATCACTCCTCGCCCAGGACGACCTGCTCCACAGAGCCCATCCCGATAGTTTCGACATCATTGCCATCCAGGAGCCCTATCTGGATAGGCTGTCGCTTACCCGCAGCACATCACACTGGCGAGTGGTTTACCCTTCTACGCATCACACTGACACAGCCCGGCGCACACGTTCAGTAATCCTCGTCAGCAAGAAACTTTCTACCAACAACTGGAATCCCATCTCGGTCCCCCACCCGGACATCACGGCCATCACAATCCGCACGCAAGGAGCTGCCACGGTTCACCTTTTCAACATGTATGTCGACGCAAACGGCGACACGGCGGTACACGCAGCCGCACGCGCGATGCACGGTCTCGGCGACTGGGACGACGACGGCAATGAAGCGCAGCAGGCAATCTGGCTGGGCGATTTCAACCGCCACCACCAGCGATGGGACGACCCGGGGAACTCACATCTCTTCACAGCAGCCAATATGCGGAAGGCAGAGGTACTTACTCGCTACCTCGACGTGCTGGGGCTGGAGATGGCGCTCCCTGCGGGTATCCCCACTCTGGAACACATGCGGACCAAGAATCAGACCCGACCGGACAACGTTTTCTGCACGCGAGGTCTGCGGGATCGTCTTCACTCTTGCCTAGTGCGCCCTGATCTCCGTCCTCTCCGCACTGACCACTACCCCATCCACACAACCTTCGAGCTTCCAATTGCAGCAGCACCGCCACGTCCTCGACGGGATTACCGCCAAGTTGACTGGGTGGCTTTCAAGCGCACACTGTCGGAGAAGATTGCGGCACGGGCCTTTCCGTCGATCATCGAGTCCACGTCAGTTTTTGATCGCACGCTTGACGCGCTGATGCAGGATCTACAGGACACTATTGAGCAACATGTCCCGCTCACCCCCCACACCCCTTACGCGAAGCGATGGTGGTCGAAGGAACTGGCGAACATGCGGAAGGAGAAGGAGCGGCTTGCTCGGGAGTCGCATCGTCACCGGGCCGACACATCCCACCCTGTCCACGATGAGTACCGTCGATACCGCAACCGCTATACTGACGCCATCCGTTTAGCAAAGAAGGATCACTGGCAGGCCTGGATTGACTCGGTGGACGGCAAGACAATCTGGGACGCCAATCGATTCCTGCGCCGTGGCCCCACTGATGGCGGCAGCGCGCGTATACCACCCATCAAGGCGGTGGACGTGAACGGCAAGCCCTGTGTCCTCAACTCTAACACGGACAAGGCAGCCGAGTTCCATCGCACCTTCTTCCTACCCCCGAGCACTGCGGGTGTACCGGAGGGGCCCTTTCCTGAGCCGCGCTTCCCTTTTAGACACATCACTAATGAACAAGTCCGTCAGGCCATCAAGTCTCTGCGGGCATTCAAGGCCCCGGGCCCCAATGCCATCCCCAACGAGGTCTACAAGCACTGCATCGACACGCTCACCCCAGTCCTTGCATCGCTTTTCCGAGCCACCTTCTCCCTCCGCTACTATCCCGATGCCTGGAAGCTGTCGACCACAGTCGTGCTGCAAAAGCCTGGAAAGAGTGACTACACCGTTGCAAAATCCTGGCGACCCATTGCGTTGCTCAGCTGCTTATCCAAGATTTTGTCCCGGTGTGTGGCAGATGTCCTTGTTTATGAAGCTGAACGCCTTTCGCTCCTAGCGCACATGCAGTTTGGTGGACGATCAGGCCGCACCACCACCGACTCTCTACACCTTGTCACCAAGACCGTCAAGGACGCGTGGCGGCGGGGACACGTCGCCTCCATCGTCTTTCTCGACATCAAATCTGCGTTCCCTGCGGCAGACCCGGAGCGCCTCTACTACAACCTACGGATGCGTGGCGTCCCAGGCGAGTATGTAGATTGGCTCCGAGCGAAGCTCAGCGGACGGCGGACCCGCCTCCTCTTCGATGACTATGCCAGTGACGCCTTCGACATACTGAGCGGCATCAACCAGGGATGCCCGCTCTCGGTGATCCTCTACGCTTTTTATAACTCCAACCTTATCGACAGCGCTGACACTGCGGGTGGGGAACTTGCGGTAGGATCGATGGACGACGTGGCCTTGGTTACAACTGGCAAGACCTTTGACTGCTGTCACGAGAAAGTACGGCGGTTCATGGATCGTGATGGGGGCGCGCTCGCCTGGTCGCTCGCCCACAACTCCTCCTTCTCCCTGGACAAGTTTGGCCTTCTCAACTGCAAGGCACAACCCAAGCGCATTGGCCTTGGTCCCCCTCTGACGCTCTCTGACGGCACGATCATTCCCCCGGCGACCCATCACCGCTTCCTAGGGGTACTTGTTGACCAGGGCCTGCGCTTTCGCCAGCAGGTGGCATCTGCATATGCGAAGGGCAGTGCCTGGACGGCGCTGCTTCGCCGCCTCGCGAACACGCGCTATGGACTGTCGCTGGCAGTAGTCCGCCGGCTCTACCTGAGTGTTGCTGTCCCTGGCTTCCTCTACGCTGCTGACGTCTTCCTCACACCAGTTCGAACGCTTCGAGGCCACGCGCGCAAGCACGGGTCCGTGGGACACATCCGTCGGCTGGCGATGATCCAGAGGCAGGCGCTTCTGATTATGACAGGTGCACTGCGATCTGCGCCCACGGACGCCCTCGAAGCCCACGCCAACTTACTCCCTTTCGACTTGTTGGTTGACAAGCTCTGTCACCGGGCGGCAGTGCGACTTTGCGCTCTCCCAGAGACGCATCCCCTTGCTCCCCATATCCGTCGGGCTGGCAGGCGACTGGTTCGCTCACACCGCTCCTCCGTTCATGAGCTCCTGGACGCCTTCCGCACCCACCTTGATTACCGGCACACGGAACGGATACAGCCCGTCCGTCTGTCCCCGCGCTGGCGGCCACGCCACCGCACTCACATTCTAGACACCCGCGACGCAGCAGTGGCAGACGACCCAAACTGGGCCAAGGACGGGATGTGGCATGTGTACACGGATGGATCCTCCCATGACGACGGAGTGGGGGCGGCTGCCATCATGTACCCCCCAGGGTGTGCTCGTCCGCGTCACCTGTACCTCCACCTCCGGCCTGCTGCACGACACACAGTTTACGAGGCCGAGCTGGTGGGGGTCCTCCTCGCCATGGAGCTCATCCGCACGGAGCGGCGCTGTAATGGCGTGGTCTCGATTGCGCTCGATAACAAGGCAGCCATTCAGGCTTCAACGCTATGTACCTCCGCTCCCGGCCGCTACCTCACTGATCTTTTCCATGCGCAGCTAAATGCCCTGGTTGCAAGCCGACCTCAACTACGATTAACGCTACGCTGGGTCCCAGGTCACGATGGAGTCCCGGGTAACGAGGCCGCCGATGAGGCCGCAAAGGAGGCGGCCGGAGGACGTTCCTCTGCATCGGCCGAGCTTCCCCGGGCCCTACGCAAACCCCTGCCGCTCAGCGTTTCTAGGGCGCGACAGAACTTCAAGAAACACCTCAACGAACGGGCCGCGCAGCGATGGCGCACGTCAACCCGGGGTACACGCATGGCAGAGGTGGACCCCTCCCTCCCCTCTAAGAAATTCGATGAGCTACTCGCCGCACTGCCTCGTCGTCACGCTAACCTGCTTCTACAGTTGAGGGTAGGCCACATCCCCCTCCAGACGTACTTCACGAGAATCGGCAAGACGGCCGATGCGACCTGCCCGACATGTCACGAGGAACCGGAGTCGGTTGCCCACTACCTCCTCCGCTGCCCCACGTACGACTTCCATCGTGCAGTTCACTTCCTCCCGCTCGGTTTCTCCGGTCGCAACCTCCGCACACTACTCAACTCGCAAGACGCTCTGCGCCCCCTATTCAAGTTCATCAATGCCACCGGTCGACTGCCACGGCGCGTCTTCGGAGAACTAGTCGACGTCCCTGCGCTTGACGATGCAGACACTTAGACTCCGTTTATTCGCCCCCGCCCTTTCTCTGTAGATAGCAGGCCGCACTCGGAGACGCCTCTCAGTGCCGGGGATGGGGGAGTTCTGACGTGCGGCGGGGCAACTGCCGCACGTACTCCTGCCGCAGCAAGAGGCAAACAGCCCGGTGGTGCAGCCACTGTCTCAAGGGCGGCAGGTTTATAACCCACTCCCCTGCCTTCGATGGCCGGGCACTGAGGGCTTCCCCGGGTTTCGGCCTAGTACGGTACCTTTCTCTTCCATCCCTCCCCCCATACCCTATTCACACAGTAATCGCCCTTCTCCTTCCCACCCTCCTTCACCTGTTCAGTCATTCCTAGCGTTGCACGGTAGTATTACGTTGTACAGACACAGCGGCGCTACGCCTACCATAGGGCTCGGCCCTCGAGGGCAATAAACGAGGATCTCAACAACAACAACAACCGAGGCGCTCTACTGAGGGAGGGGTTGGACATTGGACAAGCGCTCAGCGCTACGGGACGTCGGGAGCCTATCCTCTGTACCTTCAACTCCATCTGATGAGACCTTTCGTCGAGCCCATCACGCGGCGGACTCGGGAGCCCGCCCGTAAAACCGTCGTTCCATTCAATAAGTATTCTCACCCTGATTGTACAGATTGTGGCGGAGAATAACAAATAGGTACCCGCAATTCACCAAACCTTATGGGGGGATCCCGTGGACAAAAGGATTAGCACTTCGAACGAAGACTTGGGTTTCGCATTTCGACTTGGGATTATGATTTGAGCGTCCAAGCATACTCTCGCTTTCGGAGTTTGATTTGAATATTGACTTTCACTCTCGAACCCCCATTTCGAACCGGCCCGGATCTGCTCTCTCGGCGCTGAGGCCGAGCGGTGTAAGTACGGTTGAACAGTCCACGGAGGCCCAATACTTATGAGTGTTAATGAGCACAGTAGGCTTTGTATGCCACATACAGCAGCATTTGACTGTCATGCCTCCCCGTTGATATCTAGGGGCTTGGCTATACCCCTGCAGTGGGCTCATATCAGCGATAGATATACTGCCAATATTAATGTGAGTTGCCCGAACGGCGGAGGAGTAGTAACTAAGTAAGAAAGTCTCTTCATTAATATCTAAACAATGCATGGCTGCTCGCGGGAACTGCCCTCGTAACAGCACAATTTATCCTCACTACACTACAGTGAACATATGCCCCACACGAGAGCAGTTGATAGAAGGATCACTGTACTAGAGTGTTTTTGAAGTAATGAAAAGTGACTCCACATTTCATGATGATGCTCCACTTCCCCAAGGAAAACTCGCCACAGCTCTAATGAAAAGTTGCACTTTTCATTACTTCAAAAACACTCTACTTATACGGTAGAACGACGATAGCTGGGGAGTGGCTTCGGAGTGGCCGGCCGTGGAAGGTGAACCACTCCGTAGCGCCCGCATTAGACGCCCGCTCGAAGTCGAAACTCGAAGTCGAAACTCTATTCCCAGTTCAAACTCCGAAATCCAAGTATCAGTCCGAGGTTAGAACAGAGGTTCTAACCCCAAGCAGGCGCACCCAAGCCTTCCCTCGAAGTCCTTGGTACTATTGTCCACGGAGGCCCCCCATAAAACCTGCGGTGCGTTCAGCCTATTTGATCACCATGATGTTAACGTGACGTTAGCACATCGAGTGCTGTCCCTGACCTTCTGCTATCGTACAACGGTCGCGCAGGACTTTCCCAATCGCATTCACTCGCACGGAATACGGCTCCCTGAAGCGCCTCTTGAATGGAAGTATGATAGCTATGAGTCCCATATGCTCACGCCGTGGAAACGGGGAATCAGACGATACCGCGCGCACGATACATCGACCGGCTTGTCAACAACGGCAGGCGTGGATTGTGTGGTAGTCGAGCAATCGGCGGCCCGGGATTGTGGGCATCTTCCTAGTAGATTGGGCGCAGTATTTAAGCCCACCGACTCGCAGTCCGATTCTCATCATCACTATCTGCCCATTCAGGCTGTGTTCTTACCCCCTTTCAGTAACCCTAGCAGAAGCGTGACATGTACACCAAACGTAGTACCAGACCGCCAGATCCTGAGCACACCGGGACCTTTGCGATCCTCAATCCACCGGAACCCCTTACCTCCTTCGAAAAGGTACGTTTACTACCACGTATAATCATTCAAAATTTTCACGATCATTTGGTTGACGCTTCGCTAAACCCCGCAGCGTGCCGCAGATGCAATGCGCTTTCGCTGGGCTTGGACGCCCACTTCACCACCCGGTGTATACGTCAACCGTCACGGACATCTGATCCTACACAGCGGTCACGATGGATCAGCGAACTCCGACGTTTCCTCAGATATCTGGAGTCTCTTTGAGAGGACTTTGAGTGTCGACTCTGCTGGCAGTGAGGTACGCTAGTATCCATCGATGCACGATCTGAGCACTCGCGTTGTATTTGAACTTAATTCTTGTCACTTGTACGTGCGCAGACCACAGAGCCCGAAGACGGCCGCGCCAATAGCAGATCGTCTGTTAGTGAAAAGTTAGAATTGCCCACACGCACCAACTTGAACAGGTCTCCCGCGCTCGTGGCAAGCCACGAAGGGACATTCAACCCTGAAGTGTTCGATGGGACCTTTGCCAATATCAGAAAAGATCTGGAGCGGTTGGAGAGGCGTAGTCTCAGTGCGTACTAGTCCTCAATGGTTGCTGAACGAGCTCACCAACGTGATACTGACTTGAACTTGCGTCGCTCACCGTGTGACATCATGGTTATCCCGGCAGATCCGTGGTACACAATCGACATTGTAAGTCTATTACTCGGAGCAACGTGTAAGATCTCATATGCTGAGGATGCTCTATGATACACCAATCGTGTTCAGACGACAAAGCAGAACCATCAGAATTACTCAAAGGGAGAGAAAGTTACGACCTTCAGGCTCATCGTAGACACAGGTTGGCTCTTGGCCGAATATTGCGCAGCTATGTGATAACACCTGACCCGCGTATGGATCCTATACATCTGTATGAGCAGGCTCGAACACTACGTAAGCACAACTTCAGTAAGTTCATTGTGGTTGCACCTTACCGACTCGCAATCATAGCTGGGTGCGGGGTTCGCCAACCTGTGAAATCGTGTCCATCATTGAGCCGAAGTCCAAGTCGGAGCCCGAGGCGAAGTCCGAGCGCGAGCAGGGCAAATCGTCCGAGCTCGAACAGAGCAAATCGTCCAAACCCACGCAGGGCAAACCATCAGAGGAAGGCAAAGCGTCCGAGAAGGGCAAAGCGTCCGAGCTGGGCAAACGCACGGTCCTACCCGATTGGGAGTATGTGATCGCTCCATATGACAGCGAACAGATGCGCGGCAAATCCTGCCTTCTCAACGATGGCACTCGGCGATTCCTTTCTGTCGCATCGAGGGATCACAAGATCATCAAAGGGAGCGATGTTGACGGTTTCGTCAATTACGGGATACCGAGCCCGGATGCCAGTGGTCCTGATGCTGCTATTCGTAAGCATCTGTATCCGATGATCTTTCGCGATGGGCATCGTCTGATTCACAGTGTCATTTGTATCAGTCTTCAGCAAAGACACAGTGCTGAGAGAATGGACTATACTCAGAGCGCGCAACTGGGGGTCACCCGATGGTGTTTGCCAGAGCTGGTCCGCTCCTCTTACCATAGAGTATGACTCCATGGCAGTGTTAATTGCCGGGAGTTACAGCATGATCCTATCCTCCGTATTTGATGGCCTGCTGGGTCTTGGACCACTCCCGTACGCCGCTTAGCTCCACTTGTATTTTGACAATACCACTGACCTACAAGTTGCGCAATCTCCACAGCTACCAATCATCGTTCCTCGCTCCAGGTCAAAAAATACTGAGGTCGGTTGCACAAACTCCGGTAAGTGGCGCTGTCTGCCATCTTCTGTGGTAATCCGGTACAAGGCTGCACATATCTAAATCGTCCAATGCAGAGCTTCTCTTTTGCTCTCAAAGCTGGACTTCCATCTGTGGAACCCGATGATGAAGAGCCAGAGGACACTCCGGCGGTGGTGACATATGTAATGCTCAGAGATTCCGAAGCCGGGTGCGTCTCTTTCAGGTTGCACGACTGACTACCATGAAGACCACTGATTGTGAAATACCTGTTTCCATCAGTTCTGACCTTTTCTCGCAAGAGAGCTGTATCGCCTGGCAGCAATATCCTTTGATTGGCGATGAGCCCTCCGCCCGGGTCTTCAGCGAGAAGATATACGTCTCGCCCACGTCTACTTTGTGGCTTGTAGTGCTCAAGAAAATTCGTATCTGGACTGGAATCTATCTCAAGTCCAAGGGTGATGAAAGTGGCCACGCACCTGCTACAGAGATTGATTGCGGGTCGCAACAGTTCGTCCTGGATACCGGTTAGTCCCATCAGTCTAGGCAGAAACTTATCAGTTTCAACTAATGAAACGAGTTCACCCCTACGATTTTGCATGAAAGGGGCGGCGTGTTCTTATTTCCCCATGAAATTACGGAACCAACTCATCGCCAAGTTGCAGCTTACGAGAATTGCGTCCGGCGACTCGTGGAGGAAGCCCTACTGCGTTCCGTTGTCTGCGGATGGCACCGATCGGTTTTCGTATCGAAATTCGACGATGGAATGGGTTTTCCATTCAGAGGGACACGCCCCGGTCATGGTTCTTACCACCGTCAGACCTTTCCTCATGGATAATAATAGAGACGGCGTCATATGGGACTTGCCAAGCGAAGACAACCCAACAACTACCGCTGCCCAATCTCCTATAGGTATTTTAGGACAGGTGAGAACTCGCCGCTATTGATATAGGATAAAGCTTCTCATATTGCGCAACAGAACTTCTTCTACGTTGCAGATGTTGCACTCCATACGCTCGACCCTTCCTATGGGGCAGGCCGGCGTTACATCAAGATAGCAGGCTCTTCCTCGCACAGGACACTCCCGCCAACGCGTAGTCGTGCAGAGGTGGCAGATAGCAGTGCCAAGAAAGAAGCCCTCCCCGGACGCCCTAATTGACCCTATTAGTTGATGGAGATGATGGTGGAATGCAGAGATTGTTTCGAATGTAAGCAGTCAGTTGCAGCGCACCATCTGTTATGTATCAAATAGCTCCAGTGTGCAAGTGTTCAAGGCATCGAATGGATTACCTGGTCCCATGTTTTCGGAGGCTGCCTCAGAGATTTCCCTCGTCCTCGCACCTCTGCAGTAGTGAGAGACGCCAACACCAATAGAATGAGATGAAATGTACAAGGGTACGCCGGAGCAGTAATTGACAGCAGGATACGAACGTGAGATATACCGCACCGTACGATGTTTCCGATGTCCACCATGAGCCGGACTGTGCGACTGTGGATTTGGCTTGCAGACCGGTGATTAATGCAGATTATACTACTCAACATTGCATGCTGGATCCATATTTTCATTCCCAGAGCACTCTGGTCGCTTAGCCACTGTGCAAACATATGTGACGCGGAGACGTCGATGAATATGTGAAGCTGAGAGAAGGGTCGAGCCATAAGGCCATGTTCCTGCATTTCGATTGTTGAGATCTTCCAGTGTTATGAAGCATGATTGACTGCCATGGCCGCACATGCTAAAGAAATCAGGAGCGTTCGTTGTGATGAATATTACCCTCGAGATGAATCTCTCGCAGGAAAGGTCGATGCGGCGAAGCGAGCTCGGAGAGCAGCGGTGACGAGGTGCAGTATGCAACGTTCGAGGGAGGCGCACAGTCAAGGTAACGAAGTCAAGAAGGGACATTTTTCAGGGAAAAGACTAATCATGCTCGGTATAAATTCCGACAATGTACTGAAAGGTCTCGAGGCAAAGGACGACGATGGTACACAATGAACGACAGGGATGAGGCATGCACAGCCATCACAATCAGTACGAGAAGATCATGAGCCATGGGTTGAGCAAAATCTGATACGGGTTTCTCGTCAGCCCGATGCGCTTGCGTTCTGTGATATCTATACGTACCGGATACAGGATATGACATCCAGCTACGATGCTGTCAGGAGAATGCACGATCAGCGTGGGATCAAAATGAGAAGAGGTTGGCAGACAGACGTACGCGAGAGGTATGATGACAGCCCAGTCCCATCCAAATATGCGCCACCCAATTGGGATGGCCTCGGTGGTGAGGATGATCATGGCGAAGACGCACAAGAACGATACTACGAGCGATACACGGAAGCGCTGGATGATCTTCGGCACCTCCTGCCAGAAGTTCGAGCGCTCGACCTCTTTCTTCGTCGCTCCCCAGGTGATGTTGTAGGAGAAGAGATGGGCGAGGAGAGCCTGCGAGAGATGAATACTGAGGCCTCCGAAGAAGAAGAAGCTGGAAAATCGAGCGAAGGCGTGGCATTGAGCGAGGCTTCAGCGACAGTCGTGTATGAGACCGACACTCACAAGAAGGGGATCCACGTCAGGTTTTCCACGACTGCATCGAGCAACGGACGGCTGCCCAGGCGGTATTCCAACATCGTGAAGCCGAGATTACCGGCACCGGGGAACACGACAGTGCATGCCAGCCAAATCTCGAAACTGTGCTCGTAGTACCCATCGATCTGTGTAACGCATCAGAATGTCAATATGATCCTGTTCACATTTCGAGAGCACCCCGCTCACAGGGAGATTCCATCCGAGGAGGAAGTAGTTCATCAACGACAGGAAGAATGCACCAGATAGGGCGTCTGTCAACGAGCGTCAGTGGCGTGTGGGTACTATTGGCTTCCTGGCGAGCGCTTACAGTACGAGAACATGTCTGTGGCAAGTCAGTCAGAACGACGATACACTCGGTTCAAAAACAACAACGCACAAGACATCATTCCAATCTTGTAATGAACGGGCGCAGCCGACCACATGAAGATGCGAAGCTGCTTGGTGATCGGGCCTTTGTACCACCATTGGATGAGCGGGTTGAAGATGAGCTCGTTGCAACCTACCACCCCTTCTCAGTAAACGGCCGCGGTTTCCGGAAGAGATAGACGTACCATAGGAATACTTTTGCCATCTGTTCAGCTCATCGTCGCAGGTGAGGGAGACACCTTCTTTGAACCCTCGATTGGAGTAAGTCGCCCAGCGAATGGTGTAGCCGCGGAGCATGAGACGGAGGGCCATGTCGAAGTCCTCTGATACGTTGGCTTCAGACCAGATCTTCTTCTTGCCGTCCGCTTCGTCGATGAAGGCGGCGTCCTGTAGCGCGGACCAACGCAAGAACGCATTATGGCCGACGAAAGGAGCAACCTCGCCGTTAGCGCAGCACATGGATATGCACCTATTAATACGCCGGGTGAAGTGCGTGATGCCGTTCTCGAAATAGTGGTTGGCGACCTGCATAACGTCCGACTCGTGCTGAATGATGGCGACCTCTGGGCACTCAGACAGTTCACGAGCGGCGTCACGCAAACAATCCTCGGGGACGATGGTATCCGAGTCGACGATGAGGATGATCTCGCCCATACGAAGCGACTTGCCGTTGCACGCCCATGGTCGCCACCGTCTCCCGCTCTCCTCGTAGACCTCCTCGATGGCCATCTCCAGGGCGCGGTCTTCGAGGTTGTCTTCGAGCTCTGCAGCCGGGTCGGCGGCAGCTGCCGCCTCTAGAGCAAGAATGTGCTTCTCCATCTTCAGCGACAGGGCCAGGCCGTAGTTCATGTTCGATGCCTTCTTGAAGCGACCCGCACGCTTGAACCCGTCCGGCGCGCCGCTATGCGGGGGACGGGCGACCCAGCCGATGTTCTGGTCCGCGTAGAACGCGATGCGTTCCTGGCGCTCCTCTTCGGAGATGAGCTGCAGGCCATCATCGTGGACAAAGATAGACGATGTGCCTCCCTGGCGAGCGTAGGTCTGCATGGCCTTTTTGAGCGAATACACCGACGGAGCGCTGCCAAACCAAACAGGGTAAGCATATCAGAAAGCTAAACAAGCAGTACAATGGCCGCGGGAGGTAATCAAACCCTCGACACAAACGATCGAGCCTGATAAGACAAGACACCGACAGACCGACGCCAGCTGACACCATGCCAAAGTTGGCTGGCGTTTGCAAGGCACACGGACGGAGGTATGCATGATGCGCCACCGATCGGAAAGGACACACAACTTCTGACGCGCCGCCGGCCATTACAGAAGAGGAACGAACTTACATAGTCTCCTTTAGGCTTTCCTTGTAAACAGGCATCTCCACCGTCATGTGCGGCAGGTTTTCGTCTACCAGCTTGTTCGGGGCAGGCGGTATGGCCGAGTAGTACTTTGAGTTCTGGTGGAACTGCGCGACCGGGCCGATGCTGCGTGAGAACAGGGCAATGCTCGGTGTCAGACAGGTTTATAGCACCCGCGATGGGAGCAATCCTACTGACCAGTATACGATGTTGGTGACAATCATGAGTGAGAAGAACTGCCGATACGCGAGTTATGGTCAATGCGTGATCGGGTATGCACGTCCTAGGCACTGCCCACTTACCAGCGAGACGCAGAACAAGAACGGGATGGTGACAACGAGAGCGAATCGAGACCAGTTCCCATCGAGAAGCGCTTCCTCAAGCAGGACACTGACACCGCTCCCAACAAAGACTGCGAAAGGAACAGAAAGTCGGATCAGAAGCGGTCAGATCTAGAGGAACTCAACAACGTACAGAGAGACAGGGCAGCACCAAGACCGCTGTAGACAGGGGCGAACAGTCGGACGGGGCGAGAAGAGGGACCTTCCGCCGACTTCTCGAGATCGCTCGCATCGGCCTTCCAGTATCCCAATCCGCACGAGCGCTTCTTCTTCGCAGGGGCAGATTTGTCCTTCGGTGGCGGAGTGGCGACCTCTTTCTCGGTCACAAGTGCTGTCTGCGACTTCTCGGTCAAGTTTACGTCAGAGGCCGTGGTCGATGGGGCGACGGAGCTAGCGAGGGACGCGAACGCTGAGCGACGCTTCCAGACCAGCTTGATGAGCTTCTCCTCGAAATCGCGACACGTCGGGATGATACTGTCCAGGTTATATGACCACACGACGAGGACTCGTTCGTCGCGCTGACATGCATGATGAGATGTAAATAACAAAACAACGATTGCGACACTTACAATGAAGGCACCGCACTGTTCTTTATCCGCACGAGGTAGGAAAGACATAGTGTCGACGATCTGGATACGCGTGTCGTTGTCGACATAGATGCAGTCTGAATCATCCTTGCTACAAGGTAAATTACAGTGAGTGCAGATCGAAGAGTATCACTCGATTCAAGACCTACACAGTAGCAAGCGCAGCGTGGATTGCAGCACTGCGAACCTTCACCGCAACGACTGGATTGAGAACGCGTATGGCGGCCTCGAAAGCCTCGAGATACTCGTTCTCATATGGGAACAGACGGAAGTTGCCATTGTCGACTCGGAGGCAGACGCCAGCATGGACATTCTCCTCGGAAGGTTTGAACCATGCATCTCCTTGGGTCTGTACGGATCGTCAGCACAAGTGCATAGAATGCTGACGTATAGGACTCGCCTGCTTGAAGATGTGATGAAGTAGGGCATCATACGCATCGTAGTCCATGGTGACAGAGGAATGACAGTGGGGGAGGGATTAGGGGGGAGTGTACACTTTCGTACGACCGGGTTCAAGCAGGGCGGCGGGCCAGCCTTCTCGGGCCGTCCGAGCAGGACCTTATAACTGGAGAAGGAAGTGAACTTACAGACACGGAGGCGATTGAGATTGTCACCGCTGCGTGGGCAGATCCGATTTCTCGCCCTTCAATGAGGTTGCGCGTTCTCAACTCAACAATGGCGGCCCTTACGAGAACCAGTGCCGCCGCGACCGGCGCGATCATCTGTTTGGAAAGTTCGACGTGGATTCAGCACAGGCGGGTGCATCGAGCAGGGCATGCCGGACTTTGAGCTGTCACGCCTGGCTTGCCCATCTGCAGGGCGTATCTCAGGCATGCGCCATCAAATCGTGTTCATGCGCGTCCGCGTCCGCGTCCTGCGGATGATGGGAGGCCAGGAGCCACAATCAGCGCACTTGCAGGGCTACACGATGTATAGGGCGAGACGCCACAGACTATGTCGACCGCGAGGCGGCGCGACCGGCGAGGATAGCGAGGCAGATTGCGTCTTCAGGACGCCGGTCGGGCTGCCCTGGGCGGCTCGGGCCATGTCGAGATCTGGGAAGCCGATGCAGCGTCAGGGCGAGCATCAGAGGCGATTGAACTGCCGGGAGACTCGGTTCTGAGGCCGTATGGGGCTCGCTCTTGTCAATTCAAAACATGAGAAGATGAATCAACGAGGCTGGACGACCAGCGCATGTTTATTTCGTCGGCCCGCAGCCAAGGCGATCAGCAACGAATTGCAAGCTAGACGCTGAATATCTGCTGTATCTTGGCACAGACGCACCAACTCCGCTGAATCTGTAAACCACGACGGTGTTTACGCGCACTTAGCTGTCTCCCGAAGAGGTCGGAGGGCGTGAAACCCCAACGCTGGGACGCGCATTCCTGGAAGAAAACAAAACCATATATCAGTCAACGATGTGGTTCTAGCGTCGACAACGCCGATGTTGCCTGTCTGTGGCTGCAGCCTGCAGGTCGTCGAGCGTTTCGTTATCAACGACCGTGCACTCATCTATTTGACTGCTGGAAAACGGCCGGCTGAAACGAGTACGCTGAGAGTCGCGTTCGCCGAAGAGCTGACTCGAAACTACACGGCAAAGTACTAGTGGATTCAACATACTGGGGCCGTTGACAATCAGATCCATCTCGTTGCAAGATGGCTTTTCCTGCCTGCCCATATGTTCCGCGGGCTGAGTAGGCGATGCGGCAGTCAGACGAAGCATATACTTACAAGGTCAAGGAACAAAGACATGACTTGGGCACATGTGGTAGACGCCTGATTCTGATTTGACATCCGACAATCTCCGCCGTATGTCTAGCGCCCGTTCTTTGTCTCGCACCACCATCATCGAGTTCTGCACGCTCTAGTTCGTCTAGGTGTGTTCTTCTTCCCTCACCTGCGCGCAGGATGCAGTGAACGCGGCTCTGGACCATCTCGTTCAAAGCTGCCGCGAGGTGTTGTGCACGGGTTTTGCACGCGTTGCACTCCCGACGAACACGTATGTTTCTGTGCACCATGATCCTTTTCCGACATTACAATGGTCAATCTGGGCAGTGCCAAGATCGTTCACTGACAATGCCGAGTTATCGTCAGAAGGTCCTCTTGACATATCTAGATGCCTACTGTCAGCGAGATATTTCAGATGTTCTTCGTGCACCGGTCCTGGAACTTCTGGTTCCTTGATTCGGTCGGCAAACGCAATCCAAACGGTGTTGCCGCAAGGAGGAACTTCCATAGCATGGAGATATGGTGGTTCTTACTCGCGGACGCCCCGGCACCACAGTTACAATCGCCGCTTGTGTCTTCACCACACTTGATGTCCCTGTGCGGGTGCGGATGAATGCGCTCCTCCGCATTGCACATGCTCCGCGCCCAAATGTGTTTACTCACCTTACACGTCGCAATGTCAAGCCCAGATGAGCGTGCATTGTGCTTCCGGGACCGAGATTTACCAGTCCTGAATTGAGGCCGGCTATTACTGTCAGACGTATCGCACCCATTGATACTGTATTTTTATGCAATCGAATTCAGATGCACTCATGCATGCTGGTGGAATGCATCGTATGATTCGCTTCAGGGCCAGGTCCGCCTGAGTGTATCACAAGAAGGCCAAATGAGAGGCTCCCCTGGGTGTGCGGCGGCGCGTCATCCTAGGCTGCCCAAAGAGGACTTATCGGCTGCCTCGCACGTACAGCGTACGACAGTCGTCGGTGGAAAATCCTATTTTGAGGCCTTTTGTGGGAACCATCGAGGCATAGCCCTAATTATGACCCCCCCCGCCGCAATGACTTCGTTGACTTCGGCGGCGCGTGCCAAACCATCAATGGTAGCAATCGGGCCGCCCTAACTAACAGGTATGATGTGGTCCTCTCCGTAAAACCGAACCAATCATCAGCTTCCATGGGGGCATCAAGCGCGTTCCTCGGGGCCCGGTTCCTCATGGCATTATCGACGAGGTCAATTGAATGGGAATTGCCGCCCATTAATGCCTCACTGCTTTCGTGGTAAGTCTACCTCTCGGCGTAGCTGGATTGATGACATAGGATTATAGATGGTATCTCGCCTAAATTGGATGACAAAGTACGCTGGCACATCGGGATGGGTCCTTCAAGTTCAAACAAGGCGCCTGTTGCGTTCCGGGTCTGTGTGATGTCGCCGCAAGTACAACTCAGTGCGATGGTGCACTTGCCAGGTATGACAGCTGAAGATGGCGTGTATCACGAGCATCTGTCCACCGGGGGATACATCACCGAACTGTAATGCGAATTGGCAGGTCAGTGCAGCAGATACGTCGACGTGCATCCTGAGTGATACGGTCAGCCGTCAGCCACGCAGTTCCCAGCTATCCCGGACAGAGAAGTTCATTGCCCCGGCCAAGGCACAGGCCGCAGCAGGGTTCACCTTCCTATCATTCTCGATGTTCTGAACAAATGGCCAAGGGTGAACGCGCTCGGCATGTGCCTCGTCCACCTGGTGTTGAGGAGAAGTCTGGAGAAGGGCTGAAGAGGCCGTGCTGCTGCAGGCAAGTGCTTATCGAGGAGTCAGCGGTACCATTGTTCACTTCATCGCGGCGTCTGATCTTCTAGGCGATGGATGCTTGCGATACCTTCCTTCCAAACTCGTCTCCTCGATGGATTTCCTCAAGATCAAGCGATATGCCCGACATGCCCGCCATGTTCGGGTGCTCTACGCTCTTTCGCGATTGAGTACAAGGCCCAAAAATCCATTGACAGGATTATGGCCTTCCATCCGGGTAAATGTGAACCCACGACAGCCACAGCGTGGCCGGGCAACCAGCTGTCCAAGCCAAGGTCGAGCTCCTGGTCCTCGGATTCGCCCCGCGCTCCGTATGTGACACCGCGTCACACTGTGCACTTTGGTTCTCCGTCAATCTCCGCTTTGGCACACCATCAAGGCCCGGCCAGGGCAGGCGAGGCGAATACAAGTGCCGCACCTCCCGCACTTTCTCCCTTCAGCTCCCGGAGAGCGCGTGAAGAGGGTGCGGCCGATCAAGCACGAATCCGCCCTCGCCTGCGAAGTCGACCGAGTTGTCTCATTCGTCCCACGCTCTGATGGCGCAAGTCGAAGCTCGAAGGCGCGTCGAACCTTGAGACGTCAATCCACAGGGCGATGGCCCTCTGCTTCCTGAGCCGCCGGCGGGAGTGCGTATCATTCATGCCAGAGAGGCCTGGGAGTGCCCCTGCCGATGGAGAAATGCTCGGATCACCTTCTATCCTCCGATACCTCCTTGTTCCTGGCCCACGTAGATGTGTCTTGACAGTCTGTCCGAGGGACCCATCCACTCGGGCCCGGTGAGAAGCCAGCAAGTCTTCCTGCGGTGGACGTATCGGCCTGTGCCAGTACGTCTTGTCAGAATCAGCGTTCACACTGCATGGTAAGGGACGCCAGACGAGAACACGCTTGGCCGTCCTGAGAGGACTTCTGACGCGCAGACAGGACCGAGCGATGGAACTGTCCGACGACGCATCCGGGCGGTCGAGGGGTCGAGGACGGCCTGCCGACATGATTGTCCGCATTCCAAGCCCACTCTTGTGCCTGCTTCATTCAGTGTCCATGGTCACTCACTTAAAGACCCCTTCGCGGCATCAGAGAGCCCGAGACGTCCCAGCACCAGTCTCTAGCCGTGTCGGTGTCGAGATTGCCGTTCCTCACTAGCTCCGACCGAGGATACCTCTTCTGAATATGTCGAGCCTCTCACCTCCCTCCACGACCAGTTCCGCTGCGTCGTCCTCCGAGCAACTACCTGTGCCGACGACCAAGATGGGATCCAAGCGCGAGCATCCTATGCAGCCCCCGAAGCCGCTGTTCAGTCTCTCGCAGTCGCAGCAGGGGCTTGACAGTACCGAGGACGTCCGCCGAGACCCGTTCCGGACGCCTGACATCTCGGTTCCACCGACACCTCGCAGCGGCGTCAGCAACCCGTTCTCTCCCCCTGCGAGCGTAGTCAACTTCAGCTCGGATGGTGCTCATCTCCATCATAGCAATGCCAGTGTCGCATCAACCTCGTACTTCCCAGATCCCTCGTCCTCGCCTCCTGGCTCTCGTCCGCACACAGGGAGCCGAGTGTCCGTGCAATCGTCTCTGCGCAACTCTACGACTGACCTCAGCCACATTCGCGAAATGGGACGCGGAGCCAGCAGCGGTGTGCGCAGCCGAAAGAACTCGAACGCGCATGTGCGCAGCTCGTACATGTCTCCGCCTGCGATGCCGAAGCGGATGACGTTCAGCGTGGAGGGCTCGTCCGAAGCGACTGGTACGGGCACTTTGCACACTGCAATCCGCGCTGCGAAGCGCCAGCGCTCGAGCATGCTCACCGGCGAGGTCGTCAAGCCTTGGGTCACGGACAAGGACTTCTACGAGCGGCTTTCTTACTGGCTCACCGTCACTGTTGCGATGTTGGGCATTGCGGGCGCGATCATACGCGTGTACTTCTCCTTCATTCAGGTCCCCCGCGTTGGCAACCTCTGTCTTATCATGGAGGACGACTTCGACACGTTCGACACGCAGTACACCTGGACGCATGAGGTCGACATGAGCGGTTTTGGGTGAGTGTTATACAGAATTTCCAGTGCCACCCGGTCGCTTATGTTGCACAGTAACGGCGAGTTCGAGATGACTACCAATTCTCCGAACAACTCCTTCGTTCAAGATGGCAAGCTCTACATCGTCCCTACTCTAACGTCAGACGTCATCGGAACGAACGCGGTCATCGATGGGTACACGTACAACATCACTGGTTGTACCGCCGTGAACGTTACGACTGGATGCGGCGCCGTTTCCAACCTCACAGCTGGGACCGTCATCAACCCCGTCATGAGCGCCCGTATTACGACAAAGAACAGTCACCAGATCCGATACGGAAGGGTAGAGGTCGTAGCCAAGCTCCCCACTGGAGACTGGATATGGCCCTCTATCTGGATGTTGCCCTCCACCAACGCGTACGGCGCTTGGCCAGCCTCGGGAGAGATCGACATCATGCAGGCGCGCGGGAACCCTCCTGAGTATCCGGCACAGTGAGTACACACCCCTAGTCAATCGGCACTCTATCGAGCAGTTATGTTCTGCTCCACTGTCGTGCTTCTTGGGAGATTGCATGCTGATTGGCTCTGCGTCTATTAAGGGGTGTCGACTATGTCCGCGGTTCCTTACATTGGGGCCCGTTCACGTGGCTCGACGGCGTGAGCAGGACCTTCGGCTGGTGGACCAACCGTCGCAAGACCTTCGCGGAAGGCTTCCACACCTACGCACTCGAGTGGTCCCCGGAGTTCGTGCGGATCTACGTCGACTCGCGCTTGACATACATGCTTTACCTCAACTTCAACGAGCCGTTCTTCAAGCGCGGAGACTTCCCGCCGGTCGTCCAGAACGGCTCGCAGTTCATCGAGACGCCGAACCCCTGGGAAAGCGGCACGAAGAACGTGGCGCCGTTCGACCAACCGTTCTACCTCATCATGGACGTCGCCGTCGGCGGTACAAACGGCTGGTTCCCCGATGGCGCCGGCGACAAGCCATGGCTCGACCACTCTCTCAGTAAGCCGACTTGGTCCTCCGGCAATATCATCATGCTGACGTTGTACATTGCAGCTGCCATGCGTGACTTCGCCATCCGGCAGGATGCTTGGTACGAGACCTGGCCGAAGAACATCGAAGATCGTGCGATGGTCGTCGACTCCGTGAAGATGTGGCAGCGTTGCTAGTCTTCTTGTCTTCCTCTTTCCCTCTTCCCCTCTACCCATATGCCATAGTCATGGTATCTATCACAGGACATTGTCACGACCGTAGACTCCCGCTGTTCCCAGTCGCGTCTCGACTTCATTACCTCCCCGATGGTCTTCCTACGTTGTCATAGCATGATGCCGGTCGGCATAGCCTTTCTGCTGCTATGTTCGGATGCTATGACCCCTTGCCTTGGGGAGGGCCTTCATGTGTTGCTCCGCCTGATATCGCCTCGCTTTGTCTCCGCCGACGTCGTGATAGGCCGTTGTACGGGACTTGTTTCGATGTTGTGCTTCGGCGTCGTCACCTTCCTTTCTACCATGCTGCATGTCTGTCTTGATGTTTCAACCCGCTCTTTACCTGTCGCCGACCTTTCTCTTCTGTTCACCTCAGGGTCTGTGTTCTAGGCTACGTTCTGATCTTAATGTTGCATCATTTGTATTGGGATCCTGTGTGACTTACGGGGAGTATGTACCAATTCCGCGATAGACTGTAAAATATACCCGTTCTCATCAAATCGTACATCTCCTATTGGGTCTCGACGTTGTGGCTATGGGCATGCTGACAGGACAAGCCATTCGGTCGTTGCGCCCAGACGTGGGTAGCTACACGTTGCGAGATTGCCAACTATGGCGTCCTATGCTCTATCCCGCCGACTCGTGCAGGCACATATGACACCCGCTGCGGTATTGCTTGCTGCATGAATTATCTGCACAGGGTCTTCTTTGCTGCCAGTACCGCAGAAAGTGCCTTGCAGGCGCCACACAAATGCATTACGTCGACGGGCTGTCCATGCTACCGTATCAGCGAACGTCCGGATATCTGTCGTCGCTGTTGTTTAGGGTGAAGTGCGACGCGACGTCTCGGCGCGCTCAATACTGCATCTACCAACGTGTCTTCGGTGAGCGGTGAGCGGCTTGTACATGAAACACATATGTCGAGAGCGGGTGGAAGACGGCAGGGCCGAGCGCAACGAGCAACATCCGGTAGGCAGCAGGGGCGGATAGAGGCGGCCGCTGTTCCTGAAATTGGGTGTCATGTTGCCTTGCTGGGGTAAGTACATACATACCGTAAATTGCACGCCCGTGCTATTCGGGTTGCACCGACAGATCTGCAGGGCGTCGGCGCTGCGGGCATCTGATTGTTCCCCCTCGGCCACCATGAGGGTCGTAAACGCCATTGTGCGGTGATTAGAGGTAATAAGGCGAAGTCTCAGTCCACAATGCACCGCACCGTAGTAGGCGCTGCAAGGGCATCGCCAGTGCCGGGTCCGGCGGCCCAAACTTGCGTGGGCGTGTTCCGCCTCTTGCGATAGAGAGTGTTCTTCCCTGGGTCGGAAACAACCGTGCGAGCCTCTAGGTAGATTTCTGTAAGTAGGTTACGTCCGTCGCTGAGTTGAAAGCCTCCCTAACTAACCTTGTACCTGCTGTACATAGCCCTCTACAAGTCCCGGCCGGTACGATTCGCCGACCATGGGACAAGGATTAGCAGAAGAGAAGCGTTGGACGATCTACGCCTGAGCCTGTATGGCGGGTATATTGCTGATCGAAGGGCTACTACAGTTCGATTCCTCCGATACTAGCCTGTTGCACCTGTCGACTGGGCCTTTGATTCATCCCCGGGAGCGCTTCTTTGGGCCGGGCGAGCTTCGCGCTGGCATAACACCGTAGCGCCTATGAAGATACGCCCAAGAGTTTGCAGGGCCTCGAACACGACACAGACGACAAATTGTAAGTCGCCTTCGAATGGGTTGAAATGTCTCGGCGTTCACATATGTATGGTTCATAGTTCCGCGTATCAGCGCTTCTTGAGCCTGAGCGGGCGCGGATTTTAAACGAGGGGGCCCGGGGTCATCACCAGTGCGAGGTTCGCTGCACGTTGTCGTGTTCGAAGAGAGCATAATAGTGGCACTGCATCTTGTTGGAGCAGAGCTAGGCTCGTCCTGACCACGTCTGCGTGCAGCACGGCTTGACCTCACACATGCAGTCCGCTTTCCTCAAAAAGCGGCTCGCACGATAATATATGCTGGGCTGTGAATGTGAATACTTGTTAGTTGTTCCCCATGTTCTCCAAATCTGTCTTACACTCTTCAGCTCACCTACATGCGATTCCACAGCTGACGAGGGCAATTAATTAAGAGGTACACATGAACCTCCCGCTATGTTGGACAGTGTGTAGCAAACAAAGAGGCAAGATTCAAGAAGACGCCCACTTTGGCGCAAGGAGCGCTACAGGCGCTTATGTCATAGGTTGACTCCAAACTATCACCGCCTCAGTCGCTCTTGCATGGCGAACCTCAAGAGGTTGCTATTTCTTGCAGTATATTCTCATGCAGAACACTTGGAGGCTGCGAGAGAACATTACGCAGCATCTGCGTTTGCATGCCGGATGTTGGACAAATTGGAATCCGACTGGGCCTGAAAATGCTGAAACTATGTTCTCCCAACAAAATGCATGAGAATGTTCGCTCATGCCTTGCTTAGGCACAGTGATATAGATGGTGAGTGCTGAACTCAAGCTCTGAGCGACAGCGTGGATGCTGACGGACTGCCAGGCTGCGAAGCATCACCCGTTCTCCCGCGGGCTTTGGACGGGAGCGACCCAAAGCCTCGTCGACATGAATCATCAGATCCAACAAAAAGCTTATACCGACGGAGGCTCTCCCGTTCTATCGGTCGAAAAACACAGCTGGCTTACGAACAGCATGACGACATTCCAGCACGATCACTCATGCCGGTAGCTCTCATGGCAGCTTCTCGCTCACTCAGGCTGCCCGATACCCTCTCTGAATACAAAGCTCCCCTCCACGTCATTGACTTGATTTATCTTCGCGTTTCACTCGCTCCTCCCTCGGACTTGCTTGGAGCTCCCATGGTCTATGTCCCTGGCCACCTGTCCGCGCTCTTCTCGCGAGAATCGTCCTCGCATGCCACGGTATAGCTCGGGCTAGGCCATGTCAAAGTGACTACTTTCCCATTTTAGGGAATCACCGACGCTCTCGCCTTCTCAGCCCTTCGGATTCGTGTCTCTCTGTCTGGTGACTGTGCCACGATACGCCTGCCGAGAATATGTGACTCAGCGACATATTTTCCGAACCATGGCGAATGGGCGCTGTTGCGTCAGACGGTCTTCGGAAGGTTGATACGCGTCCTCACGGGCAAAGCTATGGCTGTGCCTTACTCCCGCGGATACCAATTGCTATCCGCATGCAGCTTCTTGGTGCAGGCTCCTCCAGACGCGTCACTCGAGCATGTGTTTGGTTCTGATTTCAAAGAACCACCATTGTCGGCCCTGTATACGAATTCGCTCCGGGCGGCGTACAACAAATAGCGCGATCATATCTCTGGACGCCCATCCGCACGATCGGGTTGACCATTCGGGCGTCCAACGAGCCCTGGACGCGATACGCCTTCGTAGGACAGTGCGAATGAGTTCAAGACGGGAAGCTCATGTCTCGTCAGGAACGGTGAAATGCCCATTGTAAGGATGGATTGAAGGCGACATCTGCACACCTTGTACGTTCAGGCGAGTCCGAAATGTATCTTGGACTGATCGTCAGCAATGACAAATTGACAGCTTGCGCCTGAAGCGCCAGATAGCGCCTAATTGGCAGTGCGTTCGAGATCCCCTGGACGCCGTCATTTGTAGTTTTCCCGAGGCGTCCTGTCTCCGTTCATTCACAGTATCTTTAGATTCTAACCTTTCACAGGCAGCCTCGCCGCACTCCATGCTGCCGCCACCGATTGGTGGGCGGCGCGCTCGCACCGCTCTGAAGCCATAACGTTATTACACCAGGCCATCCTCACCAAATCCTCAGGCTTCAGACCTCCCCTCCTACGTCTCCTCACCCAGCCAACGTCCTCCTCCGAGCCCACGCATACAGCTGTAGCAATGTCGTCCTCAGACCATGTTGCATCGGCACCTGGCCGCGATGGTGGTGTTCCGACGTTCTATGTCCAGGATCGTTGCGACTCTGCGGATGGTGGCAGTGACGGTGCCCGTAACCCGTTTACCACTCCCGACCCCTCTGTACCGCCGACTCCTGCGCCTGCGAGCATCATCAGCTTCAGCGGTAGTGCATACTCTATCGACCAGCCCATCTATCGGCGACACGACAGTCGCATGTCCGTGCAGTCTGCACTACGTCCGACAGCGAACGACGTTCAGGAGCAGCCCAGAGGAACCGACTCTCGGATCGATACTCCTTCGTCTCCGCGGTCTGCGGCGCGAAGCTCCTTCATGCCTCCCCGCAATCTCCGCCGCAGTACCCTTCACGAATCGAGAGACCCGGCGCGGTCGTCTGTGATGCCTCGTGTTAAGCGGAAGATGCGCTCGTACATGCTCACCGGCACCATAGAGAAGCCATGGGTGAAGGAGAAGGACGCTAGAGAGACGCTGTCCTATTGGCTTGTCTACTTCGTCGCCTTCATCGGGGTCGCGGCGGCGGTCATTCGCTGCTACTTTTCCTGGGCCCAGACTCTGCGCATCGGGATGGTCTGCCTTGTTATGGAAGACAACTTCGACACGTTCGATACAGAGAATGTTTGGACGCATGAAGTCAGCATGAGCGGTTTTGGGTGAGTGATCCTTTCCATTATGTTATGTTCCTTGAAGAGGATTGTGGCTAATGCCTTGCACCATTCAGTAACTCCGAGTTTGAAATGACCACAAACTCGCCCAACAACTCTTTCGTACGAGACGGACGCCTGTACATCGTTCCCACCCTCACTTCCGACGTAATTGGGTACAACGACCTCTTCAACGGCTATACCTACAACCTGACCGGATGTACGGACGCGAATGCCACCAATTGCGGCGCAGTGTCCAACGAGACGCTCGGCACGGTGATCCCTCCTGTAATGAGCGCGCGGATTCACACTCGTGATGCTTATGCGATCAAGTACGGAAGGGTCGAGATCAGCGCGAAGCTACCCCGTGGCGACTGGCTGTGGCCTGCTTTGTGGATGCTCCCGGTGAACGACACATACGGGCCGTGGCCGAGGTCGGGCGAGATCGACATCATGGAAGCTCGCGGGAACAGCCCTGAATACGCAGCGCAGTGAGTGCTCTTTAGATATACACCTCATGAGAGCTTGTTCTCACACATAGTCGGCGATCATCAAGGGGTGTCGACTACGTTCGCGGGTCGCTTAACTGGGGTCCGTTTACGTGGCTGAACTGGTGTCGGCAAGACCTTCGGGTGGTGGACGAACCGTCGCAAAACCTTCGCGGACGGCTTCCACACGTACGCGCTCGAGTGGTCCCCGGAGTTCGTGAGAATCTATGTCGACTCGCGCCTTACGTATATGCTCGTGCTCAAGTTCAACGAGCCGTTCTTCGAGCGCGGCGAGTTCCCGGCGGTCGTAGCGAACGGCTCGGAGTACATCCAGCTTCAGGACCCGTGGGCGAGCGGTACGCGCAATGTGGCACCCTTCGACCAACCTTTCTACCTGATCATGAACGTCGCCGTTGGAGGCACCAATGGCTGGTTCCCGGATGGCGTCGGCAATAAGCCGTGGCTGGACGGCTCGATTAGTAAGTAACATGTTCAGCTCGAAATCCGAACCAACGTTGACTTTCGATGATGCAGCTGCAATGCGCGACTTCGCTGCGAAACAGGACGATTGGTATGCTACCTGGCCACAGAACTGTGGAGGACCGGGCGCTGGTGGTCGACTCTGTCAAGATGTGGGAGCTTTGCTGAGCTTCAGGAATGTCACTGCTCGCGATTCATAGACCATATGCACTGTTTCCCGCCTCTTAAGGGTTCACGAGATTGTATAATTGTTGTCTATCGCATTGCGTTAATGCGACCCTCGTGATTAACTTGCAGAGGTCTTCAAGGTATCTGCGAAACGTTACATGATTTGCTTCAAGTTCGCTACAAGAGTCTCAAGCAGCTAAATAGTTCATAAAGAAGCGCCACCACATGCTGCATACGGCGCGCACGGGCAGGCGCTCTGCCACCTCATGGCTTCGACTTCAACTCCTCCGACATCTATTCTGTGTCGATTGTCCCTGCAAGCCTAGGAGATACTGCTGGACGGCAAATAGAATACTTGGTATCCTTCTCTGGGCATCATTGACTCGTAAGACCTCAATACCTCCGTATAGCTCAGAGCGTGTCTCGAGTTGAACCAAACGCCAATGGCTATAAGGTGAGACTATGGTCTTCCCAGATCAATCGCAGCCACTACGTCTGGCTTGTACACAAAAAATAGTGCGTTTGAAACGTTGAGCCGGTCAGAGAGTATCAACTCCAACGGCATGAAAACGAGAGTTTGAGTCGCAACAAACTTGCCGGTTTTCAGACAAAAGAGCTACCTCCCTCGGGAGGAAAGTTATCGGTTGCTTGTAACGTATCATGCTCCTGCAATTAGTTCCAGCATATCGTAGCTAATCGGATTGAAACAGATGATGATACTTAGTTACAGATGCACGCTACTCGTAGACGAAAGCGGAACACCGATTCCTTCGCACATTCCTGCGGCTCGAGCAAACAGAACGATGATATCCCAGAATGAACGGTACACGCTCGCTCACGTCCTCGTATTCCGTACACTGGATCGACCTATCGGGTACAAACGGATCCAGTAGCTGTCCCGTGCACGCTGCAACTCTCCTTGTCTCACTTTTGGGACCTGGAATCTGCCATATGACCTCGATTCTGGAGAGAACCCGGAGTGAGTTTGCTTCGCCTTTGTGGCGCACTAAATTGACGATACTCTCCAAGCCAGTACTATTCCACGTGCCGAGGCGGCGTGTCCGACGGGGTTACCTGTTATGTGACGGAGGAAAGTTGAAACCACCGAAGCCAAGATGGCGGGTGTCGGTGATGTGCATCCGAGACGACTGACTATTCTCTAGAAGCTGCGTGAGGCGTGCGTATGCGATACAATGAGTGCCTACCTGCCAATGAGCCCGGGTCTTGAACGAAGGATGCGGATTTAGTGAAAAATTGTCTTACTGCGCTCGCTATACGACAACCACGTATGTCAACGATGACCCAAACCCTTGTTCCTGCTGGCCGCAGGCGCTGCATCGTCGGCGGGACCAAGTCCTTTTCCACATTACCATCTTCGCCCTTACTCCATCCCTCCTTCCAGTTATACTGAGCCCGAGCGCTGTAAGCTGAGCATCTTTCCGAAGTCCTGCGAGCAGAAGCATGTCACAGGCGCGCCTGTATTCGCGGCCTCACATGCCGGACGCGGAGTTCAAGGCACTCGGGCACCAAGCAATGATCCTGGAATAACGGGTCTGTCACGGACTTCTCGGAACATGACTAGCATAGCCCTTGTTTTATTAACTGACACCGACCAGGCCTGGATCCGCTGCTTTCGGGGCACCGCCAATCACATTTAACGGGCGGGATCAAGTGCCGCGATTGGTGTAGCATGTCAGAACTCTCTGCAATGCGTCGGAGCGACGGGCTTGAACTCAACAAGTGTGAAGTGACGACTACACACGCTTCTAGTTCACCATGCACTGTACGCAGACAGGTGGAGCAAACCATATTATCTCCGTTGTGCCTGGGCATGCGGTTGTGCTTTACAAGATTTCCTTCCGAGCCCGACGCATCAGATCTCGCGAGGCGGGAGGCCGCCCTGACTTCGTGGACGCAGTCGGGCGTGCTCGCCCTCATGTTGTGCCGCGGTTCACACAATTGACACAATGTGTCCGTTTAGCTATAGTGGGTAAGATACTGGTGTTCTCAATGAGTCCGAGATTATCTATAGTGGGTTGCTCTCCGTACGTACGTCATCGTGTGCATAGATGCAGCTATATACCCAGGTGACAGGGACAGTAATAAGTGGCTCGCTGGTCGAAAGAGATATGGTAGGTCGGCAAACATTGGATATCATGCCCAGAAGTAACCATACGGCGTGTCCATATCGCAGAAGTCCATGCGATGATATGATGGTGCGTCTCAAAGCGATCGCTATTCCAAGGAAGAAGGGAGGATGCTGCGAGCGAACGTGTATGTCATAGGAACGAGAGTGGATTCCGTACCGGCGCCCGAAGTCGGGGATATTGCGGACGCGAGTTGCCCTGAAAGTGGAGTAGAAAGTCTAGTAAGAGAAGATCATGAACCATGGGTTCAGGACAATCTGCCAGACGACGTGTCAGCCATCGTTCTGTGAAATGGAGCAACATCACGTACCGGGTATGCAATATGGCAGCCGGCGACAATGCTTCATGAGAAAGCCAGTCAGCACCATCGATAAACGTGCCGAGGAAGATGAGAAGTACTCACGCGAGGGGGAGTATCACCGCCCAGTCCCAGCTGAAGATACGCCAGCCCACAGGAACAGCCTCCGTCGTCAAAATTATCATGATAGCACAACATGCCAGGCTGATTACGAGGGAAAGCCAGAATCTTTTGAGGATCTTCGGCACCTCGAGCCAGAAGTTAGAGCGCTCGACCTCTTTCTTCGTTGCGCCCCAAGTGATGTTGTACGAGAACAGATGTGCCAGCAAGGCTTGCGATAGGTGGATACTCAAGCCTCCGAAGAAGAAGAAGCTGGAACGTGCGTTAGACCCGGATTGCTCAGCCTCGGCACACGTTCCTGAAACTCACAAAAATGGTATCCACGTCACATTTTCGATCAGAGAGTCGAAAATGTTGCGCTGTCCCAGACGGTACTCGAGGAGGGTGAAGCCGAGGTTGCCTGCTCCAGGGAAGACTACAGTGCATGCGAGCCAGATTTCGAAGCTATGCTCGTAGAAGCCGTCCACCTACGCGATGTCAGTCAGCATGACCTTGCATGACAGCCAGACGACGTACCTTGATATTCCATCCCAGCAGGAAGTAATTCAGGACAGATAGCAGCGCAGACGCGGCAAGGCCGTCTATCACAGTTGCGTTAGCTCATGAATTGAAGCAATAAGCGCGCGGTCACAAACAGTAGGAGAACATATCTGTCAGAAGAGCGATGTCAGTACATATCGAGGCGCAATGCGAGCGACATAAACGTACAGGACAGCATACTGATCTTGTAATGTACTGGTGCGGCCGACCAGAGGAATGTGCGCAGTTGCTTGTTGATCGGGCCAAGTCTCCACCAGTGGATGAGCGGATTGAAAATGAGTTCGTTACATCCTGTAGGTAATCAGTACTCGTCAATGACATCCAGGTTTGAACATGAATAGAGACCGCTCACCATACGCGTACTTCTGCCATCTGTTCAGCTCATCGTCACAGGTCAAGGACACGCCTTCCTTGAAACCGCCCTCCGAGTAGGATGCCCAGCGGATGATGTAATTCTTGAGCTGCAGGCGCAAAGCCATATCGAAATCTTCTGACACGTTTGCCTCCGACCAGATCTTCTTTACGCCATCGGCCTCGTCGACGAACGCGGCATCTTGCAGCGCGGACCACCGGAGAAAGGCGTTGTGCCCGACGAAGGGTGCTATTTCGCCGTTTGCGCATCCCATCGAGATGCACTTGTTGATCCGCCGCGTGAAGTGGGCAATGCCGTTTTCGAAGTAGTGATTAGCTACCTGCATGACGTCCGACTCGTGTTGGATTATCGCGACCTCCGGGGACTCGGCAAGCTCTCGCGCCGCATCGCGCAGGCAGTCCTCGGGGACGATGGTGTCGGAGTCGACGATGAGGATGATCTCGCCTACGCGCAGGGATTTACCGTTGCAGGCCCACGGACGCCATCGACGACCGCTTTCCTCGAATGTCTCCTCGATAGCCATCTTAAGCGCGCGGTCCTCGAGACACTCCTCCGGGGTGTCCTGGGCGCCTGCAGCCTCCAGAGCGAGCAAATGCTTCTCCAGCTTGAGCGAGAGGGCCAGACCGTAGTTCATGTTGGATGCCTTCTTGAAACGACCCGCACGTTTGTATCCGTCGGGGGCGCTGCTGTGGGGAGGACGCGCAACCCAGCCGACGTTGTGGTCGGCATAGAAGTTGATACGAGCCTGACGCTCCTCCTCCGAGATGAGCTGCATGCCATCGTCGTGAACCAAGATGGAGGAGGTGCCGCCCTGACGTGCGTATGTCTGCATGGCCTTCTTGAGGGAGTATACCGAAGGCGCTCTGAGTGCGTAGTTTGTTAGCGCCAGATCTACCTCACGGAGATTGCGGCGACACCCTTGACAAGAATGGTGAAGCCGCAGCCAGCGGTCGTGGGTCCACCATGGGTTGTCCCATGACACGACAATCGTACGGTGCGAATCCGACGGACTCGTCGGTACTGCAATCTGGCACCGGTCTGATCGCCGGTAGGGCCCTATGGCCGGAGTCGGAGTAACACGAATGAATACAGCCACTCACATTGTCTCTGTCAAGCTTTCCTTGTAAACAGGCATTTCGATCGTCATATGAGGCAGATTGGTGTCGATGACCTTGTTGGGAGCCGGGCGCACCGCCGAGTAATATTTGGAGTTCTGGTGATATTGCGCTACTGGGCCCAATCTGCAATCGGTCGTTAGTAGCTTACATTGCACACAGGAGCAAGTTACGAACACGAAGGAAACGTTCGCAATGATTTGGAGAGCGAAGAACTGTAGTGAGCTTTAGTAAGACGCTCTCCAGAAAAGTAGTCCAAGACTCACCAATGACACGCAGAATAAGAACGGAGTGGTAACCAAAAGAGCCAAGCGCGTGAAGTCCCCGTCCAGGACGACTTCCTGGACCAGAACTGCAACACCACTCCCTATGAAGACTGATTGACAGTTGTCAGTACGTATGCATACGGCATGACACACAAGAGCTCACATAAGGACATCGCGACACCAAGACCATTGTACACGGGTGCAAACAGTCGAACAGGCCTAGGCGAGGGCCCCTCCGCATTCTTCTCAACATCATCCTTGTCGGTAATCCAGTACCCGAGAGCTCCGCAACGGCGCTTCTTTTTCTTGGCCTTAGGCGGCTCTTGCGCGGGTGCCGAGGTCTCCTTCGTGCTGACCTCTTCTGGCGCCTTCTCGTTAAGGTTGACGTCGGACGAAGTGTTAGACGAGGGTAGTATTATGGAGCTGATGGAGGTGCCGCCAGAACGGAGTTTCCATACGAGCTTGATGAGCTTATCCTCAAAATCACGGCAGGTAGGAATGATCGTGTCCAGGTGATACGACCATACGACAAGAACACGTTCATCACGCTTGAGCGGATGAAATGTCAGATTCAAAATCAGTGCCGAGGTCGTCAGACTCACGATGAAAGCACCACATTGCTCCTTGTCTGCGCTTCCCAACAACAGAATCGAGTCCAGTACCTGGATGCGAGTGTTGTCGTCGATATAGATGGCATCCGCGTCTGGCTTGCTGCAGGCTATCAATCAGATGGGTACGCATGATAGGTATGCGTGGTTACGTACACAGTGGCAAGGGCTGCATGGATAGCCGCGCTACGGAGCTTGACCGCGACAACCGGGTTCAACAGTCTCACCGCAGACTCGAACGGTTCCAAGTAGACGTTGTCGTAAGGGAAGAGACGGAAGCTTCCTGAGTCCACCCGCAGGCAAACGCCCGCGTAGACGTTTTCCTCTGATGGCTTGAACCAAGCATCCCCCTGGGTCTGTTCACGGTCAATGACGAATAACAGAGAAAAGGACGCAGGTGTAGCATACCTGCCTGAAGATGTGGTGGAGCAGAGCGTCGTATGCGTCGTAGTCCATGATACGAAAGAGCTGCGTGGCCAATGTGAGTGAAGAGGAGGGAGGATAGAAGAGCCTCTAGGTGCGAATCCCTGCCTCACCAGGTGAACAGCGGCCGGCATATATGTATTTTGACGACGCGCCTATTCAGGTTACATCCCAAATGGTCAACTTCGGCGAAAACGAGGCGGGAAGTCACAGATAGACAGTGACTGGTAAGGCTTAGGCACATGGCTCAGTTTCGGCAGGATGGAGTGGCAATCTCGTCTCGTCGGCGCGCCGTGCGGATGACACGCTGACAGACTTCCGCGGGCGCGCGTCCAGTACATTGCATCGAGCACAAGGGTTGCATGTCACGGAGAAGTGAATCGCCGCTCTCGATCTGAAGAAGATGGGAACTTCGGAACCATCCCGTTCTGTGATGATATGAGAGATGTGTCACGACTTTACGTTCAAATGCTTACCACTGGCCGATATAACGCCCGCGGGACACAGTACACCGTGTGAAGGCCAGACGAGAAGAAAGATGTCATTGCGGCATTCTCTACCACAGATACGAATTTTGGCAACGCGCCGCACTGTGCTTGCAGCGCTACGGTGTGCACACAAATAGTGTGCCACCATGCTACTGTCAGGCTTATCGGGAAAGTCGTGTCCCTGGGCGGACAGGGACTCTCCGAGCGATTTGAAACTGTCAGCGTGCATCGCCGGCAAAAGAGGTCGCTCCAGGCATGTAGCATTCCGATGAGCTACATGACTGGATTGCGTCGACTGTAGTCCGTGGATGCAACTAGACGGCTATCCCGGCGAATGATTACCCATGCCAACGGGTGTGAAGTCGGTTACACTGGCCATCTTTGGTGAAGTATAAATATTGTGACACCGACGTTTCCAGGTTAGCGTTGTGCATCATACGAGTAGGTATAGCGTGATAGAAGAAGCCCAAGGGTCAAAAACGCGGTTGAAATAGCAGCAAATTGTCGTGGTCGAGATGAAGGACGGGGTTGACGAAGCGCTCATGCCAAAGCCTCATTGGGCGCCTATTTGGTGCACATTAAGATATTGTTCTTCGAATTCGTCCACTACGACCGTGAGGTTACGTAGGTTCATGAAACCCGTCACGTCCACCTTGCAGATGTCAGCACCTCAAGACTATCTAAGGCGAGGAAGACATTTTAGTACCTTTGGTGCTGGCTTGTGACCCGGAGTGGCACTCGAGAAAACCGCGAAAAGTCCTCACGAACGGACTCGAGTCTAAGAGAAGAGGCGTAGTTACATACTCGTGATCCAATTGCCACGACAGCCATACAACGTACCGATGTTCCTATCAAATTCTCCAATATTGCCAAAATTTAGTTCTCATGGACTCTGCCAAGGCATCTACCGGGTGTAAGTTATGGGACTCCGCGGGTGTAGGAAGGAGAGACCGGTTCTTCGTACCCTTTGTGCTCACCCTTGGTGTCAGGCTCTAACGAATCCTCTTGACGCACAGAAATATGTTAGAGAATGCCATATCTAGCTCTTGAGTAACACGGCACAGCTGATTGAAGAGTGCGATTAATTCATGGACCGTCTTTTCGGCATGGCTCGGCCTATGCTCCGACCAGGCACTGTCCGCCCATGGCGGCGCTTTCCTCAAGAAAATACTCGATAGTTAGAGTTGGAATAGGAGAAACAAAGTTCGTACCTTTCCACTCTTCTCATGCTCGGATGATTTAGCAACACTTTCTCTCCCTCTGTGGCGATGACGCCAACGTCCAGGTCTGCGACTACGCCGAATCTCCAGGAGGCTACGCTTGTTTGACGAGTCTCTCCGTGCCGCTCGCGCTGTCACTTGCTGCTTTCACACCAGAGACGTCAGGCATCAATACCACGGACTCCTTGGATTTGGGAACAGGAAGCTCTTGTGAGTTATCCCTCTCTCGACCCCGTATTTCCAAGTTTACTCAGAGCTGGCATTTTCCCGATCCCCTTACCTTCCCATGACACACTCCCCAGATTTCTGGCTGAAGAGGTCTAGACAAGACCTTCGAATAGATATTGTCAGTGTTGGTTGCGTCCGGCGGCGACATAGTCGTTCGTCATATGAACTACGCTAGGCATTCGCCTTCTAGGGGCGATTCACCGGAAGCTGAGAAACAGGTGTGTTCAGGTGCTTTTTTACCCAATCGCGTTATCGCCGTTTACCACTGCCTTGGACTCACGACCGCTCGCGAGCCGCTCTGGATCCGCGTTCGCTTCTTTTGAACAGGTCGAGGCCTGCTATGGCACCACGGCCGAGGAGGATCTATCTCGCAGTACTCTCACTTCCGCACTGGCCCTGATTCATAATTTCTGACACGGACCGCCTTTCAGCGCCTCTCACACCATCGCAGACCTGCTCTGCGGTCTGATAGGAGGTCCTACAATTTCCTTGCGTTCGGAACCATATTTTGTAGCGTCTAGAAAGCCAGACGCCCTCACGCCACTGTTCTGTCGAAACGTCGACAATGCGGGTGCACCAGCCAACACCTGAAAGATTCACCCGACAGTCGCGGCAATCGCTTCTTCACCCACGTCCGCGAACTACACTGCCTGCTTTGAGGATACCTGGAGTTGGAATGTCCTGCTCTTAGTACTTCGGTTGGGGGAATCACCGTCGGTTGGGCGTCCGCTGCTCTCCCTGCTGCGCACATGCCAGTCGAGTTGTCCATATGAAGCCTGGAGATGCATGTTCGACACAGTGTGGTCGGCGTATCACACGGGACATGAGAGCTCAGGACAAAGATGAGTATCCATTCCCTCCGAAACGCCGACGAGACGACGTCACTGAATCCTTCTGGAGGAACTTCGCTAGCAGGAACCTGTGCTCTCTCATACGTCCGTGCTGGATGAGGCAAGGCTGTTACCCTACGCACAAAGGCCTCAAGCAGCTTCCGAGGAGCTTTTATGCCACAGAATAGCAGAGCGCATTTCGACAGCGGCCCGTCTGGATCCTTCAACCGCCCGTCTTAACCCCAGGGACGTGGCTAGTCGTCAGGAGACGCTTGCATCGCGATGTCACACACGACCCGAGGACTTCCGTCCTCGCATCTCTGTCAGGTATCCTCTGTTCTGCATGGCATTTTACAGGCACATAATCTCGGAGACTTGTGATACCGTTGCCCCATCGGTAGGTTGTCTTCCGTCGAGTGGTGCGACCATGTGAGTCCCCGTTAAACTTGACTTATTTCCTACTCAGTGCTCGTGATGACGAGACTTATGCCGCGTCGCAGGCTGGCTACCATCGGAGCTAATCAATATTCCTTGTAGCACAACTGCTTTGCTTCGCGAAACTCGGATACGTCACTGGTTCGCCAACTGCGAGGAACCTCTAGCTTTGAGGGCACATGCATGTTCACGCCTTCGGCCTTTTTGGTGCCCCCTCACCTTGTTTTTCCACGGTCAGTCTAAGAAGAGCTCAACGTCGAGCATCGCACGTTTCGGCACGAGCTTAGAATAAGTATTAGCAGGCCAGAACCACCTCATGTCCCTGGACTGCGATGTCGATGCACGACTTCCATAAACTCCCCGAACCTGGAATGAGCGAAGATTCTCGCCGCTGCCCAGAAGCTGCTGCCTTGGCTGATGGGTGTCTTGCAAGATGTTTGAATCGTTCACTGAGCAGCGCTTGGAAGGGTCTGATGACTTTGATGTAAGTTACATCCGCAGACTCGCGGAGATGAGTGGACAAGAGTGAGACTAGCGGACGTTATAGCCCTTCTGCCAGTCATATGTATAGTATGTCAAGAAACATGGAGATTGCATAGAAGTACAGTATTTGACGTTTGTGCGTTGTCCGTCCACATCATCGTTGAGAAGGGCCGTAAGCCCGAGCGTCACGGTCCTGACACTGTTGCTTCACACATTCAAGTTGTTGGATTTGTACCACTACAACTCATCGACTTTTAGCTCATCCTCCCGATATTACAGAGCCGCATTGACTCCGTGAGGCGTGCCACGTTCCAAATGACCAATAGTGAACACTGTGCCCTGTAGCCCAGCGGCTTCATCTCTCCCATGACTTAGCTGGTTTGCCTTGACGTCCAACTCGATGACTTCGCACTCGTTGATCTCGTTGTTCCCGAGGTTCTACAGGTTCTAATAGAAAACGGTCATCAGCGTCGGATGGTATCTGCGACTCTGAATGCAGGTACATAGATGCATCGACCAGTATGGCAAACTCACGGATGTAGTCCCGCAATCGATCGTGAGCCTAGGTCGCGTGGGGAGATTAATCGCTGGGGAGATACCAGCTTCTCCAAATATCTCTGCGCCCCCACTACTCTGTTGTGCAAGCATCTGACGAGAGTTGAGGCTAGCGAGGGGTGCAACGCATTCGGTTAACATGACCATCACACATGCGCGACTGGTAGACACGTACGCTGCGAACAGTGATGTAGGGTATACTGTGAACGTTGGTGTAAGGGTCTTTGATACTAGAGATACACCGAACAAAGCGAGAACATGAACTCACGCTTCGTGGCCACGATGTCGAACCCTATGAATATGCTGACGTTACGAGTTGGATTGAGAATGGTCTCCAGTCGTAAGGGCATTCTGATGAGATGTAGCCGTGCTATAGGTAGAGTGATGACTTACAAGGACGCAGGTAAGGAGGGGGAATACACTGTAGGGGCGCTTTTTGTGAGGTCTGTAGGACCTTGCATCTCAGGGAGCGGCGAACCTTGTAAGCAGACCTGGCATACAGGCAAAGCTCTCGTCGGCATCGGCAACGCTCTGTCCACAAAGTGAAGTACTCACCTGTAGAGATGGCATACAGAATGACCACATTCAGCAGAGAATCCGTCCTGAAAAGTGACGGTGTCGGCGAAGTTTTAGAGATACCATACCGCCCTCATAGGCGTGCGACGTACTTCTTGATACCATTCCTGCATCGACGAAGAGCGCAAATAAGCACAGACGTGAGGATCACGTCCGATACTGCACTCAAGCCGAAGGTAGTCGGAGTAATCCACTAATGCACAGGCAAGCGACAGATGCCATATCAGTGCAATCTCAATGGTCAAGAAATCCGACTTGACGCTCACTGTGAAATGCACATACGCAGCGTTGGTTGATGTCAGAAAGCTGCAGGCGGAATGGACCAATCAGGGGAGCATACACTGTACGACTACTGAGCGTCACTGACAACGTCGAGGAGCCAGCTGCCAAGGTTATAAATGCTCAGTCAAGTGATCCGAGTTCCTCAACACTCCAGCAGATGCTTACCTATACCTAGCACTTTTGTGTAAGGCCGGAATCGCCGTGGTCAGGCGGGCAAGCGATGCGACTCGAATGATACAACTGCACATACCCAGTTCCAAAAGGATGAGAATGACCTGTAAAGGTCATCCGATGCACATCGAATGCGAAACCACCATGAGACTCACAACTGCAAGCGACGAGGATTTTTGTACCATCCTCGGGCTATTATTCATCAAGTCCGCATTGCGTCAGTATATTGTGACGCAGGTCTTGGCTGGTTTGCGTACTCAGAAGGAACACTCGGCGTACGAAGAATCTGACGGAGGCGTCAGCGACAGCTTGGTGGAAGCGGTGGAATGCATCTACGTTTGACAGCTAACGATCAGGAGGCTCTGCAAAAGGACGAAATCGAGGTCATTCTGCAGGCAGTTGGGTTCTCGCATCACTGATCACGAACAGAGGATATCGGAAGCAGCTGAGATAATGAGGTTTAGCTGCGCTAAGTATCAGAACCGCAATGGCGAAACCTCCTCACCTTGAAGCCCCTGCATTGGCACGTGCAATTAGCAATCTATGTTCGACACCAGCAGGTATCTGCGAGGTGCACTTACGCACTGGCGGTGCCCAGCGCGATGTAATTTTCGTGGTTGGTGACCATGTAGAAGTAGCTGCGATAGGAATGAGACACTGCACAGGAGGACATATTGAGATATTGGAATGAGGTGAAAGACAGACCCCACGGATATAGAGAGAATTGTATGGAACGTCTCCCAGACACTGCGACATGTGAGGCATGTGGTAGCGCCAAAATTGTGCTTGGGCTCACAGAACGAGTCCGACCTGGAAAGAAGGATTAGTGACAGCCCGCCATCACCCAAGCGTACGATACAGCGTGATACAGAGTCCTCGATCAAGAAGGGCGGTACTGACGAGAATTTTCAGAAAGGCGTTGTCTCTCGAAAACGCCTTGTAATAGAGAACTGCTTGGTGGAGATTTAAGCCATAGATTCTATGTGTTGTTGGACCTTAGTGTTAGGGAGCGAGCGCAAAGTAGACAACAGTACTTGCATGAGACCGACATAGCATCCAATGAGGCCAGCGCTCAAGGTAGGTGTCACGGATGCCTCCATGCTGAGAGTACGCTTCCACGTCTCACGACACGGGATCTTATAAGCGGCGGGCACAGAGGCACTTGGTCGGAACGGCGCGCCACAAGGATATCCCTTCTTCTTGCAAACTCAGTTTGCCAATGATGGCATTCGGAAGAACAAAGTCGAGCAGTGGCGTAGAAGACGATGTAGTCGGCGAAAGAAGGTGATGCAGTTTGGCCCTCGAAACTGCGATGTGATTCAATGCTGTTGCCCAGAAGACGCCACTCGTTTGTTGTATCGATTGCACTGCCTAGCTAAAACCCACAAGACCGATGCAGCACTGTTCGTGCAGTCTTCAGCTCAAGGGCGAGCGAGCGGGTTCTGCTTACAGCCAAGGATGCCATGTCGGGATGTTGAAGGATCACGAGCACCACGATGGCACGATCCTCTCGACTACGCAGGCTGAGGTTGTGTATTTCGTTCGACTGACGAAGGCTGTCCACTACGTAGGAGCACATGGCCCGCTTGATGACACCAATGGTTATAATGATCTGAACGCATAGGTTGCGAAACTCGCCTGCATGCATCCTCGTCTGCCATCGTCCGACGACGGACGTCCGGGGCCCGGGGCTAAGGGTGTTGGTGTTGTTCATCTTGGGAGTTGCTTCGTAATTTCGAACCGGGATGGACATACATTGCCGTATGCCAGCGGTGATATTTTGAATGGCAGCATGATAACACCGTGAGACCGGAGCTATAGCCTGGATCAGACCGCAGTCTACTCCGTATCGTTGGTGCTTTGAGGGCAGGGACTGTTGTTGATGCTGAAAGCTGTTAAGAGTGCATGTCATGAGGCCCGCAACACCTAACCTATACTGTGTAAACGGCCCAACACCGTAGGCTTTCAGCAGCACACATGCAATCCGACCTTGTCGCTCGTATACCTCGCAATAACCAAACAAATACATGCACGGCAACAGGTCACGACGCAGATGCGCCCATGAACGTCCCGCCCAGACCTACGTCGTCCACCTCCATGCCGCCGGGCCTCCTCCCAAGCGCCTTGTTCGCCGCTCGCCGGGCCTTCTTCGCCTCGCGTTTCAGCACACGGCGACTGAGAGGGTTCGCGCTCGCCATCGCGCGCCGCGCGTGTTCGTCCACAGGGCGCGTCATAGGACGGGACGTCGTGCGACTTGCGCATGCGCTTCGGCGCGGGCGGGCGTGCCTCGTCGGCTGCGGTCTGTCCTGGCAGGAGACGGAGGCGGTCACGGTGCTCACTGAGACTAGGGAAGGGGCAGGGGAAGGCGAACGAGAGCGCTTGCGGGGAATGTGCGGGGCGAGGTCGTCGGATTCCATCTGCTTCCTGGATGATTATCAGGCATCAGAACTGCGCACGACGCCTGTTCAGAAGGGAAAGATGTACCTACCCGTCCTCGTCCATAGACTCGACAGCATCCTCGGCGTCGACGGGGTCGTCGGCCATCTCCGCGTCTGCGCCTTCACCGCCAAACGCGCCCGCGTCCGCAGCACCGAAGAGGCCGTCGAGCATGAACGGCTTCGCGAACTCTGTGACAATCTGCGCCTGGCCGACGTTCTCTGCGCCTGGAGCCACCTGAGCGCCGCTGCTTCCAGGCACCGTGGAGGGTACGAGCGATGGGTGCACGGTGGGCGGCGTTGAGAAGTACGGAATCTTTTGGTGGTTCCAGTCCATGAGGATCTGGCGCGCTGCAGCAAGAATGTCCGGCGTGCCGCCCTGTCCACCACGAGGGGAGTCGAAGCACGTCAGGCATGAACGATAGCAGAGATGTCACACATAGGCGCACCTTGAGCAGCCTACCGGTCGTGAGCGCAACCATTGTAAGGAATTCCAGCGTAGATGAGAATTCTTCGACGTTGTACAATTTCTTGAGCACGGCACGGTCCGTCCGTGAGAGGATCTCCTCCACTGTTGACCCTGGTGAACATGACCTGACAAATTCAGACACAGGATTACATACCGATAACGACTGGATCCTCAATGTCCTCGACCTTGACGACGTTGCGGAGGAGGACGTTGCTCTTGCGATTGCCCTTTCCGTCGTCAAAGTCATCATCATCGAAAACGACACCAGGAGAGTCAATCACGCGCAGGCCACGCTCGAGCTGCACCGTCTGCAATTCCTTGGTGTGGCCCGGCTGAGCAGCAACGGCGCACGCCTTGGAGCGCTTCAGAGAGTTGATGAGACTGCTCTTGCCGACGTTGGGGTATCCGACAACGCCGACGGTGATGCTCTGTGCGCTAGGCTTGTATGCCTTGAGCAATCGGAGGAGAGCAGGCGCGGTCGAGGAGGAGAGATTTGTTCGCTGATTGGCACTTGCGGATTTGAATGGAAGGGTAGGGGTTGTATGACGCAGATAACGAAGCCATGCCTGGGCATTATCTTTGGGGACGAGGTCTGTGCAATGATCAGATTCTACCCCTAGGGTCCGATGGCAATTGATCCGGGAAAGCGTACCGATCTTATTCAGCACAAAGACTAGTTTCTTGCCCTCACTCTCCCTCCGTCGTACTTCCTCCTCCACGAGTCTGCTCCTGCAACCCTCCGGGTCGCGCGCATCCAGTACGAGGATTACGATGTCGCTCTCATCGATAACTTTGTGCAAGGCTCGGATATAGTGGCGGCGAAGCTGCTCCTTTGTCTTGGGGGCGCCGCGTGACGAGGACGGGTCAGCGTACGCTTCGTCGTCTACTGCGGCCGACAATTCGGCAAGTGCAGCAAGGGATGAGAGGGTGGGTTCAGAGGCCATCTGCGCGTCCGGGTCATGGCGGGGAGGCTGTAGGCTCTCATTGAGCCACTGCAAGTGTAGCGAACATATTCAACAAACCGTACCGGATGAGCGTGTTTTCCCGCATTACGTGCCTTCAAACTCGGCAGACGAGGAACACCGGGATCCTTCTTCAGTTCTGAGAGTAAAGTGAGTCAGTGTGTGTTGTGGATAACGCGACATTATGATCATGATTCTCAGCCACCGGGAAAGGAGACATACTGGATTTTGTTGGGACGTCTAGCTTGCGATTTTCTGGCTAAACATGAGCACAGAGACAAGCAAAGAGACTGAGTACATACTGTTCCTTGCCATCGTACTCAACAGCTGTGCGAGTGAGTGAGAGAGAGCAAGTAAGTACCGATGAAAGAAAAACTTGATGTCGAGCGTGCTATAGGCGTGCGATCCGAATTGGGTAGCGGTAGATCCGGATCGGGCACATCTCGCAGGCGCTGCGGCGTTGTTGACAATTTGGTTTGTTTCGCTCAATGGACATCCGCTCGCTCTCATGCACAGCTGCTAATGGCTACACTGGTGAACTAACCAATGTCATCAGTCGACGACAATGTGCGACGAACTACTGTCTGTCTGTTTGTCCGAGATATGCCTTTGGTGCTGTATGCAGTCTTGTATAGGGGTTTGCAATGATTTCTGGATCACTCGTGAGCCGAACCACCCTCGGATTCATTCAGTCCAGGTTATTGATCCAGCCATCATTGAACAGGTCATGTTTGCGTATCTCAGCTTTGTAGATGTACCACCGATTGGGAGGAAGAGTCTGACGAAGGCGAGCACGAGAGACTTATCCAAGACGTCGTGCCGGACCCTCGCCCCGCGATGGACCCCAAGTCAGGTTGAATGTACGTTCCGTCTTCTTGACGACGCACATGTCTTCATGCCGTACACTAGATGCACATCTTGGGTTGTCGTATGTTCTGTGGGTTCTATCAGGCCAAATGACTCCGTGCTCGTCCCGATAAGTGCCTTCGCTCTCCCAATGTGGCCGGTACTTTTCTGCCAGGGCGCTCGAAATTCGAACGGAACTGCACTATGGGTAGTTTCACGCCGGGTATAGAATCTCAACAAGAAGTCTAGCTCAACACGCTTCCTGTGATTGTCTTGTATCGGCCTGAGCGGCTGCTGTCGCAAGCACACCTCGTAATGTATCTCATTCTGGCCGGCGCTCCTAAGGATTCAACATGCTCAGCGACCGGTTCACTCGTTATGACCTCCATCCTGCATGAATACTAGTGCCCGGCTCCGATAGCCCTTCAACGGCTCCCGCGTCCATCCCTGCGGAGATATTTCGCGACCGCTCGCACTGCTCTCGTAACCGGCGGTACGCCCTTGCATAGCTTCTTACGCCACGGCGGCTGCCTGCTGACCCTGCGTTATGACTTGAGAAGGACAGCCGCACCGCAGCTTCTCACAGACTGGTGATTCGGAAGTGCGACTCATTCATAACTCCCATCTATCATCATCGACACAAATCAAATAGTGGCCCTGTGGCCCCTTGCTCATCATTGGGACTCTCAGAGGCCGGCATGATTAGGCGCGATGCTACCCAAGAGGGGGAGGTCAGAGACCCGCATGAGCCTCCAGTGATTTTGCCTGCGTTTGAACGTCTTGCCGTATATATTCTGATCAGAGACGCTAACAGAGCGTACGCCCAACATGCTCCCCATACTGCGCACTAACCTGTTGCACGTCTTGCCCAGAACGCCAGGGTTACCCTCGCTCAACAGCACCTTTGGCGCGATACTCATCGGAAGCTACATCGGCTTCATGTGAGGTTGCCTTGCAATCCCTCCGTGTGAACCACGCTGACTTCAGACTCTGACGCTCCGTGCCCAGAATATATGGGTTGAATCTGTACCAGACGTTACACTACTTCAAGGCGTTTCCGAACGACCGCCTCTACCTCAAGATTCTGGTCAGTACTAAATGTGTCACGGACCACGATTAATGCTAAAGCTTGACCATGCATCAGGTTGGGATCGTCCTGTGAGCCGCTCGCCACATCCTTGGGGCCATGAACTCACCAACTGCAGGGCTTTGGAGACCTGGCATACAGCATTGTGCATGCATACGTGGTACGCGATACATTTCTCCAAGCCACTCCCATTTCACTGATTACTTTATGCCGCAATGTCAGTTACCATTATTTGGTCACGAACTACTTCAATCCTCTCGCCCTCCTCGAAGGTTGCGTGTGAGTTACCTTTGAGCTTTGCCGATATCGATCCTCCTTGCCTTGTTCACTTAACATGGTGGCCAGCCCTATCAGTGTAAGGAAGCCCATCAGTAGTCAAAATCACTACGCTGATCCCTCCTCTCATAGTTGGCGTGCATCGCCGCCGTACGTCACCAATGATCCTTTCGGCTTCATGGCACCCGATTTGACCAGCGTTTCCACTTTTCGTGCACAGGGCCTCTCAATCATCACCTGCCAAACGTGAGAATGCCGTCTGAATCGTGTATACGATGGCTAACGCAACCTCAGATTCTTCGTGCGCCGGGTGTACCTGATTGGTATGTCTCCGTGTAGTATAGGGCTCTACGGAGCACATTGACATGACACGAACACGCGCCGTGACAGTTGGCTGGCGATGGAGGATCCTCATAGCCGCTGTGGTAAGTCCAAGTCGACTCTCTAGATTATTTCGGCTTGAAATGACCCGGAGCATTCCAGATCCTCTTTCTCTTGGCTGAGCTAGGTCAACAAACATCCATTCATCTGCGTCGATGAAGTGCGCTAACGCTCGCTCCGATGCGAACAGCGCTGGCCATAGGTGAGCACGAGTAGCGCATCCAACTGACATCAACTGGACGAGCTGACCACCTCCCTCGTGCCCGTCAGCTGCCACCATTGAGACGTCAGTCATCACAGCCGCTCGTCCCCCTCGCTTGTACGGCGATTCGCTGACTCTCTCATTCGTGCAGTTTCCTGAAGCCGACCTTCGCTCAGTTCGAGCACGTCACGGTAAGCGTCCTGTATCCTATTCCTGGCGTCAGCGTGGAATTCACTCCGGTTGGTTTGTGCGGCTACAACAGTGGATCATCTCGGTGGCGTTCGGGTTCAGCGCTGTCGCGGACATTACCTTGACCACTGTTCTGATCTGTGCTCTTCGGAGGTGCAGAACGGGTATCAAGAGGTATAGCTATTTCCACGGCAACCCGTCGGCGTGCGGGAGATCCCGCCTCGCAACCCCTGACTGAATGATACATCTCCACAGCACGGATTCACTCTTAGATACCCTGATCATATATGCAATCTCTACTGGTGAGAATGTCGCTTCAGTGTGTAGGCGATCCTGAACTGATGAAGGCGTTCCTGCCGCACTCCAGGACTCCTCACTGGGTATGTCTCTGCCTGACACAGACCAGCTGGCTCGGGCTTTGCGAGGTCACTCACCAAGGAATTCACAGTGTCTTCGACTTGCTGACCTTCATATTCGTGAGTGGTTCATTTGTGAAAGACGAGTAGATCGACGTCTCATGGGTAGCATCCTTATGAAGGCCCTCATCCGACCCAACGACCTAATCTTCTTTGGCGTGGACATCGTGGCAACCAAGTGTGAGTACATTCCGTCACCAATGATCGTGATCCAGGCTGACATACGACTTCACTCGGCAGTGTATCCGACGTCGCTCCTGACAGCGTACGTACATTCTCATTTATGCGTGCGTCGTAGCCTACGAGCACACCGCTAACCAATCTTTGATAGCCTGAATGCTCGCCATATGCTCGCGAAGCAGAGCAGCGGGGCTGCGGCGATATACGGCGAGTCCGGCATCATTTCCATGTCGACTGAGCATAAGCGATCCGCCTTTGCAGTCAATCGACTTGTTAGTCCCAGAGTGAGTCCGTCCATTCCACCGTGTCCGAGTCAGCACGTCCTCCGAGAGAAAGGAAAACACTGATGGCGCCCTTCTTATCTCGAGCCAATGCTGACGATGAATTTTGTTGCGTATGGATAGGATACAACGGACCACGAATCGAGTCGGGGTGAAGCTATCGAGATGAACGTGAAGGCCAACCATGTGTACAACAGCACGGGAGACGTCGGGCCTCAAGCGCCTGTCATCTCCATCGGTCCTCTTGGCAGCGGCTTGGCACGTTCGCAATCCGAATCAGCGTAGTAGAGGGTGGCCAAGGTTTGGCGAAAACCGTGCTCTGTCTAGGAACCCACGTACTCATGCTTTGACCCACACACTGCTGCTCAGAAGTTGATTGTTTCCGACGATGTGGCGTCGAGTCTTGTCTTATACCAACAGTGCGGCCGGTCTCTCTGAGAATTCTCATGTTACAGTTTTCTCTGCAGCCGGAATGGAGCGCCATGCGATGGTACAGTATTACCCCGTGTGTAGAAATCTGATGCAGGTGAGTCCGAGGGCGTTGGAAGTCCAGGGCCGGGACAAAACGGCCTCCAGAAATAGAGCCTATACGAGCGCTGAACGCAAGCGTGGCGATAGTCCTGATGCCGATGTCGCTGACATAGAGACCGATCTGAGTCTCTGGTATCATGACCGAGCGAAGTCCTGACATGGAGAGGAAGCTATGTCGGAGCGAAGTCCTTGCGAAATCACCAGTCACCAGTGCTCGAGATACGCCCGGGCGGCGCAGCTTACCACTTGAACGCCCCGGCGTGAGAGAGAGCACGGAGGTTTTTGGCATCTTGCAGTCAGCCCCTGTCAACCCCAAGATGAATCCAAGGACAATTCGGTACCGACATCCACCGCTGTGCCTGATGCAGTCGAAAAGTAAGTGATACCTGTCGAGTCTTCGGGACACTTGTCGACAGATGCTGATACGTTACCTTGCATAGTGTGATGTATATGCAGTATACATATGCAAGGCAGGCGCGGGCCTCGCTAGGGGATATCTACATCACCGATACTGCTGCGATCTGGCCCCCGTTGTGGATTCGAGGTAGAGCTTCGGGTTCTAAACGCTATCTGCTGGTCAAATCCGTGGTGTCAGCGTGCGATTTCATAGGCACAGGAAGGCATGCCGGGAATGGTGCACGCATGTACCGTACGCCATGATCTGTAGCATTTCCCGGGCTCTGTGAATGCTGAAGGTAAGCAGGAGCTGGTAGAACCCCACTGCCGCTTGATACACGTTGCTGACCGGCGCTCTATAATATATGAGTCTTAGGCTTCTCCTGTACAGAACTCTCCGAGGGCTCTACACAGGTATTGCGCCCGAGGTAAGCATTCACATGCTAGGTTCTGATGTCGGGTCATCAGGAGAGCCGCAGCGTGCGCTTTCCGGTACATCATGTACGGGCGATGCCATCCTTACTTCTCTGCATCTTTCATCAACATCCCTTGCTTGCTTCTGCTTCTAGTCCGCTTGTAGACGCCCCTCTCTGTATCTTCGGGTCTGTCGCCTACCTCTGACTGTGGCTGTCCCAACTCCTGTGTAGGTTTCCATCACGCGTGCATATCATTCTCACTGACCGATGACGAATGTGTTTAGCCGCAGCAGTGGTTTGTCTGCGGAGCTCCCAGGCCGTCGCTGACCAGTCTTCCATACTCATACAGTGTGCTCTCACTGGCGTCGAAGAAACTTCATCATGAGGACGCCATCTCTGACCCCCATCATCACCCGCTCATTCCTGGCCGGCAGTACAGGCGGTACCAACAGCTGCCCACACCAAGGGTAGGCGTTGGTCCCGAGGTCCTGGGCCGCGTCTAGTTGGCACGCCTGCATCGACGTGAGACGCCATTGCATATGCTGCGGTTTCTCAAATGTGGTCTCTCCGTCAGATCGGGTGCCGGATGGCAGTACCAATTCGAGTTTGACAATATGCCGACCAAACATTGGCGCCTTTGGATATATATGCTTAGCTCGTGGATATCTCCCCGGTAGCAGCTGACGGCCAACATGTACGCCCTCCCTCGTGATGACCCTGTTAACTTGAATCCCTCTCAAGTGGCCTGGATGAATCGTACTTTCGGCTCAGTATTGGTCGGATGCTACCTCGGATTCATGTAATGTGGCTCACCATGGGGCCTTCTCCTGGGCCTTTGATGCTGATTGCAAGCTTTGCAGCATCTATGGATTGAACATACACCAAGCAGTCCGTTACTTCAAGACATTTCCGAAGGATCATATCTACTTGAAGCTCCTCGTGAGTGCCATTCCGCCACATTGGCACGTTTAATGTTGTGATTAATCATACGCCTATTAGGTTGCGTCCGTATTGTGAGTGATTTGGTGCCCAGACGGAACCGTATCCTCATTCCTGACAGGTTCTGGGAGACATTGCACACCGCATTTGCAATGCATACCTGGTCAGTCTGCCGCGTCTTCCAGTCTTTCTCCGTCTGGCACCTGTTTGACCATGGCTAAAGCTATCATTACTTGGTCGCGAACTACTTCAATTCGTCAGCCCTTTTCGTTGGCTTCTCGTGAGTGGCAGATCACATCCCGCTTGCCATCATTTCTTCGGCACTCACGGCGTCGTCGCATGATGCAGCTCTTTGAATGTGAGTGCACCTAGCTCAAGTCGCCGTGCACTCATGGCTTATTCCCTTTTTTTACACAGCTTCTCCCGCTTGTCGCAGTACGTCATAGTTATTGCCCTTTGTACTCGCAGAAAGACTGATACATCCGCTCAAGGGCTTGTCAATCACAAGTTGTCAAACGTGAGCCGTGCGTTCAGTCCTATGTACTAACCATTTGTAACGCCATCCTCAGCTTCTTCATTCGTCGAGTGTACCTATTAGGTGGGAAGCTCACTCGGTTTCCTCCGTCTGAACAAGCTCCGATGCCAATGTCACATGAAACGTAGTTGGTGGCCGGTCAAAGATCCTCGTTGCCGTTGCCGTAAGCGAGATATTCTTCTCTATACCACCCGCTGCTGAAAGCATGTTAGATCCTGTTCCTTCTTGCTGAATTAGGTGAGGATGGTTGGGTGCTCTTCTGCGTTCAAATTATATACCATATTCACCCTCCTTTTGACGTGTCCAGGCCTGGCTGCAGGTGAGCGCTGACTCTGATCTTTGTCGCGCCACTGAACGCTCGAGCTGAACCCTCCGCGACTCATCAGCTTCCAGCGCTGAAACGTCCGTCTTCTTGCACCGCGCTCTCATTTATGCGACTCAACACCTTCACTTACAGGTTCATCAAACATACATTCAAAGCATACGCAAAGGTCACGGTAAGCTCTGTACAGTATGCCCCTTCGCCATAGCACTCACATAGGGGTTGCCGGCCGAATGACAGTGGATGATATCAGTGGCCTACGGCATGGCCGCGGTATCCGATGCGGTCCTGACGACCGTACTGATTTGCGCTCTCCGGAAGTGCAGAACTGGTATGCGGAGGTACATGGCATCATGACTGCGATAATTTCTTTCATCAGCTCATGCAGGCGATCTTCCACGCAGGACGGATTCTTTGTTAGACGTGCTCATATTGTATGCGATCTCTACCGGTGAGATGATTGGCTTGGTGCTCGGTCAATTGCAATACTCATCGGATTGCAATTATTTTCCTACAGGGCTCCTCACCTGGTGCGTCACGTTTATTTTCGAACCGCCAAGGGTGCCGGGCTAAGGTCCCCCACAATCCAATTAACCGAATAGTGTATTCGATCTTGCGACATTCCTCGTTGTGCGTTGCCTTCTTTCTCTTGCACTAGCAGAACGCAGACTGAAAGTGCCCGTCTCTCGGTCGAAGTCCGTCATCCAGCCCACTGATTTTGTGTGGTTTGCGATCAACATCGTTGCTACAAAAGGTCCGTTGCTTGTTTTGATCCCATACTCCGTATCGTAGGCAAAGCTCACACAAGGCTCCGTGGCTCGCAGTGTACCCCGCGTCGCTCTTGGCAGCGTATGTACTATGTACCGCGATTGCTAAAAGTACTTGTCGACACTGACCCCAATTTGGTTGTCAGCCTCAACACCCGCCAGGTTCTCGCAGAACAAAGCAATGGAGCGGCGGCGATCTATGGAGAAACTGGCGACTCCCCCACTTCTGCTATGCCTACGCGCTCCGCGTTCAGGCTCGGTAGCTGGGCTATGTCAGGAGTGAGTTTGTCACCTCGGCTGCAGCGAAGCCATTGTCAATCATCCCCTCTTTGTGATCTCCTTATAGCGTCCAGAACCAGACGAAGCTGCTGGGAGCGAAGTGATCGAGATGGACGTGAAGGCCGACTCATTCACTGAGAAAGGGAATACAGGTATGAACAGAACCGTCGTTGAGATCGGCGCTCTTGATCGCGCTGGGTCGCACTCGGAAACGTCTTCGGCTGGATAGTGTACCAATGGATGTGATAGATTATACTGGAGTTGAACGGTCCCTGCGATAAACGCAACCCTCCCTGGCAGGAGTTCAATGTGTTGCGCTATGGATCGTCAAACAGGGCAGTCTACGTTGAGTTAGTAGCTATACGATACATGAATAACAGGGTGATACACGAATAAGGTCGAAATAGTCGTAACGCGATTAGTCGGGGATGCCACGACCTTGAAAGGTATGTACAATACTCATAAGGTTCCTCTCGATCTACCCTATTCCATCCAATGATGCAGAGCAAGCGATAGCAAGAACGTGTGAAGCAAAAAGGAACATGGACCATGCGAAGGTCAAGGGACAGAAGATGCACTGTGTGTTCTGGGAATGTCGGATAGGAGCCGGACCAGAGCTCTGACTACGTCTCGCGATGCGCCGCAGGCATCATTAGTGGGCCTATGCGACGAGTTCGTTGGGTTTGTCATCCTTCAGGATTGACCGGATCTCATCGCCTGGTAGTTCACTGCCTGTGGAGATGATGGTCGTGAACTGAAACGTAGTTGGGTTAGCGTCTCGTTCTTGAAATCCGTTTAACCTGCTCTTTTCCTGTCGGCCGCACATTCTCAGTAGCTCGTAGACGCACCTCGATATTCTCTCCAGCCTCCATGTGCGAGGGCGACGATGGGTCATAGGACCCACTGCTGCTCGGGTCCGTGGACAGCGTGGGCATCGTCCTAAACACGACTTTGCTTTCCGCGCCTCGCCTGCGAGCGTTGCGCCTGGCATTACCCAGAAGTGAGCCGCGAGCGTTCAGAGTTGCAAGGAGGGAGTTGACGTATACTGCGTATGTGAAGTCGAGGGAACCCAGACACCCAAGGCTGACAGTGAGGAAACACCACCGGCATAGAAGTAAAAGGAGCGACGTACGTTTGCTGAGTGCAAAGTAGAAGGCAAAATAGATGAACTTGGTCGGTGCGACAGCGTACTATGGCGGCATGAGGGTCATGCATGAGGCTTGTACATGTCTGTCAAAGACGGGGTTACGCACCGAGACCAAAGCGCCGATCGCACAAAAGCTAAAACAGGGGAGCGCAAGAGACTGATTCAGCTGTCCGTTCGCACCGCACCCGCATCGCGTCCGCTGCATCACAGATGCAGCAGAGAGAGATGGAGCGCGCAGTTGGAGGGTTACTTACCTGGTCAGCAGTCCGGTGTTGATGCTATAAGTGATCAGGATTCTTATGACCGAGTCTGTTCTGCAGAGAAGATCCCAAGCGAGCATCAGAGTGGGGCGCATGAGAAGGTGTGACGGACAATGGTCCAGCGAGGACAGACGTACCTTTGTATACCTGTCTCGAGCCTTCGCAGGAGGAGACACTGTGTGGCTGCTACAATCAAGTCGACGGTAGCCTCTACAGATAGGCCAAGATAGAGGCTCCACTATGTGAGAAAACACAGTCAATGTACGGCCGATCAACACGCGTAAAAGGTGAGAGGACCTACGGAGAAGTGGATGATATCGCTGTATGATGGTATCGAGTATCTGTCGGATGGAATGTTAACGTTCAAAAGCGCGCGCGCGTCCAGACAAGTCCGCTTACAGCTTAACAGCGAAATCTTGCAACAGTGCGGAACGCTATCAGCATCTCATATGTCTTGTATCACACAGAATCTTCCTTACAAGCAGCGTCCACTACGTGATCGGGGAGGCTTGTGAGGTCATAGACTCACTAAGGATGCACGAGACGTACCGAAGATGAAGATGGAGAGGAACGCCTTTACAACTTGGTCAGTATGACTGCAAGTGAGTGATGGACTTTATGGGACGACGTACTATGACCGCGGGGAATATGCGGTTGTGGTTGCTCACTTCGTTAAGTCGAAAGTATTAGATGACTATGTTAATATTAGGTCGACAATACTTACGTTTCCACAGCCTATATCCGAAGATGCTGCATTGGAGAAAGCAGGCTTAGCAACGTCAAGGTGTGCGCGTGAGGGGGCCGAGGAGTCAAAGACACTTACTATCGGACGATTGAGTTGCTGACATTCTGCGAGTCCCGGATTGAGTGAACGGCAGGGAATGGCACCCAAACGACATACCGAGATGATGATCATAGTCTAGCCAGGTCATGAGAGCTCAGCACTGACACAGGCGCGCACTCAAGGATGCTTTAGACACGCACCGGAATCGGCCTAGACGAGTAAATCGAGTTCAGCCTCTCACAGTAGCGACAGGGTATTGCCTCCGTACCATATGGGTCGTTGCACCGCTAGCAAATTGGTGAAGTTCGTTATGCAGTACCAGTAGATAGCTCCAGTGATCAAGCCCGCGTGAACACTGTCTAGGATCCTGTGTGGCGAATCACTTGTCATTGTCCCTAGCCTCTTGGCGAATTCAATAAGAACATACCAGATGATTAATACCTGTAAGCGAGAGATATCCGTATAAGGGCCGTTACTAATGTGGTGCGATGCCGAGTCCTAAGTTGGATACGGAACTGACCGAGAACTTCAGCTTCGTCCCGTCAGTCTTGTTGCGTCTGTAGTACATGAATGCCTGCAAGCTGGTGATCCCGAAGAGCCTGGATGATAGATATCAGGGCCGCGTGGCTTTAGACGGAAGAAATCCTTCGACGTACAAAGTAGTTACAAAGTGGCCAAGAAACGCCGCTCCGAGGGTGCCATCGAGGCTAACCTTGGCCGACTCCGGGCTGGAGGGCAGCGCAGGGCCGTCCATGGCCGGGGTCCAGCTTCAGAGACACAGGACGCTGGAGTGGGGGGAGAGATGGAAGACCATGGGCAGGTCAGTATGGGAGAATACCGTCGGGAGCTACTGCGGCGTTGTCGGGGTACTAGTACTTATATCTGCAGGGAATGACAAGAGGTTGAGTTTATGTGAGCCGAGGCGAAGATTGTCTTGTATGTAAGTACGCGCAGATGAAGTAAACTGACATACAAAAGCGTTTCAACCTGTTTCAACGCGGTGTAAACAGGAGTGCTGATTGCGGTTAAATCGGTTCGCCCGGCGGTTTGATCTGTTTGATGCGTGCCTGGAAGCGCATCCGGCGTAGCGCGCGTTCTCGCAGATCCATGCCACAAACCACCACCACCACGACCATCCGGGGCTACGACTCAAGTAATCAAGTTCCACCAGCCAGTGCATAGCACATCTTTTGACGCAGAATGCGCAATCGGTGTATCTTGCGCCGTTCAGGGGATGGGTACTAACAGTATCCGTGAACACATGTTGGAGAAGACGACGAGAAGCCCCCAACTTCATGGTTGCTGCGCGCAACCGTGTGCATAACTTGTTGGAACTGAGGCAAGGGGGACGCACACTGACATTCGCCGGATGGCACAGTAGCTCTTGTCACGGACGAAGTCCCTGCACCTAAACCTTAGGAACGTGCTCAAAGAGCCGCGGTCTCAAGCCATTTGCTTCAATGAAGTGGCGAGCAGAGGTGCGTAATACGTATAACAGTACGTCTGCTACTCAAATCATGTAGGGACGCGACGGACACGCTTGAGATGTACCAAATGGCTGACCACAGTATACGCGGTCATCTTTGAAGGGCTTCGTTGCTCGTGTCTACCCCATATGGCGGTATACCACGGTTTGATCACGGAGCGTCGAACAAGATAGGATCTCTGTCTTCTATCCCGCTCTGTCGCCATCGGGGCGTCATCTCTTCGCCTCGCCGTGCCCAACTTGCTCTTCGGAACCCTGCACACGCTCGCTGCGATCGTGCTTGCTGTTCGGAACACTCGTACGCCGGATACCATCCGTTTTCCGCAGGGCTAAACATGTACCTTCATCGTGTTAATCTTGTCCCCTTGGCGGCAGCTCGTCTGTGGATCGTCCCGTCTCATGAACCGGTACATCAGGTGGCGTGAAGCGCACGAAGCTGCCTGCGGTTCTGGCGCATCTGTGAGTCCGACAATCTCGCTCTGGGAAACGACCTTGGCTCTTGGTGTCTCTTCCATTCATCGGTCAAAGCCTGTAGGGCTTGTATCGCCGTCTCGACGCCGAATACGACCATCTCGGAACCAGGCCGAACGTGTAAGGCTGTCCTGCATCAAACGCCAGGCGCTCTCGCATCTGCTATACTACATGCAATAGATTCAGCGACGTGGATAAACGCCGTCGTTTCCTCCTTTTCCACTGACACAGATTGTCATTGAAGACCGTTCCCTAACAGAGGAAGGGTGTATTTTGGCGACCTCTTTCATGGGCTCAAGCAGCGACAAATCCACCCAAGTTGGGAGTGATTGTCTCCTCAGACTGATCTCGTTGCAATGCGTATCGCTACTGGATGTAAGCGGAGTTTCAGGATACAATGTGACGCGTGTCGCTACAAAAGCTGGACTGGCAAATTATTGGCAATGGGAGGTCTGAGCAGCATATATTCTTCCATATCGTGAGGAAGACCTCAGGTAGCATTCCTTCGTGAGATCTTGTTGTGCTATGAAAACTTTGATGACACTTCCCCCTGTAGTCCCTCTAGTCTTTTTACTGCAGTAGATGTTAGTATACCAAGTTGCGAGGCTTGTTCGTCGGGTGTCTGCCGAGTATAGAGGCTTGTGTCGGCGCTTAATGATCTCGATGAGCGTTGTGCACTTCTTGCGGCTCGTTGATGCCGTTCAATCATTTCGTCTGTATTACGGTGCTCTCGATTAACCAGAACACATACCGTGACCTGCCAGTGTTATTTGGAATGCTGAGCGATGCTGTGATGAACGACGTGCGTTGCGGGAATACCATTCGCAAACCCGCAAACGTGGTTGGCGGTCGTGAGCATCGCGTGGCGCGCGCTGCACAACGCTCAACTCCTCACTCGCTCGTCGTCGATGCTCCTCAACGCCTTAAAACCCGCCGCGACGCCGGTAAACAGCCCACTATCGTCTGAGCCATGTCGGCCCCCTTAGCCTACGCCGCTGAAAAGCAGATCGCCATCGCCGCGGTGCGCCGCGCGTGCGTGCTCACCGCGTCGGTGTTCAACAAGCTCGTCAAGCAGGAGACCCTCACAAAAGGAGACAAGAGCCCTGTCACTGGTGCGTACGGTTCCTATCGATGTTGCAGCCATGATGCAGATGCAAATCCATGGGCAGTCGGCGATTACTCTGCGCAAGCCGTGGTGAACACGATTCTCGGCCGGACATTCCCTCAAGACCCCATCGTCGGCGAAGAAGATGCAGCGGATCTCCGTCAAGAATCGGGCAAGGTGTTGAAAGACCGTATCATACAGCTCGCGAACGAAACGCTCACGGCACCGCTCGTTGCGGGTGAGAAGGAGGAGTGGGGGTTGGGTCCGAGTCAACAGCAGACGGAGGAGCAGCTACTCGACGCAATTGATCGCGGAAACTACGAAGGCGGGAGGACAGGACGTGAGTGCTCTATCTAGCGCGATTCATTCTATTCTCATAGCCCATTGATTCTGACATGTTCCTTTGCACAGGTTTCTGGACGCTAGACCCGATTGATGGCACGAAAGGCTTCCTCCGTGGTGACCAATATGCAGTCTGCCTCGCGCTCGTCGTCGACGCTCGCGTCGAGCTCGGCATCATGGGCTGCCCCAACCTCCCCGTCAATGCCTCAGACCCGTCTGGCCCTCGCGGCTGCCTCTTCGTCGCTGTGCGCGGACAAGGCGCGTACCAGCTCCCGCTCACCGATCCGTTCTCTGCGCTGCCCGGCACGCGTCTGCAGATCCCGCCCACGACGCCCGAGACGCTGAACTTCCTGGAGAGCGTAGAGGAGGGTCACGCAAAATTGAGCTTCAACGACCGTGTCGCGCAGATTTTGGGCGTGACCCGTGCACCGACGAGGATGGACAGTCAAGCGAAGTACTGCTCGCTTGCGCGGGGAGACGGGGGCGTGTACCTGCGCATGCCCGTCGGTTCTGGATACAGGGAGAAGATCTGGGTATGTTCTGCTTCGTCTGTGTCGTCATACTCTATGTGCGCGTGCTGATGGGATGCTGCAGGATCACGCGTCCGGTGCGGTTCTTGTTGAAGAAGCTGGCGGCATCATCACGGATGGTCGCGGCGAGCCTTTGGACTTTGGCCTCGGCAGGACGCTTGGTGAGAACTTTGGCGTCGTCGCCGCGGGCAAAGACGTGCATGCCAAGGTGATCGCGGCCATAAAGCAAGCCAAGGCCGAAGAAGAGTCACAAAAGTTGTGAACGCTCTATTCGTAGTCCCTCGTATTATGTATGGTTAAGTGTACTTACAAGACGAGATGTATAACACGGAGACTGAAATAGAATATGTACTGAGCGGTGGTCTGTGGGAACGCGGAGTTCGAAATGCGAGGTACCTTTGTCAAGGTTTGTGGCATGTGCTGGGTCTAACGCGAGCGCGTCCTCCTGCGCGACATTCTGCAGTAGAACTTACCGGTTAGTTGCTGCTCGGTACAATTATCACAAGGGAAAACTCCCAGTTTCATCGTCAAGTCCAGTCGTACTCACAACGTAGTTGAGAAGACGGTGGTTTCATGTGCATCATCTGATAACACGTCGAACCGGTGCGAAGGAGGGTTCAGTTCTATGAATGCGTGCAGGTTGCTGCTTCACCGTTTGATGCTATCAAATCGCAAAGGTTGATCTGGTTCGCTGCATAGCGAAGTTATGAGTCCCGAGCTTTTTGGAGAGAGCACCGCGCCAAGTCCATGATGCTCCATATTGACTAGCTGTGCATCGGCAAATCTGAACATCAAGGCTGCCGGTCTTCGCGGCTTCTTTCTGATCTTTGCTGTCGACCACAGATACAAAAACATGCCCTGCTGAAGTGACTTTGCACCATCCGCCCTCAAGCTTCAACCCGCACCGTCACCATGGCCGGACCCGACATTCCTCTCGACAAGGCGTACTTGACCGCCATTTGGCTCGAGACGCTCTTCTACGGTACTGCCCGACCCTTGCGGCTGTGCCAAGCCTCACATCGCTTACCCCGCACTTTGCAGGGATGAATTTCGTGCTGTACTGGACTTGCATGTCGATCCTCACCTGGCGGCGGCGGACGCCAAAAGTGAACAAGCTGCTCGTCGGCATCGGCACCCTCATGTTCGCGTTTTCGACCGCGCACGTCTCGCTCGGCTTCCAGAGGCTCATCGAGGGCTTCATCGTCCTGCGCGACCAGCCAGGCGGACCCGGCGCGTTCTTCTCTGACGTCTCCATTCCGGCGAATGTTGTCAAAGTGGGAATACACACCGTCAATGTGAGTCGGCCCGGGGCTGCGATCTGCCATGCGCTCCATATCTAATCAAACCTTGCCCCGCTTCTCTCAGTCCATCATCGGTGACAGCATCGTCGTGAGTACTTCTTGATTTCATGTCTGCTACTCCAAGGAAGCTGATTGGCTGCGGTGCAATGTCGCAGGTCTGGCGTTGCTGGCTCGTATGGGGCCGAGACTGGAAGATGTGCGTCCTGCCTATCCTGCTCATCATCGCGTCGGCCAGTGAGTGTTGTCGCATCATCAGGAAGCGGATGCTAGCCACATGACACTGACTTCTCTGCTCGCAGTCTGTGGCTTCACGCAGACCGTCTACTTCGCGCGCGCGAAGAAGCTGCACAGCGCCTTTGCGCATAGCCTGCAGATCTGGAACGGCTCGCTGTTCAGCCTCTCGCTCGCGACGAACGTCGTCGTCACCATCTTGATCTCGCTGCGGGTCTGGTAAGTTCGCGAACGTGATGTCCGCGCCCAGTCCTGGGATCTCACTGCAGAACTCTGTCCGCAGGTACATGCTCCGCATGGAGGGCGGCTCCACGGCCTTCAGATACTGGCGTGTGCTCGTCATCATCATCGAGTCCGGCATGATCTACTCGGTTGCACTGGTTTGCGAGATCACGCTCTACTTCCTCGGGTCCAACGCGTTTTACATCGTGTACGACCCCATCGCACAGCTCACGGTACGCCACGCCATATGCTCCCGTGCGCTTCTGCGCCACTAACGCTCTCCGCTCCGAAGGCGATCACACCTACGCTGATTATCGTGCTCGCGGCGCTGCAGCTGACGTCGAGCGACGTGCACTCGCGCCTGACGCGCAGCAAGAATGCGCGCATCTTCCAGCCGCGCACTGGGCCAGGTGGAACGACCGTCCCTCTGGACACGATGGACTTTGCGCCGAACGAGGCCGCGCCAAAGTCGACCTTCTTCTCGAGCGTCATATCCGGTGCCGGGGTGGAGAGCGAGTCCGACCTCTCGTCGAAGCCGGAGGGGCATGTGTCGTTTGCGTAGATGCGGTCCTCGCGTATTTATCATGGTCCTTTCTTCACTGACTGCGTGTAGTATACATATGTATTGTAGTTTTACCGTATTTGCTGATTGCGTGTGAGCATGTGAGTGAAGTGAGTAGTTCACCTGACGCGGGTGCGGGAAGTGCGGTGAACTTGAGCTCGCTATAGAATGAGCGTGGGCCAACACAGAGGCATGAAACTGCTCACAGTATGATCCTTCAGACATCATGGCCAAGAGTAAAACCGTAGATATTGTGACCTCTCCCTCGGCGGCAGAGCGTCGCATTGAATTGCACAGCGTTCATGACATTGCTGCCGGAGCAAGACCACCCAATTGACCTGACTCGATGACTGCTCCCCGGTAACGGGCGTCGTTTCTCCCCTTGTACGTATTGTCGACGCTCAATTCTACAGCTCCGGTCGTTTCGTGTGTAGTGATGTCCTAGGAGATGCCAGTGGGCGAGCGGGTGTCAGCGTGACGGGGTACCAGAAGCGACAATGACTTAGGAGGGTCTGCCGTGGAGATTGCAGGGAGTACAAGTGCGTGAATCAGCGACAACTCACCCGAGAGAAATGAAGCTGTCGATTGAAAGTGTATACAGATCGCGTAGGACGAACTTGAATCGATGCACTTGCGGAGGTCCCGACATCGCCATATATCGCGATAGTGCCGTTGCTTTGTTCTGCGAGCGCGGATCGAACATTGAGGCTAACAGCGACACTGTCAGAGCTAGACGCTATCATCCATGCAAACGTTGCAGACGTACGCTGCCATGAGCGACGTTGAGTACACTGTTTATAAGCGCATCCGGAACGGTGAGTTGAGATCAGCCGCGTATGTGCTGTTATGCATCTTCTGTCCTCACCTTTCGTGGCGACGATGTTAAAAGCGAACCAAACAAAGTTGGAAGGCATAATAAGGGACTTGACGTAGCACGAGTAAGCCTGGGTCTCGATGTGCTGGGAACGAGCGAGGTTGAGACTCACCAACAGGAATGTCACCAGGTCGAAGATGCTGCACAAGAGGTTGTTTCGTTAGTAGCACGTGTGGAGACTCTGCACTCCACAGGCTCCGCACCAGGTAATGAGACCTGAGGTATTCAAGCGCAAGTAATGTCAGTAAGAGTATTGCGATCACCCCCCACCACGTCGTAGCAGCCCTTACCCGTAGTGACCGCATACAAGATGAGCGTATCCAACAAAGAATCCGTCCTGCGACGCGACGAGTAGCAGGAACAAGGGATTGTGTCAAGATCGGTTTCGCAGGGGTACAGCTCTTGAACGAACGTACCTCGCGATACCGGTCCTCCACCGGCGCAGGGCACAGATCAGCACAGTGGTCAGGAATCCGTCCGTCAAGGCCCCTATACCGAAGCATGCGGAAACAGTCCACTGACATTCGGCACCAAAGAAATTTCAACGAGGCGGGCGATCCGCTAAGCACATTAGCTCACCGTATATCTGGCAAATGTCGCAAAGTTGGGCTGCGCGAATCTGTGGGGAGGCGTATAAGCCCAAACAATCACGAGCTCACAAGGACCGATGATACGTGACGATTCGACAATGGAGGCTAACGCAATCACAGAAGCAGTTAAGTGGTTGGAGAATCGACGAGGTTCAAGTTGGTGCTCACCCAAGGCCATTGCTGAGTGAATCGATGACAGCGTTAGAATAAATATTCAGAGGCCAATCGACGTTCCGACCTAGTTCTGCCAGAATCAAAACAACCTATGACCTAGTTCAACAGGCCCGCCGGGGGTCAGATCCATAGCAGATCGAATTTTCACTGACCATGGCGGGAATCAAGATCCTTGACCGACCACTGGCACAAGCCTTAACTGCGGATGGTGCAATTCCGTTTGAGTCTCCTTCTCACGATAGCTCTGCAGCAAGGGGTATGGCACACCTAGAAGATATACTCGACGCATGAAGAAACTACGGCAGGCGTCAACAATCACAGTTTGTTGAGAATAGAGCGACCTTCTCACATTTGGCAGCTGATGACGGAGAGGCCCTACGGCAAGTTCTCATCTGGGTTAGTCGCGAATGTGGTACCGTTCCTGCCTGCAAGACATACCGCGAAGAGAGTCAGAATCTGTACAGACATGCATGGGGTCAGTTGGAAAGCGGTCGCCAAAATACTAGGTCAAATTTTCTTACGTTGATGGAGCTACATAGCACCGGCCACTGGTGAGCACTGAGCAGCGCGGAGCTTCATATGACGGATCACTCACGTGCATCCTTTGAGGAGAGCTGCTCCGTTGGAGTAGTTGGTTACCAAGAAATTGTAGCTGCGCAAGAAACGACGTCGGATGCGGAGCGTAACCGGTTCAGGCGCCGACTTGAACTGACCATACGTCCATGCATAGAATCGCATGACAACTCTCCCATAGCCTACCATCGAGCATGGTGAGACCACAAATGGGCACGCATGCACTGTCACTCACAAGACGGATGCGACCTGTCAGGCGAAGGCTCACTTTCGGTACGAAGACGTCACTTGCCGGGATGATACTGACCAAGCACTTAATGTACAGACGATCATTCGGATACGTCTTGAAGTAGTCATACGTTTGGTAGACGATGATTCCGTAAATCCTGTGCAACCATGTCAAACTTATCGGGGGTGAGAAGCTCAAAGGGAGAACGTTACACGAGGCCGAGATAGCATCCGACAAGGATTGCGCCGAAGTTGCCCAGGTTGATCTCTGTCTCCGGAGTCAATGGGGACGTGCTTGTAGGATCTAAATGAGGGAAGGCAGGCATTGCAGTTGTTAGCCACCATGGCGTCGAGGCGTTAAACGATATATGCAAACGGTTACGCGCCCACCACTGGCATCCGAGTAACAGATGACAATATATTGAGGAAGATGGACATGGACAAACAGCACGGTGAGACGTACTATGCATTGATATGCCAATCCGCATCTGTTTGTGACGACGTTGGTTGACATGCAATTGAAGTCTTGGGCAAGAAGCGGCACCTGGTGAGAGATTTGCCTGCAAGCGACCCTGCGTATGAGCCGGCCAGTCGTCCTGGAGCAGATGTGGGTCGCTCTGAAGACTCCAACATCATCACGGGATTTACTTCAAAGGATTACCCGTTGCGAGCAGAAGGCTCGAAGCCGCCGCTTTCCACATGCAAGTGGAGACCAGTACTGCGATCGCAAATTGCACCAAAGCGGCAGCACTGGAAGGTGTCAGCACATCCGAGTCGACAGCTTGACATGATCGCTCATTTCACGAATGCGAAGTTGGACGAAGACTGGACACATAGCGCAAGACTGGTCAATGCGAGTCTTCGATGATGTGGTTGAATGAAGCTCGTGTCAACAAGGAAGAGCCAGCGCTGATGTACCCACAGATTTCATGGTGGCTTTGCTCATGCAACCCGAGCCTACATAAGCACATTCCACTTGCTGCAGACTCGGCATTGGTCGCAACGGAAAGAGGAACCAACACTGTCAAACAAGGCTCCTCAGCGAGCATGGCCTGAAAACGTTGCGTAAATATGTGTTCCGATCATTCGAAGAGTTACGTGTTCTCACAACCCTTATAGATCGGTAGCTAGCGGCGCAGTGGACTTGGAGAAGGGAATGGAAGGACTTGGTCCTTGATGTCCACGTGCTATACGTAGCGATAGCATGACATGACCGAGTGTAGCCTCCCTCAGGCCATCCGAGGTCGTCATGCATTGACAGCTTGGTTCTTCGCGGATACGTCTATCGTAAAATCTCGCCCCTGATGAATCTCCTCTGCAGGAATCACATTCGTTGCCCCGCTCTCGAACGAGCCAGACACATCCTCTTCGTAGCTCGATTCGGTGCCCAAGCGCTCGAGCGGACCACCCAGCGAGTCCAGGAACTCTCCGGCACTCGCGAAGACGATGGTGCCGCGCTGGAGGGAAGACGCGCCTGGATCACCGGAACTCGCGTGCCATTCGCCGACTTCGGGGACGGTGAGGGTGTAGTTCGAGGCTTGGCCGGTGTCCTTCGCGTCGAGGTCGCGAAGGTTCATGATGAAGCGCGAGACGAGGATTGATGTCAGACTATGGAGGACGCGTCAGGATGCTAGCGATGGTGGGTAAAATGGCACGCACACGTCCGCGATGTCGCCCATGAAGGATACTTGCTGCGTGGCGAGGTCGTAGTATCAGCGCGAGGGCGGTGAGCGAAATATTCAGCTACTGGGCGTACCTCGACAAAGTTGATAAGAATGTGAAGTACATTCAACACCAGCATGGTTCTACGGGCAAGGAAACGAGCCTGTCAATCGTTGTCCCATAGAAAGCTTCAGAGACGCGTACGCGAAGTAGATGGTACCTAGCGTCATGTTCGAGTCAGTACGCAAATTCGTTCTATCGGCGCCAGAGTCTCAGTAGCTCACCATCCCGAAGAAGTAGGTTTACAATGGATGTCTTGATACGTGCCGCATCAGCAGCTTTCTTCAGCCTATAGGTCTTCCACCACGTCACCCCGATCACAATTGCGTCACCAGCGATAGATGTGAGCCTGGAAACGAGCACAACTAGTCATCCACACGGCGTCAGTTAGGACAATGAGGAACCACGATGTGCTTCAACGCACGTCTATATATTGAGAAAGGTCAGGGTGAGGATGTCTATGATCAGGCGTAGTGGTGACGCGAGCGTACTTATTATGTGTAGCCAATGTGACCGCGTTGTCGACTTCACAGTTGAAAGGCGGGGGCATATTGTCCGGCTTTTGTAGCGGAATGTTGTACTGTGAAACGATCGTCAACACAGAAACCATGAGGTGCTCGGAGACGATTGACGTACGGCATTAGCAGCGATAGGACCGACCATCAGGAGGCAGACGAGAGCTGCTACGCGCAAGTCGCGTCCTGAAAGCGCATACACGCGCAGAGTTGAGAATGCTACGATAGGTGCGATTCATACGCGTCAGATGCAGATTCGAATCAGCTTGTCGATGCCGTTGCGCTAGCTCATACCATTCCAGATAAAGTACGGGAGCAGGTTGAGGACAATATCCATCCATCCGAGAGCGACGCAGCTAAGTGAGTCCAAGGGTCAGGGAAACTTGTCGATCTCGAGGAGTGTTACGCACGTCTGGAATATGGAATCAGTTACCAACCTGCCTCGCACGCCGCATGCAATACAGTAGAGAACGTACAAGGTTGGATACCGGGAAGTACGTGACCAATGTGATTGTGTTCTGCAAAATCATTATGTAGCGATTGAGGAAGAAGAGGATGGTAGCCCCGGTGATCTTGCGCCGCCATATCAGTCGCACTTCGGTGTCGAAGGTGATGAGATATTCGTGGAAGATCAGTGCTGTAGGGACATCAAGTCAGCGAAACCAACTCTAGTCGCTCTTGAGTTCTGTATGAAAAACCCGTACACGCTTCCGCAAACAACGCGCAATCCTCGATGAAACTGACAAGCAACGGAGGTTAGCGGAAGGGTTGGGTTAAGATTTCCTGTTATGACATGGACTCACAAGAACGCATGATCGGCGATGATCGCCTCAGCAGTAGTAACGGTCTCTGACGACATACTCTGCTTCTTCGCCCTTGTTACACAAGCACGAATAGCAGCACGGGAGGGAATCTGGGACCCAAGAGACTGCTGTGGATGCCCTTCATATATGTCGGCTACCTGCCGAGCTTGCTCCTGGTATTGTCCTAGTCCATCAGCCCAGCACAGGCTCTACGCCAAACTGATAGAGAAGCGGCGGTGAGTGCACGCGTGCAATTGAATGTGGACCTATCTGCTGGTTTGCCGGAAAGCACAGGGAACTGTGGAAGTAGTACAGCGTCAGCGAGGTCCAGGGGCAATTACTGATGTGCCCGCGATCGTCGGCAACCCATGGTCGGCATTTTGAGGTAGACTGCTTTCCATTGAGGCAATCACGGGCGCTGGCCCGGGAGACGAGCAGACGTGCTACGATGCATCATATTTCTCAGCATGCAGATGCTTTTGCCTGAGGCAGAACAATTATTTGCATGACGGACACAGCAGTTGCCACTACCAAGGATGAGTAGATTAAAAGAAGCGGTGTTCAGGAACGCCGCTCACAGTCAGTCGCGCCGTGTGAAGGGCACGTCCAATGCCCGCGCTGTGTGCGAGTCCGCGATCACAGGGCTGCAGGAGCCTCAGGCCTCAGAATGAGAAAGGCGGTGATGATGATCATCGTCGAAAGAAGAACGACAATGAGCTCGGATGTACTATACGGGTCCTGAAGGATCCGCGAGTCGATGGCGACAACTCGCCCTCAAGTAGCGTGTCCGGAAGTTGAAACGCGACATAGCAGTGTCAACGCCACGCCGCCAATGAGATCAGAGAGACAGCACGGATCAGTTTCGTTGAGAGACTCTGACTCAGTCGACATGATGGTGATGGGAGGTAGCGTTCGAAAGCGTTCTGACTTCGCTAACTTTGTCATCAAAGCACAATCAGGTTAGGGTTTGGTTACATCAGCCATATGTACTATTCCAACGGTCCTCGCCGCACTGCAGAGTAGTCACATAAGTTCTACTACGACCATCGCAAGTCGATAGCGGTATTTCTCTGTCCCACATTTCTCGTGAGCTTATCTACGTCTGTATAGCTCTTCGGGTTGCCAGCGGCATCGTATCAGAGCTTTTGTCCGGACTGCGGGAAAAGGTGAGGGCCCCATCAATGACTTCGATGGTTGCCTCGACTTGCCTATGTCGCCCTCTGAGCGCTGGCAATGGTTCAATTGTGAAATGGGAGACGTTCTGGCACATCGTGGCCATCGTGGGTGCACATGGGTTATATGCATCACTAGCACATCGGACCGATGCCAGTCTCACGAATCGCTCAAGCACGAAAGTTCTATCCCCACGCGATGCTCAAGTGATCACAGACATACTGACATCAAGGAGAAGCTTGAGCTTGATCATCATCACGCCTTTCCGCAGCAACACTTCCCTGCTCTTGCTAACGACCATAATCTCCACCACAGACCCCTTCTTACCGACGAGACCATCGAACGTCGAACAAATGCGCGCGTACTATTACGACAACCTCCCCGGGGACCAACGCCTTCCGCACGACTCCGGGCGCGAGGTCCCGCTTGAATTGCTTGCTGCACTGGGCGTATTGTACTGGCGCATTCCGGTCGACGCCCCGGAGGGCTGGGAGGGCAAGATTAACGCGATCGCCGATGAGAGGAAGTACAGTTCTCGGGACATCGTAACTGCGAACAAGGAGGCGTTCGGGGCCGCATTTGAAGAGAAGATGGCCATGTTCTTCAAGGAGTGGGTGTGATCCGTACTTTGGGGAAGCATTGACCAACGCTCTCTACTCAGACATATCCACGAGGATGAGGAGATCCGTTACCTTCTCGAGGGCAGCGGGTTCTTCGACGTCCGCGGTGCGTGCCCAGCATGATCTGAGACGCGCCCATTCACGAACACGCGCTCATAATCCGCCATAGAGCACACCACTGACTCTTGGATTCGGTGCCATCTTGAAGCTGGTGACATGATCATTCTACCCGCAGGCATCTATCACCGCTTCTCGCTCGACGAACGAGAGCACACGCGTACCCTTCGGCTCTTCAAGGTCTGTCCCTCTCGGATTTCCCTGGGATTTCATTGCTTGATTGTCTGTGGAATCGCAGGACGAACCGCAGTGGACGGCGCACTATCGCGGGCCCGAGACCGACAAGAACCCACACCGCTTGCAGTACCTGAAGGCGTTCTCTGTTACGCCACATGGCCAGTCCGCTGCGGTCGCTGCAATTGGAGCTTGAACTGGCTTCGGGAATCGGAGATTTGGTTCACTCAGGCTAGCTTTCAGGGAGGTCTTTGTAAGTTGGGAGTGTGCAGTGGCACTACGGGGCATCCGTTACTTTGCTCTTGTCCTGAAAAGCGGATTGCGCAGACGCATGAGGTCTGCCTAGGATTATCGTTGACTCTGTTGTATGATGTAGGAATCCCGTGCCGTACTATGTCACCGGTATGTTGCAAAGACTAGCTGAGGGAATTGCTGCAACATGGCGGTGGAATTGTAAGACACTATGGCCGAGTGGTTAAGGCGACAGATTCGAATTTGTCCGATCATCTGTTTCCCTCTGGGAGCGCAGGTTCAAATCCTGCTGGTGTCGTTTTGCCTTTCTCTTTTGCCTGCATTGGCTGCGACTCCTCGAGTACGACTGGTGCATGGTACACCGTTTGCAGAACGACCCAAGGGGTCCGTAAGCCCCAAATTGGACTGAGGCTCCGGCACTTACTGTGTACTGCCATGCTAATAGCACTAATTGTGCCAGTGTACGCAGCTGCAGGCTGATCAATTGTCGTTGCACAATAGATTCTAAACACATCACTCCTAGGTTGAATATCGCTCTTACACGGAACTACTAGCTGGGCTACACAAAGATGAAAAGGCCGGTCCTTCAAGCCCATGGCTATGTGTCCGATTCAGCTGAGAGCTAAGACAGTGAGCTCGACGCGATCACGTGGTAGAGATTGACACGACAGGCTGAGGAACTACGATCGTAGAGCTTGAACAGCGCAACCCATATTGAATGATCAACTGACATTGACCTCAACCTCATCAAGAACGTCACCGCACTTGGGTGCGCAGTCGCTGCTAGAAGTCAGCAAGTCGATTCCGAGGGCACGTTCTTGCATTCATGGCCAATTGTGTTGAGCATACAGAACCCAGACTTGCCCGCTATTTCACGCAAGGACTGAGGGTGTTCGGCGAGAATCGCTCGGTGGTGGGCGCGACGCCTCATGCCAGGTACCAAACGAACAGCCGGACTGTGGTCGGCGACGCATCGGAGGAGCGACCTTATAAGTCTCAGATGTCGTGCTGTCCCTGCCATCGATACTGGACCATGTTCCTGTGGGAATCAGCCGAAAGCAGGGGCTCGAGAGGAGCTACTGGAGCCTCATAGGCGTCGCCTACAAATTCCTAGATCGTTCGAGGTTTCCATTGTATTAATGCGGTCAATCTATCGTACGTTCCTACTGCTTGTTAGACGTGCCGATGTACGGGTGAGGATCATCGCAGCCTCCAGGGGTGATATGACCGCATGGCAGCATATCTCTGACGTCGTACCCCGTCCAACTTGAAGCTCCAGGGCATGTACCGACAGTCGCGTCAAATAGGAGCACGTTGAGCCTTCGAGTCTTAACGGACTGCAGATATATGGAGGAGAAACGCACTAGAAGCCAACCGCGCAGGACGTAGGTGCCAGGATGGTGAGTGTGCGGGACAGGCGCAATGTGGAAGACGTCAAGTTCGGTGACACAAGCCGCTCACGCATGCGGCGCGTCAATATATTCCCGCGTCGGTGTAGCTAGAGCGGACGTTGAACGTCGCGGATTGATGCTGACGGTGGGTCGGGGACGATGAGACATTCGAAGGCTGAAATGCTAGTCGTGTCTGCATCCGGTGACAGGGTGTGCAGCGGCCTGCAATGTCTAGCGATTCCTCATGTGAATAGATGTGAGATGCATGCTGTCTTTGGCTGACCCACTGCATATGTGTGACAGCTCTAGACCGGATATGCCAGCGTGATATTCGTTGTCCTAAATTGCCAAATATCATAAGTCGTTATACCAGAGTGCCATTAGACGGAATGACAGGCAATTGTCTATTATCCTGTGGTGAAGTTGTTGATGTATCAGGATGATGGCGGGCTTGGACTGACAGTTGAGGCGGGAGAAATACCAGATACTGCGGTAGGTAGCGTCTTCGATGGTGGCTAGCCGAATAGAATCGAGTCGGAGGCGTCACGGAGCCGCGCGAAAGGAAGCGGCCCGATAAACGCATTGCAATTCCAATGGCATGCCTCGAGCCTGCATCCCGCGTACACTGTGTTACACAAGCCTATCGTGGCTTGAGGCACGTCTGTAGTCTGCGAGGCGCTTAGAACGCGCGAAGCTATGTAGCCTGAGAATCAATGGTGAAGAACATTCGGAGAACCTCTTTGTGGCCTGTGGACGTACTGTGATTGTTTCTCGAGCTGGGAGGCCAACTCTTTTAAGCCTACCTTATATAGCCGTATTAAGAAGAGGAAAAGCGCAGAAGGGGTATCTGTATGACCCCGATACTGGAATTCAGGAGGACGTTCAAACATGGAAGTGTCCCTCTTGCACCGGGGCGGCGTCATTGCTCTTCCTCTGGGAATCCGCATGGCCGATGCGATGACCGGTAGTACCCATCAGTCGTTTTGAGTCGCGTATGATATGCCAAAGGAACTCTGACACGGATGGCCTGGCGCAGTGAGCAAGTCGGGTCCTGTCAAAGCAGACTGACACCTATCAGCAGATTCAATAGGTGCACCGTATGCTCTGCGGGAGTATCGGAGACTCATGGGGCGCATCTCACCAGAACCTCAGGCTGAGTACCGAGAGCCCGCGTACTCAACCTGTGGGCTCATCCTTGACGGGCAAATATGGCGCCGTCCGAAGAGTATAAGAGGACGAGTCTTCCAGCCGGGACCTGCAGCACTGCTCTACTCAGCATTCGCAAACCACAGCTCGGTAATATACTCACAGCGCGCGCCATGGGATCAGTTCTGAATGTTGTCTCCACAGTGATATCGACGCCATGCAGTTCTACAACCTCGTCAAGCTCGCCCTCATCGCTGCTCAGATAGGCGTGGTCATGGCCACCCCGGGCGCCCTTCATGCGCGCAAAACCGATGAGCTTGCTGACCCGTGCACCAGCGACGCGGAATGCAGCGCCGGAGAGGTGTGCTGCGGCTTGATCATTACGGAGTTCCTGGGTTTGTCTCCGTCGGGTGTGAGTCTATTACGCTTGTCGCTCCTTCAGTAACCTGACCAGGATATCGTACAGCTATGCTGGCCTGAAGACTTGAGCTTTCTCTGTTAAGTGCCTATCTCTGGGCATTGGCAGTGGTTCCCGATAGACTTGTAGGCCAGTCAAGAGCGAAACAATCATTGCCAGGTAAGTCGCATACCGGAGACTCACCGACCGACGAGCACTAGTTCTGACGTTTCGTTCTAGTGCATTCCCAGGGCAAGAATTGTGCGAAATGGCAGTCTCGGGGCCCTTGTCAATTGGAATTCTGTTCGCCGTACGCTGTTTCGTTATCAGGCTGCCGCCTTGAAACAAAAAGGGAGAAAATCGATTGAGCATCACGCGGGCCAATGTTGTCTTGTTGTATGATAATATCTTTGAACGCAGCCGTATAAATCAGTCGACGCGAGATTTACGCTGAGGAGTGGCGAACCTTACTATGTGGAACTGTTTACTGCAGCTCCATGCACCCTCCGCGGCACTGGTATCCCTGCTTCAAGAATCATGCAGCGCGACGAAACCTGCACAATCTACCAACCCACAAGTATAGTGGTGTTGAGTAGGCGATGGGCCATTGACCAGAATCATGTAAGATCGTTGTCACGTATGTCAATGAGCTTACGGTGGGCCGTGACCATTACCGAACCCTCCCTTGCTACGGTTCCAGCAGTGCGGTGACGCGCAGTCAAGAGTGCTGCACTTATGAACGCGAGAATATCGCTACCGCTTCAAGTTGAGACCGCCGAAGAGTGCACCGACGTGAGTCGTAGTGGTGTCAAGGAGGCGGTTGCTACAAGTTACTACTAGCGCCAAATGTTCCTGGGGTGTCATTCCGAAAGGGTCAGAGTGGAAAGACGCCCCCGCGTGGCTCGCCCAGACCGCCAGCTTCAAGTTCGCGGCATCCAACCTTACGGCGACAATGAGCCTCGCTGAGCAGCGACTTTCATCGTATATGGTCTCAATCGTCTTCTCCTAACAACGCTGATGAAGTCTTTGAATTGCATGCAAGGTGATAAACGGCCAAAGGGGTTGAAGATCAATACCCAGGCCTTTAAGCAGGCCCAGGGTCTGAATCGGGATTTCCGGGCCAGAGAGCGCAGTCCATCCATAGTATTGATTCCATACTGCGTTGGCCAATGTCCTGGTACTATCTTATTGCAAGCACAGATGTTCTCACCGAGCTATGTATACTCACGGCGCCACTATGCTAGAGGGATTCAGCTCCTCGTCAGCTTCAATTCTGCGATAAGTACGGATACCGGCGGCGCCGGAGTATACTGTTCTCAGTGTGTGATGTGTGTCTGGCAGCCAATTGTCGGATCGTACCACGTTTTACACTGTCTACGCGTAGTCGGAACAATACAAACCATGCCATACATTCATGAGATCCCGTAGATATTACATACACTAAGTATCAAATATACGAGAAGCAGCCTCCCCCCTCGCCCTGCGGCCCCTGCACATCAGGTCCACTCTCACGCGTGCGTCTGTTGCATCTGCTGGTGAGCGGATACCTGTGTTGGAGACGGGCTGTGTACGCTCTTGCGCCGATAGTGCATGACGAGCTCCGCGGACTGCCGCCATACGAACTGGCGCACCGCGGCGAGCGTCATGTCGAGGGGCAGGACCATGTCGTTGCAGAGGATCTCGTACTGCTCCTCCGCCCGCGGGCGGTGCTCGTGGTGTTCTGACCGTGCGCGGTTAGAGGCCAACGAACGGGCGTCGAACGATGATCGCGGAGTGGTTGCGTTGGAGGCGGGGTGGCTGGGGGATGGCAGGCCTGCGGCGATGCGGTCTAGTTTGTCTTGGACCTACGCGGTGCGTCAGCGGGCGATGTCGAACGCTTTCAATCTGGCAATACGGCTTACATGATTAGTGAGCTTTCGCACTCGCAGGAATCGGCTTGCGGTGAGCTTGGATTGCGCCCTGGACACCGCGCCAACGTATCAGCTAAAGGAGCATTCCACGAGCCCACTGGAGGGTACACTCACGTATTCAGTAGCTCCGGAAGCTGCTCTCCATCCGGCTCCTTGTACGGTAGTAGTACGAAGCTGATCTTCGTGATCGGGATTGTAGGCACTTTGTTCTGCAAGAGGCACTCAAGCAGCCACATGGGCATGACCTCCTCCAACTGCCGGGTGTCATGGCCCGTGCTGGAGATGTTGCCACGGTAGAGCGTCACCCATCCGGAAGGCGCTTCCTCCGAAATCATGATAGTTGTGTGCGGTGGAAGGGGTAGAGCAGGCGCCTCTGAGGATGGCGGAGGACTGACGGGACCCGAGAGCAAAACCTGTGCGGGTGTCTTCGTGGCGGGATGATGGGATGCTTCCTAGACACACACATCAGAACACACGGCATGAGCTAAACATGTTCAACAGCGCTTACCCCTGCGGCTGCATCACTCGGAGGAGAGGTCAGAGTTCCGCCAGGCGTCGCCACGCCTGAGGGCTCGCTGGCCTGTCGCTTAGCGCTCTTACCGAACGCTTTCAACCGACCCATGATGCTCCCCATCGTCGGCGTGCTCGGAGTCGTCAGACCGCTCGAATCTGGAACGGAGGACGGCTTCCCTCCCCATCCGGAAAAATCATCCGGCGTGGGCGCAGTGCCCGAGGTAGACACGGACCCGCGTCGCGTACGCAAGGAGAAGTAGTCGTTGTTCCCTGCAGGAGGGTACGATGGAGGCGGCCCAGAAGGAGTGCCAAGTGCTTCGGACTTGGGTCCGTCGTTGCGCCCGCGTGGCATCGGGGTGGCGTCCGCGGTACTAGGCGATTGAGGGATCGGGGACAGGGTGGAGTCACGCATAGCGTTATGTAGAGGAATCAGCGGTGTCATGAGAGGTGACGAGCGAGGCGCGGGAGAAATGGACGGGGAGACGGCAGGGAGCATGTTGGGAGAGAGAATGATAGAAGCACTTCTTGGGCCAGGGGCGGACCCCGCACTGCGAGCTGAGACGTCGGAGGACGTCCGGCTTCGCGCCACGGGACTGGAAGCACCAAGATCGATGTGCGTCGGGGCACTTCCGCGCTGCAGTCGGTGGTGAGCGGGGTCGTGTGAGCCGTGTTCTCGTGCACGACGCGCAGCTAGTCGTTGCTCCTCTCGGATGAAGCCCTGGAACAGGTTACGCAAAACCCATTTGCCGATGTTCACTGTGACACATTAGCCGCAGCGATGACAGAACGGCAGGATGTGCTTACATCGCGCTTCCTCGCTGAAGTGGCGCTCCGGCCCATATCCTGCCTCGTCCGCATATATCTCCGACTCGAAGCACTTCTCGTTGAGGTGGACGGTGAGCACACCGGTCTTCGTGTCAAGCGATGCCCACGATGCAACCACCGCCTCGCCTTCGATACGTTCCCTGACGGTCTCCAGCGCCTCCCGCGGGCTCCGTTGCTTCTCCATGATACTCCCGCTCCCCTCAGCGACACTGGCGCTCACCTCACTCCCGTTGAAGCTCGCGGCGGCCACATCCTCGCTGGAATACCTGCCCAGACACGTCCCACGCACCACATCCCAGACTGCAACCTCCCCAGCGGTGTTGACGGTCAACGCGTGCACCCGGTCGTTGAGCATGACGCAGCGCACAAGACCGTGTTCGCCCTCGATGACCTCGTCGGGTTCTTGTCGCAACGGTATCGCATCTGCGGCAACCTCGCGCTCGTCGAATGCAGCGCGGGGACGTGCGATAGCGTGCAAAGTCTGGTTCTCCTCACTGAAACGCGGACGGCCATGGAGGCTCTCGCTCTGCATCGGGCTCGGGCTCCGCAGCGCGGGCTGAATCGAGGCTGAGCCTGGCTGGGGGAACGCAGATGGGATAGGGGATCGAACCATGCGGGGAACGCTGAGCACTGACGCTGCCGAGTAGAGAGTGGCGATCTCTGGGTCGTGCCCACGCATCGATGGCGCAGTTAGACCAAAGCCAGCGTCGTTTGGGGAGGTCAAGCGTACAAGGCTGTCGAACGGAATACCGTACCATGTTTCCTCACCTTCACGCTCCGGATCAATCGCAAAATCCATCTTGTCTAGGAGATTGGATGGGACGGCGGAAGGCGTCAGAGAGGCACGGTGGGCCTTGTTGAGAGGCGGGCTGTTGCTTCTGGAGTGATCGTACATGGAGGAGGGCCGGATGGGTGACTTTGCACGAGAGCCTGACAGGTCAAACGAATTTCGTTTGGCAGACCGAGGGGCATAGTAGTCGCGCGTCATGTCCAGAGGCGGTGGTGAGTACACTGGGCTGTCCACGGCACCCTCTGTACTCAACGCGGCTGCCCTAATGGCTCGCTTAGGAGGCAGACGCCATCGCTTGATACTCGAGCTGCCAGATGCGGTCCATAGGAATGTGTCGTCCATGACGGAGATCTTGTTGATGCCCTCGGCTCCAGATGACCCCGTGCGATCCACGCCAGAATCCTGGCAGAGAACGATGCACTCGCCCTCAGACACATCAGCACAGCCTTCAACGTCGACTTTGCACACCAGACCAGAGCGATCGCCAGAGTAGAAAACCTCCAGAGCAGGATGAGACGAAGAGAGAGACCAGACGGATTCAGTATGGTGAGTGAAGGTATGCAAGCAACGCTGTGAAGATAGAGACCAAAGCTTGATAGAAGCTGCAAATGTGTCAGAGGCGCTCCAAACGTACCGCTATAGTGCGTACCATCTGCTGAGCCTGTGAGTAACTGTGAGTGCGGTCAGCATCGTTCGCATGGTCTAGGATCCAGGAACTAACATATTTAGCGTCATCGGAAATGAGAATGGCGCGAATGTTGTCCGTGTGGCCGACAAGTTTCGCTATTCGCTTTCCTGAACGTGGATCCCACATCCTGATGACCCGTTCGGGAGACCCTGACGCTATGACAGAGCCATACGGATCCGTAGCTAGCGCATATATCGAGGCTTTGGGACCGGCTGCCTCCGGGGGATGTAAGGTCATGAGAGGCTCCGCCTTTGCAGACGCCGTCGCGAGGTCCCATAGCTTGATGGTTCTGTCGAACGAGCCAGATGCAAACCACTGCTGCTCACGGCTACAAACGATGAGACTTTAGAGGGAGGGCGAGTGTGCCTACTCACCAGTAAGATAGACAGCGCACGTAGTCAGTATGAGTACCTATCACCGTCGGCTCATGTAAAGGGGCATCGTTCGTATGGGAATGGGGTGTCCACGCCTTGATGAAACCATCCGACGATGCTGATACCACTGCGCGAGGGTAAGATATGCGCGTGGAATAGGGCACTTTGACAAGACTTACGGGTTTGATTGTAGTTGCAGAGCAGTATGTCGTTGATCCAGTCAGAATGCATCTGAACGGCCTGTCGGAATTGCGTCGAGTTCGAGCGAGCCTCCGCCTCGATGTCAATCTCCCACTGCTCTTCGTATGGAATGGCATCGTCTGGCGGGATGCGCTTGCGGGCCTTACCAGTGACTTCCCCGAGAACGTCGCCGTCGCTGCGATACTCTTCGCCCTCTTCAGCCTCCTCTTCAATCACGTCGTCCGCCCAGTTGGTCATGACCTCCCACCTCCGCAAGCTTCTGCCGTTGACGCCATTGCGTTGAGTGCGACGCTTCATGGGGATGCCGAGGTCCCAAGAGATAACGAGTCCATCCCGACCACCGGTGTAGAAGATCCCCTCTGGAGACGGGCGGCCTACAAGTTGTGTGGACGCGTCCAACGCGAGGCATGACACACCTAGTCGATGTCGTGGGTGGTGCGCTCGCCGATGTGGTGAGGGAGCAGAGTTGCTCAGTGGTATAAGGAGAGGGCCGCTCGTGCCGTTTCGTGAGATGCCATGAGGAGGGAGCTGCAGACGAGGGACGGGATCTGACGGAGGGGGGATCACATACGACACCCTACGCCTCGGAGGGGCCATGCAGCTTTGGGCCACTTGTGTGGTGGACGTTAGAAAAGTGGTGGACGTTGGAAACAACGAGCTGAGCTGAGCTCGGGTCCACCGTCCCCGGCACCCGCCAACGTCTCGGCGGCGGGTCCGGCGCGGGGCATTTACACTCTATGCTTTCTTAATTGCACAAGTTCCTACTATGACAAGTCCGATATGGTGTAGTGGCTAACATTATCGCCTCTCACGCGATAGCCCGGGGTTCGATTCCCCGTGTCGGAATACCTTTTTGAACTTCAACAATGGAATACTTCCCCCATCAACCTTCTCGCCTCTTACGCTCTCTAGTCGACTGTCTGCCTGTGTCGATACCTTGCATGATGATATGTATACATGCAATTAGGCCATACTTCTCATGAATCTCGGACACTGCGCGGTAGATGCAGACTCGAAGGTAGTACACCAGTGCTATTCCGTTCCTTTTCTCTCGTTTTCTGCTTCATGTCCAGTACAAGCGAGAATAAACCAAACAAATCATTGTACACACACTGCCCGAAGATAAGATCGCCTGGCAATGGACAACTGCCTTGGATGTCAATGAGTCCAGGCGGGCACTAAGCGACCATGGTTCGATCTTACCTGAGATTCTGCGCACCATACACGCAGGTGGCCGTCCGGGAATCAACCTTTGACGCGTGATCAGGCATCAGCCTTGGCCTTGGCAAGGTCTCCCAGGTCGAGGCCAGCGGGGAGGCAGAGCTGTATAGCAAAGTTTTCAGTCAGATGTGGGTGTGCACCGTATAGCGGTAATGACAATCTCACCTCAAGAATGACAAAGTCGACGCATGTCTCTCCAGCAGGGCAATCTGCGTCAATCGTGCAAGTGATACCTGGAATCTGGAGAGTCTCGAGTGCAACCGGAGTGGCCACCACCACGCCGATTTGAGCGGCGACGAGGGCTAGCTGGACGAAGGTGAAGAACTGCATGGCGAGGACTACCGAGAGATGGCCGTCAGGACAGCGATGGACAATGAGGACGATTAAGGCTCACCGACTGGAGGGTGATTCCTAATGCTGAGACGTGCACTGCTGTCGTTCGAGGTGCGCGACGCCGCTATTTATGCCCTTAGCGGGAGGTGTCAAAGACTCGATTTTCTGCGCGCACAGTCTCGCTTGAGCACCTGACATGGGACCCTTCCTGTCATCCGTCCGAATATCGTGAGTTCCGGAGGCTTCTTAGCTCTGCTCCCTGGCAGCTGTGGAGTCGAGTGGATTGGACAGCTTGTCCAGTATGCTTAACTTGAATCCGATGAACTCGTATTGATGCCGATTTGCAGTAAAGTCTGGATCCCAAGCGTAGAATTTCCGCTCTCGCTGCCGCTGCTAGGCCACATTCCACATGACGACAGGGTGAGCGGCAATGGGACGGCTTTCATGGAACACACACAGTGGTTGGGGCAGACGACACTGTTCACCGTGACCCTGGTACGACATGGTCAGTCGCACGGATGAGCGAAGACGAAAAGTCGCTTTGTGCCATTAGCAGGAAAAAGTTGGAGTCGTAGATACGCAGACATGTGCACCATGTGCCTGTTCGGCTCGCCGTTGATTCTTGTGAGGAGAATTTGTTTCTAGTGTTTGATATGCGACTTTACTGGACAGAGCGTGCGCAGAGTGAAAGGTCGACGGTCATGCCATTCCACAATTGACAGCTCTGGCTGTCATCGCGTGTCTGGCATGAGTACCTTCGACGATCTTGTGAAGGCAAGAAGGTCAAATTGAAACTTCGGCTGACACCAAGAAACTGGGCATTGGCCATTAGTCTGAGAGAACGAACGGGACGGGTGCTTTGCGTTGAAGGAACATGCAACAATCGTCCCAGCTGAGGCGCCGTTCCAGCTTCGACCATTGAACAGGCTCGGTAGTCATCAAGAGACCACGATTCTCTCCTCTGAGATTTGAAACCGGACGTTTGCCAGAGGGGATGGCAAGCGAGGCGCGGTTACTGGGGCTAATCCATGCCTACGGCTGACTCGGACGGTGCATGAGCACGCTTTGTCGAAGGGATGACGTCGTCGTCAGCGTCGGATAGCATCGGGATTGTGTGCCAATGCATACGTGTAGAGCGGCCGCGGATTGCGAAGACCGAGCCCAAGGATGTCAAGACGGCGGAAGTGAGTGCTATGGAGATTCGGTCCTCATGAATGGATGTTGTAAGGGACTTTGCCAAGCTACCGCTGCCTCTGCACATATTGTGATGGTGTACTCACTGAATGTGACGTCTCCAGAGCATTGGAATTTAACGTGCTCTTCGCCATACCTGCAGATGACGAATAAGATTCAAACGAGGCGGTCCGTAGTCGTGGATGTCAGTGTTGTCAAATTCACGCTGGCAGCAAGAAAGACATCAAGACGTACCGTTGCTCTGCTTTATAGGCCTGTTATGCCATCTTCACGTCTAAGTGATTCATAGTCGTCACACCACTTGCTCATGGTGCAGCTAGATCGGCCACTACACTGAAGCTACTCGAGTCACACTAGTAATAGAAAGCGCAAGAATAGGGCAATCTTAAGCGCCCATGATGCTCAGCCCGATTTAGCAAGTCAACCAGAGTCGTGTGGTTCGTAGACGCCCACGCTTTGTCTTTCCCCATCATCCACAACGCCTGGCTCGATCGTCCATTGTTCGCTGCGGGTATCAAATCCCTCTTCGTGCTCAATTCTGAGGTTGAAAAGTTCTCTTATTACCCCTTTCTTGTGTAATCGGGGCTTTAACTGTCCACTATTCGACCTGCTTCCGAGTCCAGCGATCCGCTGCAGCCAGACCCGAAGCATCGTCAGCACGTGGTGGTTTTAGCCGTCTCTCCTTAGCCACACCTTAGCCACCAGCCATCTGCGCGTTTATAAAACGAGCGGACACTCAATTTAGGTCAGTACCTCTCTTACTGCTACGTCGACATGGCTCGACATGTTAACACCTGGGCGCCCACTCTTCTCCCGGCGAACGGTCTCACCTTCAGTGCTCCATCCGCTCACATTCAAAAAAGTCCTCATAAGTTTGGGAAACTCTCTAATTACGACACTCGCAAATACGGCAACAGCCTGAAACCCGACGCTGCCATCGACAGACCGCTTCTCGGCGCCTCCAGCATGGGCCACACCATCCTCGTCGATTTCAACGCGTTCGAGAAGGACGTACTCTGCGTCGACCCGAGCTTGGAAGCTATCTCGGCGCCTTCTCAAGAGATTGTTGATGATGCCCGCGCGACGTTCAGAAGGCTCTTCAGACCCGGTGCTTCGCCCACCGAGGAGGCTATCGCAGAGACATTCGTACGTGGTCCATGACTGTGACATGTCAACGCTGCATCCGGTTAAACTATACGCAGATCAATGTTCTGAACACTAAGGAACATGGCGGCCTCCTTCAAAAGCACAATGCCGCCTTTACTGGGAACAGAGCTTCACGCGACGGATGTAACGCCAAGGTCGATGCAGGCATCTATCCGCGGGACCATACGCCTGCGGCAGGCAACCCTGACTGGACCCACATCCGCATGTTCATCGAGTTCAAGAGGAAAGGAACGCACCTCGACCCCTTCGATGACGCCGATCCGAATACTCCAGAGGCAAATGCACAGAGTCGAACAGCGGTACGCAACCAGATCCTCGACTACGCGCGCGTCGTGAACGAGTATCAACATCGGATCTGCATCTTTGGACTCTTCGTCATTGGTCCCGAGTATCGGTTGATGCGGTTCGATCATTCCGGGATCGTTGCTACGAAGAAGGGAGACTACACCGAGAACCCCCGACCGCTCCTCTCATTCCTCGCCTGGTTTGACTCTCTCGATGGCGAGCATCAAGGCCTTGATCCTACCGCGACACTGCTGAAGAAGGGCTCACGAGCGTACAGACTCATGACCGAGTTCGCTCTCAAGAACAAATCGGACATGCGGCACAACGAAGGCCATTCTGTCGCCGCCACCGCTCCTAAGGCCGATGCTTTGGAGATTTCCCTCAACCGCGATGTGCCAGATGTTCCGGCCCTCAATACTCGGCAGCAGACGAAGGCCGCCGCTGCAATCTCCCAAGAAGACGAGTCGTATCTAGATGCCATCGAGCTGACAGATGAGGACCCTCGCGTCTTCAAGTACGTCCGTAAGCAGTTCCGCCAGTCGTTGAAGCACGACTGGCCTCGGTACAAGCTCGAAATCGGAGAGGGCAGCCAAAAGCGCATCTTTCTGGTCGGAAAACCTGTCTGGACGGCTTTTTGGCTGTTTGGCCGCGGAACACGCGGCTATGTCGCACTCGACGTCAAGACACGACGCTTCGTCTTCCTGAAGGACTGTTGGCGCCCCTTTTACGAGGGTGTGGAGCCCGAAGGTAACTACCTCAACCTGCTCAACAAAGAAGCGCTCGTCGAACCGCACATCTGTGTCCCTACCGTTGTCGCCCACGGCGACGTCGCGAAGCAGAGGACGTTCACCGCGAACTATGCACAGAAACGCGCTGCCGAAGCCAAAGAAGCAATCCGTGCCCGTCTCCGCCAGGCTTCCACACCATCGACTGCAGCATCCACTAGTCACAGTGTCAAACGTGACCGGGGCGCCACTGGCAAGTCTGGCACGGGCTCGCGACATGACAATGCAGCGGAGGAACGTGGAGGTGACGGCGATGGGAAATCGGAGTCTCGAGTCTATGCACACTATCGCATCGTGTTCAAAGACGTATGCCTTCCGTTCACTGCGGTCCGCTCGTCTAAGCAACTTGTGAAGTGCCTGTATCAATGCATCATGAGTAAGTCCAGTCAGATTGTCATCAATCGCAAGTCATGCTGACGCGACGGTTCAATGCAGCGCATTCACTCGCGTACACCAAGCTACGGCTACTACACCGTGACATCAGTGCTGGAAATGTCATCATTCTCCCCGCACTGTCGAAGACTGTGAACGCCGAGGGCAAAAAGACAGTGACGTGGACCGGGATGCTGACTGACTGGGAGCTGGCAAAATTCGTACCCGAACCCGATGCGTCCGGAAAGCTGAGGGAGACACCCCGGCAGCCAGAAAGAACGGTTAGGATCATTTGTCAGCTCTCATTGTTCATGCTCACTCAGAAATGCTGCAGGGCACATGGCAGTTCATGTCTGTCGCGTACATCAGGAATCATCCCCGCCAGCCGGTGTCTGTCGCAGACGAACTCGAGTCATTTTTCCATGTTCTGCTGTTCTACGCCGTTCGCTTGCTACGTCACAACGTCCAGGATGTCCGTTTCTTCCTTTCGGAGTATTTCGACAGTTTCACTGTGGTCGATGGGGTTCGCCGCGACTGCAGTACTGCGAAGTCTACCGCGATGCATACGGGAGCCGTTCGACCAGCTGGCGGTGGCGTATTGAAGTTCACGGGCGCCGACACCTCCGTCGATCACATCAATCTGAACAATCTATTCTCCCGCTTGCTTCGATGCTTCCAGGCTCGGTATGCGATCCTAGCATGGGAGCAACAGCAGACGCAGACGCATAGACCCGAACCCCCCCGCCCCAAACCACCTGCGTCCATCCCTTCCACCACTTCCGGCGATCTTGCCAGGCCCCCGCCCGGCGACTCGGACGATGAGGATGATTTTCTCAGCACACCCAACCTCGAGCCCACCCAGATCGACAGAAAGATAGCGAAATATCTGGACAATCACGTCAAAATTCTGAACGTGTTCTGGCAAGAGCTCCAACATGAAGGCTGGCCCGAGAACGACGTGTTAGAAGACAGATTGCCAGACAACTACGATCCCAGGGAACTCATCCTCGCGCTCGAACGGATGTGTGCCGCGTCCTTCATGCGAACTATGGACGAAGATGCTGAGGATGCTCCTCCGCGGAAGAGACCTAGGACGGGTGCTTCCGAACCAACAGCGTCTACTTCGTCCATGCTGCCTCCCGAGGCGCTTACGTCCAGCACGTCGTTTGGAAACTCCATCCGCGCACAACGCGGTGGAGACAATCACTAGAACAAAGCTCCTATTCGCTCCCAGGATCAACCAGTCACTGTTCGGATCCCGCTCTCGGCCCCCTGCGTTCCTCTCAATGTTGGTGCTCTCGAATTGCAATGTCTTCAAGCACTCCAGTCCAATCACTTTCCACTCAGTCTCGCAGACTCATCTATTCTGCTCTCCTCGCCTTTCTCACCTACCTCAAACTTGTCACTCGCCGCGAACTTTTTCCGACACCTGCGATACGTTCTCCGACAGTCTCCATTAGCGTAGGCATCTTTGTAATGCGACAGTCAGACAGACTGCATTGTATTACATGTATCAAGCACATGGGTACAGAGCGACGTGGAACTGTTACGGCATTCGTTCTCAGGAGTAAGAGGCGTTGAGCATCGTGATAATAAGACAATGTCCTTCAGACTGCACGAGTATTGCATATGCGATATTGTGCACTCACGCCGACTCGGACTACGTAAATACTTGTGCACACGACGGTAAGCAGGTGTGCCTGGACAACATCGAGTAGGAAGACGCCTACTAGTAAGTTGGACTGTTCCAACGCTGACCCTGCCAGCCCCCTTCAAGCACGCCGGATGCGTCGAGGTTTGCCATGGAGGCCGCCAGATTCAGGGTCTTATAAGCTAGATTCGTTCGTCAATGCATACCGCCTTGACTATTCCTGTGGTCGGACATACGAGCGAGATAAGATGGACCCAAGAGCTGCGACTTACTACGCCGCAAAGTGTTCGGGAATCACTGGCGCCGCCGGCGTTGGCTAAGGTCCGCCAAATATGGTAACTCGACCAGCGTCGTGTGGTTCGGAGACGCTCGCGCGTTGCCTCTTCAACTTCGTCCCCCACCCCGCGCAACTTAGCCACCACCGTCTGTCCACCATTCCAATACGAAAACGCGCGTGGAAGGTCGAAAGCTACTTAGGACCTACTTTGCTATACAGTTGTCTACTCATCATGAGCCACATTGCGCTGGTCGAGTTTGACACCTTCGAGAGGGACGTGCTCGGACTCGGACCATGCCATTTAGAGGACGTTGCCGGACTGCCTGAAAAGCTCACGAGGGTCGCCAAGTTCACGTTCAAGAAGGTATTTGACGATTGTGACTCGCTCGTTGAGGATGATATTGCGAAGCAGTTTGTGTGTTGTCGTGACTGGGATCCTGTGCTCAGTGCTCTCCATACTGACTGGTCCACCCAACAGATCGCGGTGGTGAATTCCAAAACTCACGGAAGGGTCCTCCAAAACCATGCTATGTCATTTACTGCGAACCGAGTTTCACGCTACGGGTATAAGAGCATGGTCAACGTAGGCCTTTACCCAACGCAACACGTGCCTGCGACAGGGCAGGTCAACTGGCCCCACATTCGGCTGCTCATCAAATTTAAGAGGGCATACTGTCGTCTAGACCCGTTTGACGACAGCGATCCCAGTGATCCTCAGTCAGGCACTCGGAGTGGTGAGATGGTACGCGATCAGATTCTCGACTACGCGCGCGTCGTGCACGAGTATCAGCATCGTACCTGCATTTATTCGCTCTTGGTCATCGGTCCGGAGTTTCGTCTGATATGGCTCGACAACTCGGGGATCATCGTCACGAAGAAGCAGAACTATGCAGAGAATCCGAGGCCGCTCTTCTCGTTCCTTGCCTGGTTCGACTCTCTCAGTGACGAGCAGCAAGGCCTTGATCCCACTGCGATGCTGCTATCGAGGGGCTCGCGAGCGTACCAGCTCATGGACGAGTTCGCGAAAGAAAATCAGTCGGACATGTCGCACAACGAAGGTGTTAAGGTCGACGCCAACACTCCCCGCCCCGACACGTCGACGGCTCCTCCGAAACCCGATGGGCCGGCCCGCAATACTCGACAGCAAACGAAAGCCGCTGCAGCTATTTCCCAGCTCGACGAATCATACCTCGATGCCGTAGAACTGGTTGACGAGGACCCTCGCGTCTTCAAGTACGTCCGGGACCAGTTCCGCGAATCTTTGGACGATGACTGGCCTCGCTACAAGCTTGAGGTCGGGCAAGGGAAAGAGAAGCGGATCTTCCTTGTTGGGAAGCCGGTGTGGACGGCGTTCTGGCTGTTCGGTCGCGGGACCCGGGGCTATGTCGCGCTCGACGTCAAGACTCGCCGGTTCACGTTCTTGAAGGACTGCTGGCGGCCGTTCTACGAGGGCGTGGAGCCTGAGGGGCGCTACCTGGAGATGCTCAACGCGGAAGCGGCCAAAGACCGACGTATCCGCGTCCCAGCTGTCATCGCTCATGGAGACGTCCCGGCCCAGGTGACATTCACGGCGCATTATGCACAGCATCGCGTTGCTGAAGCCAAGAAGCTTATCCGAGCCCATCGCGAGACTGCCTCATCCACGACTCCGTCATCCAGTGATCGTAGTGTCAAACGAGACCGTGATGCCAATCTCCACTCCGCAGGGGACACCGGTGGTGGCGACGATGATCATACGGAATACCGTGTCTACACGCACTATCGTATCGTGTTCAAAGACGTCTGCCTCCCGTTCACTGCGATCCGCTCGTCGAAGCAACTCGTCAGGAGCCTATTCCACTGCATTACGAGTATGTTCGTCAACCACTTCCTTAACAACGCATGCTGACGACATGCCATTCATCTACAGCTCATTCCGTAGCTTACACGCATCAGGAAAACCCTCCTGCTCAGATAGGCGGCTATACATGAGATATTTCAGCGCTTGTGATCGATTTCGAGTTATATCATCACATACCACGATATTCCCTCACATGTCGACGTGATGCGATCCCCTAGGCTGGCGGGCGGGAAATTTGGCTGACATTCATGCTAATAGTCCAATACATTAGCGCAGTCGGAAGTATGACTGCGAGTCTTTGAAACTGTTGACAAAGAACGTATCACAGCGTTCGAGTACGTTCTCGCTAGTCCAATCCGCAGGCACCCGACCACCCCACTTGGGGATAAGATGCACACTACGCTGCAGGTAAGCTACTGGAATGATGGACGCCACTCTCCCTCCGTGCCTCCCCAACCGTCTGACCTTGTACAATCCGGAGTTACGTTCGGGCGTTGCTGTGAATGGCGAGAACCATTCAACATATGCGAGATGACGAGGGGGGTAGCGGTCTCTAGCCAACGTAGGGAAGAGTCTTGGGATCGCTGCCTCTGGTATGGCAAAGACGACTCGCACTTGAGCGACCTGCATGTCTGTATTGCATGTCATCAGCTCGGGTGAACATGCGCCACTGAGTGCGTCAGGTAGTAGTATACCAGTTCTTACCTTGAAGAGATAGCCCAATAGGATCATCGGGTAGACCAGCTTGCTCACCGAGACCTTGATCTACGCGCACTAGGGCAGTGTCAAAGCGTGCGGGGATGACTACTTGACGATCACCACGGGTTTGCCGAGGGTAGACGTGGAGAGAGTCCACGGTCTCTTTGCCGTAGATCTCCTCGTTCCAGAACTTCACGCGATGGTAGACAGGGATGGTATTGACAGGAATATGCACATAACGGGCGTTGTCTTCCACTTGCCGTGCATTGAACGTCGGGTTAGCCCACTGTACGACGAAGCGAGCTAGGGCGGGGACGAAGAAAGTGGCGCCATAGTAGTCTTGGGACATGACCTGCGAGAGAGCGACAGCTTTCCGCGTTGGATGTCGAGTCATCTTGATGTGAAGCGGCGCTGTCATGTCCGGGACGGTCCACCCAACGCCAAGGCGCGTGTTCAGAGTTCCCGGACCGACGTCAACTTGCTGGAGGCGCCAGGTGATGTAGTTGGCGTGATGGACCATCTTCTCGCGGCGCTCAAGCCATTTCGTCATCTGAGGATACTCGTCCTTATGGTTTGTTGCGCGATACGCGTCCTTCGCGAGGTCAATATGGAGGCGTTCGGTCGCTTCCGTGTTGTAGTTGTCGGTTGTACCGAAGAGCTTGATGCAGCGGCTGTAATGGAGCAGGAAGTGTAGTTTCGGGATGTTGAAGGCGGTGCGTGCTCCGAGCTCAATGAAGATGTCGCGATCTCTATGGAAAGCAGCAAGGGCAGCGTCGAGGGCATCGAGGGAGTCGTCGGTATGCGAGGAATACTGCGCCAGAAAGAGGAAGTCCAGCAATCCTCGGGTGGCGCGGAGCACACGGTCAGTTGTCGGACGTCCGCCGCGAAGAGGAATATCAGTAAGGACACCTAGGAGGAACCGGCTCATCTGTTTGTGCTCGGCGCCGCTGACACGGGAGAGCTTCGAGATGCCCTTTCTGAATATGCGGATGCTGTGATTGGGCGGAAGACGCGAAACTCGAGCGTCGAGCTCATCGGCCCCGCAGGTGTCCTGCAACCAAGCGAGAAGGTGCTTGAAGACCCCTTGATGCAGCTGGTGCAAGATGTCGGGCGTGATGGAGCGGAAGATGTCGACATAAGGCAGGGAACCCCAGAATGGTCGCTGAAGTGGCTTGATGTTCGCTTCCCGGCAGGCAGTCTCGAAATCAGGAGATCCGAGAAGCTCAAGCGCATCCAGGACAAGGTCGGGATCACGGTCATCATACTCCCCTGGGAATGCTTCCAGTTCGTCATGCGGACAATCACAAACCGGGCAGTCCCCTGTGTAAGCACCTGTAACCAAGCATTGCTCGGGGTAATCGCCGACGTAGACGGCTAGAATGGGATGACAGCGGCGCCAGATTCCATCACCACTCATCATGGGAACACCGGAGACGCCAGCTTCTTCAAGAGGTGCCGTGAGATGGCGCATGCAGGCGTGGAACAGATTTCCGAGGGTGCGACGACGAGCAGCCTGGTTTGAAATGTGCTCAAGTCGAGTTGTTGGAAGATATGCCAGGAGGATCTGTCCCTGCCGTCTGGGCTTACGCCGCACCGCTTTCGGTAGGTTACCAATGGTTAGATAGACAGGATACGCCGACTTGTTCCGGAAGATAGTGATCTGGGTCTTATCGGACGATAGGATGATAGGGACTATGGTTGCACCCGGTTGGGTGCTCTCAAGAGCTTTCTGTTACCGAGTAGTATGTTACAAACGTGCCTTGTACTTGGTCCGGAGAGCCGCAAGCCGCACCTGGGTATCCCACCACCAACGCCCAGTATGCATCTCGTGATAGAGACGAACGTTCATGTCCCCATCTGCATAGTGACGTTCAGGTGCGAATGAGAGGTAGTCCACATGCTCGGGATCACCAAAGAGCGCGCGAATGCACTCCATGATGTCCCGTGCGAAGAGGTCGAACGTCTCGCCTTGGACGGTGACTTCATGACGCGTGAAAGCTGGCCGACGGTGGGGAAGCTTCTCGTCGATGATCTCGTTGAGTTCGCTGGAGTTCTTGTAGGAAAGTCCTAAGGCCGGTACGAGCTATAGGAAGCATGTGAGCAAGAATGCAGTAGATCACGATGTCCAATGACATACCCCATCGATCTTGAGGAGATCAGTGAATGCCGTAGACCCTGAGCCCCGCTGCTTCGCCCAGAAGGCGACCTCCCAGTCCAAGCGGGACTTGAACGGCGCGTACGGATTGTCCTCGGCTCCTTCAAGGTTCGAACCATAGGAGTGGTAGGCAGAGTGTTTCCCATTGGCGCCCGGCATCGGAGCACCTGCGAGCCCACCGAAGTGCTGTACATGCTTAGGTCCAGTCTGGAGGGCCTCTGCATCGTAATTGCGGTTCGTTTCGTTAGCATTCATCGCAGCAGTACGGGTCTCCGTGAGGTTGTCAGGCGTTTCCGCCTCATCGTGGTCCATCAGGGTGCTATCGACATCGGCCTGCGGCGCTTGCACTGGCGGTGACGCGATGTCGTATCCAATCGCTTCGCCCGCTTCATCGTCATCCGAGGAATCGTCGTCCTGCTCGGTAACAGGTCGCGCCAGGTTCTGAGTAGCCAGGGGGACTGCCGGGGCGACGTCGTCACCGTCCAGAGGGATTGGGAATTCATCAGCGGTGTAGTCATCGCCAAAGAAATCTCCAACAAAGACTTCGGAGGGAGGAGCATCGGATGCCGAAGGAGCAGCGCCATCAATAGTATCAGACCGTGCAGAAGCTACACGTCCTGTCTCAGGCCGCGGAGACCGGCGATTGTGGCGGACAGGACGGCGGATGGATGCAGTGAGCTCATCGCGAGCAGCCCGGCAGGCGGGCTTCTGGCTCTTGTTAAGATGCTGGATCAGGTCCGCTTCACGAGCAAACAGATCGCGACAACCTGAGCAGCGGAACGACATGGCTTGAGAAGGTGGGGATGAGCTGTGGATGAGGACAATGAGGGGAGGAAAACGAGCTCACCAGGATGTGAGAGTGCACAGGAGGGAAGTTGAAGGTGAGATGGGGATGGCGCAACACTGGCGCAACACATCACTAAGACTCGGCAATGTCCTACGGACGAAACATGCCACAACAATCGCCACTCCTGCCTGCGTGGCAACTTGCGTTGTGACTCCCTCTTTCCTGCTAGTATGCTGCCTCCGTAACTCTCTGCATACGTTCCCTTGCCTGAGCGTGAGCCTGACATCTCGGGAGCTGGTTACAACATTCAGTCTCTACCTCTTTGCTGCTATGGCACCGCGGCCTTCTCGCACTGCTGCTCGCCGTGTCGCTGCCCGCTCTCAAGCTGCTGGCACTTCTCTTGAGAATCAAAGCTCTGGAGCCCCAGAACCTGCCGCCGCTGCAGCATCCTCAGACCTGCCTCAGCGACGCAGTCAGTACAGTCAGATATGCATACCGGGTGACGATCATACTCACGAAGAATACTCAGCCTCAGCGCGCGTGGCAACCAGCAGCAAGGCCCAAACACCCAGCACTGTACCGGCTCAACGTCATACAGGTCGTAATGGCGGGCAAGGTCATGCCAGTGATCCGGAGTTTGCAGCGCCCATTGCAAGCGGCACGACTCGGAGTGGCAAGAAGCCTCTTCTCGAGAGTGGTATGTATTGTGGATCACTGCGACCATTCAAACTGTGAAGAAGACTTATCAGACTCATCCTCCACAGATACACGTAGTGCCAGCGTGCCAACCGTGCAGAAACGTAAACGTGCACCGTCGACCATTGCAGCAGGTGCAGGCAGTAGTGGCAACAATCGTGCTGACAGTGAGGCTGGCTGTTTGATCGAGACCTGTCCACTACGATTGACATGATCTGTCCAGCTGTTGTGGGTGCTGATCAGGACCGTGTAGCACCAAAGAAAGCGAAGGCGGCAGACTTACGTTCAAAGGAGACCACCAAGACTGTTATGAGCGCTGGTGAGTCTCCCTCGATGCTCGATGCGCAGGATGGTTACGGTGTAACACATGCTGCTACATTGTGACAAGTGACTGTTACTCACGCGTCGGCTCTGGGCCCATTGAATCTCCCAGCAGTCCCAGTCCTAAACGCTCATGGACGCCGTCGCTATGCAGCCCCCAAAATCGACATATCAGTCCCCGACTCCCCTGAAAGGCCGTCACTGACGACTCATCAGCAGAAGCAATCAGCTACCAGTAAGCGGCTTAGGCTGGATTATCTCGCTACGGCAAACTTTCCAAAACCATGCGCTCCATACTAATTACTTGTTGTATAGGACTGAAGACAAAGGAGCGCACGGACGCAACCATAGAAGACCGAGAGGAAAGGCTCAATGATGATGGAGAAGACACCACTAATATATCCTCGAGAGTAGACGATGATCCGGAGCAGCAGAGTGCCGATGAGTATGATATCCTCAGTCGTGAGGCGGTTAGTCGCATAACCATGGAGGATCTATCTGCTGAGGTATGGACATGTTATACAGCACTATTTACGCCTCTTGATGATGCTAATGATTCCGACATTGTCATCATGTCCAGGCTGTCACCATTCTGCCGTCTAGGACACCGGCCAGTTCCGACACTGACACTGGGCAAGAGCAATCTCCTCTAGTGCGGCATGGAACCCCGTCGTGTTCCAGGGGGGCAAGTTTGGATATTCCGCCTTCCGAAGCAACCCATCAGCAAACCGAGCAATTGAATGTAGAGCCCTACGGTGCTCGATGACCTATTATGGGGAATTATAATTACTCAACATGCCAGGTGGACAACTACGGAAGCCTGCCTGATGGCGCCCCGCGTATTACAACCCAATATATAATTGCATCATAACTGGCCAAAGTGGGCAGCCATAGGTAGGGATAGAAGCAGCCCCATAAAACTCTGCATTAGTTGGTCAACGTAGAGTATATACTAGAGGAATATACATGCATTGCTCATGCTGACTTTCTACAAGGGTAGTAACTGTGCGCTCTGGTCACGGACGGCCAACCTCTCGCCAGGCGGGCGCTTCATGAGAATTTCTCAAAATGGATGTGGTATAATTGCCACATTTGACTATAGTGACGTCATGGCCTCCGAGAAGCCTCGGCGGAGTTGGGAATTCTACGTTATAATCTCCCGCTCCCTCAGTGTCGACTCGCAACTTACCCCCGAGTCCCTTCACAGGTTGCCCTCTGTCGGCTGCACTATTGCCGGTAAGTTAACCTGTAAGTCTTTACTGCACTGTGGGTTATATAGGTGAGCTGCCAACGACGTACACCAAGGATAAGGCATGCTAGTGATTAGATAGGCCCATTAGAGGTAGGTCCATAATCAATTTCGCGACGAGTTACAACCATGTATATGTAATCCATGTATTGTAAATATCTGTTATAAATAAGTCCGCAAAGCCCAATCTGTGTCGACTTCGCCACGCTGCCCACGGAAATCAACCGGCAGATATGCTACTGTAGGCTTGCAGTGGACATCCTATGACTTACTATAGTATCTAGGATGTGCAATTATAAAACCCTGTAGATACAAAGGCGAGACCTTACAGAGCCCTACAACAGGACCCGGAAGATCCGGCAGAGCACTACAGGGCAAGACGGCTAACTAGTAGGGTCCATACATTTCAGTCAGTACTTCGTAGCACACTCTGAATCTTGCAGCTCAATATTATGGCTATAAGGCCCTGTAAGTCGTAACCCCGCTTTGCTGATGCCGGTCCGCCCACCACTGATGAAGAAGACGGTCAGCTCGACGGGATCCGAGATGCCGGTTACGCATCGGACGTTTCGGATAGCAGGTCTGTTGCATACAGATCAAAGTCCGTCGCTCAGATTGCACCGTCGCGGGATTCTGGTGTTTCGGAGAAAGTCAAGGGAAAGCGTGCGCTCAAGCTCCAGCAAGAGGTGAGTCTTTTGTTAGATATGTGACTGATCACTACATTAACTCTTAACAGGCTCCCACCGTCTCTGCGCCGCCCATACATAAGGGAACGGTAGGGAATTTCACAAAAAACGTGTCCACGAAGCTGCTGACCCTTTGCGGCCCAACAGATACGAGCTGATAGGGTGGAGGAAGCGTCTGATAGCACACCCTGGCTGTCCCGTACCGACATCTCAACCGGCTTGAAGAAGGTCAGCCGTAACACGTGGACGGTCAACATCAGCTCAGTGCGAGAGCCCATGAGCAGCGTCATGCGTCGTGCGATACATTTGGCAGAGCTCTACTTCGTATTTGGCCTGCCAGGCAATGCCGATGATGCTGCCACTCCTCCGTATACGGCTTTCCAGGTCAACGGCCCGTCTCAGCTTGCGATCGATGCTCTGATCGATGCGGCCGTGGAACTGGGTTATGATAAAGAACATGATGTCGCCCACCGACTAGAGGACGGATCCGAATCTCGCTACATCAACCCGCTGTGAAACTACGTACGTACTTCGGGCTCCTTCTCAGCTATGTCACGGACCATGCTGACAATGTGGCACACTTATATCCTGTGTACCAGGTCGCTTCACGCCTGCGCACATATCGTGGACACTTGAAGGACGCGGCTGCAAGTGTCGTTCCGATAGCCCTACGGTTCACGAGCACTCCTCTGAGTGATCTGCAAGTTCTCGCTGCCGACGATAACTTTCTCTACCCACGCACAACAAGTGGGGTAAGTAGTTTTCCTTTCTGGTCATCACAGCGTCTCAAACCTCAATGTTATCAGAGCTTCGACTATACCCGACCCTTTGGATGTGACGCGCTTTGCGAGGTGCTTAGAGCAGCTTTCTTTACGCCAAAGCAGTACCACGATCTCGGCCTCCGAGCTTTCGATCGGTTCAAATCGTCCAGCGCAAACGCTCCTGACGAGCTTGAGATACCGCCGACGATGTTGGCTCTTGCTGCCACAGCGGTGCGTCGCGAGCCCTCCCAATGCCTCCTCACATGCTAACAAGTTTCCAGCTCGAGGCTGTGCTTGCTGATCGCGTGAACCAGATGACCGGCGATTTCGCTACTTCTATGAACAGCCCGTATCTAGAGCACCTTGCCACCGCTATCGACTACCGCACCAAGAAGCCTGGTCCATACCACGAACTTACTCATAGGTTATACCGCCTTGTCAGGTAGGTAACATGCATCAGGATTGCATCGTGCGTTGTCATCGCTGAGTTACTCGTAGCGAAGGTCATTCTTCCACAACGCATGCTCGTCAAGGCACGCGTGGACGTGCTCGCGTCGACTGGGATAACATAGCAGACTAATCAAGTGATGCTTTCAGCTCGGAAGCCGTCGCATATTGGACGCCAATTTCTGTCGATATCAGAGTTTACCTTTCCCTAATCCCCGACGGCATCAGCATTTCGACGCATAGTGTACGTCTGCATATAGTAGTGATATCCGAGTCTCATCTTGTTCCGGCCTCCCTATGCTCTTCAATTTGCTTAATTAGTATACCGAAGTCGTGCCTGTCTACGTCCAGTAATGATAATGTATAGCTCTATATGCCGTGGAATTAGCATGGTATCAGCCTCCTCGGGGTGTGCATATGAGTGACATATCAACAATCATAGTCGAAAATAGTGCTCGCATACGTAGCTTACGTCGAGGGCATGGCCACGGGATATGTTACTATGTTGTGCTATATACCGAGCATATTTTCGGGGGACCATAGCATGACGCGACATAGCATTCATGAGGCATATCGACGCTATACAGTACATATTGATGGTATGACCATATAATTCAGGGTATCTGCACGGGGGGTTTTTCCTGATGTGACCAAGCTGCGCCTACTCCATCGCGACATCAGTGCTGGCAATGTTATCATTCGGCCTGCACTGTCTTCGAACATGGACGAGAACGGCAAAAGGACAGTGACGTGGACCGGGATCCTGACCGACTGGGAGCTGGCGAAAATCGTACCACAGCCCGACGCATCCGGAAAGCGGAAGGAAATTCCAAGACAGCCTGAAAGGACGGTGAGTAACAATCAACTTCTCTGTGTGTTCTGCTGACTCAACCGTGGTACAGGGCACATGGCAGTTTATGTCTGCTGCATACATTATGAAGCATCCCTACCAGCCGGTGTCTGTCGCAGACGAGCTCGAATCCTTCTTCCACGTTCTGCTATTCTATGCGGTTCGCTTGCTACCCCACAATATCGCAGACGTGCGCCTCTTCGTTACGGAGTACTTTGACAGCTTCACCGTCGCCGATGGTGCTCGTCGTGGATGCAGTCATTCCAAGCAGAACTCCATGACACAAGGCGCTATCAAGCTCTCTGGCACCGTCGAACTCGAATTTCACATTCTCGTTGATCCCTCGAAGGTGAAGGTTGAAAAGGGGTCAGAAATGGAAGTCGATGGGCCCTCAGATGAAGCAGTCGATGATCCTCACAAGGCTGATGCCGATGATCCTTTGGAGGACGGAACTTCCAAAGCTGACGTCAATGATCCTTCGAAGGTTGATGTCAATGGATCTCCGAAGGTCAAGGTCGCGCACCCGTACTTCAACAAGCTGTTAAAGACTATGCTCGGCTATTTCAAGGCACGATATGCAGTTCTAGAATGGGAGCAACGGAAGCTCAAGGCGCTTCCAGCTCTTAAGAATACACCCGCACCGTCACCCATCTCCCGAGACACCGATGCCAAGGACGCCCCTGCCCCCCGGACGATCAATCGGGTGCCGAACGCGGAACCAGTGCCCCCTCAACCTTCCGAAGAGGACTGGGATCTTGCGAGGGCGTTGGACGACCACACTTCTGGGAAGCCATCGGGCATGCAGACTGGCCCAAGGACGACGTGGTTGAAGACAGGTTGCCAGACAGCTACGACCCCAGGGAGCTCATGCTCGCGCTCGAGCGGATGTGCGCACCGTCCTTTATACGGACCACTGGCATGAACGTGAACGAGGAGGATCTCAAGGACGCTCCCGCGCGGAAGAAGCGTAGGACCGACGTCTCCGAGCCAATCGCGCCGTCCACGGCCATGCTGCCTCCTCCGGGGCGTATCGCGGGCACGTCCGTCGGGGAGTCCATCGTCACAGGGAAGACGGTCAAGGGCAAGGGGAGAGCAGCCAAAGCGCGCTCCCGGAACTGAGTCAGCCATCGTAGCCGCCTCGCTTTCATTGCGAAGTCGGTTCCGGCGCCATTCTCATCGACCTCCCCACTCGCCTGTCGTCTCCATAGTTTCTTCCTTCACGTCATAGCTCATTCCGCGAACCCCCTGATTCATCCCCGTCTGGGCTTCTGCACGGACTCCTGACCCGCGCCATCGCACGCTCGGACTGGTGCTCTCTCGAGGTCTCTTCGTGATCTAACAGTTGTTTTTCACATGAGTCTCAGTTAGTCTTATTCTACTTCTCATCTCTTTCCACTACCATTACTCTCATCGCCTCAATCTCATTCCTCTTGATCGGTCGTGGCTTGAGTTCCATTGTTCCCGCTGCTGTAACGTACGCTCAATGCAAGTTGCACATTCTCGAAGGCGAGGACCTGAGCCCAAGTGGCTCAGATCATGACATGGTGACATTTCTGAAGTCGCAGATCCGAGAGCTTCGACGGCCCCCTGCGAGCGTGGTGTGCCCAGCCAGCACGGTATGTAAACTGAGTGTTCGGCGCATGATATTGCATGAAGTACATCCGCTATAGTACAATGATCCTAACGTACAAGACTATCCGTACAACGCACATCCAAAACCATGAGAGATGAAAAATCCATAACCATCAGGAAACCGGCTCACAGCTTCGCCGCGACGCGCTCCTCGAACTCGCCTGCCTCGCCGAGGGCCTTCTCGCCGACCTCGCGCCACCACCGCTCCGCCTCCGCATCCGCGTCGTACGCGAACTGCGCCTCGTTCTTCTTCCTGTCCGCCCACTGGTTCGGGCTGCCCTCGAGCGAGTCCGCAGGCGAGATGCCCTCACGCATCATGCGCAGCTCGATCTCCATCGCCTGCCGCATCTGCGCGTCGCGCGCCTCCTGCTCGGGCCCGTCCGGCAGGTGGAAGATGTGCTGGTTCAGGCGCGACTGCCGCTGCGTCTCCGCCGTGCGCGGCAGGCGGAGGTCTTCGTACGCTTGCAGGAGCGCGCGCAGCTGCGAGGGGTGGTTCAGTCGGGAGAGCAGGTTCCCGAGCACGGCGGCGTCTTCGATGGCCATCGCTGCGCCTTGCGCGCGGTACGGCTGTGGATGAGGCGGAGGCGTGAGTGTGAGTGCGTGCGTAGATGAGAAACACCGGAACGTGTGACTTACGAGCATGGGATGGCAGGCGTCTCCGAGGAGGATGACCGTATACGACGGGTGGATCCACTTTTTGAGCGGCTGGCGGTCCATGAGCCGCCACTTGAGCGTCGACTTGACGAACCCGAGCAGCTTCCGGATCCTATCGGGCGCACATGGTCAGCCACCTGTCACTATGTGCCAGTACGCAGAGCGCGCACGCCCGGTCGAGGCACGTACCGAGGCTCGAAGTCGGCAAAGTCGGCGCGCATCTTATCTGCGCTGCCTTCGGCCGTCCAAGACTCTACGGAGCCGTCGTCTGGGTGCGCGAGCACGATGTTGAACTCTTTCTTGGCTCGCTGTTGTGATCGCCGGTAAGTATGACCGTACTGAAGAAGCACCGCGATAGCACTCACAATGTTATATGCCATGATGTGCCGTCCGGGACCCATCCACCCGGTCATCTCGGGATGGTCGACGAATGGCTTGAGCTCTGGATCCTTCAAGAGGTACTCTGTGGGAATGATGGCGCGGTACACGGCGTCACCGGTCGGTTCCGCAGGGTTCGTGTGACCGAGGACGACCCGCTGGATCATGCTCTTGACACCATCCGCGCCAACAATGAGGTCCCCATGGACGACTTCGCCCGATGCGAGCGTCACCGAGGGCGCTTCTGGATCCACGCTCACCACCGTGGACTTGAGTCGGAGGGTCATGAACGGTGCGGCGAGGTCGAAAAGGAGCTTGTGTAGGTCGGCGCGGTGGATGTGGTAATATGGAGAGCCATATTGCTCTTCCATGTCGGACCATCGGGTGTAGGCGACCCGCTCACCGGTCTCGTACCTGCGGAGTACGATGGCTTCTGGTCGGACAGCGACGGCCTCGAGGTTGTCGCCAACGCCCCATCGTCTTAGCAAGCGTGATACATTAGGGGTGACCTGAATGCCGGCGCCGACCTCGCCGATGGCGGCGGCTGACTCGAAGAGGGTGACCTTGTGTCCTGCTTGGCCGAGACAGTGAGCGGCGGCGAGCCCGCCCATTCCGCAACCGACGATGAGAACGTGTAAGCGATGGGCAGCCTTGCGGCCATCGTAGAGGCGAGTGCGTTGGGAGATGCCCTCTGCGTTTGCAGCGTGGTGGGCGGCGACGGGTTCGTGGGCAGTGGCCATGATAGACGGCGTGCGGAGGAACAGGGGGAGAATAGCGTAAGATTAGACGGCGAAGCGGGGGTAGATATAACGTTCGTTTGGGTAAATGATTAGACCGAGGTGGTATGGTATAGCCCACTCGAGCGTCAGCCTAAGTGCGGCACGTCATGGAGAAGAGAAGGTCGGAGAGGCCATCTGGGATCAGAGGCAGCCCACGGGTTCTCATGCGCGCAGGACCTCAGACGCTGCGATTGCCATAAACGAGTGCGGGAGACTCAGGACGCCCCTCAGTCTGCCCCGCTCGCCTGCCTCGCACTCGCAGCCTGCCGCCGGTTGCATGTCCCGCCGAGGGGTCAGCCTCACGTGAACATCGGAGCAAGCAACTTACGTGACCGGCCCATGTATGAATGTATACATCGTACGGTTATCGCGAGCGTTTATGTGTTTTGACAATGTCAGGTACGCGGGGCGAGTACGTGACCGAGAGCATTGCCGTGCGTGTGGACGAGTTGGACGATGAAGACGGAGGAGGACGAGGCGGAGGCTGTGGACGACTCGGACGACGAGCTGAGACTGAGAGGAACGTTTGCCAGTCCGTGTGGGGAAATGCTGGGGAAAGCCGCCGGCTGATCCGTTCACGCTAGATCCGCATCCTAGATCGTAGATCTCCACTCGTGTCCTACTTATCGGGCCCTGGCGGTTAATACAACGCTCGACCACCCACCGAAGTCGCATTACTCCATCTCAGTTCGTGTGCTGTACACGTTCTCGATGCCAAGATCGGTCTCGTATCAACAGAATAGCGCCTGCTGAACAATTGCTTTGTTATCCGTTCAATACGCGAAACCGCGCCACTATCAAGCCGCCGCCGTTCGCTGCAAGGGGATATTACGACCGCGAGACCAGAGTTGCCCAAGGATAGCTCGACTACGCGTGTAAACATGTTCACGTAGATCCGAACGCCTTCGGTGCATTGTCAGCAATTAATGAGTTATATACAGAAGCGGCGTGCTTACCTGCGACGGTGGGTACCCGCGGTGAGTACAAATGACCGTTCACCCATCAAGCAATCAATCACCGTCTTCCAGTTTTTCACATACTTGCACAGGATTTTAATTGATGCTGACAGTATCGTGCTCGACACAAGGTGGACTCGCCGATGATACCAAGAGCGCACGCACATTATGAACTTTGCGCCCGCTGATGGTACTCAAAATAAGATTTGCCCAACGTTGCCATCTTGCCATGTGCGGTTTGTGCAACGCTACCCCACGCAGGGTTACAACGGGATGCTTGTTCCGATAGTACCTCCGACGACACATACAGTATGAGTGCGCGCGGAGGCGTAAATTGGTACCTGTCGTATGTACATTCGTGAGATACGACCCATTGTTTTGGCGCTCTCTAAGAGAGCTGCGCGAGGCAGTCTTGGCGTTCCGCACACGCGGTACAGTACCTCTGCAGGAAGATTCGGGGACTTTGGCTCATTTATTATGAGCCAAGTACAAGCCCAGACAGACACAGAAGGTATCCTCCATGGCACCCCCAGCCTATGTGATGCAAACAAGCAGGGCCATCGATGGGGTGCGCAACAGGAACAGTCGATCCCAAGTCCACTACGCCGGTACACCCATTTTGCGGAACGTAACAAGGGTACGCTTTTGGTACAACAGCTTTGAGTTCCGAAGCAGCGGATATGAAGTGGTAGGATAGAGGTGGGTTGACAGAGAAGGCTCGCGGGCACTGCCGCTTTTCGCGACGCGTATGGTATACGCGGGGGCGTGACCGCGTTCGGCCCGTAGCGCTCATCCTTGCGACTCGAATGCTGGGGCGTTGCACAGTACCCTCCGCGAATATCTGATGAGGATTCAGATCATTGAAGGAAAAATAGGACGGCTGATTCATCCATATAGACACTCTCACGCGATGCCACCATCACGTAGACTACGCAGGCCAAAAGAGTTGGCAGCTTTCCACGGCCCTACATCGGCCCTACGCTACTTGCGCGTTATTAGCGTCCACCAGGGCCTTTACCGTCTTCGCGATCTCGACCGCGCCCTAGCGCAGCAGAATCAGTGCGCATTCTCCCATAGGATCGCCGGATCATGGACGAACGCCACTTACCGGCGTATCCGAGTGGCAGCAGATGGAGACTTCTCTGACGCCGGCAGCGAGCGGCAGGTGTCCTGCGGTCGTCGTGATTTGCTGCTCCGCGAGTAATCTGTTTACCCTATCTTGCACGACGCGCAGGGGGACCGGGTCGTGCTTCCTGCAGAATCGAAGAGAGACCCGAAGTCAGCACGCTGCATCCAGCGAAGGTCGGACGAGAGAAAGCCGACGCGCACTTCGTGATGATGAGCTTCCCTTCAGGGCTATAGTCTAGGTCGGCGAACCACTCTGGAGAAGGCGTGTTAGACCTATCGTATGCTGTAAAGCAACAATAGCGCTGCGGCGCGTACCTGCGATGAACGGCACGCCGAGCTCCTCTGCGGCCGTCTGGTGGCATGTCCCTGCGAGGCCCATGAACGGCACTCCGAAGGTCTTCGCCACCCCCACTGCGGCCCGAGCCAATGCGGGATCGCGGGCGGTCATACCGTACACCGCACCATGAGGCTTGAGCTACAACGTTCCGTTAGCTGATAATCTGCTGGATCGGAACCATGTCTACTGACGTGATTCAGCTTCATGTCGTGCGCCACGAGGAACCCCAGCAGAGCGCCGACTTGGTAAATGAAGCACGCGGCCAACTCGTCCTGCGGAGCCGCGTGAGCGTTGAGATAGCCTGCCATTGCTAAAATTGCGACTCACGGGTTCCATGGCCATCTCACGACGGCCGAATCCTTGCTTGTCTGGAAGCGACGGGTGTGCGCCGACAAGGACGTTGTTCGCCTTTGCGATGCGCACAGTTTCATTCATGATGGAGAAGTCACTGCAGAGCAAATACGCACGGGTAGTTAGCATGCACAACACAGCGCAATATTTATAGACACCCACGATGCATGAAAGCCGCAGGCAACGTTGGCGAGGTGTATCGTCTGCATGAGTGCCTCATCATCGCCCTATACTCGCGCAGATCGCACCGACAGCGCCACACGATGTTAGCGAACTTTCTCCGCCGTAAGTGCGCGACATCCTCACGATTCTGTATAAAGAGTAGCCCTGTAAGTAGTCGGATAGTCAGTACGGCGCACTGGGAGAGTGATCTTCAAACTCGTCGACGTCGGAAGAGAAAGTGACACTGAGACAGGTAAATAACCGGCGCTACTGGACCGGCAACGCCGCGCTCTACTCTCCGGACCACCACCATCATCGGACTCAACAACCCCACTCCCGCTCGCCGACATCTCTGCAGCCTCCTAGGTGTCTCGTGTCTCTGAGCTCTCGCATGTTGTGCGATGCACGGCCAGATACTAGTAGCAGCAATACCAAATCTGGGTAATCAACTACTCACTTCGCCCATATCACAATTGACGGTCGCTCGGATTCGCGTCATATTCCAAGCTATGCCTGAGCGGTGAGAGGTTGAGAAAGGGTGAGGTTCGCTAGGCTCCAGTGACGCTGGAGAGGACGATAGCGGTCAGAGTGAGTCTGCTTGGCGATAACTCGCGACGCGCGCATGTGCATTAATACTCGTTGCCCAGATAGAACGCATAAGATTTGAGCAGAGAGATAGGAGCGTATCATGCGACACCACTCACCAAGTCATGAGGCATGCAACGTCTCACGGCCCGACTTCATTCTCGCGAAGCCAAGATAGGCCGACCGACGGAGCGGCATTCCTACAGCGCGCCGCGCCCATGCTATCGCGACAGTTGCGTACAGTAGTCTGAACGGTCGCGGAGCCCCGGTTTCGCCTCCTCGGCATCGTCTTCCTTTCCTGAGGTCTACTTTGAACCATCACCATCAAGACGTTTCCTATGCCCTCCCACAAGCTCCTCGTAGCGAACCGCGGCGAGATCGCGGTGCGCATCCTGCGCACGGCCCGCCGCCTTGGGATACCCACCGTCGCCATATACACCCGCTCGGACGCCACCGCGCGGCATGCAGTTCTCGCGGACGAGGCAGCCGCGCTGCGCCCGGACGACGAGGACCCCGTCTCCAATGCGCGCGGATACCTCGATGCCGACGCGATACTGGCGATATGTCGAGAGCGTAGTGTGACCCTGCTTCATCCAGGGTACGGATTCCTGTCCGAGAACGCGCATTTTGCGCAGAGGGTCGTCGATGCGGGCATAACGTGGCTCGGCCCGCGGCCTGACACGATCGAAGCGATGGGACTGAAGCACCGCGCGAGAGAGTTGGCGATGGAGGTCGAGGTACCCCTCGTACCAGGTTCCAAGGATCTGCTGCGCGATGTCGACGAGGCGGTGTCGCTGGCGAATCAAGTAGGATATCCTATCATGCTCAAGTCCACAGCAGGTGGAGGGGGCATGGGTTTGGTAGTTTGTCATTCTGCGGACGACTTGCGCGCCAAATTCACGTCGGTTCAGTCGCGCGCGCAGGTACGTCTTCTAGCAACAGTGACACAGTACGCACACTCACGATGCCGCAGACATTGTTCCACAACGATGGAGTGTTCATCGAGAGATACTACCCTGCTGCTCGCCACGTCGAAGTCCAGGTCTGTTTGACGTAACGCTCGCATGCACAGTGGGAGAGGGCTCCTGATACTTTGTAGGTGTTCGGTGATGGCACGGGGCGTGCGATCCATATGGGCGAACGCGAGTGCAGCGTCCAGCGGAGACATCAAAAGGTCATCGAGGAGGCTCCAAGTCCGTTCATGCTCCGGCATCCAGGTAAACTACACCGTTGACGACCGTACCTGTCCAGCCTGCTCATGGACCGTAGACATACAGCGCCGAATGTGGTCCGCGGCCGTACGCTTGGCAGAGCATGTCAAGTACGAGTCTGCTGGTGAGCTACCTGATTTGTGTATTGGACTTGGTCACTGACAGATCGCCAGGCACGGTTGAGTTCTTGGTCGACGATGCGACTGGGGAATTCTTCTTCCTTGAGATGAATACCCGGTTGCAGGTGGAACATCCTGTCACGGAGCAAACCAACCCCGGGCTCGACCTCGTCGAACTCATGATACTCCAGGGTATCGCGAAACGCGACGAGCTCAACGGTGGAGTCCTAGCGCACCCTTCGTTTGATCAAAGTCCCTACGCCAAAGCTCCTGAGAGGCATGCGATCGAGGTTCGAGTGTACTGCGAGAACCCCGCCGCGCAGTTCAAACCGTGCCCAGGTATCTTGCAACGCGTCGATATTCCCGAACATGACTGGCTCAGAGTGGAATCATGGGTATGAGCCCATTCTGACCCTTCCAAAGGCATTCTCGCTCATGCTTGAGATAGGTGGAGACGGGAACGACGATCACACCTTACTTTGATCCACTGGCGTGCAAACTGATCGTCACTGGGTCCGACCGCACTGAAGCCATCGCACGCCTGAGCCAGACGTTATCGGAGGCAAAGATTTTCGGCCCTCCCAATAATATTCAGTATCTGCGGGCGATATGTGAGTCGGATACCTACAAAGCGGGCGCTGCGACGACGACGTTCCTTGATACGTTTACATTCACCCCCAAGTCAGCTTATCCTCTACCGATACGATCCACTCGTCTCACACGTTTTACAGAGCTTTCAGCGTGCTCAGCGGCGGACTAGAGACATCGGTGCAAGATTATCCGGGTCGTCGTATCGGCCTCGGCATCCCCCGCAGTGGTCCTATGGACTCATACGCACATCGCGTCGCCAATATCCTGGTTGGGAATGCCCCAGGCACCGAGGCACTTGAGCTTACGTTGACCGGATGCCGTCTCGTCTTCCACACTGCTGCAGTGATAGCGGTCACTGGTGCGGCCGTCAAGATCACTGTCGACGGCCGAGAGGTGGCCATGTGGGAGAGCGTTGTCGTTCCATCCGGTGGAAAGCTCGTCATTGGCAACGCGAAGAGCACTGGGATGCGTGCTTATTTGGCTGTCAGAGGTGGCTTTCCGGAGATCCCGGAGTACTTGGGTTCGAAGTCGACTTCGCTGGGCATGGGTGGATATCAAGGTCGAGCGCTCACTGCGGGTGATCAAATCGCCTTAGGGGATTGCTCGCCACGCGCCACAGATGCAGCGAAACCTACGGTCCTCCCGCAATCGTTCATTCCGGCCTATCCTACCGACTGGACGATACGAGTGCTCTCTGGACCCCATTGCGACCCAACCTTCATTGCCGCTAGCGGCATTGCAGCATTCTTCGACACGAAATGGACAGTCAGTGCCGCGAGCAATCGCATGGGCGTGCGACTCGAGGGGCCTTCCATTGAATGGGCTCGCGCGACAGGCGGCGAGGGGGGCTCGCATCCCAGTAACATACTCGACAACGGGTACGCATTCGGGACGATCAACGTGAACGGCGACACGCCCGTGATTCTCACGAACGAGGGCCCGGACATGGGCGGTTACCTCTGCGTATGCACTGTCGCGAGCGCGGATCTGTGAGCACTCTTGTGTTGTGTATGTGCCCTACACGTCTGATTGTGTGTACTTCAGGTGGAAGTTGGGCCAGCTTAGGGCAGGATCGACCGTACAGTTCCAACGCATCTCTCACAAACAGGCCGTTGATCTACTCCGGCATCAGGAAAGTCTGATAGCAGAACTTGTTCAGGACGCGAAGACCTCTACACCGCCCGACCTCCCTCCAACGCCTGAACTGACCCACTCACCAGCTGATCCGAGGCTCCACGAAGTCAGTGCGGACAGTACAAGCGGACGACCGGGCGTTGTTTTCCGTCAGGTTAGTTCTACTATGTCCTATTCCGTATTACACACAACTCACTTGCGACATCAGGCAGGAGACTCGGCCATCCTCGTCGAGTTTGGAGAGATGACCCTCGACTTCATGATCCGCGCGCGGATCCACGCGTTTGAGACCGAAGTCAGAAAACGGTCTATTCCTGGCGTCTGGTTCCTTGCACCCTGCATCAGGTCCACTATGGTGGGTGTCTTAATGGTCCGTTCCAAAGACATTGTCACTCAGCCGCGCGTTCTAAGGTACACTTCGATCCGTTGCTGACTAGCCGGTCGTCCCTCCTCGCGGCCCTGGTCGACGTCGAAGCGTCTCTGCCAGCCAGTGTGGAGTCACTCACGTTCCCAGGGAGAAAGATTACCTTCCCTGTGGTTCTGGACGATAGGTGGAACCGTGAAGCGCTTGAAAAGTACATGCGCAGCATCAGAGACAAGGCAGTCTATCTTCCGAGCAACATCGAGTACCTTGCGAGGAATAATGGGTTGCAGAGCGCTCAGGAAGCGCTGAAGCTGCTGGTTGGGACAGATTGGGTGGGTACATCGGGCAGGAGACCCTACGAGCTTTGTTGACAAGCGACGATATCAGCTCGTCCTGGGAGTTGGTTTCTATCTCGCATGTCCGTTCCTCGTACCGGTGAGCAGCTTGAAGAAAGTCTGTTCTTCACGCATACCGACGAGACTCAATATGCCTAGATCGACCCGCGTTGCCGCTTAGTCGGCCAGAAGATGAATCCATCGCGCACGTATACTCCTCGCGTATGTTGTGTTTGCATTGCGAACTAGCAGAGGTGACAATCAGCTCACTGCACGTTTCAGGGAGCTATTGGAATCGCTGGCGTCGTGGCAGCGATATATCCCATCGAGTCCCCCGGTGGTTATCAGCTGTATGGGCGCACGCTACCTCCTTGGCAGACCTGGGGGAAAGGCCCAGACTTTGCACCCGATAGTCCATGGCTTCTCAGGCCTTTTGATCAAGTATGGAATGGCTCTCTCGAATTGTGCAGGCTCTGACACCGACACCCTCGATAGGTCACATGGGAAGTCGTCAATGAGGCTGACTATGTCCAGGTACTATGTCTCATTGATACATGACGACATGACGGCTCACCGCTTGGTTAAGTTGGAAACGCAGTTTGATGCAGGGCAGTACGCGTTCAAGGTTAATCGCGTCCCCTCTATGTGGTGTCAAGTATGCTGAAACTGGAAGTAGATCGAGGACACAGTCTTCTCCATGGCGGAATACGCATCCTTCGTCACCAGCATAGCCGACGAGGTGAAGACCTTCAAGGAAAGGCAAGCGGTAGCAGTAGCTACAGAAGAAGCTCGGTGCGTCTCACATCTTACAATGCTCGTCACACCGCATTGACACCTCGACACGGCACAGTGAATTGGCCCTGTTCTCTGAATGGGACCGTGTAAGGCGTGAAGAGTTGCAAGCACGCCAATTACAGGCACCCACTTCCCAAGGTTGTTCTCTCACTGCTACTCAATTACGCATGTATATTGAACCGTCCTTCACAGCTGCAGTTGACGGCGGTGAATGCCTGGCGTCATCGTTGACTGCGCACGTCTGGAAGATCAAGTGCGCCGTCGGCGATATTATCGAGTCACCGGAAGACGTTCTCATTGTATTGGAGGCTATGAAGACAGAGGTTAACGTGGAGGCCGGCGAAGAATTCGTTGGCCGCAGGATTAAGGCGTTTGGTCCAGGCGTCGTGGAAGGAGGCTCTGTGCAGGCTGGAAATCCTCTCGTGTACTTCAGTTGAATTTCGCAGCTCTCAGCTGATACTACATGTCAATACAAATCACCACTGAGCACAACCCGCACGGGATGGGCATCGATGTAGAATTATGAAGTCCGCACATAGCGATAGATTCAAGAGATACGATGAAATTCAACTTGTCATTTCCTCGAGTACGGAAAGGGCCTCAGGCTGGTGTTGAGCACATTGTCGAGGTACGAGATCGTAACGCGAGGAAGGCCAGAGACACGTGCGAAAATGTGTTCAAACCCTTGATCACGTCTTGCACCTACGTTTGCCCTTACCCTTGCCGGATGGGCCCGACTCAGATGCTTCAGCCCTACGCCTCTTCCGCGAAGGTGCACCGTTATCGTCGCCTTCCGTAGTGCGCATGGCGGAGGGGGTGCACATCCCGGTAAGAGTGAGGATGAGTTCCATGGGGTCGTAGGTCTCTGGTAACCTGTCTTCCACCACGTCGTTTTTGGGCCAGCCCGCGTGCCCAAGGGCCTTCCAGAAATCGTTCAGGATCCTGAGGTGACCTTGGAGCATCTTCGCCACCTTCCTGTCCTGGTCGGAGGGCTTAAAAGAGGGTTCATCCGTCATATCCTCCGAGTCGTCTTCCATGATATCCGAGTCGACCGTCCCGCGAAGAGCGACGTCCTCGTCGTCGGAAGTTGGTGATACGGACGGCGGTGTGATGCTAAATGGTTGGGATACCCCGTTATTGCGAGCACACCAAACCTCCCATCTCTGGATCGCGTATCGTGCCTTGAAATAACGGAGCATTAAGGTGAACAGTCTGTTCAAGTGGTGGTGTTCGGCCTCAACCTTCGAGCCTTGATCGACCGAAGAATCGCAGATGAAGAAGAACTCGAGTGGGCGACCGCGATTTACTTCGAGGCTGCCGGTTTGCATGGTGATCGACTTCAGGAGACTGCTGTCACGACGCCCCCCAGGGGCGACAGTGAAACGGTGAAAATACTCCGAGACGAAGGAACGAACGTCTGGAATGTTGTGGCGCAGCAGGCGAGCAGCGTAGAACAGGAAAACGTGGAAGAATGATTCGAGCTCGTCAGCGACAGACACAAGCTGATGGGTATGGTTCCGGATGTGTGCGACGGACATGAATTGCCACGTGCCCTGTACCAAGGGTCAGTCATCATAAAAGACCAAACAACTCGGAAACAACGGACCGTCCGTCTGAGATGACTCGAAATCTCTGGCCGTGTTCCGGATTCATCGGACTCTGGTACGAATATCGCCAGCTCCCAGTCGGTCAAAATCCCGGTCCACGTCACTGTCCTCTTGCCGTTCTCGTTGACCTTAGTAGACAGTGTAGGGAGCATGAGGACATTTCCAGCACTGATGTCGCGGTGCAGTAAACGGAACGTTTCGTATGCCGCAGAATGAGCTGCAATAAGGGCACGTCGTCCAAATCAGCATAATACTACACGAAAAATTTCAAGGGATTGCCTGGCGTACTCATGATGCAGTGGTACAAGCCCCTCACGAGCTGTCTCGATGAGCGGATCGCGGTGAAAGGTAGGCATACGTCCTTGAACACGATGCGATAGTGCCTGTAGACGCGATATTCCATTTGATCCTCACCAATGCCGCTGGATTCAGCACAACGCCGTACATAGCTCGCGGTGCTTGTCACCTGGTCGGCAACGTCTCCATGGGCAATAACAGTTGGGACGGAGATGCGCCGATCCTTGGTCGCTTCTTTGTTGAGTAGCTCGAGATAGCGACCCTCTGGATCCACGCCCTCATAGAACGGCCGCCAGCAGTCCTTCAAGAACGTGAACCGGCGCGTCTTGACGTCGAGCGCGACGTAGCCACGCGTCCCGCGACCGAATAGCCAGAACGCCGTCCAGACAGGCTTTCCAACAAGGAAGATGCGCATCGCCTTGCCCTGTCCAACCGAGAGCATGTAGCGAGGCCAGTCATGGTCCAAAGATTCGCGGAACTGGTCCCGGACGTATTTGAAGACGCGAGAGTCCTCGTCGACCAGTTCTACGGCATCGAGGTATGATTCGCCGAGCTGGGAAATAGCTGCAGCGGCTTTCGTTCGCTGTCGAGTATTGCGGGCCGGCCCATCGGGTTTCGGAGGTGGCGTCGAAGTGTCGGGCTGGGGAGGGTTGGCGTCGACCTTATCACCTTCGTTGTGCGGCATGTCCGACTGATTTTCGATTGCGAACTCGTCCATGAGCTGGTACGCTCGCGAGCCCCTCGTTAGCAGCATCGCAGTGGGATCAAGGCCCTGCTGCTCGTCACTGAGAGTGTCGAACCAGGCGAGGAACGAGAAGAGCGACCTCGGGTTCTCTGCATAGTTCTGCTTCTTCGTAACGATAATCCCCGAGTTGTCGAACCGCATCAAACGAAACTCCGGACCGATGACGAAGAGCGAATAGATGCAGGTACGATGCTGATACTCGTGCACGACGCGTGCGTAGTCGAGAAGCTGATCGCGTACCATCTCACCACTCTGAGTGCCTGCCTCAGGATCTCTAGGATCGCTGTCGTCAAACGGGTCTAGACGACAGTCTGCCCTCTTGAAGTCGATGAGCAGCCGAATGTGGGGCCAGTTGACCTGCCCTGCTGCAGGCGCGTGTTGCCGTGGGTAAAGGCCTGCGTTGACCATGCTCTTGTACCCGAATTCTGAGACTCTGTTCCCAGTAAATAGAATATCATGGTTCTGGAGAACCTTTCCATGGGTTTTGGATTTCACCACCGCGATCTGCCAGTGTTCGGTGGACCAGTCAGTATGGAGAGCATTGACCACAGGATCCCAGGGACAACACACAAACTGCTTCGCAATATAATCCTCGACGAGCGAGTCATCACCATGGAGTACCTTTTTGAACGTGAATTTGGCGCCCTTGACGAGCTTTTCAGGCAACGCGGCAACGTCCTCCAAGTGGCATGGTCCGAGTCCGAGCACGTCCCTCTCGAAGGTGTCAAAGTCGACCAGCGCGATGTGGCTCATTATGAGTAGACAACAGTGTGGCAAAGTAAGTCCTGAGTGGCATTCGATCTTCCAAGCGCGTTTTCGTATTGGAATGGTGGACAGACGGTGGTGGCTAAGTTGCGCGGGGTGGGGGATGAAGTTGAAGAGGCAACGCGCGAGCGTCTCCAAACCACACGACGCTGGCCGAGTTACCATATTTGGCGGACCTTAGCCAACGCCGGCGCCTGTGATTCCCGAACATTTTGCGGCGGCTAAGTTCACGTCGCAGCTCATGCCAGGGTGTATCCTATCTCATTCGTATGTCCGACCACAGGAATAGTCAAAGTGGTATGTGTAGTGATTGACGAACAGTTGTAGCTTGTGGGATCCTCAATCTGGCCGGCCTCCATGGCAAACTCGATGCATACGGCGTGCTAGAAGGGGGCTGGCTGGCAGAGTTAGCGTTGGAACAGTCACAGTACTAGTAGGCGTCTTTCTACTCGATGTTGTTCAGGCACACCTGCTTACCTGCCGACTCGAACCAGGTCTCATGTTATACAACGCTATGTGTTGTACTTGTTGACACAGTGAGGAGAGCGAAGACTCCTCCAGGCCAAGCCACTGGTAGCATGTCAGTTCACAGTGTTCGCCGCCGAGTGTGTAGGTGGATCTCCCGCTGTTCACAGGTACGGAAGCGTCGCAAACCACTTCTAGGTAGTTGGCTGTGAAGGGCTGATTGCATTGCCCGTGCGACTTGGAACCTCAGCACATGCTCCCCACGTGCCGATGCCGTGAACACGTTGGGCCAGGGGGCATGGGAACACCGGAATACACTACTCCGTTCCTTGCCCACTTGATCGCTATCGTACGAGTACGCGCACGCCTGCGGGGGGCGGGTAGTCTGTCTCGATCGTTCTCAGCCTTGTCCTCTCTGACCCGGACACTATGCCTCCCAGTCTTTCCGCATTTGGGCGCCCATTCCGATTAGCAGGGCGTACGATCCGCAAGGGTACGCCCGTGTCCCAACAGCCAGGCAGCGATGCGCAATCAACGTCAGCCCACGTACCATCGCGAACGCGCAATATCAAAGACACCGCAATAAATGGCCTACTTCTCGCACTCAGACTCACCAAAGAAGGATCGCCTTCGTGCGCACCGCTGCAGGGCGCTGCAGCTGCCCTTCTGGTGATCCTTGAAACCTACCAGGTAAGCCAACGACAGCATTCCTTCATATGCGAATCTGAGGCGGATCGCATCCCAGCAATTCTCTTCGACCGTGGAGAACATCAAGACACTCGAGGAACGCATCAACGAGCTACTGACAATGTTCAAAGATTCCCTACCGGCCGACTACGCAAGTTGTCCCCCTGCGCTTAAGAAGAGGCTGGATGAGTTTGAGCGGTATGTCGATACATTCGTTCGCACTCATACGCGGAGATTGAACCGAAACATGTTACGGTGCAGAAAGGTGCAGTCTATCTCCGCAGATGCAAAAAAGCTCCAGTCGCAAGGGCGTATCTTTCGGTTTCTGAACGCTTCCGAATCAGCCAAGCGTATCGAGACTTTGGTCAAAACGCTCTCTGAGCACATCCAAGTCTTCATCGTGAGTGTCGTCTGCGGTCAGTGATAGTAGAACGCAGTCCTGATTGCTTTTCCAGGCTCAAGGCACTGTCGCTGTAGAGATAGCGGTGGATGTGCGTAAATTAGACCTGACGTTGTCTAGGATCTGTCGAGCTGATGAGTGGTCGTGCTATAGGAGGTCGCCGCAGACGTACGCCAAGGCCTTGAAACCGTCAGTAAGGACATCAAAGGGTTGAACGAGCGAGTAAGTGCGCTGTTCGCGATCATTCTTCATGGCTTTTGAGGCATGTTGAGGCTGACAGGTTTGCATGTAGTTGGCCAACGAACGTGCGTCTGCGGAGCTCGACCTACTAGCAATCCGCAACGTACTGCGCCCCACCGTTGAGGCACGGTTCGACTACGGCGATCGTGCGCACATACGGTGCTGCGAAGGCACACGCTTAGAAGTGCTTGCAACGATATGCGCCTGGCTTCGACCAGATGACCCTCGCCTCGCCTCGCTTCCCAATCCAGCCATACCAGCTCTATCGGATCGTGCGATTCTGTGGCTTTACGCACTTGCTGGCGCGGGCAAGTCCACGCTTGCGCTGACGGTGGCGGAGTGGTGGGACGAAGACGATGTGCTCGGGGCGACCTTCTTCTGTGCGCGAGACGGCGATCGGAGCAACATCCGCTGCATATTTCGGACGATCGCGTACCAACTCGCTTGTCGCTTTCCCGAGTTCCGAGAAGCGCTCTCCAAGGTCCTCAAGGGTGACCCGGACATCCATTCGTCCGTTCCCTCGCGACAATTGCAAAAGCTCATCGCCGAGCCGCTAGAGGTGGCCAATTCTGGTGGCAGACTTCCTGGTCGTATAGCGATAGTCATCGACGCGCTGGACGAATGCACGGACGATGAAGCGGTCTCGACCGTCATCAAATCGCTCGCGCTGTATACGCCATCCAAGCTTGTGCCGTTGAGAATCTTTATCACTAGTCGTCCTGCCGAACCTATCACTCGGGGCTTTCTCCAGAAGGCGATACTTGAGAATACTCAACACTTGCCCCTCGCTCAGGTTCCAGAGCACCTCACGAGGCGCGACATCTCGACGTTCTTCCAATCGCGATTCGCAGAGATGCGGGATTGCTACTTCGGGATCCCTTCGGACTGGCCACCCCAGCAGCAATTCGATAATCTCCTCGATCTCGCAGAACTGCTGTTCATATTCGCGGCCACAGCGGCGCTCTTCATCGGAAACGCCAAGATCCGAGATCCTGAGGCGCAGCTCACTCGGCTACTAGAGTCTGGTAACGCTGCTGCGACGTCCGGGGTCGGCTCCACGTCTACAAGTGCGTTCCCGAGGTTGGACGCGCTGTACGAACAGGTGCTGGTGGATGCCGTCGAGAAAGCGCCTTGGGGCATCCTGAAGCAAATCCTCGGGATGCTTGCTCTTGCTGAGGAACGCCTGACACCTGCCGCGCTCGAATCATTGCTGAAGCTGTCCCCTGGTGTCGTCAGACGTGTACTGCCTGCCCTGAGTGCTGTCGTGGTCATACCTGCTCTCGACGACGAGACCACTCCTATTCGGCTCATCCACCTCTCATTTGCAAACTTCATCGTCGACTCAGCCCGCTGTACCGACGAAAGGTTCTTTGTCCAACCGTCGGCCGAGCACGCGGCCATCGCCATGCGTTGCTTCGAAATGATGCGATCGCTGAAAGTCAATATCTGCGATATCGACGTGAAAGAGCAGCACCTACTCAACAGCGAAATTCCCGACTTGCCGAGGAAGGTCGCTGAGCACGTCCCCGCTGCGCTTGTGTATGCGTGCAAGTACTGGTCGCTCCACCTGTCTCATGCGCACGTGGATGCGGATGGCGAAGTCATCCAGCTGTTGGAGGAGTTTTGCATGCGTCACCTCCTGCATTGGTTAGAGGTGTTGAGCCTCGTGCGATGTGTACATATCGCCATCGAGGCATTGCAAGCTGCATATGCTTTGCTGAAGGTCAGTGGCTTATCAATTGCCTTCCAAGCGGCATTCTACTGACCCAAACATTCCACGCAGCCTTTGCGCTTGCAGAGCAAGGTCTACGCTGCTCTGATGATCGAATGCGAGCGTGCGGTCCGCGCGTTCTATCCGGCCCTCAGCGCATCCTTCATGCAGGTGTATCACACCGTCCTTCCTTTCAGCCCGCTTGTGTCTTTGCTTCGGAAGCATTACGCCGAGGCTTCTCCGGCGACAGTGACGGTGCATACAGGCGTGGAGCCGGTTTGGAGTACTACTCTTGTATCGGTGACGATTGTGGGTTCCTGCCCGATCCGTGCTCTCGCCTTCTCCCCTGATGGGTCACGCATTGCGTGTGGTTCCATAAATGGATACATCCGGATACTAGACGCGCACACTGGAACTGAACTGCAGCTTCACCACACCCCTTTGGAGTGGATCTCTAGCGTCTCCTTTTCGCCAACAGGAAAGGAGGTCTTATCTGGCTCGTCACTCGGAGAAGTGAGACTGTGGGATGTCGCTACGGGTGCTTGTGTGCACGTATGGGAGACGCGGTCAGCATCGTGTACCTCCCTTGCGTGGTCGCCGGATGGTGCATATGCGGCTTCCGGCTCGGAAGACGGGCCTATTACCTTATGGAGGCTAGCCTCACCCGAGAAGACGGTTATGATACAGCACGACGACGTTCAAGCGCTACTCTTCACCTCCGACGGCACCCTGGTATCCGGTTCGTCGGACAAAACTTGCAAAGTCTGGAACACGGCGGATCACCTCTGGGAGAGCACTACGACCTCGCCAACTCAAACTCTGGAACACGACTCAGAAGTTTGCGCAGTGGCTGCATCCCCAGACAGCAGCTTTCTAGCGTGCGGCTTGGAGTCCGGCCAGGTTGTGCTATGGCGGAGGTCGGACGGACAACGGTTGCACACCCTTCAAGGCGCAGATGATGGGAAGGTTCTCTCCGTCGCCTTCTATTCCAAATTCCGCCTCGCTGCCGGCTTCAAATCATCGGTCAAGCTATGGGACACGGCGAAGGCAGCACCGTTGCAGGTTCTGAACATCGCAGGTATAGACGGCGTCGCGTTCTCATCGGGCGGTGGCCACAAGATGTATGCAGTGAGTCGAGAAAATAGTGGCACTGTGGATATCGGACAGTGGTCTGCGGACATGCGACGCTTCAAGTACGTACGGCGAGCAATAGGGAAAAGTAACGTAGTGGCCGCTGTTGAAGAACCTCAAGAAGGACCCGCGAAGGTTTCCGTCTCACCTAACGGCCACTTCGTCGCTGCAGCGTACATACGCCAATTACGGGTGTGGGACACGTCGACCGGCCAATGTAAGGCAATCATCGCGCACCCGCCATGCAAGCGCCATAGGCCGGTCGTTGCCTGGTCCCCTGCTGGCGACGCCGTTGCATGGACACAAGACGGGTCCATCTATACCTGGGACGTAACCAGGGGTGAAAGTCTGGGGAACATCTTAGTACAGGATCAACAAGTACCCATCCTGGCTGTCAGCTTGACGGGACGAGAATCGCAAGAGATCGTTTCGGCATGTTATGCCGGGTCTATCTGTCGCTGGGGTTTAGCACCCAGGTCTCCCCCGAGGCAGCTGGCGATCATAGGACCTTGGGAAACATGGGGCTACTGTGCTGATGCCTGTGCGGTGTCGTCTGACGGACACTGGATCCTGTACGCTCGGCGTACCATCTGGACTTACGTTCGAATGCACCGGGACTTTCTACCAAGCGACTATCTTCTGGCCAAAGCTACCAGGCCAATATCATACCGTGATTATGATCCCGAAGGCTGGCTTGTGACCTTGTGCCTCTATGACATGACCGCGAGAACTGCCCTCTGGATGGAACGCCACGATATACCCATCACCTCGATTGCGTTTTCAGAGGACTGCACTCGCGCGCTCGCAGGCAACGCAAGGGGCGAAATCTTCCTGTACGATCTCAGCCAGCTCCATGACTCCGTCCGACATACTAGTACTGGCTCCGACACGAGCAGCCTTACTTCAAGCTCCTCTCGTGTGCAACGTCCAGCCGTTCCAGAGTACAGATTCAGCTCCGGCAGTTCTGCTCCATTGTACCACGTCTCCTTCTCCTCGGATGCCCAGGCAGTCACTCATGGATGGTCTTACACTTGCCTACCACATGACACTGTCCCGGACCACTTACGCAAGCACTCCACTCTCGGTGTGTTTCCGTCGGAGGCTCCTATCCACTACTTCGTGAAGAGACAATGGCTCTGGCGCGTCCGAGTCGAATTGGACCACCATCCCCAACGAGTCTGCTGGATACCACCCACACTTCAGCCTGATCTTCAGATCAGCACTCGCCCCGAATCCGGGCCGCCGACACGCCCGTGGTCGGCGAAGGGACACATCATCGCATATACTTCCAAAAATCGGCGTCTTGTGATCCTCGACGCATCTCGGTTCGGTAGTTGAAGGTGAGTCAGGTTCAACGTTCAGAGAAGTGCGCGTTCAATTGATCCTTGTTATCTACCCTGTTTGCAGTGGTTCCGAGTCCCATTCCCTCCTGTGATCTCCTGCATACGCTAGCCATGCGTGCGATCATGTACGTGCGGTTGTTCCGCCAGTCATGCGAATGAAGAGTAGAGACGTAATGGACGCGACGCATACATGATACTACTCGTACAGCCTCTGGATAATTGTCTTGATTCCAAGCTGAACGCTTTTTGTTGACGAGAGGCAGGAGTTATATGGCAGGCGATGATGATCCAGATGCGAATGGTGCGCAGTGGATGCTGGCATGTGTTGTTTGGACGTGTCTAAGCAGCTCCCGACTTGGGGCGCTCAGTGTTCGGCGTGTACGGGCCCTGCGTATATTCATGTGTATACGTTGGATGCTATTCAAGCTCACGATCTGTACTGTATCGGATGCACGCTGTGCATGGGGTACACGCAGTACTCACAGAGAGGCGTAGCTTACGTGGGTTGGCTTCGAGATGAAATGGCAATACAAATGTGGAAATACTAGGTAGAACGATCTACGATATGTCCGAGCAAGATGCCCTGGTGTTGTGCCAAGGCGAACGTCGTGACGAAGTGTATCAAAAATACATACTGATGAACACTAATGAACCACGCTGACATCCTCCAAGTACTAGTCCGAGCCTAGGATGACTGCGGCCGTGCATACGAAATCCGCGGGGGAGCAGAGACATGGATTGGTTGGCGGTTCCGAACGTATGGCACGTGTGAAGAATGGACTGTGTGCAGAAGGTTGGGGATTGGATATGTCGACGTCGATGGTGCCCGGATCATGTTGCGACTCGCAAAGTGGCGAATAGCAGGTACGAATGCGGCCAAACACTCAACGCTCAGTCGTAGGGCTCCGCTTTGCCCTCCCCTTTACCCTTCGCTCTAGCCTTCCCCTCCGCGACTCTGCCGGAGGGGTTCCCGAGAGCCGCGTCAACGGTACGTGCTTTGGGAGGCAGCATGGCCGTGGAGGATACGGTTGGCTCGGAAGCGTCAGTCCGGGGCTTCTTTCGTGGCGGAGCGTCCTGGTGCTCCTGGTCTATGGTGCGCATGAGGGACTTGGTGCACATCCGTTCGTAGGCGAGAATGAGCGGGCGCGGATCGTAGTTGTCTGGCAACCTGTCTTGCACCACGTCGTCCTCGGGCCAATCCGCGTGCTCAAGGGCTTCCCAGATATCGTTCAGAATCCCAGTGTGGTCATCCAACACCTTCGCAAGCGTGTGATCCTCCTGGGAGGGCTGGGGGATGGAGGGCGGTGCCATTTGCGTCGTATCGATCGTCCGGGGGCGAGGGCGACCGGGTCTATGTGCAGAAGTCGTCTTGGAAGCAGTGAAAGCGTTGTTGCTGGGACGTTGCAGTACCACGGGATTCTGCGCCTCCCATTCGAGGATTGCATATCGTGCCTTGAAGTATGCGAGCAGAGTCGCGAACAGTTGGTTCAAAAGGGGATGTTCGAGCACAGTCGGTGGAGAATCGTCAACCATCACCTGGTTCGCAGGCTTGTCTGATTCATCCTTTGAAGAGTGATCCAACTGTTCCTGGCCCCTAGATTGGCTGGCTCGAGCTTTCGATGCAACGATATCGATCTTGACCTTCGGGGGGTCGTTCGAGGGCGGAGCGACACATAGGAATCGGATTCGAAGGCGCCCTACCCGGAGCGCTCCGGAGCGCATAACAGCGGACTTGGTCGAACTGCAATCACGACCGGCCTCACTGGCGACGGTGAAACTGTCGAAATAATCCGTGATGAAGAAACGCACATCTGTGACGTTGTGGCGCAGCATGCGAACGGCGTAGAACAGCAGGACATGGAAAAATGACTCAAGCTCGTCTGCGACAGACACCGGCTTGTGTGGATGATTCTCGATGTACGCGACAGACATGAACTGCCATGTGCCCTGTCTTACGCTTGAGCGAAAAGCAGTGGGAAAGAAGTCAAATGCCACTCACCGTCCGTTCAGGCTGCCTCGGGGTTTCCGTCCACTTCCCGGATGCGTCTGGCTCAGGCACGAATTTTGCCAACTCCCAGTCAGTCAAGATGCCGGTCCACGTCACCGGACGCTGGCCGTCCTCATTGACCTCGGTGGACAGTGCAGGCAAGATGATGACATTTCCGGCACTGATGTCGCGATGGAGTAGTCGTAAGGTCTCGTAGGCCGCGGCATGAGCTATGATCAAACCATGTCATCAGCATCATCTATGAGAATGAGAATAACTGACCAACGTACTCGCAATACAGTCATACAAGCACTGTACGAGCTGTTTCGATGAGCGAACTGCGGTGAATGGGAGACAGACGTCCTTCAACACGATGCGATAGTGCCTATAGACGCGATTATCGCAATCTGGCTGAACGTTGTGATCGGAACTGGGTGCCGTTGTTGCGAGGGAGTCATCGTGGTCATGAGTGGCTCCAGGACCACTACCGACCGGAGCCAGTGGGGGTAAAGCCGCGCCTGAAGATCGAGTCTCTGCTTTAGCTCCGGCAGGACGACTTAAAGGCGCATAGCTCGCGGCTAATGTCACCTGGCCGGCAACGTCTCCATGAGCGATGACAGTCGGGACCTTGATGTCGGAGTTTCTAAGCGCTTCCTCGTTGAGAAGCTCGAGGTAGCAGCCCTCTGGCTCCACGCCCTCGTAGAATGGTCGCCAGCAGTCCTTCAGGAACATGAACCGACGCGTCTTGACGTCGAGCGCGACATAGCCCCGAGTCCCGCGACCGAACAACCAGAATGCCGTCCACACAGGCTTCCCAACCAGAAAGATGCGCTTCTCTTCCCCTTGCCCGACCTCGAGCATGTAGCGAGGCCAGTCATTCTCCACAGACTCACGGAACTGGTCTCGGACGAACTTGAAGACGCGATAGTCCTCGCTGACCAGTTCGACGGCGTCCAGGTACGACTCGTCCATGTTGGAGATCGCAGCGGCTGCCTTCGTCTGCTGCCGAGTGTTGCGGGCCGGCACATCGGGTTTGGGGGCCGGCGTCGAAATCCTGGACGGAGGAGGAGTGGCGGCAACGGTATCTCCTTCATTGTACGGCAGATCAGAGTCGTTTTTCTCCGCAAACGCGTCCATTAGTCGATACGCCCTCGAGCCCTTCTTCAGTAGCATCGCAGTGGGATCCAGTCCTTGATCCTCGTCGCTCAGAGAATCGAACCAGGCGAGGAATGACAGCAGGGGCCTCGGGTTCTGCGCGTAGTTCTCCTTCTTCGTAACGATGATCCCAGAATGGTCGAATCGCATCAACCGAAACTCGGGACCGATGACGAAGAGACCGAAGATGCAGACACGATGTTGATACTCGTGTACAATGCGCGCATAGTCGAGAATCTGGTTGCGCACCGCTGTCCGACTTTGCGCCTCTGCCTCGGGAGCACTGGGGTCGTCGTCGTCGAATGGATCGAGACTTGTGCCTTGCCTCTTGAACTCTATGAACAACCGGATGTGGGTCCAGTCAGGATTGCCTGCCGGGGGCGTGTGGTCCTGCGGATAGAGCCCCGCATCGACCTTGGCGGTACATCCGTCGCGCGACGCTTTGGTGCCCGTAAAGGCTGCACTGTGCTTCTTTAGCAGGCCTCCATATACCTTCGTGTTCAGAATTTGAACCTGTGCCGGGCATCAGCTCGATCCGAGCGTTGATATGTGTCACAGTCACGATCAAGGATGACTCACGAATTTGGTGGCGATAGCATCCTCGGTGGGCGAAGCCCCGAATTTGAAGAGCCATTTCAAAGTCGTGCGAACATCGTCGACGAGGTTTTGAGGCAGAGCTGCAATGGCTTCCAATCCTGGTCTGACACGGAGTATTTCCTTCTCGAACGTGCTGAGATCGACGAGGATGTGTGGCCCATGCTGGATACGCCTAGGAGCGGTCTGTCGATGGCTACGTTAGGCTTCAGGCCAGTCCCGTGCTTGCGAGTGTCGTGGTTGGAAAGCTTCCCAAACTTGTGAGGACTGGTTTGAATGTAACCAGATGGAGCGCGGTAGTGAATGCCGTTCACTGGTAGGAGCGGAGGTTCGGTGTGAACATGAGAAGCCATATCGAAGTAGCGGAAAGAGGAAGAGACAACCAACCTTGTTGAGATACGCGAGTTATATAAACGCGCAGATGGCTAGTGGCTAAGGTGTGGCTGAGGAGAGGTGTGGCTAAAGAACGACGCGCTGACAGACGCTCGGGTACCACAGTACTACCACTTTCCAGGAGGGCTCAATGTGGACGGATAGAGCACAAGTTCAATCTCCGTAAACGGAGTAAGTAAACGATCGTACG